>CM066253.1:19620386-20220386 GCA_033675135.1 Frankliniella intonsa
GGTGGGGCGCGGGGTAGACAAAGGAGGGGATTTTTAATCGTGTCGCCGACGGCTCTTTTCCCGAGCGCGCGCAGGCTTGCGAGTGAGAACCAGCGTCACTGTCTTTTCTCTGTGGGCCGCTCGTCAAGACCGCGCCGTGCGGCCTCTGATGACAGAAGCAAAAGTAAAAAAAAATCAGCGGTGCTCAGTTTTTAAGCTAAGACTTGGCTCGGTGGTTTGTGCTCTTTCTCTCCCTTCTCTTTCTCCAGCCGGCTGGCCGAGCGGCCGGGGCTGGAACCCCGTGGAGCCGCGCTGCTCTGCGCCCGCATTCCAGGTGCGCGGTCGGCTGGAGATGTTTTATCGCGGAGAAAGGCCCGGCCCGCCCGGTCCCGCCCCGGTCCGCCCCGGCCCCCGGCCCTTCCCCTGGCCCCCAGCAGCCACACAACAGCCCGCGCCGCACCGGCCTCAGGGCTGCCACTCTCCACCCCAAAGAGAAAGCTCCGACCCACATCCTCTACTTTTTACACAGATCGTCAAAAAAGACCAAACGAGATTTGCGAGACCGAGTGATTTTTTTTTAAGCAGATGATTCATTTAGCCAAAGCAAGCTGAAAAAAAAGTCGTGATGTCACTTTTTCTAATGCATCAGCGAGCTTGAATTTCTCATACGCAGCGAGCAGCGAGAGCGGCAGAATATTATACGCGGGGAGTGTGTCGCGTGTCGCGCGCCTGCGTGCCCGGCAGAACTGAAAGCAAGGCTGAGCCCTGCATGTATCAGTCTACAACAACTAGCTCCAATTTCACAACAAAATAACTGGCATCTTTAACTGGACTGGCTGGCTAGCTTTAACTGGCATCTTTATTTTAACTGGCATCTTTACCCTCTGGTAAAGCCAGTCCTACTGGGGACTGTCTAAAAAAAAAAAAAAAAAAAACACATAAATGTCTGTTTCCACGTTCCGTTCCGGAACTAGTGTTTTACTTTAGAATGTAATTTCGCTTTAAGTCTCGTTTTTCCTCCTTCGGGACGGTATGAACACTTTATGTTCCGGCCTGGCCTCTGCTATTCCAGTAACCCCCCCCCCCCCCCCCTTCTGTCTGTCTCTCTCTCTCTCCCTCCCTCCCATTCTCTCCGCCCGGACCTAAAATGATCTCCCCTCTCCTCTACACAATGGACCTGGCGAAGCACGCGCGCGGACCGATAACCGAGTCTCTCCGTAATAATATCAAAGCAAGCTCTGTCGGGCTGCGGGGCGGGGCGGGGCGGGGCGGGGCGGGGCGGGGCGGGGCGGGGCGGGCCCGCAGGGAGGGGTGATCATGGTAATATTCTTTGTCACTGAGTCCCCCACCCTGTCTGCCATCTACCCTTAATCATGCCAAGACCAGGGCCAGGAGCCGCCGTGGACTTTGGACTGGTCGTTTCCCTCCTTTGTTTTGCAATTTACAACACGGAGAAATTCGTTTGTCTCTCCAGAGCTCATTTAAGACGCAATGAGGCGCGAGAAATAGAACCGTAGTGAAAAGGTTTGTCAATCGTCTGCGAACATCATTCGGCATCGGCAGGCACACTGAGAAACATTTTTCTTGACGGGCATACAATTGTTAAATGCTCCCAATCCAAATCGTGCTACCATATATTATTATATTTCTTGGGATGAAACGTTTAATGAGCCGCAGCTCCCAAAATGTGTGTGCCATGAGTATACTTGGGAGCATTTAACAAAGGTATTATTGTGCCAGTCAGGAAAACAATCTCAGTGCATTTTTGGACACGTTATGGACTCAATCAGGTGGTACAGGCAGATCCAGAGGTGAGTCTAGCCCTGCCGCAAGGACGATGCTCGCAGCCCCACGGCCGGGGCGGGGCGGGCCGGGGCGGGGCGGGGCGGGCGGGGCGGGGCGGGCAGTACTAGCGGGCAGGCTGCTGCACCACACATTAACCACGTAACAGGCGTTTTAAAAGTGGCCCCGGGGAGTCATGCCCCCCCCCCCCCCTGTGTGCGCGCCCAGCGCAGTAAAGGTAAGGCAAGCAAAGGCAGTAGAGTGGAAAAGGAAAAGGGAAAGAGGGGTGTGTTCGCCGGTCCCCGCCCCGCCCCGCCCCGCCCCGCCCTGCCCCGGCCCCAGCCTCGCCTCGCTCTCCCCCGATAAACGACCAAAGAGACGACCAAGTCGTCAGACCTAACCCAACGCTGCCGCCCGCCTAAGGGGCCGTCCACAAACCACGTGTTTCTCTGAGCGTTCGTGCCCGACCCGACACGGCTCGCTATCAACGGGTACTATCTACCCCGCTGTAATATCTCGTGTACCTGGGGGAGGGGGGGCGCAGAGGCCGCTAAGAAGAAGAAGAAGGTATGAGGAAGACGACCTGCCCGAAAAGGAGGGAGGGAGGGAGGGAGAAAGGGAGGAGAGAGGGAAAGGAAAGGAGAGGGAAAGGAGCGCCTCACCGCCGATCGGACGTTCGGTTCGTCTCTTCGATTAGTGATGCGAGGTCGATACAGCAGCGGGCGCAGCGCGGCGCACGACAACCACCCGCCAAGAGAACCGCCCCACCCCGCCTCGTCTGCCCCGCCCCGCCCCGCCCCGCCCCGCCCCGCCCCACCCAGCCACCTCCACCCCGGCCCGTCCCGGCCACGCCCTACACCGCCACGAGCCACGGCCCTAGTTTACCGGCTCACAGTCACTCCCCAACGAAATACAGGAAAATGGAACGTTACTGAAACGAGATACACGAATAACAAGGACAGCTGGAGGGGAGCCCATATGAAAATTAACCCCGTTAGAAGGGTGCTCTTTAAGAACTATTTCATTTTGTTTTTCAATTTGCTTAGTTTTTGCTCTAGCGCCATACCTAAACCTGTTCATAAGCTATGCCAGTGTCGATTTTAGCCCAATTAAAGCAATATTACGACCTCGAAACCATTCATGAGTGCGTTTCCACCTTTTTGCTCAGCAATGCCGTATTTTTTTCTAGTGTAACCAACCTTCTCGCACAAAATGCGTCACGCCAAGTAAAAAAAAATAAAAATGAACGCAAACCTAAAATATTACAAAATCAAACTCGGGTCAAGAAGGCCATGAACAACGAGCAAGTAGAACGGAAGGAGGGAAGAGGCAGCAACTTCTGAAAGCAAAATCGCAACGCATAGACTCGAGTCGGTCGGCTATCGAGGAGGCTCCCCTTTCAATGCTCTTATTCGCAAGTCAGAGATTTTGTTTCTTTAGATCGCTATGCATGCAAAAGTAATACGGCAATCAGCTGTAGCCTAATGGTAGTAAATTATAAAATAAAGAGATCCGGAAGTCCGTCGCGGCAATTATTCTTGGCGAACAGAGTACGCAGTACGCCACTCTGCGAGGGCAGCGACCCGCGAAATTTCTCATTAAGAATAAAGCGGTGTTGAGCTGGAGCCTCCGCCGAAACAAAAGTTTAACTAGTTTTGCTTTCGAAGCAGCTACCTCTTCAGTATGCAAAACATGACGCGGAAAACAACCTTCTACAGAAACTTATATAAACAGTACATTTGCACAGCCCCCCACAAATCGCACGTCACCTATGAAATTCCCTTGCCTGTCCGTATATGCTTAATTGATGCTTCAGTTCGCTTGCGCGGCAAAGCTTGTGGCTTTGGGAAAGAAGTTACGCTATGTAGTTGATATGATCAGTATAAAATGTCGGCATTGCTAAAGCCGAACTTATGCACTGTACACTTAAACAGGCCGCCAGAAACTTCTCTGAGAAACACATGAGAAAAGAAATTCAGCGTGAAATGCGCAACAAAGTACAGCATTTCAATCACTGAACACAAGGCTCGGAAATGGCGTTCAAGTGACGTGCGTTTTGGGGGTCACACCTTAAGTCATTCGCCATTATCACAGTTGACAGACATTATGTTCACTATTTACAAATTTTCATTATTATCAAATTATTTTTATTTATTTTTTGCTTTTAACTTTTCATCGCTTCATACTACCACGAAAACAAACTGCAATTTTGAAAGCAGTTTTAAGGGGAAACGTTAATTATAGCGCTTACGAAAGAAGTTTACATTAACTGATCAAATAAGAGATATCCTTGCCTCTGGAGCAGTGGTAGTAGTACGTAGTAGTAGTAGTAGTACGGAGTAGTAGTAGTAGTACGGAGTAGTAGTAGTAGTACGGAGTAGTAGTAGTAGTAGTACGGAGTAGTAGTAGTAGTAGTAGTACGGAGTAGTAGTAGTAGTAGTAGTACGGAGTAGTAGTAGTAGTAAGTCGGAGTAGTATTAGTAGTACGGAGTAGTAGTAGAAGTACGTCGTTGTAGTAGTAGCAGTAGTAGTAGTCTTCGCAGTTGTAGTAATAGTAGCAGTAACTTTACAATATTAATATGTAAGAAATACCGTAACTTGTTCAGTGATCTAAAACGTACCAGAATTAAGTGATTTACCTTTGACTCTACGGTGCTGAGACACCACTACCAGCAACAGCCTCCTCCATAATAATGCTCTGCTGTTGAACAACTACGACAAAATGACGCCTGTATCCTGAAGACGGCGGCCTCCTCCTCATTCTCCTCCTCCTCATCCTCCTCCTCCTCCCGGGGGGGAGCGGCGCGGCCTGGCGCGGCAGGTCCCAGGGGTGGACGGGACTGCAGCGGGGCGTGATGTCTTCCACAGTCAACAGGCGGGGCGGGGCGTGGCGGGGCGGGGCGGCCAGCCCCGGCTGGAGTAAGGGTAATCCAAGGAGCCGTCGCGGCACTCGAGACGAGATGGCAGTCACTCACTCACACGCGGTCACGCGGTCACGCGGTGACCACCGGCGGCCACCAAGCGTTACGGGGGCGTAACGTAACGTGTCACACTTCCAGTCAGCTCCTGCACGCTCCCGCCGGGCGCACGGCTGCACGGCTGCGCGGCCGGGCCCCTCTAGTCGCGCACGAAGACGAACTCGTTGTAGTGGTTCCAGCGGTTCTCCTCCGGGTCCACGCCGGCCTTGAGGTCGGCGCTGCCGCCCGCCGTGCCGGAGCCGCACGAGCCGGCCAGGCGGAAGCCCTGCTCCTGCAGCGAGTCGAAGGCCTGCTCCAGCGAGGAGTGCTTGAGGAAGAAGCGCGCCGTGTAGCGGTCCGTCATGCCGTGGTCCGGGTCCCTGCTCTCGTTGAGCGCCTCGCCGAACACGGCGCGGCACAGCGCCACGCGCCCGCACACCAGCAGGCGCGACAGCTTGCGGAACTTGACGTCGGCGAGGCCGTCGCGGCCGAAGGCGAAGCTGCCGCGGTAGCCCACCGTGATGAAGCCCGGCGGGCGCGCGCGCTCCTGGGCGCCGATGGCCTCGAGCAGGCCGGCCAGCCCGAGGTGCTGGGCCTCCTCGCGGAGGCGCTCGCGCTCGCGGAACGAGTCGGGCAGCACGAGCGCGCCCGAGCGCAGGTAGTCGAGCACGTAGCGGAACAGCACGCCGTCGCGGTCCAGGAAGAACTTGCCCTTGGGGTCCTTGGGCGGCGCCGGCTGCGCGCCGGAGAAGAGCCGGCCCAGCAGCGACTCGGGCTCGCGCGTCAGCGTGGCCGGGGTCGTGGTGTAGAACACGCCGCCCACGTTGAGCTCCACCACCTGGGGGATCTCCGCCATGGCTGCGGTGCAGGCTGGGGTCTGGGCGCGGGGCGCGGCGCGCGGCCGGTGCGGTGCAGGCGGGGAGGGCGCGGAGGCCGCGAGCGGAGCTGGGCTGAGCTGCGCTGCGCTGCGGAGCGGTGCTGACTGGGGGACCAGAGTGCCTGCCTGCCTGCGCCTCGCCTGCCTGCCTGCCACCGCTCAACTGGTCCTGTCCTGCTCCTGACTGCTCCCCCGCACCTGTGGCTGCTGCCCCCGCCCCCGGCCCGCCCCCGGCCCGCCCCCGACCCGCACTCGGCCCGCCCCCCAAGCCGTCCCCGCCTGCCCCAGCCCCGCCGTCCCCCGCCGCCCCCCGGCCTCCCCCGCCACGATCAATACGGAGGAGAGCCTGGCAGCACTGGCGGGGCCGGGCCGGGCCGAGCGGGCCAGCAGGTCCGGGCCAGCCCGCTCAGACTGCGAGTCTCTCTCATCTCTCTCGCCCTCTCTCGCTCATTCTCTCGCTCTCTCCCCCTCTTTCCCTCTCCAGCCCCTCCGGAGGGGGAGGGGGCGAAGGGGCATGGAGAGAGATGACGGCAAGCGGCACACCCCATAAATAGAAGCGTGAGAGGGGGATGTGCCGAACGGACAGGCTGGGGGAGGGGGTGGAGGGGAGGGGAGGGGGATGAAGCTGCAGCAGCGGACGGGGTGAGGGGGGGGGGGGAGTATGGGGGCCGGTCCTGGGCGGGGCCGCGCAAGGCTTGTGCAGGCCAGGCCAGGCCAGGCCAGCGCGCTAGCGCCAGGCAGCGCTGTGAGCCAGCGTATGGAATTCGTCCGCGGCTAAGAGATCATGGGCGGGGCGGAGCGAGTGGGGTGCGGTCCGGGCGGGGGTGGAAGGGGGGGAGCACAACCCACCCCTATCGCTCTGGGGGTAACTTGGGCCAGTAGTCGAAACGGGAGGCGTGGTGTAGTGTAGCGCCGAGAGGGTGGCGAGAATAACAAACACATGGCCTTCACGTGCGCCAGGCAGAGATGGGTTCATAGGACATTGGCTGCCCTGCGCCGAACCCTGCGGTCCCCAGTACTGTATCAGGCGCGCTACTGGGCGCCAATGCCCCGTAAAAGTTGTGAGGCACAGCCCTCCCTCCCTCCTCGGGCCACGCCGCGCCGCGCCGCGCCTCGCCGCAGAGTCGTACGCACAACCCCAAAACCAGCGGCAGTATCGACGACACCCTACGGACACGGTGGAGGCGCGGGGCAGCCGACTGATTCAGAACATCGTTCCCATGCCTCTGTCCTTGTCGCACTCATGGAGCAGCTCCATACCCTAGAGGGCACACCTTCGTGAGTGCGACAAGGACAGCGAGGCATGGGAGCGATGTTCTGAATCAGTCGGCAGGGGACGTAAGCGCGCCGCGCTCCACCCTCCACAGCGAACGGCAGGGATTCCATTGAATTAAATCATCCCGCGGAAAAAGAAAAGGCCGGACACTGCCGTCGGATCTGTCGATAAGCCTCTAGGCCGTATCGGATTTTTCCCTATATTTATTTCCCGCGGTCCGAATGTTACAGTCTGATGCGAAATGCGTAAAACCCTCCCGGACGCGTGCGTGGTGAGGAGGCGGGGGCGGCGCGAGGCCGGCGCGGGGCCAGCGCGGGGGCAGCGCGGGGGCAGCGCGGGGGCAGCGCGGGGGCAGCGCGGGGGCAGCACGGGGGCAGCGCGGGGGCAGCGCGGGGCGGGCAGCGCGGGGGCAGCGCGGGGCAGCGCGGGGCGCGGGGCAGCGCGGGGGCAGCGCGGGGGCAGCGCGGGGGCAGCGCGGGGGCAGCGCGGGGGCAGCGCGGGGGCAGCGCGGGGGCAGCGCGGGGGCAGCGCGGGATTGTGTGTCCAGTAGAGGCAGCAGCACCAGGGGAAGTCCCCCAGGCTCGTTTTTCATTCCGTCCGATTCGCTCGACTCACTCCCCCTCCCTTCCCCTCCCCTCCCTCTCCATGCAGCTCCCTCCCCCACCCACCCGCATCCCAAATGTACTGCGCTCCACTCGGACACCGCGGCGCGGAGCAGGGCGGAGCCAGACTTGAACAGGTGCGTGACGTGACACTGTACAGGCCGCCGCCGCACACTGTTAAAAAAACCTGTCATGTGATGATACTCGCCCCAATGACTTTCTTGTTTTTAAACTAGCCCGGACCCGCGGTCCTCGAGCTGAGCTCGCAGAGGTGAGGAACGGGGTGTAAAATACATATGAATATACATATACTATAGCTATTATCCTAGCTATAGCTAAAGCTAAAGCTATAGCCATAGCTATAGCTGTTGCTAGTCTAGTATAGGCTATATCTTTAGCTAGTATCCGGCGGTGACCGGAATTGGACCGTAAGAGTTTGCCATAGAGCTTTGCTCGATTCGCGAGCTCAGCAATAAGATACTTTTACCTCAACGTTACAAAAATGTCGTATCAATTACAGCAGTAAACCAATAAACAGTTGAAAACCATGTTCCGAATGTTTCTTTGAATGCGTAACAGTGTTGCGGGATTACATACTCTCCAGGGGCCATGGAGCCTTACGGACGAATAAGGTAGGCAAACCCGCAACACTTTTACGCATTCAAAGAAACACCCGGTACGTATATTGTTACATTACAACTCCTGAGTTGTAAACTTCCATTGCAAAATTTTTAACAGTGCATGCAGAGTTGCAACAGGGTTGCCTACTTGCTCTGCGCGTAAGGCGCTGCATTTAGTTACAGCAGGGAGAGACGACCGAACATGAAAGCAGTGGTTTAACACGAGAAGCGAGTCGTACAGGCCAGCCTGCACTACGCGTACAGTACAGCTGAGCTGAGTCCAAGATCAAGTAAATTACTTACCAGGAGTGGTGGAAAACACGCTTCAGTGTTGCGGGGCTGCCTTCTCGTTACGGTCGTAAGGCGCCATGACTCCTAGAGGGAAAAAACAGAAAAAAACACTGTTTAATTATAATATTGGGGACTTTAGTTTATAACCGGTTTTAAATCTTTTCCTCTCCGTAAGATGAAAAAGTAAACATCCACGTCTCTATAAATGCATGTGTCTTTTCAGTAAGATAGCTCAACTGCGCATGGGCACAGTTTTCCACCCACCTACAGAGAGAAATGATTTTTCAAACAGTCTGTGGGCTGCCCCGAATGCAATCTCGCGACGATATGATTCATAGCTGAAAGGCTTTCAGATATTCCCCCTTTCACCCGACCAACAGCGGCCATGGACATGAAAAATGTTTCCTCTCCAAAAGGAAAACGAGGTCTAAGAGCTTGGTGGCTGAAGGTAGGTAAGGGTGGTCAGGTCTGACCCG
The DNA here is from genome assembly GCA_033675135.1 of Frankliniella intonsa. Classification (NCBI taxonomy): domain Eukaryota; kingdom Metazoa; phylum Arthropoda; class Insecta; order Thysanoptera; family Thripidae; genus Frankliniella; species Frankliniella intonsa. The sequence continues at coordinate 19,629,247 of CM066253.1, forward strand.
TCAGGCCCGCCCCGCCCCGCCGACAAACGCACGTGACGGTAAAGAAAGGGCAAGCGCGCCCGCCTCGCCCCGCCCCGGGGCCCGCCCACAACGAGACAAGAGACGTGAGAGTGAGTTAGTTCAGATGGAACCCGCACGATATGGCCATGGCCATGGCGGGGGCGGCGGCGGGGGCGGCGGCGGGGTGGGGGGTGCGGTGGGGGTGGGGGCGGGGGCGCGGAGGGGTACGAGGCAGGCTGTCGCTGTCACGCCTTTCGCAGGCCGGCTGGCACGCTAAGGCGCCGCGCCGGGGGGTTGGGGGGGGGGGGAGGGGGGCTTAACCGATAGCATACTTTTGCTGGTACCTTTTACGATTGCGATACCGGACCGGACTTGGACTTTCCTCCGGCCGGGTCGGGTCCACTGGGCACAAGGGTATTTCTATCGATGAAGAGCAGCCGCTGACACAAATGTTGAGCGGCTGCGGCTGAGTCCTGAGTCCCCTCTCCCCACCCCTCCCCTTCCCTTCTCTCACGGTACCTTTGCTTATCACGGGGGGTCTTCCGCCTTCGTTCCCTTGTCTGACTCGTGGGATCGCGTCCTTGGTCCTTGGTAACTTTATCACGCAGAACGTCTCCCAGAAGATTAGGTGTTTCTTCGACGTCCCTTGTGAATAGGTCATTCACTGACTCAACTGTGAAAGTGCCATCAATTACTGCCGAATCATCGATGACCCATTTCTTGGTGCACAACGACGTAACTCGCTTCCTCCCCATCCTCCACTTTATGTGTACAGTCCACTAGGTCCACTTAACAACTACACGATACCTCGATCTCCCCCCGCCCCCCTTCTCTCTCCCTCTCCCTCCCTCCAACGAGCAGACGAAAATATTATCATACACATAACCTCTGTATGCTCATATTTACATTTAGGTAAACATCATTTTGGGAGCAGTTCTGTCTGATGACATTTGTGACCTTTGCTGTTTTGCTACCATCACATGCCAGATAAGAAACATCGTCTGCCAAAACAGGGAGGTTTGAAGTCTGGTTGCAGCTTCAGATCCCTCACTGTCAAAAAGGAAACGGTGACAAGCACATCACACAATATACCTGTCAATATGGAAACCAGCAAGGCAGATTGTTCTTCAGAACATCAAGACAGGATTCTTGTAGTTGGGTATAGCTGCTTTGATCTCATCTTCTCAGCGCCTCGTTTCCCTGAAGAGGATTCCATGAGCAGGTATTTTTGATTTAAATTGTTAGAATATTCTGACAAACATTATTCATAAATCTTTAAATCTGAATACCAGAGCGGTGGATTACCACAAGCGAAGAGGAGGCAATGCATCCAACTCATGCACTGTGTTATCACAACTTGGGGCAAAACCGGAAATTTTAGCCGTAATGACTGACAATGAGTATGGAAAGTAAGTAGTATTCTCTCATATTTGTAGAATCCTGTGTGATAAGCTTCACAATGAAATTTAAATTCAGGTTTATTCAGGATGATCTGAAAAAAAATAATATTATTTTTGAAAACTGTCCAGTCTATGCTAAGACTGAATCGCCATTCACAAACATAATACTGAGCCTGTCTTCTGGCTCGAGGACTATATTACACTACAGACCAAAAGATTATCCAGATAATAATGCTGATGACTTCAGAAAATTGACTCTTTCAAAATACAAATGGATACACTTTGAGGTATTAGTGGGGATATCAAAAGCCCTTTGTTTCCTCACTAAGTTGCATTGCTTTGGTTATAAATTAATTTATATTAATTCAACTTTTTCCAGGGCAGAGGCATTCCAGAGGTATTAAAAATGATTGATGTGCTTGATGGTTGGAACTTATCTAACCAGGAGAAAAAGATACTATATTCTGTTGAGTTGGAACGATGCCATGAAGATGTTAAAAAGCTGATTTCCAAAGGAAATGTAGTGTTTGTTGCCAAGGAGTTTGCCAGGTTTCTAGGGTATACATGTGCCACTTCAACTCTGCAGGGATTGGCACCCCTTGTACAACCAGGGTAAAAAAGATGTCCTGGACTAATTCAAATTTAACATCTGTCAAAATTAGAATTAAGAATTAAGTTACTTTTTTCATATTTTTAGCGCAACTATCATAGTCCCATGGGGAGAGCAAGGAGCAGTGGCAAGATCAGGCAATGGAGAAATTATAAGATCATCAGCCTATCCACCTAAAGCTGTTGTTGACACAACCGGAGCTGGAGACACATTCATTGCTGCAACAATATTTTATTTAAGTATAAACAAAACCCTCTTTGAAGCTATTGACTTTGGTAATAAAATTGCTGGTGCAAAATGTGGTATAGTTGGATATCATGGAATTAATGAGGTGTATAAAGATATTAAAAAGTCTCAAAGTTGATTTATAATGTGACCCAAAAGATATAAATGTATAAAATTTAAGTAAGCTGCATATATCTAATAAAAAAAATACAGTACAATGTTAAAATAACATTCTTGATTTAACAAGTAAAAATTCATATCCTCTAATAATTCATCTTGATTTAAACAATCTTAATAGTAACAAATTTCATCTGTGATCTTGTGCCTTCTAGGCAGCAAATATGAAATACACTAATTTGAAACCAAACTAACAACACATTAGTTTTCAGTAATACAAATAAAAAATAAAGTATTTGCCAGCCTGTCCTCAATATAAGGACAAGCTCAGCACACAGTGTAAAACTTCAACAGATCTCTTAACAATGAGATTTTACATTTATGAAACAGGTAACTTATGTTGATGACACAAATGTCGGACGGAAGCAATGGCAGTAATTAGTAAAGTGCCACTTTTCTATAAAGTCAAGCATAGCCTAGAACCTAAACTAGTGCAGAATACATATTGTTAGTTTGAGGGATGATACACCAATTTCTTAAAAGAATCAATGGAAGTCTTAAAGAAAGGCACCACTTATCAGAAAGAAAGTCAATCAGTCAGGTTTAAAAATTTTGATTCTAATCGCAAAGAGATCAGCTTATAAGTCAGATCTAATATCCAAAAAAGGATACTTTTATGCTGCCTTTCCAAAGGTTTTTTTTTCTTGTTACAGTTGAATCAAGGATACAACAGAATGATGTTTGGAGACTGCAATTCTTCAAATATCTTGTACTGGGACCAAACACAAATCCAACAATAAATCTGAAAAATTAAGATACAAGATTTTATACTTTTTAATGTTTTTAATGTTAACATTTTGCAATGCACATTTCTTGATAAAAACTCACATTATAGCCCATCCAAAGCCATAAAATAAAGGCAGCCAAGACAGCATCAAGCTAAAAGGAAATAGCGACCATGATATATTTTTTTCTCAAGTTATCACAACAGTGATGGGTTTAGTACTATACAATATACTTACATATATGTAATAGCCACCAATTAGCCAGAGGCCAAAAACCAACTGGAATGCTATACAGATACCAAAAGATATCAGCCACGGCAGCATGTACCCACGAAGGCCAAGATGCAAGCCCACCAATAATAAAATTGAGAACACAATAAGAAGTAAAAAGTATGTGATGAAAAACCCTCCAACACCTTTCATAGCTGAAATGTAGAAAAAAATAATTATCTCAATAAATTTCTCACTTTATAGTTATATAAGGATAATGTTATAGCAAAGTCATGAAAATACTTACATAAGCGGACATCTGTTTCAAAGAGAGGTGAGTATAATTGTGAAGAGTCACCTCCATTTAACATGTAGCATATGAAAGTAATCAATACTACGCTGGTTGCCTGGAAAAACAGATAGGGGTCGGATAATTAAATATTAATATACAAAACCATAAATTTCCTAATGGTTACCCACCACTGTGTAGCCTGAAACCCATTTGCAACCAACTCGAACATTGTGTGCCCATATGAAGGGGGTCCAGAAAGTTTCGATCCTCATTTTGGCAAAGCCTGGAAAAAAAAACAGAAAGGTAGTGAAATTAGATGGTTTCTAAAAACTATTATGTAGTTTATTACAAAATGATCCTTGAAATGACAAAGAATTCAGATTGTAATTTACAAAAGACATGGAATGCATGCTAAAAACTAGAACTTCGTCGGATAACCCTTACTTGTACAACAAGAGAAAGATTGTTATTAATAATACCAGCATCGTTATTCGTGTTGTGGTACAGAAAAATTGTTTGTAATATGGGATCTGAATATTTGAAAATTAGGAAAAGTGAATCTTTGAAAGAAACCAATACTGAACTGCAGCATCTATGGTATATATTAGAGAATAGGAGGATAAAGTTATGTCCTTCAAGCATAGTATTATGTTTTAAGGCGAAAGAGTTCTTTTCTAACGCTATAAACAGTGCTTTTTGGTATGTAAACATACACTAAGTAACCTAACCTCAACTCAAAATACATCTTCTAGATTTCCCTCGTTACATGTATTAGAAATATTTCAAGTCATTTATCACGGTGAATGGTTAATAAAACAGTCACTCTGTACTGTGTCCTGAAAGTGAGGACGTTCCAAAGATAACTTAAAATAACATACTTACTTAAGCGTCAACGCCCAACGCCCAGGCCCCGTCAGCACCGCCCCAAACAAACCTGTGATCTGTGATGATGGGAGTGCCCGTTACTACCGTCTTATTGGGTCTACCAGCCTAACTTCACCTGTTGCATTGAAATTATTTGAATACACAGTAAAAAGCTGACTCTTAATTCTATCGTTTGAAACTTTTACACAGATTTTGCACTTATATTAGGTTTTTAAAATGTTTGCAAGATGTATATATTGGCATGTTTAAATGTTAATCTAAGCGTGACAGTTGGGTACCCTGAAATTCCGTTTCCATGGCGACAGAGGCGCCTTATTACGATTAAGTTTGGCATCTTTCTATCCTTACCGGATTTTAAAGATAGATCTTAATATTTTTTCCGGCTGAGCAAGCAGAATGGTGCAGTACACAAATGTTCTTGACACTGCTAAGAAAAACTTTCAAACTGGTATTGGAAAAAATTATAGTCCAGATGGTAATTATTTTAATATTTACACAATTTTCTGTAATCGCTAAGATGACAAAAATGTTCCCAACAGTCTCCCAGTTATTTTTAACATTATTTTTTAAAACCATTTTCAGATGTAGAGGAGGTGTGGAAGCAGGTTGCATTGTTTGTAAGAAGCTCTCTTCTGAAAAAAAGGGTTTGGTTTTTTATATCCTCATTTTTTAAGTTTCTCATATGGATTTCTTTTATTCAGCCATTTCATTCTTTTCTAGGCGGTGGACATAAAAGGCCTTGGGAGATTTACGATTCAGGAGTACTCAATGCCAGTATCATCCATTTATGCTATCTGGTCTCATCGACCAGTCTTTTACCTGGATAAGCGACTGTGTGACTCGTATCACATAAAATGTATTCGCCTATTTTCCTCTGATAAGGTAAGGTAATCAATAAAATTGATAAAAATCTCATTTTTCCGCTTTCACCCTCAACACTTAAATATTTTTGCCTTTTCCAGATCAGCGTGGTATCACTCAATCTATCAGCAATTGCTGCGCTCACCAATTTATCAAGACATACAGTGGAAGATATCATCAATGAAGTTGTTCAGGTAAATAATATACGAATTTATAAAAAAAAAGAATTTATGGTTAAAAAATGAACATATTATTCCATACCTGAGGAGAGGAAGGAGGGGGTGGGGATGGGCTTTCCCTGCCGCCCGGCCCGGCCCGGCCCGTGTGTAGTCCCAGTGAGAAATGAAATATCACACCGATATCGAAACGATATCAGACATCAGAAATTTGTCGATTTTCGCGTCAGATTGATAAAAACTATGGTGCTGAAACTGGCACTTTTCTGATGTCTGACATCGTACCGATGTCGGTCTGATGTTTCATTTCTCACTGGGGTAGAACTGAAAGGCTCGTTGCCCGCACCCAGGGGACAGAAAAAAGTCACTTTGACATCATTTGATGTCAAATCAAAAAATAATGAGGTCAAAGTGATGAACTTAAATTTGACTTCGGTCAAAATGATGTCGAAATGATGTCAGAATGATTTCCGCTAAAATCAATTTGACATCATGTGACAACATTTTGAGGTCAAATTCCAAAATTAAATGAGGTCAATATGATGAACTAAATTTTGACCTTTTTCTGTTCCCTGGGCAGGCGCTGTGCCGGCTGTGCATGGAGCAGAGGGACCTGGAGCTGCCGCTGCCGGGGCTGGGCACGCTGCGCATCGTCAGCCGCTTCACCGACATGCGCTACAGCCGCGACCTCGTGCGCGCGGTGCACGGCGACATCACGGACCCCCTGGTCATGGCCAGCCACGTGCGTGCTTGCGAGAAGCGTCCGGTACCGCGTCCCTCCTTCCTCGCGCCCACCGCCGTGCCGGCCCGGTACCTCCGCGAGCTGCACGCCGTCAACTACGGCTAGACTGCGCTCCGCATCTGCGTCCCAGAGCCAACGGGGATAAGAAAAGGACTTGGGGAGGGAGGGGGAGTTGGGGTTTGCGGTCTTAAAAAGTAGTCCTGCACTTTTTAAGATTTTAGGTACTGCACAATTTTTCCCTAAAACCTATTACAGTTCTGAGCTACTTTTATATGATGTCGCAGAGGAGGGGTACATTCGAGGAGGGTGGAGGCAGCTCTGCCCTTGTCGGGTGGTACAGACGGTGAAGATCTGCACAGCTTCAAGTAAGTGCGTAGGATATGATACAACACTGTCATTTTAAGCACTCGTTTTCTTTTTTAAAAACATTTTAATTTTTAAAAAATAAATAATATGACAGACAAAATCTTTCATATTAGTCAAAAACTGAACATAAAAAGTTGCATACTTCAGTCAGCTCACATAAAACCATTTATAGAATTTATCTTTTGTGTTCTTGGATGTAAAACTTGATATTTCCAATACAGTGTATACAATTCAAAACAGGTACACCCCATCATAATCACAACCGTTACAATTACATTTTTTCTACTAATGAACAACACATGGCAAAATAGTCGAGAGATCATTTCAATATGAGCTAGGGCAAGGCGCCAAACCATAAAGATTCTTCACTTGGATTATTGCAGCAGATCCATGACAGAGTATTCCTGAATACACTAAAAGTGTGTGAACAATTAAAATCAAAATTATGCTGTTGAAATGATAGTTTGTCATCGCACAGAGGTCACACTACCTGACAAAAATAATTTGATTTCGGAATTTTGATTTCTGTGTACACATTGGCATCAGGCTGAACCAGTAACCGTCCAACCACCTAAAAATAAGATAAAGACAGGTACAAAGGCACCACTCGATCTATCAGTTCACCAGTTTCATTCTTTGGAACCAGCAGTGCTATATCACTTTTAAGATTTGTCCCAGAGGTGGCCTCTGAACTGGCAGTGAACGGGGACTTATAAGATAAACCATCTGTCAAAAAAGTTCCTCTACTAATGGACTAGCCTCTTCAAAAGGAGTAGCAATAGTACCTCGCTCGCTTGAAAGTTCTTCAGTAAGACGGATGGGTTGCCTACCTCGCAGGAGCTTCTCCCGCAACGCGAGTTTGCTCGCGGTTAGTCTATTTTTAGGCAGATTCCATGCAGCCAATGGGTCGTATAGAAATAATCTCGTTGCGCACAGCATTTGACCCGCGGTAGAACCCTCACGGCTCTCGCAAAAATACTCGGCACGGTATGCAAGACATCCACGCGGTAGGCGCTGCGTTCTCAGGACATCTCATGCGCGTCCTGCCGCAGGGACTGGTGCGTCGGAGAGTCGCTGCGTCGACCCCGCTCCGACGCAGCCCTGGAGGCCGGGCGGCGGCGCCGCAGACAGCTGGAGAAGGCCGTGTCGCCGTCGCCGAAGTGCTCGCCCTCCTCCATGGTCTGGGGCAGCGGCCGGCCCAGCGTCTCGGGCAGGAACAGCGACAGCAGCCCCGACGTGATGGCCACGCAGCCGAAGATCGTGGAGGGCAGCGACTTGTTCAGCGAGTCCTGCGCAGCGCACGCGTCAAAGTCAAATGCATGGTTTGGAAAAGGAGTTTGTTTGGATGTATTTCCGCGCCGCGGCGGGGCGGGGCGGGGCGGGGCTCTACACTGTAATTTGGGGGTGTCCCAAATGTAGACGCCTTAAGGCGTATGCTACAAGATCCAGAGCGACATTTGGCGCCTACTTTTGTGACACCTTTTGGCGTATAGATTCTAGGCACCTTTGCCCATACCACCACCACATCACGGCACACCCTGCGAGGGGCGTACAGAATGAGAGCACCTTTCAGGGTGCCTGCCCGGTGCGCACCTCTGGGCACTGGTCCATGCTGTGATGAGCGAGTGGTATGGGCAAAGGTGTCTAGGATCTATCCGCCAAAAGGTTTCTCAAAAGTAGGCGCTAAATGTCGCTCTGGATCCTGTAGCATACGCGTTAAGGCAGTTAAGGAGAAGCCAAAGTCCCCCGCGCCGAGGCACACCGGCCGCTCTGCGGAGCGCGCGGACGGCAAGTAGTGGGGAAACATATCACGTCATAGCTCGAAAACGCGTTGACCAATTGAGTTGAAACTTGTCATGTGAGCTGTTGAAGGACCAGCCTCGGCGTCGGTCGCGTTAGATCCGTTCCAACATTGCCTGATCGCCTTCTATTGCCCTCTGAAGTTAGGCAAAGCTGGCTCACAAGAGCTTCTGACACCGCTAAATTCCAGTGTAGAGGCCACCCTGCTCACGCTCACCAGTAGCGAGATGAAGGGGCAGAGCGCGCCGCTGATGCGCGCGCACATGCTGGACGCGCCCAGGGCCGTGTTGCGCACGGCGGTGGGGAACAGCTCCGTCGAGTAGTTGTAGATGATGGCGAACGAGCCGGCGATGAAGAACTTGCCGACCATGACGATGGCGGTGGCCGCCGTGCCCGCGACGGGGTCGTCTGTAAGATTACAACGCAAGGGTGACGTGGGGTCGGGACACTCAGCCGGTCCAAACTGTCTCGCTGCACTGTGAAACGAAGTGTGCAACTGTTCAACTTCTAGCCGAGCACGTGCAAGTGCGCAATCGGCAATTGAGCAATTTCACGTGTGAAACTCGCCAGTTGTACACTTCTAAGTGTTTAACTCGACAGTGTTGTGCACTTGCAAGTGTTCAACAAGGATAGTGTTGCACGGGGCAGTTGAACACTTGCAAGTGCACAACTCTTGAGTTGAACACTTACAAGTGTACCGGGTGTTTCTTTGAATGCGTAACAGTGTTGCGGGATTGCATACTTTCCAGCGCTGCAGGGGCCATGGTGCCTTACGGGCGGAGGGGGTAGGCAAACCCGCAACACTGTTACGCATTCAAAGAAACACCCGGTACAACTGGTGGGTTTGACACTTGCAATTGCACAACTGACGAGGTGCACACTTGCGCGTGCTAGGCTGGAAGCTGCACACATAAAAGTGTTGAGCAGTTGAACACTTGGTTTAACAGTGTGTCTGTGTCCTGTGGCGAGGTGCTCACCGCCCGAGGCGAGGTAGGCGGCGGTGATGCAGGCCAGCCCGCCCAGGATCATGAGGGTGCTGATGAGCGAGCGCCGGCCCCACGTGTTCATGAGGATGCCGGTGAGGATGTAGCTGGGCACGTCCACCACGCCCGCCACGGCCAGGATGAAGAACGGGTTGCCGGCCAGCCCGCCCGTGTTGAGCGACAGCCCGTAATACACCAGGCTGTTCGCGAACCTGTCATCATAGCAAGAGCACGCGTGTCACGGCGTGGGCTCACAAAGCTCCGGAGAAGGCCCGAGAGGGAAACAACTCTAAAATTTGTGTACACCTAGTAATTCAGAAAAATTCAGGAAAATTCAAAAAAAATCAGAAAAATTCAGTAAAAATTCAGAAAAATTCAGAGAAAGTCAATGAAATTCCGAAAAATTCACAAAAATTCACAAAAATTCGCAAAAATTCACAAAAACTCGCAAAAATTTCGGAAAAATTTGAGCAAAAATTCACAAAAATTCAATAAAAATTCACAAAAATTCACAAAAATTCACCAAATTTGTACACCAAAATTCAGAGTTGTTTCCCCCTCGAGAAGGCCTCGGGCCGGGCGCAACCTGTCGACGAGACGAACCAGTTGAGGCTGACGTTGAACATGCGCCTGCACATGTTCGGGGTCTTGAACAGGTCCGTGATGGACATCTGCGGTGCCGGGGCCTCCTCCTCGGCGACGTCGCCCGTCGCGTCCGCCGTGGCCGAGTCCTTGCGCAGGAAGTTGGCGATGTCCGACTTGTACTTGTCGCCGTAGTTCATGCGCGAGGCCCTCGACACGACCCGGACGGCGTCCCTGGTGCGGCCCTGCGACCACAGCCAGCGCGCCGACTCGTCCACCAGCCTGTGGACAGGACAGGACAGCACGCACGGTGCCGCTCAGCACAGCACAGCACTGGCGCGGGCGCGGGGTGCACGCCGGGCTGTGGCGGGTCTGCCTACTCGCAGGGGCCGCAAGGCGCGGGGCCGGGGCCGGGGGCCGGACGGGCCCCTGCGGCAGGGAGGCCCGCAGCACGGGCGCGCACTCTCTGAAACGCGCTTCAGCTCCCGGAAAACTATTGTAAATGTCACCTCCCTGTCACCGTAAATGGCTTAGTTTTCGTGTAGAGGGCTCAGTGTTGGCAGATAAGTAGGCGAAAAATCCCACGAACACACCTCTGTGAGGCAGACGGGTACGTACCTGGTGTTTCTTTGAATGCGTAACAGTGTTGCGGGATTGCATACTCTCCAGCGCTGCAGGGGCCATGGCGCCTTACGGGCGAATTGGGTAGGCAAACCCGCAACACTGTTACGCATTCAAAGAAACACCCGGTACATCTCCGCCTGCCCACTAGGCAAACTCTCCTATGAGGCGGAGATACCCGTCTGCCTCACACAGGTGTGTATTTGTGGGATTTTTTTGCCTACTTGCCTGGCGACACTGAGAGGCCTTTGCCTACTCACCACCACTGCGGCAGCAGCAGCAGGCTGTGCAGCCCGTACAGGGCCTGCAGCAGCTGGCGGTCGGGGATCAGGTAGCCCCAGAGCGCGACCAGGACGATGCCGATGCTGAACGAGCTCTGGAAGGCCATGCCGCAGCCCGTGCGGTACGACGGCCCCACCATTTCCATGACTGGAGACAAAAAAGGGGCGTGATGCGATTTTTCTGGAGCAATGCACGTAATGACTAGCGTTTTTTTTTTCGGTCGATTGTTAATTCATTATCAGCAGTCGCAATAGCTCAGCTCAGCTCCGAGGGCGAGGTTAACTCACTGAGCACGAAGGAGGACGACAGCGTCCCCACGGTGCCCACGCCGTACAGGAAGCGCAGCGCGAGGAAGCTCCAGAAGTCGGGCACGAAGGCCACCACCGTGCCGACGACGAGCTGCAGGACGGCGGCCGCCATGAACACGGGCTTGCGGCCGAAGCGGTCCGCCTGGTTGCCGAGCAGCACGGCGCCGACGAGCAGGCCAGACATGTACACGCTCTTCGCCAGCGCCTCCATCCAGCGCTTGCCGCACACCATCTCCCACTAGAAGAAAAAGGCCAGAGGCATCGAATCAATCCTGGATACTGCGCTGTCACATGGGACACCCAGAAAAATCCCATCTTGTTCCAAGTTCATTTTGAACTCGGGTTTGCCTAAGAACATTTTTTACTTGGAACAAGGTAAAATTAATCTTACAATAATGCCATTAAACTTGAGGCACCTAATCCAAAGCTAAAAAGATCTTGGAACAAGTGTAAATTCACCATGATCCAAGTAAAAAAATGTTCTAAGGCAAACCCGAGTACAATTTTCTTGTTCGAAGATAGGATTTTTCTGGGTGCATCAACCGAGGGGGCAACCACTCCCCATGCTAGTGTACACGGGATTTTTACTGATTGCACAAGATTTCTCTCAAATTTTGAGAGATTTCTCTGAGATTTCATGAGATTTCACAAGATTTATCTCAGATTTTATGAGATTTCACAAGATTTCAATGAGATTTCATGAGATTTCTCTGTTAAATTTCGAAGGATTTCATCGAGATTTCCGCAGGTTTGTACACAGGATTTCTCGTGCGGCTGCCCCCTCGGTATCAACTCACCCACACATTCCTATCGAAATATATCACGTGATGTCGAGGTCATGGGGCTGGTAGAGGGCTAAGGGCCTAACACACGTGGCCGCGACCATCACGGCTCGCGACAAAATTATACGATACGACGCGACGTGTCTGCAGGCCTCTGACGAGTCCCCTGCAGTCTGCACATACGTCAGCCAGGTACGAGAGTCCAATTATTATGCACGGGAATGCGAGGGGCGGGGCAGGGCGGGGCGGGGCGGGGTGGGGCAGGGTGGTGGGGTGGGGGGGGGGGGCGGGGGGGGGGGGCGGGGCAGGGTGTGGTGGGGCGGGCGGGGCGGGCGGAGTAAGGAAGGTGTCCCCTTGGTAACACCTACCCCGCCCCGCCCGCCCCGCCCCGCCCGCCCCGCCCCGCCGGGCAGCGCGCTGTACAGTACTACATAACGTCCTCATCCTCCTTTGACATCCTTACGCTACGCTCCGCCACGCAGCCACACCCACCTCGATGGCTCTGCTGGACTTGTAGTGCGTGTCGTCGAACACCCAGCGCTCGCACGGCGTCCACACCGACCCGTTGACGGCGTCGAGGAGGTGGCACGAGTCCTTGGTGTTGTCCGCGCGCGTCGGCCGTAGGTCCGCCACCCTCGAGTCGTTCCAGTCCACGGCGAACACCGAGCCGTTGACCAGCTCGTCCACACCCGGCACGAAGCACCTGCAGGCGGCCCGGCCACAGTGTCAACACTCAAACAAAATAATAATTCGCGTCTGTGCAAAAAAAAAATAATTAAAAGGTGTACTAATTTTTTAGCTGTACAAGGCGCAGCTAAGTTTTAAGCTACGGTGCTTATTTTCCAGCTACCCGGCTATTTATTTTCTGCTGTTTTAAGGTTTTAGCCGTGGTGCTAATTTTCACATCTAATTTTAGCTGAGCGATTTTTTTTTGCGTGAATACCACACGAGTGGCACCACAACGGTAGCATTCCAACCGCACAGGACGCCCAGCCCAGCCCAGCCCAGCCCTTATCGAAGTTGTCCCAACGCTCCCTAACTGTCAGACCAGGCACCAGCTCGTGTAGGCGTGCAGAATGTTGGCGATCGCAGCGGGGAAATACACTACCTCGCCTCCGAAAAGGTTTCTTTCATCGCCCAAAACGTTGCATATCAATGGATATGCTTGTAGAGAACATCACTGCCTGCTAAGATAGCATTTCGATATCTAAGGGTGAAAACACGGAGCTGGATACCGGGTGTTTCAGAGAACACTCTTAACTTCTTACAAAGAAAATTCTTGTATTACAAAGAATTCTGTGCAACCGTAATACAAAGCCAAATTTTCTTTGTAATACAAAGAAAAATCTTTGTAATACAAAGCAAAAATTTTTGTAATACAAGAAAATTTTTTGTATATTACGGTTGCACAGAATTCTTTGTACTATACGGAAATATTCTTTGTAAGAAGTTAAGAGTGAACACGAAACAGTATACGGGTTTGCCTACCCGCCCCAGCCGTGAGGAGCCGTGGGGTAGGCAGACCCGCAAAACCGTGACGTTTTCTCTGAAACACCCAGTATAACGGGAAGGGCGACCAATACAGGTCGGGTTAGGCAGTGGGGCAGTGTGGGCGTTCAGCGCCGATAAGGTCACTGGTGCCACAACAGCTGCGCTGAGCCCGTATCAGGGCCGGAGCGACGCGGCGTGCGCAAAGTTATAACCAGCGCGTCACACGACGCCAACAGGCCAGTGTTGCCAGAAAAGTAGGCAATAAGGCGCCTAAACAAAGTTGAGTAAAGCTGACTATATCTCCGCCTGCCTGCTATGCAGCATGTACACACTTGTGATAGAGTGTTGCCTACTAGGCAGGCGCAGATGCAGCGCGCTTGTACTCCTCTGCGTTTGGGCGCCTTATTGCCTACTTAGCACTGCTTCATCCGGCACCCCGAGGAGGGCGAGGCTGGAGTGGGAGGACGCGCTAGGCTCACCTGTGCTCAGGCACTGCCGCCACCGTCACGAGGGACAGCATGTGCACGCCGGCGTTGACGGAGGCGAGGGCCAGCAGCACGAACTGGAACATCTGGTAGCGCCCGAACGGGCCTGGAACACAGAAAACATCCTGGGTTAGGAGGGAAACAGAACAGGGTGAGCGGGGAGTAACTCGACTTGACTTGAGAGAACCAGGCCTCCCACAAAAGAGCCGGGGTTGGCGAGGTGCCCCGCCCCGCCCCGCCCCGCGCAGAGTTGGGCGGGGCTGGGCCGGGCCGGGCGGGGTGGTCCGCGTTGTCAGCTCCTGCAGGTGATGGACTAGTGTCAGGGTCAGTGCCGCGGCCGGGAGGCGCGCTACTGTACGGGACAGTGCAAGTTTACCTCTCAGTATTGACAGGCCGTGGTTTCGCCAACATTCAAAGGCCACGCTCCATATAAGAAGCGCCAAGACAAGTCCAACGGTCAAAGGGTCATTCCCGCCGCATTGCTTTGACGGGACGTGCTAAGTGACCTGACGGCGCACGCATTATATCCTCCAGGTCCTCGCGGGAACGGCCGAGGGTCCCCCACTCTCCAAAAGGGTGTACAAAGAGTTTCGCGAGTATTGGCGAGTATCCGCGAGTATCCGCGAGTATTCGCGAGTATTCGCGAGTATTGGCGAGTATTCGCGAGTAACTCGCGAGTAATTTTTTTGGGTGTCCAATGAGTATTTTAGTGGGGGACCCCTCGGGAACGGCCGAGTCAAAACAAGTCGCGAGGATCGTGTTTCCAGAAAAGTATCGGCGTTCCGTCCCGCGTGCCGCGTAGTGGCGGTAGACGCCACCCGGTTCACAACGCTGCGCGCCATCAGAATATATCGCCTACATTCCTGACAACACTCTCGAGGAGGCGGTGTATATCGAGGTGGAGGGGTGAAGGGGCGGGGCGGGGCGGGGCGGGGCGGGGCGGAACCTCAGTGGCTCCCGGAGACTTTGACCCGGGCGAAAGACCGCAAAGCTATCAGCGCGCGCGCCATTGTGTACGTTTGTGACTCGATGTTTTTGAGAGAGCGTGTGTGTGTGTGTGTTCGCCGATATCTTTTTTTAGTTTTACGTTTTGGAAGGAGCTATAATTAATAAAATGCATTCTATTTCCCCAAGCACTCATTTCCATAAGCCAGTGGCGGATCCAGAGGCAGCCTTTCCGGGGGGGGGGGGGGGGGGATAAGTATCACTTTTTGCCTACTTACAGGGGAAAAGTATCGCGTTTTGCCTACATTTCACCCCTGTATCCGCGCCTGCTTTAAGCTTACTGCGGAGCTCCCTCCCAGCTTGTGGCTTGCCTCTCTCAGTGTCTGTCAGTGTCAACAGCCACACCTGCTGCCCGGCCCGCTGCTACCGCATGGCATACTTCAGAACACGACTAACATGTGTGTGGTGTGCATGTGCGGTTGTGTTGTGGTGTGCGACTGGCTCTTCGTCGCTCCGCGACAAAAATAAACTCAGACGAGTTATTTTTTTCTTTCTCGCATACTCGGTCATTCCACCGAGAGGCTGTAAAGTGCCATTTGTACATTGCCTGTTGCCTATTCGTTCAGAAATCGCAACGTGCCCCCCCGCCCGTGGTGGCTGGTAACCCTGCACCTCAGCATCAGCATTCGTTTCTGTCTGTTTGAAACTCCCTTACATGCTTGCTTTGTAAAAATGGCCGCAGTGCCCGCTTCCCCTGTCTGCGTAGGGCTTACTCTATGATCTCAACTTCCTCATTAAGCTTCTCCCTCGCTTGCGCCTTCTTATCCGTTCACGGCCGCACATGGCGCACACAAACCCATGTGTGTAAAGCGCGATATTGACACGGCACGGCCCCAACTCTAGCGCGTGCGTGCCTGGCCCGGCCCGGCCCCACGTGGAGACGTTTCCCGCCAGTGGCCATGCCTAAGCGCTTAGCGAAGGTCTTTATAAAAAAGAGACTGAAAAATAGGTAAAGTAGGGGATGATGCGGAGTGGCGACTCCGCCACCTCTGTAGAAAATACCGTACGCAGATATGGTTTGCCTACGGTCCGTACCCTATTCCTAATGTACGGTCAGACCGTAACAGCACTGTACTTTATTGTGTAGGATTATTGCTGTATTGAGCCTCCCCAACCTGTTTGCAAAATATCCTTCCAAAGTATCCTTTAAGTTACAGACCGTAAACAAATATGAGGGTCCGGTCAAGGTAACAATTTATTTTTATTTTTAACAGTGTACCCACACCGCGCGGACCGCGCGGCGCCTCGGAGTCGCGGAGCGGACCTCTCCCTCTCCGACAGACCGGCGGGTCTAAAGTCTCTCATATAAAGTGTGGGGGCCATTTTGGCTTTTGGACGCTGTGTCACTCTGATAACCTTTTGGGGAGACATTTGAAACAAGTAGGCTGGGCAGGGCAACCCTATTATGAGGAACTAGTTTCGTGTCAAAATAACAAACTAGATAAACAATAAAAGAAAATAAAAAGAGCATCACCACAGCCTCCTCCCACCACCTCCCACTTGATATGAGCCGGCTTGAGCGCGTCGAAGCGCCTTAATTTTACAGCCATCCTAATAGCTTCCGACGTGATAAGAAACAAGCCTCTACAACCGCTGCTGGTCGTTTCTCTCGCTTTCAGGTTTTAACGGACGGAGCTTTCGCGCCGAGTTGGCAAAACGTCTGTACACGTGTGATCACGAGCCTGCACTGTGTCCCTTCATACAGCTTCGCTACGAGAAGCTGCCGTACTCACCCATGTAGCCGATCAGCTCCTCCAGGTCGTTGTCCACCTTCTTCATGTTGGCGGCGTTGGTTGCACTCGGGGTCGATCACGAAATAATCCCTCTCGAAAGACACACACACACACACACACACACACTGTGCACGCCTTCAGCTGTCCCTGCACGCGGACATAATGTCGTCTCGTTCACGTCCTCCGGTCAGCAGCAGCAGGGCGCAGCAGGGCGCAGCAGGGCGCAGCAGGGCGCAGCAGGGCGCAGCAGGGCGCAGCAGGGCGCGAGCGCAGGCGGTGGTCAGGAGGCCGGCATGGCTGTGGTGCTGCAGGGCAGTGCAGGGCAGTGCAGGGCGCGCGGAGGTGGCAGGAGACGCGCGCACGCGTCCGCGACTCGCGGCTGACTGGCACGCGCAGCGCGGGGAGGCAGCGGCCCGGCCCCGGCTCCTCCGAGCAGTGCAGCGCGGTCCCCTACCGGACCGGACGGGGCGGGGCGGGGCGGGGCGGGGCGGGGCGGGGCGGCACGCCGGACCTTTGCTCCGGCACAACGACCACGGCGCGGTTAGGTCTCCGCGAGCGGCTCGGCGCGGGGCTCGGCGCGGGGCTGGGCTGCGGGCGCGGTGCGGCTTACTGCCACGGGCTCACGTGCGCGAGTGTGTTGTGCGGCTTGGTGAGTGCGCTGAGCCGCCCGGCCCGGCCCGGCCACGCCGCGCCCCGCCACGCCCCGCCACGCCCCGCCACGCCCCGCCACGCCCCGCCACGCCCCGCTACGCCCGCCACAACACACCACGCACCGTAGCAGGGGCTCAGGAGGGCCCCGTGGGGACGGGGGCGGGGGAGGGGCACAGGGGGCAGGAAGGAGGGGGCGGGGGCGGGGCAGGGGCCGGCTCCTACACTGCGCTCGCCGTGGAGGACCGTGTGGCCGGGAAGGGCTGGGCGGGTAGAGGGAGGAGGGGGGGGGGGGGTAAGCCGGTACCGGTTCAGTTCAGTGCGAGGTGACCGGCCAGGTAGGACCGGGTCGGACGGCTTCCCCCCCTCCACACCTCTTCCCCGTGTCCCTCCAGTCCTCGCCGGCCCAGGCGGACCGGGGTGCGCGACCTGCCCCGCACGTTCCTCCAGGGCGTCCGTAAGCGGGGCGGGGCGGTGTGGGGCGTGGCGGGGGGGGGGGGGGCGGGGGGGGGCGGGGCGGGGCGGGGCGGGGCGGGGCGGGGCGGGGCGGGGCGGGGCGGTGTGGGGCGTGGCGGGCGTGGCGGGCGGGGCGAGGCGGGGCGGGGCGGGGCGCGCCGCTACCTTACTGGCGCTCCCTGGGTGCTCCCCTTTGCGCTACCGGTTGTGTCCTCAAGGTCAGGATAAGTTACGCCCGTCCCGTCTCTGCCGTGTCTCGCTCCCACCCACGCCCTTGATTTGGAATGCAAAGGGACAGATAGGCGAGTGTGTAACGGTGAGGAATACTAAGCCCTACCCTTTTCGCCTTGGCCTCTGGCGAAGCGCTAGCGCAAAGACCCCCCACCCCAATACAGCTAGGTTGCATTTAGGCTCGGTTGCATTTTCGGTGGTCACGAACCGAAACAAATAAATGAGGTCCTGTTTTGTGCCTCGTCGGTCGGGTCGGCAGTCTGCCTAGTTGTGGCCAGCCTCGGCGCCGTCAATGAAACTGGCGTGGAGGTGGCGCGGCGCGGCGCGCTGTCCCTCGCGTTTGGCTCTATCCCGATGGCCTGTTCGGCAATGGCGCACCGGGTCTCATACCTTCCTGTGTCTCGGGGTCGAGTCCACTCTTACCTTACCACCCACTCAAAGTATTTTGAGCACGGTAACCTTGATCACGCCCGGGTGGAAGGGCCTGCAGTTTTAACCACACGAAATTGCTAAGTCGTTTTCCACTTAAACTAATGGGAAGAGTAAGTCAGAAAATAGGTTTCAAGCTGAGAGTCGCTAAAACTGTCCTGGGCGAACAAGACAGTGTCACGTTTGTACGGCATGTTCGCTTGTAGGGAGGGGAATCTCCTAAAGAACGTCTGTTTCCATGGGATAAGTCGGCGTGTGCGAGTCTGTCTCTACGCCGTCCCCGCCGCCAGGCGCCGTGGCCCCTAGAGTAGGCAGACCCGCAACACTGGGGCGTCCTCGACAGCTAAAGAGAGCTGCAAAGCGCATGAAGGTGTTCAATTATTCGTCGCAGAAGGCCACGTGTTTCACGACGCGCTTAGTAATGGAAGAGTGAGAACTGCCCCATAAAAAACGATAACTTCGTCAGCACGACGACCCAAGGGCTGTCGCCCACGACCTGAACTGGTGCTCACGAACAATTCAATATTCAACTGAGCAAGTCACACTTCTTCAGGTGTGGGTGGATGGGTGGAGTGTTCGTTTATTTCCGCGTCCGGTGGAAGCGGGGGGGGGGGTGTTATTGCGTATTGCTGCGGTAGGGCGAAGCAGTCTCAAGGGCCTTCGCCTCCAACAACACTTCGATAAGGTGTCGGGGCAGATTACACGCGATGATTCACGGCCGCCCTTGTTTCTCTCCGCGCTACCGCCAGAAATACACATTATGTTTCGGTCCGCGTGTGCTGGCGGCGGGCACGCACGCAGCCCTGATAAGCCATATCCGGATGGTTTTGGAGATACTCCCATGCACCACTCCGGAACGCACTCTCCGCTTTCATTCGCCGACCAGCCGATGCCTGGCTTCGCGTGCTGCATCCCCGGTGGACTCCGACGAGCCGAGCGATCCCAAGGCCACTGAAACGCATCCACGCTCCGTCCGAGGCAGGAGGACAGGCAGGGCGCCGCACGTCACGCCATCCGCACATATTTTATTTTTTTAGTGCAGTCACAGGGTCACTGCCCTGATAAAATTGGCCATGATAACGTCGCTTGCGCCGCATCGGCTACACTGTTCTCTGCCGGGCGCCGGGCCGGGCCGCTCCGGTGCGGTGTCTACACGGAAAAAAGGATTTTGTTCTCACAGCAAACGAGTTTGTTAATATACACAATCAAAAAATATTTGTTCCGGGAACTAAACATTTGTTGGGGGAACCAAGTTTCTGTTACAGCAAGAACCTTTTCGTTGGGGGAACAATCTGTTAGTTGTGACAACGGAATGAGGGTTTTGTTCGGTTTAGTTGTTCTCCGAACAAACATTTTGTTGCAGTAACAGAAACTTGGTTGCCCCAACAAATTTTTAGTTCCCGGAACAAATGTTTTTGATTATGTCTGTATTTACAAACTTTTTTTGTTGTGAGAACAAAAATCCTTTTTACCGTTTGGGCGCACTGGGGCGCCACCCAAAACTATTCCTGAGCAGGCGCAGCGGCGCCGCGCCGGCGCACCCGAGCCAGCCGTGGCTCATCATAATCTTGTCAGCCTGCTTTGCCTATCAACGCTTCTCGTCGCAGTTCGCCAATTTGCATTCATATTGGGCCAGGCTCATATCGGTCACGTAACAGAGGCGCACGCGCGCCTGAATGTGGATGTGAATGAGAATGTGAATGAGAACTCGACCGGCCGGCATTCCTCGCAGTTTGGCTGCGACTGGCGCGCAACACCTGGAGCACCGGAGGAACGTGACAGTTATTACGATACGCACCACATTCAGTGTTGCCAGATAAGTAGGCAAAAGTTCCCACGAATACACCCGTGTAAGGCAGACGGGTATCCCCACCAGCCTACTAGGCACACTTTCGTCTTATGAGCGGTATGTCATCGCGGAGATACCCGTCTGCCTCACACAGGCGTACTCGTTGGAATCTTTGCCTACTTATCTGGTCACATTGAACCATGTGGAATATCTCAGCCTCGGGAAGAGACGTGGGGGAGGCGCCGGGACGGGTGAGGGAGGAGAGCAGCCTGCAGGTCGCGCCGCCCCGGCCGCCCCCCGCACATTGCTGGCATCATTCTGTTGGACCCCAAATACACCGCCTGGCCGGTGGCCAGGACCGCCGGGCCGGCTCCTCTGGGCGCCGCTCCGCCCCGCCCCGCCCCGCCCCGCCCCGCCACGCCCGGCGTAGCGTGCCTCATTGAGGGCGCCGTCAGCGGCACGGCACGGTACAGCACCGCGGGGTGCGCTGTGCAGTGCAGGGCGCCTAAAACTGAACAAGGGCCAGAGTACGGCACGGAGTACGAGGCGGGGCGTGCGGGCGTGCTCGCACTCGGATGCCCACAGGGCAGGGCAGGGCAGGGCAGGGCAGGGCAGGGCAGGGCAGGGAAGGGAAGGGAAGGGAAGGGAAGGGAAGGGGAGGGAAGGGAAGGGAAGGGAAGGGAAGGGAAGGAAGGGAAGGGAAGGAAGGAAGGGAAGGGAAGGAAGGGAAGGGAAGGAAGAAGGGAAGGGAAGGGAAGGGAAGGGAAGGGAAGGGAAGGGAAGGGAAGGGAAGGGAAGGGAAGGGCAGGGAAGGGAAGGGCAGGGCAGGGCAGGAGTAAGACAGCGCACTGCCGTGCCACCGCCCTCATTTTCCGCCAGGAGCCATTTCGTCTCAGTTTGCTGGTCACAGAGTGGCAGTGGTGGCAGGGGCAGGGCAGGGCAGGGCAGGGCAGGGCAGGGCAGGGCAGGGCAGGGCAGGGCAGGGCAGGGCAGGGGCAGGGCTCCGAATCTCTTAACGCCCCCTCCTCCCTCCTCCTCCGGCCCTACGTGCTTAGAATAGGAACTCGCCGCCCGGGCGGGGCCGGCTGGCGCAGCGGACGAGTCCTCTCCTCTCCTAGGCCAGCGAGGATGTTAGGCTCCGCTGCGCTGCTCGCTGCTCGCCGCGTGGCGCCAGCAGCGTCTGCAAGCGAGACACGCCTAGGCGCCAATCGAGACCATGCAACAAGCATGCAGCCGCGGCGCCCGCTCGAGTACGCGGCGTTTGTTTTGGTGCCTTAAATCCGACCCGGGTGGCAGCACTGTAAATTGAGGAGAATGAATTCTGACTCAAAACAAGCGACATATTTTAATAATGCTCAAAAAGGGCGACATGGATTTGAGATGCTCCTACAGAGCGATATTTCTTTAGCTCACTCAATCTGAGTCATCTGAAGTCGCTCAGTTTGAGCGATATAATAAAATATTTCTCCAATGGAGCGATAAAATTGCGAAAAGAATAGAATGCATGCTCTAATTATTGAGCGAGATAAAACAATCTTGCTCCTGGGAGAGCATTAAAATTTGGGTCAAAAACTCGCTCCTCTGGGAGCGAGAATGCTGACTCCTCAATTTACAGTGAGGATCTTTACTTAAACTGTAGTTTTAACTGTAGTGTTGAAACTGAGGAAGTCAAACTCCACTAAAAATGTAGTAAAAAGTAAGAAGTATCAGTAGTTTACTTAACACTACAGGTTTGGAATTTAATCCAATCCAATACTTTAATCCAATAACGGAGAGAAACTGTTCCTGGCCTGAAATGCCATGAGGCGGTGCTGCCTGTTCAGCACGCTGAGCGGCCGGTGGGACTTATTGAGCAGACCTATGCTCTCTGACCTGGACGCGCCGCGCCGCGCGCAGATAGCGGCGTGGACTTGGAACGCCTCCGCCACGCGTATCGTCGTCCTCGGCGCAAGCTCCTGCTAACGTCTACAGGGACCGGCTCTGCCCCGCCCCGCCCCGCCCCGCCCCGCCCCGCTCCGCTTGCGCCCCGCTCTGCATCAAATCAGCAAACAATGCTACAAAAGGTGGACGGGGACGGGGCGGGACGGGGCCCCGTCTAGACCGGCGCGTCGAACACACGCCCCCACGCCCCAGGACGCCCAATGCCGCCCTGCCCCGCCCGCCCCGCCCCGCCACACACCACCGAGCAGGCCAACGTCCCCGCGCCAGAGCTTCGCGCCTGTCCGCCGCTGTCCGCCTGCGTCGGAGGAGCGCCGTTAGCAGACGGGATATATTTTTACCCTTCGGAGATGACGTCACAGACTCGAATGCAGGACGACGAATGCATCGCGGAGGGGCGGGGCGGTGAGGGATGGCGCGGCCCGGCACACTACACGGACTACAAACAACCACGCCCTTTGCAAGCAGTACCCCTGCCCCTGCCCCTGCTCCTGCTCCTGCCCCTGCCCCTGCCCCTGCCCCTGCCCCTGCCCCTGCCCCTGCCCCTGTTCCTTCCCCTGCCCCTGCCCGTGCCCCACCCCCCTACTCAGACACACAAGACGAGCCACAGGTAGGGAAGACAATATACCTCTAGTCACAGGTTTTTTGGGTGTCAGGAAAAACATCATCGTTATTTTTTGGCCTTACAGACTACAGCTGATTACTTGGTTGATCGCGGGAAACGCGGACGCAGGCATGGCGAGTCGAGTTACTGTGGCGCCCGGGGGATAGGCCACCCATCCGACACCAGTGCGTAACGGGATAGCCTGTCGGGCCGGGGGCTCTCAGCTCGACTCGACCAGCTCGCGGACGGCAGTAGGGCAGCGAGGAGATATGGCGGGAGGAGGGGCTGAAGAGGATGGGTAGTGGGGAGAGAAAGAGAGAGGGGAGGGGGAGTTTGGTGCAAGTAGGACGGAAGATGCGAGTGCAGGCGGGAAGCACTGTTGACACTGCGGCCGGGCCGGGCCGGGCCCGCTAGCCGCGCCCCCCGGGTGGAGCCGGGGCGCCGCGCCGCGCCGGCCTGAACCCTCAATTGACGTCCTATACGCGGCCATATGCTGCGATCATTGCCATTGATTGATCAGCGGACACACTGTTCTCCGAGGCCCGAGGCGCTCCTTTACGAGAAGAAAGCCTGGACGAGTGCTAACCCCCCCCCCCCCCCCCATCCATAACTTGCACGAAGAGCCTGAACCAGACCGGCGTTCAGTAAACTTATCCGGGAGGCATTGGCCTATGACATTTACCTGTTCGCTATTTGTAAAACAGAAATGGTAAATTGTCCACCCGTCCATTGAACATGCCAACACTGAAAAAACAAAGGTGCTAAGTCCTACCTTTAAAAGGCACTAACAAAATTTAGTGCCTTTGGAAAGGCACTAAGATTTAGTGCCCCAGAAAAGGCACTAAATTTTGTTAGTGCTTTTTAAAGGTAGGACTTAGCACCTTCAGATGACTAGCTGCGTATACTCCATACAAATTTAGTGCCTTTGCAAAGGCACTAAGATTTAGTGCCCCAGGAAAGGCACTAAACTTAGCACTCGATTTTAGCGTCTCAGGAAAGGCGTTGCTTAGCACCTTTGTTTTTCCGGTGAAGGCGCGCGGTAGGTGTTCTCCCTCGCCCTTATCTCGCCACCAAAATGGAAACATTGAGAATGTAGAGGCTTACCCAGGTGGAACGCTAAAGTCAATATGACGTCATGATGACGTCAAAATGACACTTTTTCGTCAATATGAGGTCAGGGTCACAGTCATGACTTATGAAGGACTCGTTTTTGACAAATAATTTTTGCGGTCTTGTTTGTACTGGTTTACTGTTGGTCGTGAAGTTCTTTAACATTTGCACTATTCGCAGTGATTTTAGATGAATTAGAAAAGCTCTCGTGAATGAAATCATTTTGACGTCAAAATGATGTGAGTTACGTATCATTTTGCACGAAAACATGGGGTAGATAGAGGTGACACGCGGGGGATCATTTTTCACCACTGGACTAGTGGGCTCAAACGTATGGGTACGGAGTTTTGTACACGGTGTTCTGTAGTTCACCTAAGCGCCGGTAAGGTACACTGTTAAAAAAAATCTTGTAAATTAACAAGGAAAATCTTGTTAATTTTTATAGCAAGACATTTCGTTTTGAAACAAGTATCTTGTAGCATTACAATTTTTTTGTTTTGGCAAACAAGAAAAAAATTAAGTTTTTGAAAATTTCTGTCCTTTTTTGTTTCAAAAAATATTACTTTTCGATCACGCTTTTCGAAAAAGAGTTGTATTACAAAAGGGCTTGTTTCCAAATGAAATGTTTTGCTATAAAAATTAACAAGATTTTCCTTGTTCAGTTACAACACTCCGCTACTTAGTCGTTGCTATAAGCAATCCAAAACAAAGTTTTGTGCGGCAATTCATGAAAACAATTCTTTCGTTTTCAAACAAGAGTCTCATCATACAGAATGTCATCAGGTGACAATTTTTTTTAACAGTGTAGGCACACGCTGGCACTGAGGGTGGCAGGACACCGCGTGGGCATGCTGGTTATCATAACCTTCAAGTGAATTTTAAATACTAGTCAGGTAATCCAATATTACCCTTTGGTCTCTGAATTTTTGGTTTATATATTTGTCAAATAAATGAATCTTTTCCACAATTGATATGATTCAGTCGTGGACTGTTTGCCTGTCCTTCCCTGATGTCCGGCGAGCACGTTCCCTTTTCTCATTTACTTTTACAAAATGAAAATAATTTTGAGGTACATTTGATGTTTTTATGATGTCATTTAATTGTATAAAACGTTACATCATTTTGACCTACGTTTAATGTTACTGCTCTGTAGACACATTGATGTCATTATGATGTCAGGAGCCGTGACTACCTACAGACGCCATCATGACGTCACATTGACTTTAGGGTTCCACCTGGGAGGCGCGCGGTAGGTGTTTTCCCCCCTTATCTCGTCACCGAAATGAAAACATCAGAAATGTAGAGGCTTACTCTGGAAATCCAAGTGTGAGACCGTGTGAGACAGTCTCACACCTTTTGGTGCGAGGCGAAAATGTCTCACACCATTTAGCTCAATATTTGTGGTGAATTAAAAATGTTTGCATTTTTACATATATTCATATTTTTTGTCAGACGAGCTGCAATGTGATGGGTCTGAGGCTGAACATACGGAAGTACCTGCCGTTTTGTTTATTTCAAATAGCACAGAGGCCGCAGCGAAAATGCTTTTAGACCCATCACATGGTAGCTCGTTTGACAGCTCTTTCCACTAAGAATATGAATATGAGAAAAAATTGCAAACATTTTAAATTCACCACAAAAATCGAGTTACATGGTGTGAGACATTTTGGCCTCGCACCAAATAGTGTGAGACTGCCTCAAACTTGGATTTCCAGAGTACGCTTCGACCCTGAGCTCAACTCAACAAGCGTTGGCAGAACAACCTGAACCTCGATACCGGTACCCCTTGGTTAGCAGGGGCGAGGGAAGGGAAGGGGTGGGAAGGGGTGGGAAGGGAAGGGAAGGGAAGGGAAGGGAAGGGAAGGGAAGGGAAAGGGAGGGGAAGGGAAGGAAAGGGAAGGGAGGGGAAGGGAAGGGAAGGGAAGAAAAGGGAAGGGAAGGGAAGGGAAGGGAAGGGAAGGGCTGAGGGCTACTTCGCGGTCCTTCGTACTGAAGGAACCTGCTCGAGAGCTAGGGGCTCAGAGAGTGATTAGGATGACCACTCACCCCTGACGGAAGGTGTCATTTAAAAAAATACTCAAAACACGCTGGGCCCCACTCGCTCTAACACTTAAGGAGCGGAACTATAACGGGTGTCCTCAGGTGAAAGAAATGTTTCCAATCTTTCGTATGGACTTGCTTTTATTCTTGTGCGCAGCAAGAAGATGGCAATAGTTCGGTTTGTTTTCTTTTTTCCGATGCAGCTGACGCGGCCAGTCCGCTTGTCGTTCTGAATTGAAGTCGTGACACGGCCGTCAAGAGATGCATCCCAGCCAATTTAGGTACGAAGCAGTTTGGATCAACGCGCTCGTGCGGGGTTCTTATTCCTCCACCCCACTGCACCTCTATATATTTTATCGGACCTTATGGTTCAACCACTTGGTGATTATATTTCGCACTAGATTAGATGATATTAATCACACTCAAAATATCAATTGTCCAGCAAGAGATGCAAAACTGTCAATGCTTCTGTTACTAAATTGCATCTTGCGGTATGTGCGCACAGCTGTCACCAGCAATGGACAAAAATTGTTCCTTGACATTTAGAGTGTAGTCTCCATAACAAGTTGTCGAAAAAAATGAGGTTCGATGCTCGCTCACCAAAGCGTTTTTGTTCTGTAATAAAAGAAATCCGCTTGGCTGTACCTTGTTAGTTTACTGCGGAAGTTGAACTGTAGACCTCGCAACAAAAGGGGCGCACTGTCGTCATCCTTAGATTCTTGAACGACCCATGACCCGAGATCGGCTCCAAGGGTTATCTTCAGAATATTCTCATTGACCGACGGCCGCCACTGATGTAGGGATAGAACAACCGACCACGATCGTAACAAAATACAGACGCGGCCGAAGCTCTGACGGACTGGAAGGGGAGGGGAGGGGTTTCCTCGCGGCGAGGGAGGGGGAGGGGGAGAGGAGAGGTTCCTCGCGGAGACGATGCCGTTCCCTTGGAAACGGACAACGGTTGTGACGTCGTTCTAGTAGTGGCTTTCTTATACACCAATAATTGTCTCACTGAGGGGGAAGTTTGCGATGGAGTGTTCTTTCCGTGCACAAAGCACAAAGAAGTGTACCGTGCGTTATCAAGGATGCGCGTGGGGAAGGTCGGGAGGGCGACAAGTGCAGACGTATTGCGGGACTGTCAGGGACCCGCGACAGACATGGTTTCGCAGTTGAGTCGCGGACCCGCCCGCCCCCTAGCTTCTAGTTGCTCCTCAATAGAGAAGGCGCCTCTCTCTTCGCGCCGCCGACAGGCCCGACGCCACCTTCACTCGGCTCTGCTCGGATCGGCCCGAATGGGCGGCGGCGTGGCGGGGTGGGGTGGGGTGGGGTGGGAGCGGGGTGGGGCGGGGTGGGGCGGGGCGGGGCGGCGTGCTCGCGGCGCGGCGCGGGGCATCCCTCCCCAGCGCAGCACGCCCGCGCCGCAGGGGCCGCAGTCAGTACGCCGGTCCGGTCCGGTCGGCGCACGCCACGCTCCCAGACGGCTCGGCTCGGCCCGGCTCACCGCCCTCTCCTCCCCGTGCCCGGCGCTCGTCCACGACACCGTCCACCTCGTCCTGCCGCGCGGCGCGCTCGGGGGCGGCCGGCACCTGCACCAGCCTGCGCCAGCGCGACCAGGGCGCAGCTAGCGCACCCTAGCCGACCACACCGAGTGCTCGCCCCGCCTGCCTGCGGGGGCGTCGCCGCCGACCACCCGCCGCCGCAGCCATGGCCGTCGACCAGGACCTGGAGCAGCTGATGGGGCACCTGGGTCAGTGGCTGCTCTGCTCTGCATGGTAGACATACGCAGACGTGGCGCGGGCGGGCCGGGGCATGTGCCGCCTCAGCAGGCTCAGCAGGACAGCTGCGCTGCGCGGCCCGGCCCGGCCCGGCCCGCCACAGGTAGCGCGACGCACACCGCGCCCAGCCCCACGCGCCGCACCACGTGGAAACGGGCGGGCCGCGTATAGTCGCCCGTCAATCGGATGTGCGCTGCGCTACGCGCCTCGCCCTCCCTCCAGTTTAATAGGCCGTGCCGTACGCGCTATCTGTCAGTCAATAGACCTCTAATGTTGGCCCAGTGTATCTCGAGAGGGGCGCGGCGGGGCGGGGCGGGGCGGGCGCGGTCTGCGCCTCACAAGAAGCGTCGACGAGTTTGTGTTTCGGCTGAGATGAGCACGCGTGCGTAGGCAGAGCGAGGGGTCCGTCACTCGGTTCAGGAGCGTGCACACCATCACCGATTACCCGTGATTACCAACAGTTCTCAATCAAATTTTGGAAGAAACTTTGAAATCCATGTGATTTCTTGCATAATTCCATGCGGGAAAGGCCGAAACAGCGTGAAAAGCAACGAAAAGATGAATGTTTAGTATGTGGTTACCAGTGATTACCGGACAAAGTGTGCACAAGATTACCAGAGTGGTGGACCCCTCGGCGCAGAGCCTGACGGTGGACGGAGAGCCCGCGCCGGGGCCGGGTGCGACTCCGCGCGGACCTGTTGAACACTTTGCTATTGCTTGCGTATCGTATCGCTCGCGCGTGCGCGTGCCCAACGCCAGGGGAGTGTCCTGCCCGGCTCGGACTGAGCTCAGACACCGTCGTCGCATCGTTAAACTGACTCCTTGGAGGACTTTATGTCGGGCATCGCCCATGCCATGTCACGACATGACCGACCGCGTGTCCTGTATAGACGGCACGCCCGGCCCGGCCCCGCCCCGCCCCGCCCCGCCCCGCCCCCGCCACGAGCCGACCGCGGGCGGGACACTTGATCCAGGGCTTCTCCCCCCTACCCCCCCATGTGCTGACTACAGCAGGTCGCGAAGGTCGGCGAGTCTCTGCGACGCAATCACTCTTACACACTGCACCGCATTGAGTAGCGTGCGGGGTGTCCCGCGGCCAGTGGTGCTCCTCTACATGACAGACACCTCTGTGGACCCCTGGACCAGGACCTAGACCTGGACCAGGACCTAGACCTAGACCTAGACCTAGACCTGGACCAGACCTGGACCAGGACCTAAACATGGACCAGGACCTAGACCTGGACCAGGACCTAGACCTGGACCAGGACCTAGACCTGGACCAGGACCTAGACCTGGACCAGGACCTAGACCTGGACCAGGACCTAGACCTGGACCAGGACCTAGACCTGGACCAGGACCTAGACCTGGACCAGGACCTACACCTAGACCTAGACCTGGACCAGGACCTGGACCTGGAGCCCGCAGCCGCGGCTTAGGGCAGGAGGGAGAGGGTCACGGCTCGGGGGGCACTGCCTGGGCTGGGCTGGGGTGGGCACAGCATCGATCCAGGCAAACCTGAGGGTGAGGTTAGGGACCGGGGGAGGGCGGGAGGCGGAAGGGCACCGGTGACCCTGGGCAGGGCTCCTGCTGGAGCCACCCCTATCCCCGCCCCACCCCCGCCCCCGCCCCGGCTCCACCCGGCTAGCTCTTGAGCCTCTCGAGCCCAGGTCCATGCTCTGCGCCCCAGCTGGTCACGTGACCTGCAGCAGCCGCCCATAGGGGGAGGGTCTACGTCAACCGGCCGTGTGACAAAATAATACATGTGCATGTATCAAGTACAATAGTAGCATAAAATAAACAATACATGATGTCTTATTGTTCAGAGGGGCAATGCAATATTTTCACAAGCAAGTAAGTTTGCATCGTGAAATTTTCGTGTACTACTTGATTTTAAGCATCAGCAGGTAAATTAACCGACGGTTCTCTCACGATGGTTCCAAGAAAATAGAAACGAGTATACTAGTCCGAACGGAGCCGTTCTGCGCGAGGCGGCCGCAGTATGCGACGACAGCGGAGCCATACTCACGACCACGTGCTCACGAGGGCCGCGGCGCGTCGGGGCGGCGGCGTGCGGGCGGCGCGCGCCCGCGCTCACGCACTTCCTCGCGCACGCGCACACGCACCTCCGCGCCGGCGTCCATGGCGCTCGGGCACGCCCGCGACACGCGCCCCCGCGGGGGCCGTGGTCCCTGGCCGGCCCGCCGGCAGCCTACTGAAGGCCCCCGCCCGCCCCGCCCCGCCCCGCCCCGCCCCGCCCCGCGCCCCCTCCGTCCCGGACCAGCCCGAGCCCTGCGCGCGCTCCCCTACGGCTGGGACGCTCTCCCTTGTCGATCGATGGAACGCTATACAAGCAGCGCCCGGCCCTGCCCCGCGCGGACCGGTCCGGTCGGTATCTCCAGGCCGGCGCGCGCCGCCTTTTAAAAAGGCACGCACTGTGTAAACCTTGCGAAGAAACTGTGTTCGTAAGCGTTCGTAAGCGTTCGTAAGCTGCGAAGATTCGGCTGCTTCGTATTACGAAGCATTTTCTTCGTAGTGTACAAACAAATTTCTTCGTAAGGCAGGGCTTGCGAAGAAAATGCTTCGTATTACGAAGCATTCCGAAGCAGCCAAATGCTTCGCAACGTTACAAAGAATCTACTTCGTAAGGATTTGACAGTGCGGGGTAATCCGGTGGTCTCGTCGGGCACAGAGACGCTCGCTCTGTCCTGTACCGTGGAGAGGCAACACCCCGCGGGTGTGGCCCAATGCACGGCCGTGCGCGGCATGCACGCTGCACCGAGGGGGATGCCAAGTTATTCGGGCGTGATGTGTGCCCCTGCCCCTGTCCCCCCGCCTCCCCTCGTCCCCCCGGCCAGGGGGACGGCCGGGCCACGGGACGAGCGCGCAGAGGTGGGGCAGCGGCAGGTTTGGGACTTGGGTGTACCCCTCCCCCACCCTCACTCCCTATTATGCTTAGTACCTGACGGCGCTGCGGGCGGGAGCAGCCTTGGTCGGAAAGGAAACACCTTGACACGACGCGACGCTGTCGTCCCGCCCCGCCCCGCCCCGCCCCGCCTCTTCAGTCTCGAGCCTCATATGTCGATGCCCTCCCGGCGCACAGGAGTGCGAGCGGGCTGCCTACCTGCACGGGGCCCGGGCGGCGGCCGGCCGGGCAGGTCCAGCTCCTGCCATGAGGTGTAGCCAAGGTCGGCGTTTACTAACGGGACCTGCTTCATATTTTTTTTTCCAACAAGACCCAAGACCCCCCGCTGTCCGCACGGGAGCCTATCTCGGGGCTTCGCAAACTGTTCCGCCCGCCGCGCCGCGTCCCGCCGCGTCCCAGGACTAAACCAGCCCGGCCCACCCACGCACACATCTTCGCCAATTCAGGGAGTCGCGCGGGGCGGCCCACATGCAGCACTGCCGCCCCGCCATCACCACATCACCGGCGAGTTAACTAACTGGAGTGGACCGGGCCGGGCCGGGCCGGCCGCGGGTGGCTCCTCACCGAGAGGCGCAACTACGTCTTGGGGCGCACACAAAATCACAAGATTACACCTGATTACACCTGATTATCACCGGAAAAACAAAGGTGCTAAACAACGCCTTTCCTGGGGTGCCAAAATAAAGTGCTAAGTTTAGTGCCTTTCCTGGGGCACTAAATCTTAGTGGCTTTGCAAAGGCACTACATTTGTGTGGAGCACACGCAGCTGGCCAGCTAAAGGTGCTTAGTCCTACCTTTAAAAACAAAATTTAGTGCCTTCCTAGAGGCACTAAATTATGTTAGTGCCTTTTAAAGGTAGGGCTTAGCACCTATGTTTTTCCAGTGATACTGAAGATTTCAGGACCTAAGATCGTCATAGTTTACAGGGACGAATCTCACAAGTCAAGTCAAGCCTCCCTTGTTGGAGCAGGAGTAGCCTACAAAAGTGGCTGGGGTCGAATTAGCCACCTAGGAACATCTCAATTACTTTGGGGGAAAGTAACTTCCAGTAAATTACCGATATTACTTCAGTCAAAATTACTTGAAATTCACTCTGCCCTCAAACCCCGGACGTATCACCTCACCTCGCGGGCGGGCGCCTGCCATCGGGCCGTTCTGTCAGTCACTCTGTGTGCGGCGGGGCGATTCAGACCCACGAGTACCTGTCGTTACAGTTAGCTAGCGACACGCTGGTACTGAATGGGGAGGAGGGGGGGGGGTTGTTCCGGACGAACGGTCACGGGCTGCCGGCCGGCCGGACAGCGAGAGGACCTGGTGCAGCCGATACAGTTTGGCGCGGTACGAGGGCGTACATGAGTACATGAATGGTGTAGGAGTTTTCAGTGAAGCTTTAAGTACTTGCGTGGCACATCAGGCCCATCAGGCGTCTCTTACTCGAAAATAACTTTCACCGTTACGCCGGTCGTTCATTGGCAGTTTAAAAAAAAAAAGAGAAGAGCAGAGACTTGTCGAGCGGATTCCCTCCCCCCCCCCCCCCACTCCCGGCTTCCTCTTGTGCTCTTCGTTCCGCCATGTACTCGCCTACTTCCGGTCTGACATTGACCGTAGTTTACTTCCGGCGAGGGGGAGAAGCGGAGAGAGAGATAATTTTCGTGACGGGTATCGTCAGTAGTAGTTTCGGACGGGAATCTTTCTATTCCAGCTTCAAGCATGGGATGAGGGACTCGTCTCATGCTGCAAGCAAACCACTCGTGTTCAAATAGCGCGCGGTGTTTCTGCCAAAGTAAACAGCAGCCTATTGGCTGGTCTGGTAGGTACGCTCCACAATGCGCTCGCTCGCGCTCTGCTCGCTAGAGCGTAGCCCATAGCTCGCGGGGGGGGGGAGGAGGGTGCCAGCCTGGTCACCCCAAGGACATCGCCGTGGCGCGTGCCTCCCAGATTCAACCAAAGGAAGCATGAAGGACGCCCAAGCGGCTACCACAAGGTGTTCCTTTTTATTTCTTTTATTTTTCGCGCGGTCTCCTACCCCGCACTTACTCTGTAAATCAAAGTAGAGTAACAAGCGAAACTTTTAATGTCTGCACGTAGTGCAAAATGTTCCCTGTCGTCCACACAAACGCCAGCAGGTGATCGAATCGTTAGGACATCAACGAACGTCTTATTGATGGATAGTAAGAACTAGGACCAGCCAGTGGCCGTTGAAACCCTTGAACGCAATAAGGTCCCCGCTGGGCTCGCTGTGAGTGAGGGTCAAAAGCTCTCTTTGTCTGTTTTCTCGGGGCGGGGCCGGGGCCGGGGCCGGGGCGGGCGATACCCATGAGCTCCCGGCCATGGTCAGGGCCAGCCCCGCGCAGCAGGGAAGGAAGCCGCAGAGCTGCCGCGGCGGGGCGCGGCGCGGCGGGGCCGTGGCGGCGCGAGCCCGAGTGAGAGGGATGCTGGCGCAGGTGCTGCGAGAGCGAGCGGGAGGAGGATGCAGCCGAGGGGGTGCTCACTCTTAAAATCTGGGACCCGACCAGTACGTCTATTATGCTGTATTACGTTCCAAAATTGTACAAATTTATCCAAAAACCTTTCCTACGCTTAACGCTGGACAACTTTTTGCCTTCACAACTTTAACTGACGACGTTCCAACTTTAAGTTTTTTGCTGAGCGAAGCGAAGCACTCTGTTGGGGATTTTGGCAGAGAAAATGTCCGCCCCCCCCCCCGTATACCTTTAGTTAAGCAGAGGTATCTTCCTATTACTATTTATCCCATCTTAAAATTTAAATGTACATACGCATGCATAAGCTGACCATATATAGAGGTATATAGGGAGAGGTATATAGGGAAAGGTATATAGGGAGAGGTATATAGACGGAGGTATATAGGGGGAGGTATATAGGGAGAGGTATATAGAGGGAGGTATGTAGGGGGAGGTATATAGGGAGAGGTATATAGGGAAAGGTGTATAGGGAAGAAATCTGCTCAGCAACCAAGCCGAAGGCTTGCCTGGCTAGTAACTTTACTTCAGTACAAGCTGCTCATACTAACGTATCATCGGCTAAAAACATGCAAAAACCGGCCCGAAACGACCCCAAAATAAGTAAAATATGGAGAATTTTGGCTATTACTCTCTCATTATGCTTGTATTACGCATACCATTACGGCCTTAATTACGGAAATAAAGTGACCCGACTATTACGCGGATGCAGCTGGGAAGCGCGGAGCCGAGCGGAGCGGAGCGTGCATCCGCGACACTCGCACAAAAACAAGATGACACACAGGATGGACGAGACGGGTGTGCCCGCCACGCGAGTGTGTGCCGCGCGGGCCTGGCCGGGCTGCCAGCGCCGCCAGTGAGTTGCAGCGGGGGCGGGGCGGGGCGGGGCGGGGCGGGGCGGGGCGGGCGGGGCGGGGCGGGGCGGGGCGGGGCGGGGCGGGGCGGGGCGGGGCGGGGCGGGGCGGGGCACCCTCGCCGCGGCTTGGCAATTGGGGTGGACTCTAAAACAGACACATAGCGACATTGTACCGGCCTGCCGGCGGGCCGCGCTATCCTGACTGCTTTACTCCTCTGCTGCACCGCGGCCCGCCCCGCGGCCTCCTGTGCGCGCAGCTGGCGGTCGTCTCTGCGCCCCTGCACAGCGAACAGCTGTCCCTTCTCCCTGACTCATGCGACGGCCAGGCGATTCCCTAATGACCCTCACTTTGAAAAAGTAGAAAATAAATCCGAGCGGAAATGTGAACGCCCTTCTCTTCTTCCCTCTGCCTCTGCAGGTGTGGGCACACAGGCCACCCTGCCCCGCGCCACCCCTCTCGCCCCGCCCTGTCAGCCCAGCTCCTCTGACGGCGCGCGTCACTCACATCCCTCCCCCACCCCCGCGGCTGGCTCCGCAGACCACAATGGTCCGTCCCCCGCGCGCCCCCGCCCCGCCCCGCCCCGCCCCGCCCCGCCCCGCGCAAAGATTTTGTGTCTGTTTTTTGACTGACGAAAATAGTTGTTGTGGTGCCAGACAGTTTGCAAGGTGAAAGCCGAGCAGGTGGAAACGCGAGGACGCGTTGCGTCGCGTCGCGGCGGCGCCAAGCCAAAGACGGCGCTGTTTACACTGATCGAACGGGCGGGGCGGGGCGGGGCGGGGCGGAGCGGGGCGGCGCGTGGCCGCGACCAGGGCGCTTGTCTGTCGGGAGTGACGGCGTCCGGCCGCGACCCGGCGCGGAGCCCCTGTGGGGTAGGCCGGCCCGCCGCGCGCGCACCGGCTCCGGTTGCCTACCCTGCGACCGCCAGGCGCTCTAAAAGTAGTGCCCCTACACCAGGTGGCTGAAAAACCCCGCGCACTTTAGTAGTGCGGGGGGGGGGGGGGGTGCATATTCACACGGGACCGTCAGGCGCCTCGGTGAGCGACGATAGGCAAGCCCGCACGCCCGCATGCGGTCTAGTACAAATACGAAAGTGCGCGGGGTTTTTCAGCCACCTGGTATGTCTCCGTTCTTCACTTACATGCCATCTAGCTTTGTTCAAAAGTCAACCTCTCGACAAGCCTATCGTACACTCCACTGGAAAAACAAACGTGACGTGCGTCGCATCAATTGGTGTGACTATTTTTGGTCACACCACGCGTAATGCGACCTAAATTTACATCACGCCATGTGATGCGACGAAAGCTCCATAGGGTATACGGCATTTCACATAGGAGGTCGCATCACAAACGTGACCAAAACTACGGTCACACCACATGATGCGAGCTGTCCAGAGGTTGCACTAGCAAGTGTGACGCACGCAACGATTGTTTTTTTCCAGTGTCTTCAATCTTGTTCGAGGGGGAATTCACTTCCGTAATACACTGTACACCTGATCCATGTATTACGCCGTAATACACGTAATGTAATACCGAAAAACACGAGAATATGCTTTAAGTGATTAAATCTTGTGAGTAATACAGGTGTAATACATGTGTAATACCGTGTCATACCGAGTATAGTCTGTACAAGATTTTCCAATGTGAATTCCCCCTCGATCTTGTTTGAAACTTATTGTGTCTCACTCGCACAGGGGAGTTCGGCACGTACCAGCGGCGCCAGTTCCTGCTGCACATCCTGGCGGCGCTCACCGCCGGCCTGCACATGCTCACGTTCGTGACGGTGGCCGCCGTGCCGGAGCACCGCTGCTTCATCCCGGACGTGGACAACGCGACGGCCTCGCTCGTCTCGTCCTGGAACACGGAGGAGGTGCGGCGCTGGGTGCCGTTGCGCGAGGACGAGACGTGGGACGCCTGCCACCTGCTGGACCCGGACACCAACGCCTCGCAGGCCTGCGACCAGTGGGTGTACGACACGACCTACTACACCTCCAGCCGCTCCATCGAGTGGGACCTGGTGTGCAGCCGGCGCTGGAGGGGCGCCGTGGCGCAGGCCGCCTACATGTTCGGCGTGTTCGCCGGGGCCGTCACCCTGGGCAGCCTCGCCGACAAGTGAGTCCACTGTGCCATGATTCGCACAAACTGCTGCTGGAATCCGCGCCCGAACGCTGCTCGCTTCTGCTCACTCGGAGCTGCTGCTCGCTCGCTCGCTGCCCGCCCGTTCGGCTGCTGCCCGCTCATGCCCGCCCAGTGGGACTCGCACTGGCGAGCGGGTCCCGTTTGCAAAATAGGTGCGGCACGGCACGGCTACACACTCCCGGGTTATGTACTTTTTTGTACGTAGCTATGTAAGTCTATGTGCATGCGTAGCTTACGTAAAAAAATCGTACATAGTTACGCATAAATAAGCTTAAATTGTGCATAACTACGTACGATTTTTTGCATAATTGTGTAAGAAATTTTACGTAAGCTACGCATGCACATAGACTTACGTAGCAACGTACAAAAAAGTACATAAACCGGGAGTGTGTAGGCACGGCACGGCACGGCAGACGAAATCAGCCCAGCGCCACGCCATGCCACGCCGTCAAGTGACCGGCAGGCGAGACTCGGACACCCAAACGGGTCCCGTTCGCTCAGGTGCATTCGGCAAGGTTCGGCCCATGTTCATCGAGCACCTCGGGTTTCTCGCTCTGTCTCCCTCGCACACTGACTGCTCACAGCGCGCGCCTAGAGTGGGACCCGTTCGGGCACGGATTCCGGCCTGTGTGCTGCATGCATCACACTGTTAAACCACGTGTTCAGCTGCTGAACACTTGTGTGTGTGTGTGCAACTTCCAGCCTAGCACGCGCAAGTTTGCAACTCGTCAGTTGTGCAATGGCAAGTGTCAAACTCGCCAGTTGTACACTTGTTAGTGTTCAACTCGAAAGTTCTGCTGCACTTGCAAGTGTTCAACTGCCCCGTGCAACACTATCCTTGCTGAACACTTGCAAGTGCACAACTGTCGAGTTTGACACGTGAAATTAAACAATTGCCCGACTGCGCACTTGCACGTGCTCGGCTACAAGTTGAACACATACAAGTGTTGAGCAGTTGCACACTTCGTTTCACAGTGCAGCTCGCTTATGGGGGGAAAATAACAAGGATGATAATGAGATATTGTGGTGACCCTGCCCTGCCCTGCCCTTTGCCAGGTACGGGCGCAAGACAATCTTCTACATCTGCGCCGTGCTGCAGCTCATCCTCGGCGTCGCGGTGGCTTTCGTTCCCGAGTTCTGGACTCTGCTCGTCGTCCGCTTCTTCTACGGCGTGTTCGGCTCGGCCGGCGCGTACATCACCGGCTTCGTGCTCAGTAAGCGTGACCTGCCTGCGCTGCCCTGCCAGTGCTGCAGCCTGCGGGGGGGCGTGCGTAAACCTTCTCACTGTCAAAAATATCTTTGTAAATTTACGACTTTTTTCGTAATTTGTGAGCTACAAACGGTGTTGTAACTTTACGATCGAAATCGTACATTTACGAAAGCCTACTTATTTGTGATCGTTTAAGAGTCACAAGTCGATACCAAGTGTCCTTAAAATTTTGTAATTTTACAATTGGATATCGTAACTTGACGACATTTCTCACCGTGCTCTCCTGTCCCGCCCTGCAGCCATGGAGCTGGTGGGGCCCTCCAAGCGCACGGCCTGCGGCATCACCTTCCAGGGCTTCTTCGCCGGCGGCGTGATGCTGGTCGCCTTCTGGGGCTACTTCATCCGGGAGCGCGTGCTGCTGCAGGTGGTCTACGGCCTGCACGGCCTGCTGCTCGTCGGCCACTGGTGGTGAGCTGTAGCAGCTGTAGCGAGACACGACACGACACTGCACTGTTAATGCGGGGTGCTCAGACATTTACGCCAGGGCATACAGTGATCGCACGCCTGAGGCGCACACCACACAAAACTGCACCTCTGGCTAGAGTCCTTGACTCTAGGACTCTACCCCTGGCGTGCGACGACAGCACCCCCTTGCCGTCCGCCTGGCATGTACCATTGTCTAAAGAGGGCACTGTAACTGGAGGAGTCACACCTTTCTCGCTCTTGGGAGAGCGACTTTTCTGTACCAAATTTTCTCGCTCCTGGGAGAGCTAGTCGGATCGGCATCGCTACGCTCTATTAGAGTCTTTTTTACGACGTTTTCAGCGATTTGCAAGACTCTTTTTGAGTCATGTACGCCAACATCACTCCAATCGAGCGATTTGAAAATATCAGAAAAGACTCGTTTTGAGTCGTTTTAGCGAACCTCTCTCTAATTGAGCGATGTAGAAATACTTCGCTCGACTTCGCTCAATACGCGCGAGAAATATGACTAAAATATTTAGAGTAGGGGGGGGGGGTACTACCAAGGTACGCCAAAGGTGTGCTGTCATCGTACGCCAGGCGTATACAGTTTTGCTTGCTTGGTGTACTCCTCTGGCGTACGATCAATGTACGCCTTGGCGTACAATTTCTGAGCACTCCAAATCAACAGTGTTGGCACGCCTGTATCCCTCGCGGCCATATGTTCTCATCCGAGCGGTTCTCTGACAAATCGTCTGATGCAGGCTGATCGACGAGTCCCCGCGCTGGCTGTGGTCGCAGGGCCGCGTCACCGAGGCCGTCACCATCGTGGAGAAGGCGGTGCGCGTCAACGGCGGGGAGGCCATCGACATTGCGCACTACGTGTCCAAGGGGAAGTCCCAGGAGCGGCAGCGCGAGGACGTCACCTACGGCATCTCGGACCTGTTCCGCACGCCCAACATGCGCGCCAAAATGCTCAACTGCTGTCTTAACTGGTGAGAACCCGGCCAGGACAGCGCAGTCTCTCTTTCTCTCTTTTTTTTAACTAAAGAAACCCGGATGTAAGGATCCACAGTTCATCCTCAGATCAAACTGCAGTTTCTTATCGCACATTGACGAAACTACAGTTTGACTGCAGTTTTTCACATAGTGAAGAGTCTTTTGACGAAATTGGAGTAGTTAATCAGTAGTTAAACTGCAGTTGACTGTAGCAAAACTGTAGATGAACTACAGTTTTCGGGTGTAGTTGCATCTACTGATCCTTACATCCGCACAACTTGTTTGTGCGTGCCAAAATATTTGCTCTTAACGGGTGTGCTCCCCGTTTCTCTGCCCAGGTTCGCCAACAGCCTCTGCTACTACGGGCTCTCACTCAACACGGGCAAAATGCCCGGCGACCCGTTTATCATCCTCTTCCTGGTGGGGCTGGTGGAGATCCCCAGCTACGTGGTGACGATCCTCCTGATGGACCGGACTGGCCGGCGCTCCCTCATCAGCGCCATGATGGTCCTGGGTGGCATTGCGACCCTGGCCGCAGCCTTCATCCCCCAGAGTAAGTCTACTCAACAAGTAGCGTATGTACCGGGCGTTTCTCTGAATGCGTAACAGTGTTGCGGGTTTGCCTACCCCATTCGCCCGTAAGGCGCCATGGCCCCTGCATCGCTGTAGAGTATGCAATCCCGCAACACTGTTACGCATTCAATGAAACACACGGTACAGTCCATCAGTCATAGCGTACCACCTAGCTCCATGGCTGCTGTCTTCTAAAAATTGTTCATAATTGTAAAACAACTTTTACAGAGACGCCAGCCGGAAAGGCCTCCGCTCTGTCCGTGGTAATGATTGGCAAGTTCATGATTGCGGGCTCGTTTGCTATCATTTACAACTACACCGCTGAGCTGTTCCCTACCCCCGTGCGCAACACGGCCCTGGGCGTGGGCTCCATGTGCGCCCGTCTGGCGGGCGCCTTCACACCTCTCATCTTTTTGTTGGCAAGTTTTTTTTGCAACACACTGTTTCGTGTAGCATTTTCGCAAACCTGTGATGCTGGAGTTTCTTCATCAAATATTTTATTGTCTTACAGGACTCGTTGGACAAAACACTCCCTACTGTGATATTTGCAGCCATTGCTGTCACATCTGGATTGCTCTCTCTCCTCCTCCCAGAGACTTTAAATCAACCAATGCCTCAGTCCATGGAGGATGGAGAGAGGTTTGGACAGGGTGATACTGCCTGTGCCTCATGCCTGGGTAGAAAACCAAATGACCAGAAATATGAAATTCCTTTAACTACAGTTGATTAGAAGAGGTGGAAAGAAGATAGACATCAGTAGAAAGAAAGCTGGTGGTGAGACAATAGACACAAGTAAAATTTTCGGTTTATGCGATCTGAGATCTCATAAAATGTCGAAATTTACAAAAGAAACAAAAATACACTTTTTTGCATAGTTAGAGAGGAACATTACCAGCTGGTTCCTCTCTTTTGGTCGCTTTGGTATCTGTGATACAATTCAGCATAATAGGTTTAAAATGTAAATGAAATAATTGTGAAATGCTAAAACTGACTTTGAAATACTTTAGATTTTTATCTATAAATAAAACTCTATACTCATTCCATTTAAGTCATATGTTAATACACAGTGCTCACTTACTTGAACATTCAGAGACTAAATTGAAACTGAATTAAAACCAAATGTTTATTTTTGGATGATATTTGTTACTATCAACTGTCGGGAACTAATGTACCATTTTTGAAGATATATAAACAACAGGGTTGATTTACATATTTTTGAGTAGTTTGTATTTTCTATTAAGTACAAAAATTATCTTTGTCGTATGTGTGTAAATTACTGCATCCAGGTGTCTCATGTACCAACTAAGTGGAAGCAAAAATTGATAGAAACTAAGATCTACATTCTGAATCATCACTATTGTATATTAAGAATCAAAATTTTCAAAATTATATAAAACATGTGTTTTAATTTTAACTGCCATAAGGAAACAAAGATGACATTGAGCATAGATATACATTTTTACACCATTAATTTATTTGTAATGTAACTTTTCAAAGGCACTGTTTGTTATATATAAAGGTTTGAAGAAGGTTCAGGTATTGCTGTCTGGAAAGATAATACATTTGTTTTGAAGACCCCTCCACAAACATTCGAAAATATGTTCACTAGAGGTTCTGCCGAAATAGAATCCAAGTGAGAAGAATCACTATAGCTGACATACAAGCACGCTGGCTTATCAAATACCTCACACCAACTTAAAACTGACAAAAGAAAGAAACAATAAATTAAAAAACTTACAAATATTGGTAATTTAGATATTTACAAGAAAGGTGATAATTTTGTCTACTTACTTGAAGCTGGAACACCTGTCACCAAATTTGGTGACTCCAATAAAGGTGCTACAACATCTTTGCAATCAAATGTCGATGTGTAGAGAACTCTCATGAAAGCGGCTGGCAAGTCAAGAGTTGAATCATTGCCTTTGTAGAATGGAGCAGGTAAAGAGCAAACAACTATCACTTGGTTACATCTTTTGAAAACTGGAACAAGCTGGAGCAATAAAAAAATATATCATCTACAATCAAACTGTCACTGAAAATTTGAAAATGTTTTAGAAATAGAGATGCAAACCTCATCTAAGACAAGGCTGGTAGATTTTCCCATGTCCACATTCGGGCAAAAGCATCCATAAATGCCTGTTGATAACTTATACATCTGAAGATTTAACTCTTTGGGAACTTTATGGCGGTTAAACAATTTCTCTTTGAGCTTAGCAGCAGACTTCGGGTTTAGACCTTGCAGCACCTTCTGCAAAAAGTCTTGAAGAGAAGAGATGAAGAGACATTAGGACTGCAACACACAAACGCCATTCAATAATACTTTAAAAATGTAACAGTTTCTATACCAACCTGCGGCTAGCTGACCATAGAAAACTAAGATAGTATTAGGGCTCGTAGGGGTGTCATCTTCCCAATTGACGTTTATAACACTGAGGAAAAAAAATAATATTATTCATGATATTGACACTAATGATACTGAAAATGTTAAGAAAATAAAGAGGATGATTCTGAGGTGAAACACCATGACTTGCAAACAGGACTATGCTCTAGAAATTCATTATCAAATAAAATGCTGTAAGAGTAATGAATTTCAAGGAAAACAAGCAAGGATGTTAGATTTTTATCGCACTAAACAAAAACGCAAGTTACAACATTTTTTTTTATTTTTGTTATTGCTAAACATTTACGGATATTTAAGAGGTTAACTGGCTTTATTCACTTACTTCGTTCCCGAATCTTCAAGGTTATCTTCTTCGTCACTACTTTCATCGATGTACAAAGCACGTGAAACAGGTTCAACTACTTCCCCAAATAATGGCATGTTTCTGTTTCTTCGGTACTATCTATATTGTCTTCTTGAATGAAGTGTCAAGAGACACCGGCGAGGATAGTGCAGTAAACAAAAACAAGATGAAAGTATCAACTTCAAGTTGCCAACTCTGTGTAAGTGATGTATTCTACCATTGGATGAGTACTAGACATTTCGAGCCGTCTATGGCAAATCGAATTAAAATCCGCGCAAAGAAAAAAATGGCCTTTTCCTTTACCAAGTGCACTCAATAAATTATTCTTGTAACGTGAATTTATTCTGTTGCTGATATTGGTCGCCTGCATTTGGTCCGGAGCAAAAACACACAGCTCCCACAACACTTGATCTGGATTCGATTCATTCATGGCGTCGCATTCTGCCGTGGGCGTTGTTTGGGGGTAGTGAACCCAGGCGGGTCCGCCCTCGATTTGCCGCAGATATTGTTCCTCTCCACTTAAAACTCAAGAAGATGGAGGTGGGCTCCATGCCGGACGATGCGCTGGCTCAGATCTTCTCCTACTTGCCACCTTTGATGCTGCTGGAGAGCGTGCCCCTTGTCTGCAAGAGGTGGCATCAGCTGTCAAAGCACCCGGACTCCTGGAGAAACGTCAACCTGTCTCTTGAGTTCTCTGCAAGTGATGAAGAAATAAAAACTTTGACAAGGTTTGCCAAAGTGGCGCCATACTTTTACCGCATTGACTTTAGAGATGCAAGACTTTTTGGTGATGAACATAATGAGATAAGGCACATTAGGTATTACAAACGAGTGAAGACTATTGTTGATAATCTTATTCAGAAAAAGACAATTGTGAAGTCTCTGCACACATTTCGTGTACTAACCAGAGAGATGAGAGATCTCACCAAGGACATGCTGAAAGGGCTTGCTTCCTCCTTACGTGAAGTTTTTATTCCCTTAGAACAACCTCTTGTTGAAGATATTCCAATTGAATTTCAGAGAGATCTTAATGAACTTCTAACCCTTGTTTCCAACATCCCAAACCTTCAAAGTCTTGGATTTGTTATTAATGATATTGGAGATCTCCCAAACTATAATGGACAACTTGGAAGAGGTTGTCCCTCCCTGAAAAAATTTAAAGTGTTGAGTACTTGTGTCCGTGGTAAACATTGCTGGAATCGTCTCACATTTGATATTCTTCGAAACAAGAAAGATACTCTACGTGAAGTTGAATTAAATGTTGCTCTTAAACCTATTGATCATTATGAGGCTGCCTTGCGATCTTGTCACTCTTTAGTGAGGTGCAAAGTACCTTTTGAGATGCTTCCAGTAATAGAGCATATGAGCAAGCTCCGTAGCCTAGAGATTTGTGGTAGCACCACTGAAACAATAACTGCAGAAAAGATAGCTGTGTTGTTAAAGTTTATTAAAGAGTCTCAAGTGATGGAAAATATTACTGAACTATCACTGAATGAGCGCTTGTTTGGTATAAAAAGTGAAGATTCAATCAGACTTTTCCATGAGCTGTCCATAAAATGTAAAGAGATTCAAATTTTCAGAATGAAATTATTCATTAATATACAACACGTCTTAAATATTTTGTTCTCAAGTTTGAAACACATTCATACTATATGTATTCAAGATTCTATAGGTCTCTCTGGCAATGATATTGACTTATTGAGTAAATCAGCAAAATTGAAATATTTGGAAATAACTAACACAATGTTCTATACAAAGTCAGACCTTGAGAAAACAAAGTCTGCAATTAAAAGTCTGCAGTCAACTCGACCACAACTTGTAGTCGTTGTTGACTCTGAAGATAAAATTTTATCCGATTATGGAACTCAAACTGATTGTGGCCTTCATGTTGGTGCTGTGGGTAATGGTAATGCAGAAGGCGGAAATGGTGGTGGTGGTGGTGGTGTTGGTGAAGGTGGTGGCAATGAATAATTGTTTTCCTCATCATTATAGTATTTTACCTCTTTTATTTATCTTAACTTTTATCCTTATTTTATATTTTTAAGTTGTGCGTGCAATAAATGAAAGTTCCTCGAAGATCTCTCAGTGAACTATCTTTTTTTAGTCCTGTGAAACCAAAGAAAAACTAGTATAAGGCTAGACAAGACCTGGAGTCCTCATGTAGGAC
Organism: Frankliniella intonsa; assembly: GCA_033675135.1. Lineage (NCBI taxonomy): Eukaryota > Metazoa > Arthropoda > Insecta > Thysanoptera > Thripidae > Frankliniella > Frankliniella intonsa. The sequence continues at coordinate 19,673,558 of CM066253.1, forward strand.
TGTATAGACAAGACAATTTGTTTGCCCAATGTGCTCAGTCGATTGTCACACGATTGTCAGAGTTCATGTCCCGATCAGAACTGTGAATGCAAGTAAGTACGGCAATTAAACAATTAAATAGGCGGCGGGAGGGGTGCTTTCGACGTTCAGCCAACCCACTTTCTTTTTTTTTTTTTTTTTTTTTCCCAGACAAAAAATAGCCAAGAACTTTAAACAGAAAAAGCGTAAGAAATTTTTGTTTTGTTTGAAATCCCTGTTTCTTTTCCCCATTGAAAACGATGATGGAGGATAGACGATTACGATTGATGCGTGGCTTTGACATCTTTGACAAACGAACAGACCCCACCACCCACCCCCTGAAAACAAACGAATGAATGGCTCTCGGCATTTTCACCGAGCGTCGTTAACCTAAAATGTCAAACTACTACTGATTTGGGGTAGGTGGGGTATTTATGCTACATGTCTGATGTCTTAAAACTTATTTGAAGTCTATGGACCATGCTATTTTTTTTTCTCACCCTTCTGCTGTAGGAATTCACACCTATGGTTTCTGAGCGGTGTTGAATTAACTCCTTAGTGAAACTAGGCTCAGATAGATATGGCTTTAAAACCCGCCTCTGGAAACATTCAGGAGGAAATGAACAACATTCCCTTGGCCGATGACGATCCTCAAGGTATCTTTTCAGCAAGTCCTTAAAGTATCTGATCTGTTATTGATGTCACCTATTGCTATAACCTGTCTTCAAGTGCAGTGCATCAGTGTAGTGTCTCATTTTTATATTTGCCCTATTTACAGATATAATACAAGATGAAAGTGAAGTAGGTGATGTGTCTCAAAATTCTGATGCTATAATGCGGGGAAGAAGCATGGATTCCATTCCATCTACATTTACTAACGGAAGTAGCAGTCCAGGACCTAACAGTAAGTTTTATTTCTAAACTTGTTTTTTCTTTTTTCTTTTTTTGTTTGTGTGTCACCGTTTGGTCTGTTATTGCCAATAGTATTTTGGAAGTAAACAAAAACTGTTTGTTATGTGTTCTAGGCCTTGATCCTGATATCAGCCCTGATGAGCAGGAAGAAAAAGCGCGTCTTATATCTCAGGTCCTGGAACTTCAAAACACACTAGATGGTAAATATTTAAAAAAATAATCATGGAGCTCAAAGTAATAAAGGCATTTATCCATTACCTTTTACCATGGCTCCTTTTCACAGATTTATCGCAAAGGGTGGACAGCGTCAAGGAAGAAAATTTAAAACTACGATCAGAAAATCAAGTCCTTGGTCAATACATCGAAAACTTGATGGCTGCATCCAGTGTCTTCCAATCTGCCGAACCTAAGGGTAGTAAAAAATGATTCATTATGGAGATAACCACCAGGATTGACTGTGTTCTTTACTCATTGTTAAATGAGTGTGGATGGAAATTGTATGCAGAATGCGAAGTTTTGTTTTGTACCAGATAATCTATCACGCTAAATGTTTTGTTCATTTAAATTTTAGCTGGCTTCTTGCACCAAGCGCTTATTGTAGCACTTGACTTTGGAAGAAGTATGTAGTTGCTACTATATGTGAACTGCTTGAATACCTGTAGGTTTGAGTCAATACAATCATTTTGTGGACCATGAAGCAGTATAATTGGACATGTATTTAAAGGGTAATGAGTTTGTTCTCTCCTCCTTCAACCATCAATTTATTTTATGACAAAACAAATGTCAGTTTATTAGACCACAAGTAATTTGAATGTGTCAAAATGTGAAATTTAGAGCCAGTTTTTAAAAATAACCAGAGAGAAAAACTTTGAAAAGTCTGATTGTTATTACATTATTACTATTATTAATCTATTGTGTGCCTACACACATTCCATTTAGTCAATAGAAATTATTAATTCTCTTCTGCTTTTGTATTGTTTTTCTTTAAGTTGTGCACTGTATATGGAGCTATAAATCAGTGTACAGCAAAGCTGTTTCTGTGACATGACGACAAAGAAGTATACACTTAAATCTGTATACAGTATTGTGTTTTAAATTTAATTAACATTATGTGATAAAATTTTTGCTTCTAACTTTTAAAAATTAGATAGAAATGCTATTATGTGTTGCAGTTGATTCCTGTTGCTAGGTAATCGTGAGATTGCTGATAAGTTTTATGAAGCAAATTATTTGTTTCTCTCATTGTTTTAAATTAAATGTATTCATTGATATCTTTTATGTATATATAAAATTATACTTATAGTTAATTTCCAAACAAAAAAACAAATCTAAATAAAAAGCTTCTTTAAAATTTGAAATTATTAATTTCCCTGAACTACAACTATGTGAGACAAATTTTTAACTCAGATTTGGTGGTTTTGTTACAGAATGACAACATTACTTTTCACAAAACTTAGCAACTCAGCCCCTGGAATGAGAACAGTATAACTCCTATTATGTATACCGAACTATTGGTCTCAGGTATAAATGTATTATTTTAAGAGAAAACATCTAACTGATGGAAAATGTAAGTGCCTGAAAACCAGCACTTAGAAAAATTGGGGATGCTATTTAATGAAGGCCCTAAATTATGATACTGTTGGTTGATGATGAATTTGAGAAAATTTCATAAACTGGAGACAACCTATCCGAAGAAAAATTTAAAGCTATTGCTGTCTTTCAGTCTTGTAGTTTGATAGCTCATATGTGTCCAACCAGAAGCACTAGATTTTCTTCACACGCGTATCGGCAGGAACTGAATAGCCTTCTGTCCCCATGCAGTTTTCTGCCCCGGTTTTTGTTTGCCGTTTTTCTTGATGCCAACGTACCAGCCGATATGGGCAAACTTGCGCGACAGGTACGTGTTGTATTGACCTAGCATCATCTCCACAAATACGGTGCCTTCCTGGCGTACGTTCGCCTGGAACAGAGGACCATGCTGGAGTTACTAGGGAAAGCCCAGTGCAAGCTATCTCACCATTCATTTTGACCTTCTCAGTTCATTCGAAAAAGTAATATTTACAACTCTCACCTGTCCGTACAGCTTTCCTTGTCTGTTCATTGCTAGGAAAAGGTTCGCCTCTACTCCGCGGATCCTGACTTCGCCGTTCGTCACCGAGCTGAACTCTAGCACCGCTGCAAAGATTAATTGCGCGAGACTTGAAGCATGGGTCTTAGGATACGTGTGCGCGCTAACTAGTAGGTGAATTCGTCACCAACGCTCGCAATAATAAGTCTCCCTCACATCTCCGTGCGAGTAGGCAACTGGCGCGCACGTGTGCCCGCCGGGTTGCCTAGTCGCGCGCCCTGCAGGGCAACTTACCGTACTTGTCGCTGGGGTTGGTCGTGCCCGTGACCCTGCCCTTGGGTCCGATGCTCAGGTGGTAGCCCGTGCGACAGTACAGCTTCATGCGGTTACCGTACACGGGGTTGAGCCCCGCGGGCCGCGGCCGCCCCACGCTCAGCCCGGGGCCTGGCCGGGGCACTCGGGGGCCCGGGGCCGGGCCGGGGCCGGGGCGCTGCAAAGCGTGCTGCGATCTGGAGGGGCCGGACGGCCCCGGCTGGGAGGCGTACCGCGGCGGGGGCGGGGGCGGCGGGGGCTGCACCCTCAGCAGCGGCGCCCACACCGGGCCGCGGGGCTGAGCGGGCCGCGGCGGCGGGGGCGGCCAGCAGGAGCGTTTCACTCGGCCGGGGCCGCTGGCATCTCCCGGCTCTTGTCTGCGGACATGACATGGCATACACCACAAAATTAGGAGGGAGCGTGCGGCTATCCGACCACAAGCCCTTAGGCTTATCGCGTGCACCAGTTGAACGAAGGGTTTGTCCATCCGAGGGGGCCGCCACTCCTGTAATTATGTGTACACATTAGCCTGTAATCCACTTGTAATCCCACTGTAATCCCTAGTCAGAGTACGCAATATATTTAAAATATAATACGATTTCACGATGAAGCACCTAAAATCAGGTATGTAATCATGTGTAATCCATGTAATCTTGTAGTCCTGTGTACGTCCGTTAACAGAGTGGTGGCCCCCTCGGGTCCATCCGCTGTTCTGAATGGGGTCCTATCATCTTTTTATTTTTTAGACCCCCTCCACCACTCCATGTCGTTTCCTCATCCCCCTTCCCCTCCCGGCGCCTTGCCTGCATCGCCCTGCAACGGCCCATCCAGCTACAGAAATAGCGTGGTCTTGTCGTGTCGTGCCGTGCCGGCTGCAGCGCCCCGCCCCGCCCTCACCTCAGCGGCCATTGGGCCCGACCCCGAGCCGCCCATTCATCCGAGTCCCGCCCCCCAGCACTGCAACTGGGGCACACACTAGGGCAGGGGTGCCCAAGCGCGGAACCAGGGGGGGGGGGCAGAGGGTAAATTGCCCCGCAGCAGCCCCACAGCAGCCCTGCAGCAGACCCACACCAGCCCCACACCAGCCCCACACCATCCCCGCAGCAGCCCCACGCAGCCCCGCAGCAGCCTCGCAGCAGCCCCACACCAGCCCTGCACCGCCCCATGGGTGCACCTCTTGCTTCCCTATCTGACGCATAACCCAGCTCAAGTGCTTCAAGTAGCCGTTTCTCATGTCCCTACACTAAAAGGAAGGCTGCAGGCGGCAGCACCGAAAAACGAGGCGGAAAAGGTCACGTGAACAGCTCATAAAATAAAGGTGACAGTCGTCGAATAAAAACAGGTGCGTGTCACGATCTGTGGCCGATAGCCGCACCGTAAGGGAGAGTGAGACGTGTTGGCAAGGTTCCGCGAGACTGACCGGTAGCCCCCCCCACCCCCCCCCCCACCCCGGCTGCTGCGGCCTTGTTTATTTACCTAGGGGGCGCTTTTGATCTATCTCTCGCCACGTGGGGCGCGGGGCGGCGCGGGGCGGCGGAGTGGCTACAAATCGGTGCACAGGACGACTTCTTTATCTTTAAGCAGCTTCATGCAGAGTGGCCCGGGCCGGGCAGGGAGTCGTCCCGCTTCGACAACTCTATAGTAACCACTAGTATGGTGGAACTGCCGAAAGTTTAGTACACCAAATGAGAATACGCTTTCCCATGAGTGCGAGAGAGATAGATAGTATATTCTTTCGGTGGGACGACCATAACCGTAGCGCCTCAGCGCCTCACGAGCCGCGCCGGGCGAGTAGGCGGCCCTCCCACACTCCTGCTCGCGGCCAGGCACAGGGAGGCAGTGAGGGGTCCACGGGCCAGGCCGCACTTCCGGGCCGCGCGAGCAGCTGGACGTGGCTCCCAATACACATGGCGCCAGACTCACCCGCCATGACCGTCGTGCGGTGCATCGTCCACCGCATCGCCGCCGCCGTCGAAGTCGTAGTCGTCCTCGCCCTCTTCTTCTTCTTCTTCCTCATCGTCGTCGTCCTCCTCCTCGTCCTCCCCGTCGCGGTGCTCGCCGTCGTGCCGCCGGTGCCGGTCGGTGGCGTCGGCGTCCATGGGCGCGGCGCGTGCGTGGGCGAGCTGAGCACGACGCGGCCCCGCCCCTCACTGCCGCCCCGCGGGGCCCCCGCCACCGCCAGGACGTCTGGCCCGGCCCCGGCCCGGCGCCTCGAGCAGCCCCCCTGGCTCCCCTCCTCCTCCCTGCAGCCGCCCCCCGCCCGCCAGGACGGCGTCGGTCAACGAGACGGCTGCTCCCGCCCGCGCTCGCGCTGCCACCAGGGCGGCGGTATTCTCACCACTTCTCCCTCCCCGACTCCCCTCCCCCTGCGCCCCTGCCTCCTTGAGCCCCTCACCCGCACCTTGCCATGTCGCCTGCAGAGTCGATCAGCCCCGACAGGGTCCCCACCCCCACCCCCACGTGCAGCGGAGTCTGGGAGGCTGCATCCAATAAGCCCGGGGAAGCTGGTCTATTCCCGAACACCCTAGTTAAGCCCCTTGTTTGACAGCCGCTCTCGCCCTAGCAGCGCGGTGGAGCGGGGGTATGGGTGCGCCCAAACACTTCCGCAGGTGACGCGCCTGCCCAGTTCAAGTGCCTTGATGGAGGCGCGCAGGGGTATGGCTCACTTAGGCCGGCGCCGGCTCGTCTGGTGACAGCTGGATCACCATGATGAGGTAAGTCGTCACCGATCCGATCATCTGACGACAGCAAAGAGATCGCTCGTGAAAAATAAATACTCAGCGCTAAAGCAGCAGCTTGTCAACTTTGCATAGTTATGTTATTGTGAGTTTAACGCACCCCTTGTAACATAGTATAGTCCAAAGACAAAAAGCCGTACACGGACACTGGGAGCCCTTCAGGATGGAGCTGTTCTGAGAATCTACGCACCTGCACATAAAGTCGAGTAAGAAGTGTTCATGATTCTTGAGACAAAAATGCTCGTCTTCGGGGCAGAGTAATTCCATTTACGCACCTCGCTCCGCGTGACCGGATCCATCTCGTGGTAAATGAGCAGCTTCTGGGTGTACTCCATGGTACAGTGCGACTAGGAATGGAACACACTTTTTTTTCTGATATTGTTTCGATATTTAAATGTTACGCTAATTTCTGGCTGGGCAGCGTCCCTGCCCTCGTGGAGCTGGACCAGGGCCTACCTCCCGCTTGAGCATCTCGCCGGCCGTCAGCACGCCGAACAGGAAGAGCGACACGAGCCCGGCCCAGACCAGCGCCAGCACCAGGCCGTCGTCTCGCTCTGTGAGCCAGATGTACAGGCTGGTGGTGACCGCCGCGAAGGTGATCAGGGTCAGCAGTACCAACTGTCGAATTAAAAATTAATCAGGTGAAAACGCCCGGAATGTCTGTCTGCTGAGCTAAAATCACCGATAGGCACCACAGCGAAACCAGAGTTCGTACCGGGTGTTTCTTTGAATGCGTAACAGTGTTGCGGGTTTGCCTACCCCGTTCGCCCGTAAGGCGCCATGGCCCCTGCAGCGCTGGAGAGTATGCAATCCCGCAACACTGTTACGCATTCAAAGAAACGCCCGGTCTGACCAGTGTTGTTCGATAAGTAGGTTAGGCAAACTCTCCACACAAGAGCACACCTTTTGCCTATTAGGCAGGCGGAGAAACCCGTCTGCCTCACACAGATGCGTGCGTACGATCTTGTGCCTACTAATCTAACAACACTGACTGAGCGAAACGAGTGTTCCGAAACGCCTGTCGGTTAGGCAATCAACAGTTCGCCTCTCGGTAATCGACATTGCATATCAGTGGCGGATCCAGAAACAGCCTTTTGGGGGAAGGGGGGGGGGGCGGCAAAGTAGCACTTTTGCCTACTTACAGGAGCAAAGTATAGTCTTTTGCCCACATTTCAGGTGGCTATCTAGGTGGCATTTGGGGGGGGGGGGGGGAGGAGCAAAACTTCCTTTGCCCCCCCACCCCCTTTTGTATCCGCGCCTGTTGCTTATATCGATATTAGCGTGACAACTAGAACAACGCGCCTGATCGAACGCGCGGCCGTAATTGACTGTTAGCGGCCAGTGTCCTTTGTCGCTTAACCTTTTGTCCTGTCGCATCAATAACGGACCACCGTACCGAGCCGGCACCAGTCGATGCGTAGCGCCAGCGCTAGCTATCAAACAGCAATAAAATGCTTTTTGATACTCGACCTCAACGCTGTGCGCCGATGTGAGGAGCGAGAGGGTGTGTCGCAGCTGGGCGTGCAGGTCGTGCAGCTCGCACACCTCGTCCCGCACTGCGGAGATGACGCCGATATCATTCAGGAACCGTAGCGAAGAAGAAAAAGAAACATGTCCAAAATTGGGATTATACAGGGTGTTTCTGCTCAATAATTGAGGTTCGATAGAGCTCGCTCAGGGGTTTATTTTTCAGCAATGGACTTAATGGGCACAAACGTACGGGTACAGAGATAATCGGTGTTTTGTAATTATTGGCCTTAGCGCCGGTAAGGTAGGCACCCGCCGGCTCTGAGGGTAGCCGGACTGCCACCGACATCGTTGATGTCCTCGCGAGGGACATCCATCCACCCTCGCAATGACATCCGCGGGACCCCCGGACCCCCATTTATACAGGAGGCACTACGGCACCCCCGTGAGACCCACGACAACCCCTTCTAAAGACATCGTCGAGGTCCGCTACCCCAAGAGACCCGAGGCACGAGGCACCCCCTTGTGGAGTCCTGCCACCCTAAGTGCCAGCGGCGGCTGCCTACCTCACCGGCGCTAAGGGCAGCTACAAAACACCGATTATCTCCGTACCCGCACGCTTGCGCCCAATAGTCCATCGGTGGAAAATGATCCCCTGAGCGAGCTCTATCTACCCCATCGCTTAGTCCCAATTGAGCAGAAACACCCTGTATTTAACTCACTTGACGGGGGGTCGTTGCGTAGGGCACTCAGCGGCAGCGGCGTCGACTTGTGCTTTCCGAAGAATGCTATGTGCCTGGGATTCGCCCATCTGGCAGGTGATGATGCAGGGAGTTGTGACGTAAATACTAAATCATGAAGAAAGAAACTTTATCAGTCAGTCTGCACGGCATTTTCCCGTGCTCTCATAAATTTTACGCGGCTGAAAAACTGCCTTCATTACAAATCACCTATTTCCGCGTTTTTAAATTTTTTTTATTTTTTACATGTACCGGGTGTTTCTTTGAATGCGTAACAGTGTTGCGGGCTTGCCTACCCCATTCGCCCGTAAGGCGCCATGGCCCCTGCAGCGCTGGAGAGTATGCAATCCCGCAACACTGTTACGCATTCCAAGAAACACCCGGTACATCACCTGTTGGAAGCACAATGTCCGTGCCAGAATGCCCCTTTCGAGCCGAGGCCTTGGCGGGGGCGCGGGCATAGATGCTGTGGCTGATGCATCTCGGCAGGACGCGGGCCATGGCCTTCAGGCGCCTGTTTATCGCACGCACCGAGAGCCAGAGCAGGCCGACCTGGCGAACAAACGCCACATCATGCGTATGCTCATTTTCAAGAGGGGACGGAAATCTTTCACTGTAAAAAATATCTTTTTAAATTTACGACTTTTTTGTAATTAGTGATCTACAAACGGTGTTGCAACTTTACGATCGAAATCGTAAATTTACGAAAGCCTATTTGTGCTCGTTTAAGAATGACAAGTCGATACCAAGTGTCCTTACAATTTTGCAATTTTACAATTTAATATGAGGATGTCATGCCTCTTGTGGAGGCGGGCCAGTCAGCCGTGAAACTAGTCTCTCTCACTGCAAATCTTTTGGGAGTAGCGATTATCAGTACACCTGACACTAGTATTTTTCTGGCGCTGCACTGCCTTACACACTCAACTTTACGACATTTCTCATGGACAATTTTCCCGTAACTCTTACAAAAAATTATCACGCAGTGTTATTTTTTTGCCGACCTGGTTGCCAAACAGCAGGCAGCAAAACAGCTGCAGCGGCAGGCTAGCCAGGTGCGCGAGTGCGAGCAGGGCGTAGGGGTCGTCCTCCTGGTCGCCCTCGTCCTCGTCCTCGTACTCTGCGTCGCTCTCGTCCTCGCCCGCGCGCGGCAGCAGCCCGATGCTCAGCATGAAGGCGACGAGGCAGAGGAGCGTGCCGCCGACCTGCGCGCCCACCCACCGCGCCCGGTGCCGGCCCGCGCCCGCGAGCACCGCCGCCGCGCCCGCGCACTGCACCAGCTTGTTGAGCGCCTCCACAGCGCTGCACGCCTGTGGCAGCCAGAGGGGGGGGGGGGGGTGTTGAAAAGTGCCACACTGAAAAAACGGTTCCTTGATGTCCAAGGACCACCGAAACGATTCAAGGACGGCCTTATTATGCTTTTTCCCACCCCGTCCTTGAATAGTTCCGATGGTCCTTGGACACTAAGGAACCGTTTTTACCGTGGACTGCAGTCCTGGAGGCACCCTGTCATTTATCAGGGCTGCCAGAAAAGTTAGGCAAAACCCGCCGAAGCACACCTGCGCGCAGCGGGATGTATCGACGCCTGCCTACTAGGCAGCACCCCCACACGCGTGCGCAGGGATTGCCTAGTAGGCCTCCGCAGGCGTAGGACCCACGCTTGCGCCAGGAGTGGAAACAGAAAATCCTTAACTGAATATAGCACAGGGCGAGATACGCGCCCGTTGATCACGGGTGTGTCCCGGCGGATTTCGCCTAACTTTCTGGCAACACTGTCATTTATACTCCCTCGCAGCCTGCCAGACGGACGGTAGGCCGCGCCGCCGCCCACCCGCGCCAAACCGGCGGCCTATCCTGCGAGTTGCAGGCGAACTGACCCTACCGTACCGGGGCATACCGGCCGGGCGGGGCCGGCCGAGACGGGCTATTGACCCAGCCAGCTGCACTAGACGGCTTACAACCAACTTTCCAAAAGTGCAAATGCATTCTTGTGCGGCACACGCGCACGATTTCGATTGAAGATGCTTATCCAACAACTCCCTTTATCTTATTTTTCTCATTTCTTCGTCGGTTACAACCGTCAAATGTCGCAGACTTTAGTGCGGTGACTAACCTTAAGGTTGGCTAAGGCGAGGAGCGCTACAGCTACGAAATCGTTGAAGCAGGTCACAGCGAAGACGAAGATGTCGGCGCGAAACAGAGAACTACTGCCGCTTTGCACCTGTCTACAAATATATAAGACGGTAAGAGACACACATCTCTCCAACTCTACCTCCATCTCGATATTTGCATTCCGACTTGGTAGGCGCGCTGGTGTACAGAGCGAGGATCATGAGGGCCGCCAGCAGCGCGGTCAGGCCCCACGAGTACAGCGCCCAGCCCAGCGAGCGGCTCCAGCGGGGCGGGGCGGCGCCGCAGCGCAGGGGCGCCAGCCCGAGGAGGCGCGCCACCACCAACAGGGGGCGGGCCGCGGCCACGAGGGCGGCGGCCTGCGCCTCCGCGTCGGAGCCCGGCCCCGGCCGCCGCTTGACATCCTCCATGGTGTAGCTCTCCCGCCGCGGCGCGGAGCGCATCGAGAGCCCCGTCAACATTTCACACGTGGCAATGCGAACGGCTTTTACCACTAGTGGAGACAAGCCGACATGCGTTGCGTAGCGTCGAGAATATGGTTCGTTTCATCTCTAGCCGCGCAGAAACGGTCGAACACTGACGAGTCGGGAGCGGGCCACCTAGCGGTCATTCCCTCCACACTGACCAATGTGATAGGTAAGTACTTACCCACACTAATGGGAGCGACGATCGCTGTGACCCGAGCCTGGGAAAGTACACAACATTAATCTAGAAGAGAGGGCGCGTAGTAGGGGTAGTAGGCGAAAAGCACATCGATTTTCCTATTTGGAATGCTGTTGAGGGCGTATGAGCCAATGGGGCCGGCGAGTACCTTCCCCCCGGTCACTTATCACAAGTGGGGGCAGGGCTGCGCTCCGCCCGCCCCCTCACCTTCGAGGATACTAAGTTTACCCCGAACGGTCTCAAAATTACATTTCGGGAGGGTAAGGTGCAATCAGCACGGTACCCGTATCTCGTGCCTGACAACAGATCTCAAATTTCTTCTGATCAATTATCGAGTGCATCGATTTTAAGTGATATCGGCATTTTTCAGTTCTCATTAATTGCAAGATGGCAATTGAGCTGGGCTATGAAAGCCACCCGGCCCCAGCGGGATGGAGAACTTGCATGATAATTCTCAGGTCACATCTGTGCTGTTGCACAGTGCCCTGCCATTGTATAAACAAGTCCACTGAGGGAAAAGAATCTTAGGCTAAGATATGTACTGCATTTCATTAACAGTATGCTAACAAAAATGATGCGTGTCATTGTATGGTCACCCTATTACACGTGTTATGAAGAAAGAACCACATTGGATACGGTAAACAAGGCAAAATGTAGAATCGGCGTTATCAGTAAACCCAGGGACAACAGCAATATGAATGGTTAGAAGCTTCGACAATATCAAAAAGGTATGGTTTCAGGATGCAGTAAGGCACAGAACGGTTAAGAAGAAATTGTTTATTTCTCCTATAACATTTACATAAAGTAGGTATTTGGCTTCCTGTAAGCGAACCTGGGAGCCAAGCTGCGACCTTGAATTCGCTTGGGAAGAGGGAACTTAATCTTCGAATCGTGGAACTGCTTCACAAGTGGCCGTCTGCAGTTGGCAGCCTTAACTTCCTCAACCTTAATAACCTGGAATCAAAACGCAAAGAATTAGTAAAGCAGTAGTATTACAGGTAAAGACAGCGATTGATGCTCTACTGCAACAAGAAACAATACTAATAGCATAACCCTTCACCATCTTTCATTAACAGATTAGAGGCAAAGAGGTCATCCAACATCACTTTCCGATTGATTTCAGTTGTACAAGGAATACTTCAAGTCAAACAGAAGTAACCAAGACCTTAAGACATGGCATGCGGAGCAATACAATACCTGGATAGCATGAGCACGAGCCCTGTGCCTGGCTCCCATATCACGGTAGCAGGCAGTGATGGCCTCGGACACAGCCAGACTTCTGTATTCCCTGTACATGTTGTGGGTTCCAGACCTAGAGTTGTATCTTAGCCACACACCAAAGTTTTTGATCTTGGTGGGACTCTTCTCAGGGATCTATAAAAAGAAAAAGAAAAATGTTAACATTAGAGTCAAAACAAAGCAAAAGGAAAGTGGCAGATGTCAAAAGGATAAAAAAAATTGAATTTTGCGCCCAACATCCCTTACTGCTGCACAATTTCTACACCGAAAGTCATACCAAACATATATGGCTCTAGGTTGAGCATCACAACAAACCTCTTATGATCAAAATCAGTGATTCACAACTAACACTCACCAGCTTAATAGATACAATTTCACCAGTAGTCTTCTTGAATTTCCTCAACTGACGCAAGAAGTACCAGAAACGAGACTTTGCTACAATAGCATCAGGTGCGAAAATTCGCATCCGATAAAGGGGAGTCTGCTCCTCATTGTCGGTGGGGATTTTACGTCCCACGACCTCGTACTCCTTCAACTGAAAACAAAGAAACAATACAGGTTAGATGTAAAATTTCAACAAAACAAGTGTGAAGCCTAGAAGTAAACAAAGTTCAACTGTAAATTTCGATGCCCAAAATTTTAAGTTGGAAACGAAGGAGAAGATATGCCAATCAGTGTATGAGGCGGAAAAAGCATCGAGGTAGACGTAGAATATCAGGGACATAATACAAGCTTCAAAGACTTAGAGAAACATAACCTCACTTAATGTACTCGGTAACGAGAACCGACGTTAAAATAGACGCCTTGAACTTATGATCTAGTGATAACACATTAAAAGATGAATCATTTCCAGGATACAAGATGATATGAGTATAAGAAGGAATAAAAAACAAAAGTAGAAAGGTGCTCAGTCCACATGGTAAGTAAGCCATGTTGCCCGCAACCTACGTCAGGCCACACGCGGCACTTTGTTATGGTGAAAATTAAACAAGAATGACATTCGGCACAAGTAAAACAGTTCTTACTCAATCGTTACTGAGCTCCTCTAACAGAAATTTACTCCATATTCGAAACTAAGACGTAAAATATTATAAAAATATTAATTCCTTACCAGCCCCTTAGCCTTCATGATGCGGGCCTCTGTCTACTCAGGAACCGGAAAGAAGTGAATTACTCTTGATGCCGGCTCCGCCACCTAGAAATGTTGTCACCGTAGCCTTGTAGCAAAATCGTAGTAAGAGCCCTGATACAATGAAAACACGAAAAATTACACACATATAAAAATTACAATTGTTCAGAACCGTGCTCGTTCCCCACAAGCTCAAAACTGATTACCTCTTAAACTCTTTTCAGCTGCGCAGATAAATCTCCGGCTAAGGACAGTCGAAATAAATTATTTGCAGTGAGAATTAAACATCTGGCGGGCTTTTTAAAGGACTCGAAAAATAAAAGGTATCACAAACCTGGAAACAGAATAATTCTCATCGTCGTTTTATTCAGATTTCGGTTGAAATAGAGTTTAAATTATAGTCTTCGAGCTTCTATGAGCATGAGGCCTCCGCATTAAACACGCCACTCGCCCCCCTTTCAGCCGTGTTTATGTTTACCAGCTTGTCTGTTTTCCCGCCTTAACAGACGTAACCCGCCCCTTCGGTTTGGTGACAGGATCGCGAAACCGCTGTGGCAAATACAAATCGTACAAATTAGGGAAAGAGATTCTGATTGATTGCTACGGAATATGCCCTCAAATGGCAGGCTGTTTATTTGAAAAGTTCAAATGTCGCCAATTTTAAATCTCTGGCCGCGAAAATCCGAACCATTGATTGGTTCGCGGACGCGGGAGGTCGCGGCTGGAACAGACGCCTTCCATCGACGACCTGCGTTTGTTTGTGTGTGTTACGAAACGCGACCTGTACAACAAGAATCCTTAAGTGCTAAATGAAAACACGGTTGCGTGTATGTGAAGCGACAGTATTGTCAAAATGGTTCGATCTAAATTTCCTGGAAAACCTTCCAAGATAGTCAACCGCAAAGTGGTGAAGTCGAAGAAGTATGCATTGCATGATAACGAATCCAGCAAAGCTGCTGAAAATATTTCATATGGCCTCGCAGTTTTCAATGAGACATTTGGGGACCATGAGCAGGTATGTGAATTTTGATTGCCATATTCTTGTTTACAAACAGCTGTTGTCTTTGACATAACTTCGTACATCTGTTTTCATCGGATCCTTGTGGTTGTCAGGTTAAAAGGACACAATGAAAACAATCATCAGATGTGTTATGGCCTTGTTAAAGGGGGGCCTAAATTGTCGCGTTTATTGTTCTCAATAATTTGAATTCGTCATTGTTATGTGTTGTTTCGTCTCCAATGATGCTCTCACTTTTGATTTTAGGGACATAGAGCCATAGTCATTATATTGACACTGTCCCTAGTTGGAATCTTAAAACCGCCCTTTCCTAGCGCGCGCGATCCGGTGAGGTTATCCAAGTCGTCCGCCATGCTGTTCTAATGCACTACTTGTCGGGGATACTTGTTTTTAAATGTTTTCTTAAGTTTATCTTTGTCATGTCCATGACAATTTGATAGTAAGTCTTAAATTGTTTGGGCTACACTTCGGCATTGCTCTGGTACGTCTGGACTTTGATGTAATACTAGATAAATCCTATCGCATCACTGTTAACATTCGGAAATGTTTCTCCCATTACGTGATCGCAAGAGTGATAATCATATAGTAATCTAATTCTCTTATTAGGTTATAATCATATCTTTTATGCTCAATTTTGATGACTGCTGTGTTTGACAGTCAATTCTAAAATAATTTTTATGTAATTTACAGGTCTTAACAGCTTTTCATGGATTCAGCCCACATGAAATTGAAAATGCCAAAGTTATCGCTATCAATCAACAGGATAAAGTGGAACAGGAGTATTTAAGTAATGGATTAAATTTCTCACCTGAAGATGCGTGTTCTGTTAAAATTGATCTACCAACTCCACAACTGATATCATATGTGAAAGCCAATCTCTCATTAATTGGACCTGTTGGTTTTCACTCCACTCGAGCTCAATGCCAAAGCCTCCAGTCAAAGAATGTGGCTGTTGATGAGTCAAAGCCCTTCTCACCCTCCAAGCTCTTCAGTCCTGATCAAAGTAATTTGAAGAAACACGCTGCTAATCGCCTTCTTCAGAGGGCCAAGAAAGCAACATTTGATTCATCACCCTCCAGCAAATTGACACCTAACTTACAGTTAGACAAGAATGGTGTTCTCAGTAGGAAGTTTGTCCTACCAAACAGAAGCATGCGCTCTTCACGAGTTATCAAACCTAACAAGAGATTCATGGAGTCAGAAGATAAGGATAAGGGTGTTTCAGACGATTCAGAACAACTTTCTCATTTTCGAGTTATTGAGCTGAAAAAGCCCCGTCTTATTCTGGATTCAAACAATGAGGTTTTGACTGGCAAATCTGTTGATTGCAAAGTCAATCTCATTGATGATGTATCTGTGCAGAGTACTCCCTCGTGTAGTGGTACAAATAGGAACAAAGAGCATGTCTTTGGTGCTCCTACCACCCGATCTACACATAAAATATCTCAACCGTCAAATTGTGAGGGAAGTCCTAAAAAGGAAATGTCAACCCCTCACGTTTCTACGTCACCGTCATCAAGACCTGGTCATTTGCAAGAACCATCCTCCCCGTCAAGATCCAAACTCATCTTGAGAGAATCTAAACTTAACATCAGTCCAACCCTAGATCAAAATGAAAAGCTGTTGCCTACAAAACCAAAGAAAGGTGAGTTGGAGAACTTACGGACCAAGGCTAAACCTTTTCTTTCCCATACGCGTTTTCCTTAATTCTTTAAAAATTTTCTGTTGCTTAGGTCTTGGTATTGCTGTGTTAAAGTCTCCTGGAACATCCATTGAATGTACTGTGTGTGGTGCTGTCCGTTTCCACCGGTTGACCAAGCAATCCTTTAAGTTTGGAGCAATATGTTGTGATCCCTGTCGAAAATTCATTACGAAAATGATGGTGAGGTCAAAGTCAGCAGAAAGCAGTGTTCCATGTGAGATAGGTCAAGGTATGTTTGATTTTGAAAATAGGGATACTCTTTCTCCTCTCTCTCTCTTTCGAAGATAATAAGTTTCATTTTGTCTGCTTCAGGTAATTGTGCTGTGTCATCATTTAGAGGTGAAAGTTTTGCAACAAAGGTAAATCGCTGCTCAGCCTGTTGGCTGCTACTGTGTGTGCAACGACTTGGGAATATGCCAGAGAAGATCCGTGACAGCCTCATCCGGATGTTACCCGCCAACATGCAGGGGATGACTGTTGTTCTAATGCCTGTGACAAATATAAGCCTTGTGCCTACTTCTGGAAAACGGCGAAAAAAAGGACAGGGCATGCAAGATGCAACAGACAAAATTTCAACTTCCCCTAATAAAGCATTGGTTACACAGTGCACACCCAACTCGGCAAGGAAATTGTCAACTTCATCATCTAGCAAAAGAATCTCTCAAACTCCTATTGCTCGGATCAAACGGAAAGTAAGTTCTTGCTCTAAAGCTGTTTTTCTTAGCTAATTTGGCCTTTAAGTCTGACTACCTCATATTTCCATAAACTTTCAGGCAGCCTTAGTTTCACTGGCAAACAATTTAAGAAGAGTGAGGGAGAGAACATACAGTTCAGCTAGCCCTCAAAAGGCCATGAAGATAAATCTTACTTCTAAAGAACCATTAGCAAAACAATCAAAGATTAAAAAAGTAGACCTCCCCCTCAAAATGAAGAGTTCTGAAAAAGCTGTAAGAGGTGCCAGTAAAAATTTGCAGAAAACTAAAGATGGGCAAGCCAGGCAAAAGCTTAGCCTCAAAGGCCCAAGGGTTAAACATGTTTGTCGCAGTGCTTCAATTGTGCTGGGTCAACCTCTTGCTACATTTCCCATTAAATCTCCTGATGTCTCAGGAATTGAGTCTGATTGTTTAGGTAAGGTTTACAGAAAATGTTTTACTTCTAAATAAAAAAGAAGATTTATTAAACTATACTATAAAACATTTAGATCTATAATATGTGAGCAGGATTTTTTAAAACTTGCTATTCATTTACTGAATTGTTTTTTTCTCTTTAGATGAGATTGCTGTAATTTCTGAGGATACTGCACAAAGGTATGTTCATCATTCAATAGAAATAGGACACTAGTTATAGGTACATGTAACTGTATTATTTTTATTTTCTACTTTAGGTTTATTGACTCTAAGTTCTTGGAGAGTAGACCTCATGAGGAAGGCAAAGCTCCTTCTGAAGAAGTATGTGGGTGGAAGCAAAACCATGCAAGGACCAAGCCGCTATCAGAACCTGCTGATTCAGTTCAAAGTAACAAGACAATCACAAAGTCTTTCCCTGAACCCACTGCAGTATTAACGGGAAGAAAACTTACAAAGCATACATTTACATCTCATCAGAACAAAAGCATTAAGGTAATATCCTTCTTATACTCATTGCTTTGGCAGGGTCCCAGGTTTTAGTACAGAATCCTTGGACCAGCTCAATTCAAATTTTAATTTCCTGTCTGTTTTCTTTTGCCATTTTAGAAAGGGCAGAGGAGGACTCTTCAAGATTTGGGAGTATGCAACACTCCTCATATCGTCCCTGAATTGATATCATTAGATTTTTGGGAAAGCTATGATCCAGATGAAGTTTGCCATGCAGGCTTTGGGCTGATAGGATTTGGCTCTTTTGTTCCAAAGCCCATTTGTTTTCTATGTGGCAGTGCAGGAAAAAAGAAGGTTTGCAATTACTATTTCATTTTTATAGGGGTTTATTTTTTATTAATCATTTAATTCATTTTCTTACCTTAACCCCCACTCCCGTTCTTTTTTTTTTAGCTTATTCACTGTGCTGCTTGCTGTGAGCCATATCACAAATTTTGTGTTGAAATGGGTGTTGGTGGATGGGTGGGTCCTGTTGCTTCTCAGTCAAACACTGAAGAGTGGCGTGTTGATTGGGTCTGTCCTCGATGCACTGTTTGCCATGGCTGTGGGCACAACACAGGACATCAGTTGACGGTCTGCCAAAGATGCCACCATTCATACCACTTTGAATGTCTTGGAACTTCATCATCACGTAAAAGTCCTGGGGACCGTTTGTTGGTAAGCTGCAGTAAACATCATCCTAGGAAATGCTCATGAATTGATCAAATTCTAGCATTAATGCTGGTTTAATCTAATTTCAGATTTGTTCGTCATGTTTGCGGTGCAAGAGCTGTAACAGTTCTGATGTCACTAAATTTGTTGGAAATCTTCCATTTTGCAAAATTTGCTTCAAACTTAGACAAAAAGGCAACTTCTGTCCACTGTGCCAGGGCTGTTATACAGATGATGACTATTCTTCTAAGGTTTGTTGATTTGTTGATTTGTATCATAAATCATAACATACTACCTCTAAATAAAAATTACAGAGATTTATTTTTATGTTTTGCAGATGATGGAATGCGCTGACTGCAAGCAGTGGGTTCATGCAAAATGCGAGGGACTGTCAGATGAAAAATATCAAGTGTTAAGTTATCTGCCAGAATCTGTAGAGTTCATTTGCAGGTCAGTTTCCTCTATGTTTAAGAAAGTTGATTGAATGTTTCGTTTCATTACATTAGAATGTCCTTTTACAGATTGTGCTGCTCTTTCCCACCTGCCCCTTGGTGGTTGGCAGTAGAGTCTGAAATTCAAGCAGGCTATAGTAACATTATCAAAGCAATCACTAAAAATAGAAGAGCCTATGCTATGTTGAAATGGAGCCCACAAAAGACCTGTGATTGCCAGCAGCAATCAACTTTCACAGTTCCAAGAGTCAACATGGTTTCTAATATTGGAAAGCGGAGACTTTCCTTCAATGTGCTAAGCAGTGATGTTGAGCTTCCAAGTATTTCAAATTCAAATGAAAGGAAAATTTCAAGAGGCAAAGTGCCAACTGAGGAGAACCCGTCTGTCTTTGAATTTGATGATGATATTGAAGCAGGGGAGAATACACCCATCACAAAATTCACTTATGCCAAAGGAAAGGAAAAGGAAGTGCTGCATTGCAGTGTTTCAAAACTTGTGCAGACTGGCCAGCTTTCTCCTAAAGCGTGTTCACAGAGTGATTCAGGCGTAGGAAGCACTGACGATGAGCTTAAAGCAAGCTCTGCCACTGACGAAGACGATATTGAAGACAAGAAGGCAATTGTTAGGTCATTACATGAATGTCATTGCAATATCCAAAATTCAAAACATCCTTTTACATCGCTACTTGCCATTAAAAAGAAAGTCCACAATAATGAATATCCATCTATTCATGAATTCCATAGAGATATGGATCAACTTATTAATGAAGCTGAGTCTCAAGAAGTGAGAGAACTCTATCATCAAACTATTCAGGAAGTTTTCCCATGGTTTGATCCCAAGTACCACAGGATTAGCTCAAACTCATTTCCCATGAGTCCATGCAAACCTCATCAAGGATCTCTCCTACACTACCAGTCCAACTTTACATCACCTGACATTCAAGACCCTTCACCAAATAATGTTTTGGAAAGGCTTCTACCAAAATCCACAAGTGACTTAGAAGATGAATACTTTTACTACAACACAAAGATTGAAGATGACCGCCTTTGTGGTTTTTGCAAGCTTGTTGGAGATGGGGAAGCAAATGCCGAGGGAAGACTGCTCTATTGTGGTCACAATGAGTGGGTCCATGTCAACTGTGCTCTGTGGTCAGCTGAAGTCTTTGAAGAAATCGATGGGGCTCTTCAAAATGTCAATAATGCATTATCTCGAGGGCGTATGATAAGGTGTTCCATTTGTGGCAAGAAAGGTGCCAGTGTTGGGTGCTGCGCTAAAAAATGTGAGGAAACGCTCCATTTTCCCTGTGCTCGTTTAGCTGGATTCGTCTTTATGGAGGACAAGAATGTGTATTGTCCATCACACATGAACGATGCTCCAGGTAAACCTTTAGATAAGACTTCTGACTTTGATGTTTGCCGCCCAGTTTTTGTTGAGCTTGACCGTAGAAAGAAGAAGTGTATTGAAAGCAAGCATGTTAAAGTCATGATCGGGTCTTTATTTGTGCAAAATCTTGGTACTATCATTCCTGATGTATCAGACCAGACATCATATATTGTTCCATCTGAGTTCAGCTGCACTAGACTTTTTTGGTCATCAAAGGAACCATGGCGTGTTGTGCGTTACACTATACGGACAACAATCCGAATGCCAGTTTTCTGTGAGCCTGTTACTGATCCTGTTGAACATATAACTGTAGATCATTCAAAGGAAATTCTCAGTACCAATCCTCAACAAACTAATATCAACAAGACAGTGGCAAATGGGGAAAGAATCAATGCTAAATTAACAAATGATTTAACTCCTCCCATCAACCATGAAGAAACTGACTGTCAGGATAACTGTACCAAATTGAATTTGGATTCGGATGTCAAAATATCTGAATCTGTCATGGTTCAGATCCTTGATACAGTTTGCAGCAGGGAGACTGATGAAGAAGTTACTGATCCTCAGACTTCAGCTGACCTTCTTCCCCCCGAACTCAAGGATGCAATATTTGAAGATCTCCCTCATGATTTATTGGATGGTATTTCTATGCAGGACATCTTTCAAGATAAATTTTTAAGTTTTGATGAACTTGGAAAAGATGAAGCCCATGATGAAGGTAATAGCTCTAAGTCTGAGTTTGAGAAGACAAGGCTCAAAACTCTAAAGGCTTGCAGAGAATTAAAACGAAGCAAATCTGATGTTCTGCCAAGCAATTCTTCACAAGTAGATAGCAGACTCAATCAACGTTCTTGCAGCCTTGCTTGGAGCTACAAACTGGGAACAAGTCTTCGCTTATCTGTCAAACCAGCCCCAAGTGTTGATTTGCATTATTGTATAGCAGGCTCAGGAGACAAAGGGAAAGAAAATAAGTCTCTAACTAACCGTCAGATAATGCAGGTAGACGGAAGCCATGATGTGTGCAGTGAAAGTGAAGACTCAGATTCAGAATTAATGAACAGTCCACCACTCTGTGATCAAAAAGAAAAAGACAAGTCATCTATGATATTCACAAAGAATTTTGTAGAAGATTCGGTACTACTTTGCAAAAAAATTGAATGCCTTAAAAGCATTACGTCTGCCGCCTTGTATCAAAACATAACGGTTGGTGTGGTTTCTGAAGGCTTTTTCAATGAAGACTTAAAGAAGACCAAACACCGGAAAGCAAAAAGGCATTCTTGTGCAGAAAACTCTGTTATTCCTCAGCTGGATGGTGTTACTGATCTGTCCAGTGATAGTGAACAAGAGGGAGCTGTAAGTAAACCATCCAATTCTGAGGACAAACCTGTGAGATGCGGTAGATGTGGTTGCACATACCGCACTGAGGAGAGCTATACTCGACATATACCTAGTTGCTCTGGCGATTTCTCTTTAACAACGAGTGAAAGTGAAGCCGAAATTACTGATGATGAAGCAGGTACTACATCTCAGTCAGCATCCGCACCAAGTCCTGACAGTGCCATATCTGTTTCCAGTGGTTCTCAGCCTGTGGCGCCATCAGTTTCACCAACAGGTTTGTCTCCTGCCACTACTTCATTATCAGGAGCTGTAAGAGTCTCCTCTGACTTGCCTGTACAGCCAAAAACAGTCCCTAGTACTTCAAATGTGATTCGGGCATCTGCTCCTAAGCCTCCAACATCATTAAGTAATGTGAATAATTCTATCAGCAAGGTGCAGAAAATACCAAATATAAAATCAAAGGCAACCAAAACATTTCAGCAACAGACTGGTCCAAAGTTTGTGAGAAGTAACAATGCTGTTCTTCAGCAACAAATTTATCAAAACAACCAGCAGCAGGTACGACATCAAGCAATCCAACCTGCTCTTCCAACTTCTATTCCTCAACAAGCATCACAAATAATAACAATGTTGGACTATCAACATTCTCAACAGACAGGTCCTACTGTTCTTGTGCAGTCAGTACCTTCTCAGTCAATGGTTCCAGCTTATTTGGACGCCTTTCAGCAACATACGGGCCAAAATCTCCAATATTTAGCCACAGTTGATAACGGCACAAGTTTTGGAAAGACTCAGTATTTAACTGCTGTACCAAGTGCTGTTCTTCCTGGAGCATTTCAACTTCAAGCTATACCTGATGGTCAGTTGTGCTTGGAACCAAACCCTGTTGGTATACCTACCCTATCTAACATCCAACTAGCACAGGCACAACTTGCTCCTGCTTCAATTTCACAAACCCAGCCCCAAGTGCTTGGAACGCTACTTCCTAATCCCATCTCCTGCAATGTAGTAGCTACTGAGCCTATATATGAAACAATTCAAATGTTCCCAGATCATTCGGGTGGCATGCTACTTGCTAGTCAGCCAGTTTTGACATGTATGGAAACTGTTGTCAGCAATACATACATGTCTATGTCATCCAGCCAATTTGTCTCCTCATCCATTCCGGGTATGCTTCAAGGAAGTAGCACTTATTCAACTACTACTACTCAAGTTTTCCAGTCAAGCAAAGTTGATCCTCCTGTTATGGATGTTCCCACTCAGTATCTGGTAGTAAACACTCATCCATCCTTGTCTAATTCTGCAGTTGGAAAATTGGAAGTTATGTCCATATCTCAGCCACAAATTCAAGATCAGGCACGTATCCCGACTCAAGAGCAGATGCAGCTATCTTCCATTAATTTACCTGTGCCTGTAACTGCCCCACTCCCCCCTCAAACTATACCATCTGTTATTCCAACCTCAGTTGTGACTCCAATGCCAAGAACTCAACCACAGCGCACTTACTCTAAACCAAACAAAGTTGCCAAGGATACTGTTGTTGCTGCAGCTACTGTTGTTAAAAAACCTTTACCACAGATGACATGTTCAGCCCTCAAAGAAGCTATAAAACTTATTTCAAGTCAACCATCTCAAAAAAAGTCCACCGAGATTTCTTCAGCAACTGGAAATTCAAATATTTGCTCAAGTAATGTTGAGAACAAAATTGTTTTGCAGCAGTCAGTACCCAAGAATACATCTGTTGTACAGACAGACAAAAGTGTTGTGACATCAGTGCAGGCAAGTTCATTAACGACGGACTCAGCACCAGCTCGAAGTGTAACATTGCCTGATCCTGTGAAATCCAATTCACCAGTGCCCTCGAATACGAAGATTCCTCCTGTCACTGCAGCTTCTGGTCCTATGAAGTGCCCACCTGTTACTTTTTCATATCGTGCTCATGCAGTGGAAAAAAACAAATCAAAGCAAAACTTGGTATTGAATGCAGTTGGGTCTTCTAAAAACAACATGATTCAAACTAAAGTTCTGTCTCCAAAGCTCAACAATCGCCAGCCAAATTTTTCTGAACAGCAAATCGCTGCCTCACAATCAGTCCTTACTCCGGTCCCCAAAACTGTATGTAGTAGTGAGAAGCAAACTCCTGAAGTCTTCATTGATACTTCCTTATTGAGCAAGAAACCTATTGCTGCAATTCTTCCTCTTACTCAGACAGGAGTTGCCTCAGAAGCTAAGAAAATAATAGTAGATGGGGCATCAAACCAGGTCACATCCATGGCATCAGCTATAGGTGTTAGCTCTGCATCTGATACTAACTCTCCAAATCTGAAGCCTTTTGTAGTCAGAGGACCATTAGTTTCAGCCTCTTCAAACTCAACAGTCTCAACTTGTGCAGTACCTTCAAGCCTGAATTCCTCTTTTCCATCTCGGAATCAGGTTGGGAAAAATGCATCATTGAGCCTTACAACAGCAAGTATTACAAATTCAGTAACTAGCAGTTCTTCAAGCTTGAAAGTTTCCATTAATTCAGTGAAACCTGTGTCAACACCCAAGCCTCAGAGCCCTAATACAGTTGGGCTGAAGCCCCTAAAAGAAATCAATAAATTTGATCTGAACCATGACGTCAAATCTCTCCAATCAAAAATCCTGGGGAAAGATACATCAAGTGTACCACCTGCTGTTTTGAAATCATCATGTTTGAATATCAACGACTCTCAGAAGAAAACAGAGATTTTCCAATCTCAGAGTGACACTCCTGCTATATTTCCAGATGGTGACAATACGTCTTCAATCAAGTTATTGTTCCAAAAACAGTCTCATAATGGATGTTATAAAGTCTCTTCAAGTCCAGGAAAAAAAGATGGTGAGCTTATGGCTGTGAAACTAGCTGACATAAACATCATCTACACTGGGTCAAAGGACAAGAAAGGAGGAAAGCATGAATCTGAAAATGTTAAACCTGTGGAGAAAAATGTGAAAAGAAATCAATCTGACCCTGACATTGTTTATGAAATCCATTGCCAGGATGGGTTTTCATACTCCTCAACTTCAATATCAGATGCTTGGCAAAAGGTTTGTTTTGTAAAATAATTTTAAATATTTGTGGTTTAGTCCTGTTTTCTGGAAGAGTAGTTTTTGTATGTCTCTCATTTTGGTTTTGCAGGTCTTTGGTGCTGTTCAGGAAGCCAGAGCAAACCACAAAATGCCACCTTTGATTCACAACCCATTTAACTCAATTGAGTCTGGTCCCAACATCATGGGGTTAGGGAACAATAGCCTCAAATATGTCTTGGAACAGCTTCCAGGTGTATCTGACTGCTCCAAG
Source organism: Frankliniella intonsa (assembly GCA_033675135.1). NCBI lineage: Eukaryota > Metazoa > Arthropoda > Insecta > Thysanoptera > Thripidae > Frankliniella > Frankliniella intonsa. The sequence goes on from CM066253.1 coordinate 19,698,472, forward strand.
TATCGTCCAATCTATCATAAGTCAAGGCTTCCAGGGTCAGGATACAAACCATTCAAACGAGAGGAGCTTGATATGTCTAAAGAGAGTCAATCAGGTTGTGCTCGAACAGAACCATTTCTCTCTGCTAAGAAGTATGACATGTTCAGTTGGCTTGATTCTCGACACCGCCGCCCACCAAAACTTTTGGAGAATACTGATATTGAGTATTCTCTAACTGGTACCAGGCAAGTTATTCTAACAGATCTTTTGCAATATAAAAACCTTTAACAATCAATTCCTGGAAATCTAATCATTGTGTTTTTATTATAGGCGAACTGCTAGCACCAGTTTGCCCATGGCCATGCGATTCAGGCACTTAAGAGAAACATCTAAAACATCTGTGGGGGTATTTCGGTCTGATATACATGGCCGAGGTTTGTTTTGCCTAAGGGATATAGAAGCTGGAGAGATGGTTATCGAGTATGCTGGAGAGGTAAGCTTTGGGAGGAGTAAGCTTGCCATTCATATTAATTCTTAATACTGTAACAAAATTAATTTCTGAATTGTTTGCTTTTTAAGGTGATTCGTAATACACTCACTGACAATCGAGAGAAGTATTATCAGTCAAAAGGTATTGGCTGTTACATGTTCAAAGTTGATGATAATTTCACAGTCGATGCCACTCTGAAAGGCAATGCTGCAAGATTTATTAATCATTCATGTGAGGTAAGCCTCAGGAAGGGTCATTGTAACATTCTACTCAATAGCATGAGGTGCTCTTAGACCTAAATTAATGTCTTTTTTCTTTTGTTTCTTTTTGGTAAAATTGCACAGCCCAACTGTTATTCCCGCATTGTGGACATTCTTGGGAAGAAACATATCATAATCTTCGCATTTCGGCGTATCCCACAAGGAGAAGAGCTAACATACGACTACAAATTTCCTATTGAAGATGAGAAGATCCACTGTCATTGTCTAGCCCGGCGATGTAGAAAATATCTTAACTAAGCGATTTTTTATGGGCTATCATCAGCAACTTTAAATTTAGACTTATTATATGACTTGTTTCTTCTACTTTAATTATGTATTGCTAATGTTTTCTGCAAAGTTTTAAAGTACAACGCAATCTTAACACAAGACAAATCAGTCCAATGTTTAATTAATTTCAGAACATATTTACAGAATCATTGCTTACGAATGTTGCTTATGTTTGATGTTTTGATAATATTAATATTTTGTAAATACGGTGGTGTATAGTTCATTTTTTTAATTACCTAACAGAAGTAGTGTAATACTTTGCAAAATGCTTCCATTAATTTCTTGTCATTAAGTCACTAGTCTTTTTTTTAAGCCTTCATTATGGTTACTTATCCCCTGTAAGATTGTCTTCTCTGACAAGTTATGCTAAATCTTCAGTGAGTCCTGTAAGAATTTGTGATCTTCATTCAAGAATCTTCCTTAGTATTTAATGATCATGCTATCATGTGCAGAATACTAATTGATATTTGTGACAATTTATGCAAAAACCAAATATTATTAACAAAATGCTTACCACTGCAGGCTTTATCTCATGTATGTTTTTCAAGCTTAGTATAAACTTCCAGTCACCAGTGCACATACTATATTGCATTCAATTTTAGTAATGTTTTAGTTCGGCAAAGCCTTCTGGTGTATTCTTGTCATTGTAGTTTATTGTGTGCATCTAGTTGTAAATCTCCCCCACCCCCACCCAAAAACAAAAAAAAAGAAAAATCAATTACAAATTTTTTTTTATTTTTTTTTAAACCATATGAGCTAGCCTTCTCCATTTTGTAAATGAATCTTATTTTTATAATTATCTTTCAGCATAGTGTTTGATGTAATGTTGGTTGTGCCCTTTTCAAAAAAGTTAAATGTTATCTATTTAAAGCGTGATAAGGTAGAGGATTTGTCTCAAAGATCTCCGTATTTTCTGTCAAATTTGGGTTTAACTTTTTGATTGTTGTTAAATGTTGTGTAAATTAAGGTGTTAAGAACATATTTAGATTATCAAAAGATTATTTACGATGGTTGCAATTGTGATTTGTTGGTAAAGAGAAAGCTGTGTTTTCTTTTTCAAATTTTTCTACCCATATGGTGTTGTGATAGGCAGGGGTTCTTAGTGATTAATAAACATGAAATATTTCAATTTAATGCATAAATTTTGCCTTACTAGAATAGTGCTTGTTGCCTGTAAGTGTTAAAAGTAAGCATAAATGTCTCCATTACTTAAATTGCAAAATTCAAATTTTTGAAAATGTTGGCTTAGAATTTCACATTACAAATTAACATAGTTTAGTAGATTTTCTGCCAGTTTTGTTTTTGTTGCTTGTCATTCATGATTTGATTCTAGTTAACACTCATCTAAATGATATGATTGTTGGTTTAATTTGAGAGGAGTAAACACAGCACCAATTGAGTATACCTAACTTATTGTCTTGTTATGTATTACCACCTTTTGTAGAAGTGAAGTATGTGATATAGCATATATTTTGTGAATATTTTTATTTATAGATTGAGTTATTTGTCATATTGTGACGTGAAAGTTTTAGTGTCACAATTGAATGGCTGTGAAAGAGCAGTTATTTGTGTACAGTTCTGTTAAATGTGTAACCCAAGTCACCATTTCCTTTTTATTTATTTTTCACCCCTCTTAATGAAGGTAATTAATTTTATTTTGTGACAATACTGCACACTTGTATGTCTGCTTTTTATGTATTTCTGTGTGTTTCCATGTTCCAACTTTTAAAGTTGCCATCTTTTGATTAAATAATAGATTTTAGTTTAAATGTCTGATTGACTAAGGAATCCCTCAAACTGTAACAAGTGGTCTTTGCAGACATTAAATTATATCAATTGAAATCCGAGCTTACTTCACCTCTTATCCTGTACTCCAAACCTCAATGTAGATAGACCCGTGCAGCCGGACTGCCCTGCATGACGCAACAAGCTGTTGCCGCGGGGGCGCCGAGCCACAGCGCTAAGCGTTCAGTGCCGGTTCAGTGCTAAGAAATGCGACAGCTTTGCTGAGGGAAGTGCCTCCGCCGAAGCGTATAATTAGCAAGTCCTAGGAGTCCTAGACCGGACTTCGTTAGTGAGAAAATAGGCCCCTAAACCACCCAGCCAGCACACATAGCGCGCTATAGGAATACTGCATACTGCATTGCCTCGCAGACAAACCGGGTTTTCGGAAGAACTGACCCTTGGGGGTTGGTCTAGGGGTACGTTTGAGTCCCCCTGCACAACCCCCGTCATTTTGGAGCAAATTCGTTTGGGGCCGAAAATCGTTTAAAAAGCAAAGGCTATAGCCTTTGCGTTTTTCCGATTTTCGGGCGAAATAAAATTGTCTTCGATTTCGACCAAACTCACAGGTTACCTTCTTCTGAGACCAAAGAACACATAGCAAGTCCTAGAAGTCCTATACCGGACTTCGTTAGTGAGAAAATAGGCCCTTAAACCACCCCGCCAGCACAAATTGCGCGCTATCAGGAATACTGCATTGCCTCGCAGACAAACCGGGTTTTCGGACGAACTGACCCTTGGGGGTTGGTCTAGGGGTGCGTTAGAGTCCCCCTGCACAACCCCCGTCATTTTGGAGCAAATTCGTTTGGGGCCGAAAATCGTTAAAAATGCAAAGGCTATAGCCTTTGCGTTTTTCCGATTTTCGGGCGAAATAAAATTGTCTTCGATTTCGACCAAACTCACAGGTTACCTTCTTCTGAGACCAAAGAACACATAGCAAGTCCTAGGAGTCCTATACCGGACTTCGTTAGTGAGAAAATAGGCCCCTAAACCACCCCGCCAGCACACATTGCGCGCTATTAGGAATACTGCATTGCCTCGCAGACAAACCGGGTTTTCGGACGAACTGACCCTTGGGGGTTGGTCTAGGGGTACGTTAGAGTCCCCCTGCACAACCCCCGTCATTTTGGAGCAAATTCGTTTGGGGCCGAAAATCGTTAAAAATGCAAAGGCTATAGCCTTTGCGTTTTTCCGATTTTCGGGCGAAATAAAATTGTCTTCGATTTCGACCAAACTCACAGGTTACCTTCTTCTGAGACCAAAGAACACATAGCAAGTCCTAGGAGTCCTATACCGGACTTCGTTAGTGAGAAAATAGGCCCCTAAACCACCCCGCCAGCACACATTGCGCGCTATTAGGAATACTGCATTGCCTCGCAGACAAACCGGGTTTTCGGACGAACTGACCTTTGGGGGTTGGTCTAGGGGTACGTTAGAGTCCCCCTGCACAACCCCCGTCATTTTGGAGCAAATTCGTTTGGGGCCGAAAATCGTTAAAAATGCAAAGGCTATAGCCTTTGCATTTTTGCGATTTTCGGGCGAAAAAAAATTGTCTCCGATTTCGACCAAACAGTACTTTATATGAACACCTTGCCCCATGTGGCGGAGCGTAGTGGGAACCACAACAAAGCACCATAACCTACGCATAGAACTGGTTTCAATATTGGTTTAAATTTAATTTTAGGGTAGCTGTGTGAAAACAGACTGTCTTTCAGGGCTTCACAATCATTGGGATCACTTTAAATAGTATTTTACGCCCAAAATGTGAAATATTTAGACAGCGCTTTCTGCTTTGTTATGGTTCACACTACGCTCCGCCGCAATGGGGCAAGGTGTTCATTGATAAACATTGAAGTATCAACACAAAACGGTAAATATAATCCATGGGCATGCGCGAACAACGCCATCTATTGACGTGGCGGCAAAACTTCGCGAGCAAAACTTGCAACTACTCTTCTTTCCTACTATTACTGATTCAGAACTAATAAATTTAATTACCATTTCCCATAATACTATTTGATGAGGTAAAGAACGAGGTTTTTCCACATTGTATCAAATATATTTGATGCATTTTCATTCCACTTGTTGTTAACAAATAATTATTTGTAACTACAGAATCACTCAGATCAAATATAAAACAGATACAAATAAGGTAAAAAAATATTTTTTTCTTCTTCTTATATTCCTTTTGTTCGTTTGTTATGTTCAATCGCTAGTTTTAACTCCTCTCTCAGACTTAAAATGTTCAAACGGGGCTCTTCACAATCCTTCAAAAGAGGCCCGTCTGCTCAGTCTCGAAATCCCCAAAGTTGGTCCACGTGTGGTCCCACAGCTGGGGGTCCGCCTTGGGGTCCCACGGCAGGTTCCCCGGCGGCACGGCCGTGGCGTTGATGTCCTGGAGGATCTGCCTGACGTGCTGCAGCACGGCTGGGAACCTGGCGGCCAGGTTGCGCCTCTCGCAGGGGTCCGTGGCCACGTTGAACAGGCACGGCGCCTGGAGCGGCCTGCAGGCGGGGGCGGGGCCGCCAGAGCCCTCGCTGTCCGCCCCGCACTTGACCTCGGCCAGCTCGCGCAGGCTCCACACCTGCAGGGGACGGGCAGGACGGGACGGGACAAGGTTAGGGCCCAGCCCAGTCAATACACTGCAAATCCTCGAATCCAGGTTCTCGCCCGAAAAGAGAAAGGCGAGGGGGTATGCACTCTCAAAACCTGTGACCCGACTATTACGTCTATTACGCTCTATTACGCCTCAAAAATATCGGGACTTAGCTAAAAACAGTCCTAAACAACCCAAAAATAGGTAAATTTCGGAGAATATCAGGTATTTCGCCACTATTACGCATACTATTACGCGTGCTATTACGGACAGAGTGACCCGACTATTACGCGAGTGCATACCCCCTCGGAGAAAGGACACTTTTCCTTGCTTATTTAGGGTGAGAATTTTAAACCTCACTCTATTTGAGCGAGGTATTTTTTAGCCTCGCTTCATTTAAGCAAGAATTCTCACTTTATTCGGGTGAGATCACAAAATTCTTTCTCACATAGAGTGAGGAAAATTCTTATGGCGCCCCACAATGGACGTTACCGAGGTGGAGCTAATGAGAGCGCCTGCGACACACTGGATAGGCCAACCCGCCAAGCACTTGCGTGAAGGCGGTGGCCTACCCGGAGAGCCCAAGCGCAGTGGGAAGCATGAATTAATTTCCTGGTACCCAAATTTTCGTGCCGTCACCTCCAGAAGAGTTCATTGTGGGGGCACCTTTACTCTCCAGAGAGTAAATGAAATTACCCTCAAATTCTCGTCCGTACGGAGCGAGAATCACGATTCGTTCATTTTCAGTGTAGAATTTTGTCAAATTGACATCATTTGATGTCATTTTCAAAATGTAGTCATTTTGGTGGCCTCCTTTGATGTCATTTTGACATCAAAATGATGTGAAAGGTGGCCACCGAAATGACGAAATTTCGACAATGACGGTCAAGTGATGTCAATTTGACAGAATTCTGTTGACTGGGGGGCTTGTCTCGTGTATGTCAAATAGAAAGGACAGCGCGTGACGCGCCGGGCTGACGGCCCCCGCTCGCGTCGCACGAACACAAAAGCGGGAAAATGCGCGACGACTTACCTGGTCTGCCGTGAGGTGCACGCCGACGGAGGCGGCCGCCCTGCCGGCCGCGCTGCCCAGGACGCTCGACACGTCGTACGGCCGGAGCACGGGGTCGTCGCGCCCCGACGGCCCGTACCACGAGTCCCACGTACCGTTGTACGTGGCCCCTGCACAGCGCACCGTCAGAGAGCAGAAGAGTCAGCCGTAGCGCCGGAGCTGTACTGCACATGAAAATGCGCAAAAAAGGGTCCCACTTTTTAGCGCATTTTATGCGCATAGTTGCATTACATGTGGTTTTAGTACGCACTATGCGCTTTAAATGCGTGTTTAATGTGGGGTCCTTCTTGCGCATTCTCATGCGCATTTAATGCGCATCAATGCGCATGGGCGCTACGATACAAGGGGAGGCGACGGGACGGGGAGGCCCGTACCGGACGGGCGGAACGTACGTACCCGTAACTACTTTCCACTGGTTGACGGTGACCGCCGCCACGCCGTACACGTCGTCGATGTTGTGCAGTACCGTCGTCCGGTTCGAGTCCAGGTCAAAGGAGAGGGCGTCCCACATGTCCATGCCGTCAATGGGAGGCAATGTGCTGTGGAGAATCATCGCGGGGCGGGGCGGGGCGGGGTGGGGTGGGGCGACGGCGAGCAATGTCATATTAGAGGTGCAAAGAGTGTTGCCAGATAAGTAGGCAAAAGATCGTACGCACGCACCTGTGTGAGGCGGACGGGTAACTCCGCCTGCCTACTAGGCCAAATTTGTTATCATGTGTGAAGGGTCTGTCTAGTAGGCAGGGGGAGGTACCCATACACAACACACTAACCGGATTTGTATATTTTATTTGTGCAAAGTTAAGCAATCAAATTTTTCACACAAATTTGTGCGGTGATTTGAACGATTTTGTGCATACATTTGTATATACTCATGCAGTTTTTCGCATAAATTTGTGTGAAACGATATGCATGTTGAAATTTGCAGAAACGTTTGCACAAAAACATACAAATACAGTTAAGGTGTAGAGGGACTCTGCCATCAGCGTTGCCAGAAAAGTAGGCAATAAGTAGCCCAAACACAATAGAGTAAGGTGTGCTGCATCTGCGCCTGCTTGCTAGGCAGCACCTCAGGATAGTTGCGTGCATGTTGACTGGTAAGCAGGCGCAGACGTAGCCCGCTTGACTCCACTGTGTTTGGGCTACACGTTAACTGTATTTGTATGTTTTTGTGCAAACGTTTGTGCAAAGTTAAACCTACGTTTCATTTTGGACAAATTTGTGCGCAAAAATGCATAATTTCGTACCGGGTGTTTCTTTAAATGCGTAACAGTGTTGCGGGAGATCATACTCTCCGGCGCTGCAGGGGCCATGGCGCCTTACGGGCGAACGGGGTAGGCAAACCCGCAACACTGTTACGCATTCAAAGAAACACCCAGTACACATGCATGTATGCACAATAGTGTTCATATCAACGCACGAATCTGCGAAAAGTTTGATTGCTTAACTTTGTACAAATAAAAGATACAAATTCAGTTAGTGTGTATGCATTGCCTACTTTTGTGGCAACACTGTCTGCCACTGGGCTATGGCGCGCCGCTGACGCCCCCGCCGCACTCACCTCGGGTCCCCACCCGCGACGCGGACCAGGGTGGGCAGCCAGTCGGTGACGTGCATGAGCTGGCGGGAGACGCGGGCGGGGCGCGCGAGCAGCGGCGACCACAGCAGCCCCGCGCCGCGCACGCCGCCCTCCCACAGCGTGTGCTTGACGCCGCGCAGCGGCCAGTTGGAGGCCGCGTTCAGGTTGAAGCCCTCGGCGGGGCCGCCGTTGTCCGTGCTGAACACGATCACGGAGTTGCGCAGCATGTTGCGCCTGCGCAGCGCGTCCACCACGCGGCCCACCGACTCGTCCACGCGGTGCACCATGGCTGCGGGGGGCAGACACAGAGAATCAGGATTCGTTCATTTTCATAGTGGCGTCCGGATAATAGGGCGCTCGTCCCTAACACAAACCACGTATCTTTGCGCGACCCCAGTGAAACCATGTAACGCAATTTTTGGTCATTTTTTGTGGACTACAAATTTTCATCCTTACGAAGAATTCGGAATCGAATGGCGTATTCAAAAACTGACAAGATATTGCGTCACGTCAGGGAAGGACTGGCCCGGGTGGGCTGGGTGAGTAACCCCAATGCCCCCCCCTCCCCCCACCCCACTGTTTTGGGGCCCGACGGGCCCATCTTAAGGGGCACTTAGGGCCCCTTCTTGTAACAGACATATCAGAAGCAGGACTAGTGTCACAACATAGGTTTTAAGATTAAAGCGAACGGTAGTGGTCAAATTCTTGGAAAATTTCCATTCGTCAACTATTAAATACCCCTAATAGATAGGCAACTAACAGCACACCGGGCACCCCAACCGGTCCCTGACCCCCCAGTCCTTCCCTGCGTCACGTGGTTTCACTGGGGTCGCGCAGCCGTGCGGCCTTTGACTGGGGCCGCGCAAAGATACGTGGTTTGTGTTAGGGACGAGCGAGGGAACATGTTGACGCCATGCTGTCAAAGGGCTTAAACTCCTCCCAGTGGCGGTTTTAGGGGGGGGGGGGGAAGGGCACGGTGGACGCCCCCCCCCCCCCCCTGTCAGCCTCTAAAGGCCTCCTGAAGGGTAGGCAATTTGAGGTGCAAAACCCCTGTATGTACACTGTTAAAACAAGTGTTCAGCTGCTCAACATTTGTACGTGTGAGACTTCCATCCTAGCACGTGCAAGTGTGCAATCGGCAATTGTGCAATTTCACGTGTGTAACTCGGCAGTTGTACACTTCTAAGTGTTTAACTCGACAGTTGTGCACTTGCAAGTGTTCAACAAGGATAGTGTTGCACGGGGCCGTCGAACACTTGCAAGTGCACAACTGTTGAGTTGAACACGTACAATTGCACAACTGCCGAGTTGCACATTTGCGCGTGCTAGGCTGGAAGTTGCACGCACATACAGGTGTTGAGCAGTTGAACACTTGGCTTAACAGTGTAGGCAACCCACATAGCTCACCGCCCCTCCCGCCATCCGGACTTAAAACCACCCCTGACTTCTCCCTGGGCGCCCTGGGCGGGAGTATACCCACCCACCTGCGTAGCGGCGGCGGTTGTAGTCGGGGATGATGTCGTGCTTGGCGACGTCCTTGTCGTGCGCGGGCAGCGGGTTGTACGGGTTGCCCGAGTGCGGCGCCACGTGCGCCAGGTACAGGAACAGCGGCTCGGACGCGTTGTGCGCGCCGATGATGCGCTCCGCCTCCTCGGTGAACGCGTCCGTGGAGTAGCGGCCGTGCAGGTCCCAGGCCGGCCGCAGGTCCCGCCGCATGTCCAGCCCCCAGTACGACTACAAGCAAAAGAAAAATTACGCTGTTTGTTTTTATTTTTTCTTATTTTTTATTGCGAAGGGGCCTCAACTTCGTCCTGCAGTGTACACCGGATTGGCAACATTGCAAAATTGCAAGATTGCCTGTATATTTTTAGGCCTATTGAAGGCAAAACGCCTGTATAAACTTTTTTCAAAGGTGTATACACTACATGTGACCTTTTACATTACGGCGACAATTTCTTCTTTTATCAGCCCTATACTGTGTGACCTATAAGTAACTTTTTGCTGTACGGAATAACGAACGACAATTTCCTCAGTAGCTTCCTGCGTGTGGCTTAAAAGTAGGTGTTTACATGCATTTCAGTATTGCAGGTCACAGCGTGTGGATTGCTAGGGTGGGTACACACACGGAAAAAAGCAAGTCTGCTGTTGCGACCGAGAATTAGTCGCTACAACCACAACAACTAAAGATTAGTTAAAAGAGTGACAACTTATATGTTTGAGTGCGTAAAACCGGAAATTTCCGACAACACAGAACACAAGTATGTTTCCCAGCACGTTTATTTTAGTTGTCACAAAAAAGTGTAATCTGTTTTGTGAAGATTGCCGAACTGCTCATGGATTGCTTGGGTGGGTGTACACTGCCCGAGTTGAGTCCCCCTCGTTTTTTTGTCGAGCGCGACTTTTCCTGCGCGGCGTGGTCACCCAGGGGACAGAAAAAAAAGTCACTTTGACATCATATGACGTAAAACAGAAGTCAAAATTAAGTTCATCATTTTGAACTAATTTTATTTTGGTCAAAATTATGTCAAATTGATTTCAGTTTAAATCAATTTGACATCATGTGACATAATTTTGAGGTCAAATACCAAATTTAAATGAGGTCATAATAATGAAATTACATTTTAAACCAAGTGTTCAACTGTTCAACACTTGTATGTGTGCAACTTCCAGCCTAACACGCACAAGTGTGCAACTCGGCAGTTACGCAATTTCACGTGTTTAACTCGCCAGCTGTGCACTTGTAAGTGTTCAACTCAACAGTTGTGCACTTGCAAGTGTTCAACTGCCCCGTGCAACACTATCCTTGTTGAACACTTGCAAGTGCACAACTGTCGATTTAAACACTTAGAAGTGTAAAACTGGCGAGTTAAACACGTGAAATTGCACAATTGCCGATTGCGCACTTGCACGTGCTAGGTTGGAAGTTGCACACATACAAGTGTTGAACAGTTGAACACTTGGCTTAACAGTGTACATTTGACGTTTTCCTGTCCCCAGGGTGCACCCAGCTTACCTTCTCCACGGCGGTGTGGTCGAAGTAGTCGTGGTGGCCGGTCCAGGGCCCCAGGTGCGAGCGGAAGCCCCGGTGCGTGGGCGTGTACTCGCGCCGGTAGTGGCCCAGGTGCCACTTGCCGACGATGCGGCAGTCGTAGCCGCGCGCGTGCAGGTACTGCGGCAGCAGCACCTCGGACAGCGGCAGCCCCCGCGGCTCCGCGCCGAACAGCACCGTGTGCTGCATGCCTGCAGGCGCAACCCCAGCACCACACTGTTAAAAGTCTACCAAGAATTTCTTCGTAGGGCTGCGAAGAATTCTTATTCTTTGCAAACTCTTCGTCGTTTGGAAAGAATGAGAATTCTCCACAGCCCTACGAAGAAATTCTTTGTAGACTTTTAACAGTGCACATCAGCTCACACCACTCACGCGCTTCTGGAACGCTGTGGCTACTTTTAATGCGAAAGTTTGGCATTATTTTTTGAACGCCAAATTTTTGCACTATTTTTTGAACGCCAAATTTTTTGCACTATTTTTTGAACGCCAAATTTTGGCATTATTTTTTGAACGACAAATTTTGGCATTATTTTCTGAACGTAAAATGTTTGGCTACTTTTAATTCAAAAGTTTGGCCTACCTTTGAAGAGCGCTAATTTTTCGGCATTAAATCAGTTGCTAGAAATTGGCATTCATTTAGAAACACTGTAAACGCTGTGGCTACTATTAATGCCAAATTTTGGCATTCCGTTATGACCGCCAAATTTTTGGCCTCTTTCTAAAAGAACGCCAATTTTTGGCTACTTTCAATGCCGACTTTTGGAATCCATTAAAAGAATGCCAATTTTTTGCGTTAAAAAACGTCAAAACTTGGCGTTTTTTTTTAGAAAGATGCCAAAATTTGGCGTTCAAAAAAGGACGCTAATATTTTGGCATTAAAAGTTGCCACAGCGTTTACAGTGAAGATGCCAAAATTTTCATTCTAAAAAGAATGCCATTATGTTGGCATTAAAAGTGGCCACAGCGTTTGCTCTGCTCGAGCTCCAACTTCGGAGAAGTAAACTTTTGTAGTTTTTATCTCCGTGCGATTTGTCTTTAAGTTTTAAATCTGACTTCCACCTTTCCTCCGGTGCCCTGCCCTGCCGTGCCCTTGCCCTGCCGTGCCCTGCCCTGCCGTGCCCTGCCCGGCGCCGAGGCCCGAGCCTGGACTCACCCGTGTGGATGGGGTACTTCCCCGTCATGAGCGCCGCCCTGGTCGGCGTGCAGATCGGCGTCACGTAGTAGTTGTTGAGGATGAGGCCGGAGTAGGCGAGGGCGTCAAGGTTGGGTGTCGGTATCTGGTTTGAGCCGTGGAAGCCGACGTCGTTCCACCCCTTTTCAAAAAAAAAAAAATGTATTACATTAAATATGTATTTTTCTGTTGTTCGCGAGGGGGTATTCACTCGTAAAATCTGTGACCCGACCATTACGTCCATTACGCTGTATTACGCTCCGAAATTGTACAAATTCAACCAAAAACAGGCAGAAGCAGCCCAAACCGACGTAAAAAGAGATGTAAAATGGAGAAATTTGGCTATTACGCTGCTATTGCTATTACGCTTCTATTGCGCATACGCCTTCATTACAGATAGAGTGACCCGACTATTACGCGAGTGCATACCCCCTCGGTTATTCGCGATATTAATCGTGATGAGGTGCCTTACGAGGTCGTCGGCCAGGATGAAGATAATGTTGGGCTTCTCCTTGGTGGCGGGCGCCGGCCGCGGCCGCGGCCCCGCGCGCTGCTCCGGCACCCTGTTGGAGTCCGCTGGGGCCGGGCCGGGTGGGTCTGACGCGGCGGGCGTTGTGGTGGTGGCCGGGAGGGCGGCCGAGGCCGAGGCCGTGCTGGTGTCGGGGGGCGCGGCGGCTGTGGCGCCTGGCGGGCCTGATGAACCTCGCGGCGCCGACACCGTGCTCAGGGCGGAGGCCGTGGGCGCCGAGGCCAACAGCAGCGCCGCCAGCGCCGCCAGCGCCACCTGGAGGCACAACGGGGGCCGTTCAGTACGCACGCATAAACCAAGTGTTCAACTGCTCAACACTTGTATGTGTGCAACTTGCAGCCTAGCACGCGCAAGTGGGCAACACGGCAGTTGTGCAATTGCAAGTGTCAAACTCAAGTCAAACTCGCCAGTTGTACACTCTAAGGTTTTTACTAAGAGATTTCATAGTATTACTAAGAAAACCCTTAGTTGGCTGAGCGAACTATATCTGAATCTTTAACTGAATCTAAGTCTTAAAAGGCGAAGCCTTCATTCGACGACCCTGCCTGGGGCTGTGATGGTGGGGGCAACATGAGAAAAAAAAATGATCAGAATACTTCGTTTTAATGTGGGATAATATCTCCTCTAAGATCCCGTGATAATGAAAAAATATGTTTTGCGTGCCATAATATATTATTAAACACGATGACAGCGGGCACAAACAGTGTTTGAAAAGAGAAGATACTAAGCCTTGGTAATGTTGGCTAACCGCTGTTCATGATGGTGGGGGCAACGTGAGAGAAAAAAAACCTGCACACAGTATTTCGTACTATTTGGGTTTATAATTCTTTTATGATTCCATGATGAAAAATTATATTTTTAGTATGATAATGTGTTGCCAAACACGATAGGAAATGATACAGACAGGACTTTGAAGGAAATTAAAAAATGATTCGGTAATGTTGGCTAACCTCTTTCCCTGTCCGAACAAAATTCAAATTCACAGATACAAAGCACTATTGCATACATGATAATAATTTGCAATAGTGAAGAGTTACTCTGAGGCTCAGCCATGAGTCTTGGACTCTGCCTAGTATTCTACTATGAGTTTGTGCTGTCATAATATACTATGCACAATTCATAGTAATACCAACAAAACTCTTAGTAATACGAACAAAATTCATAGTAATACTAAAAGGTTTCTTAGTATTACTATGAACTGTGTTTAGTATTACTATCAATTTTCTTCGTATTACGACGGTTTAAAGGCTTAGTATTCTACTATAAAAATTTCTTAGTAGAAACTTTAGAGTGTAGACTTGTATGTGTTCAACTCAACAGTTGTGCACTTGCAAGTGTTCAAACTGCCCCGTGCAACACTATCCTTGTTGAACACTTGCAAGTGCACAACTGTCGAGATAAACACTTAGAAGTGTACAACTGGCGAGTTTGACACGTGAAATTGCACAATTGCCGATTGCACACTTAAACGTACTCGGCTAGAAGTTGAACACATACAAATGATGAGCAGTTGCACACTTCGTTTAACAGTGCACTTAAGGCCATACTGTGAGCTGTGCAACTTTTAGGATTGCCTGCTCCTGCATAGGCTGCGAAGGGGCCTCAACTTTGTCCTGCAGTCTACACCGGATCGACAAGACTGTAAGATTGCCTGCGTATCTTTTAACCTTTCTAAGGCAAAACGCCTGTATCTAGGCAACAAGTACGTTGTTTTACCTAGTTCTGTAAACATTGCCAGATTGTCTATGGATTGCCAGGTTGGGTGCACACCGGATTGCCCGAGTTGAGGCCCCATCGATAGGCTGCGCGCCGAGGCCCCTGCGGCTCTGAGGTTAGGCAGACCCGCGACACTGCTGAGGTCGGCGGGCGTGGCTATCCGAGCACGGCCAAGGCGTTCAGGAGGATTCCCTTCTCCACGCGTAAGTACACTCTTAACTTTTTACTACCAAATTTCTTCGTACTACTATGAAATAGTCTTGTAGTCTACGAGGAGTTTGTGCTGTTGTAGTACTAAGCTACCACATTAGTAAGATACTAAAAAATGTCATCGTAGAAACCACTTGTTTAGTACGTTATGAGTACTGCAGAAAATGCCCGCCCGCCCCTATTTTTAAACAGTTTATGATGGCTTTTAGTGTGAAACAGTTGTTCCGTTCTTGTCATTTTCTAGTATGATACAAGAGTCTTTTGGAATTCTACTAAACAAATCCTTAATATCTTACGAAAAAGTGGTTTTACTAAGAGGCCTTTTAGTAATTTACTACGCTATGTCTGGTAGACTGTGTTTGTTTAGTAACACTAAGAAATAGTCCAGTAATACTTTGCAATCTATTAGTATTACAATAAAAAAGTTTAGTACTACTAAAGAATTTCTTGATAATATACAACAGTTTAATAGCCTTGTAATGTACTAAACTCAGCCCTTAGTAAAAAGTTTAGAGTGTATTTTACAGTCAACTCACGTCCGCGAAAAGAAAAAAAAATACCCTATTTCGTTTCCAACACACTCTCAGCCCGTTACTGATTTTTCGGACCCCTTTGTCAGTATTCCTGCTGCGTAAAAACCTTTTTAAGCTACTGACAATTTTTTTCATCAGTTGTACGCACTAATTCCTTTTTACATTACTGACAATTTCTTCTTTTATCAGTGAGTAACTTACAAAACTGTGCGGTAAAACTAACGAATTAGTCAGTAATCCTGCTGCGTAAAAACGTAGGTGTTTACTAAGAATAAAATCAGTACAGGTCTGAGCGTGCAGCGTCGACGAGTATGACGAGCTACTGAGCGCTGGAGGCTGGGCGGGGCGTGTCGAGGAGGTGGCCCAGGGAACAGAAAAAGGTCAAAATTTAGTTCATCATATTGACCTCATTTAATTTTGGAATTTGACCTCAAAATGTTGTCACATGATGTCAAATTGATTTTAGCGGAAATCATTCTGACATCATTTCGACATCATTTTGACCGAAGTCAAATTTAAGTTCATCACTTTGACCTCATTATATTTTGATTTGACATCAAATGATGTCAAAGTGACTTTTTTCTGTCCCCTGGGGGACGAGTGTGTCATGACGCGAGTCTACACGGTAAAACCTGTATGTTCCCTGAGAGCACGACTTAGTCGCTTGCCTCCAAACATGGTAAGCCTTGGGTCGTTCTGCCACAGCACGCCTTAGTTGCTCCCATGTAGAACACCTTTGGGTCCTGTGGCTCGACACTGGTAAAACAAATGTGCAGCTTCTGCACACTTACCGTGTCGAGTTGATGACTTCACTGGTAAAACTAAGGCGTAGTTGTACCCATCTTATGAAGCGTACCGTCCGTACGCCCTTCTTGAAGCGTACAAGAGCTCATTCGCTCTTTTCCTCCTATCTAAATGCATGGGGGAATTTTCTTGAAGCGTAGTTGTATGCTTCAAGAAGGGCGTAAGGTCTTCAAGCGTAGTTGTACGCTTGAAAAAGGCGTACAACTACGCCTTAGTTTTACCAGTGTTTGCACACTATCTGGTGTAGAGACATAACTAGACATCACGTAATGTCTAGTTACTAAACGATTCGTAATGTGCACACAAGTGCACACTTGGACATACATACCCTAGGCATATGGTTACAATGGGATACTTCGAGAAACTGCACACGACATGGTGTGCAGTTGACTAAACGTTTCCACAAGTGTAGAACAAGTGCACACCAGTTGACGTTTAGTTCAGCTCGACACTAGCAAGTGTTTAGTTTTTGCACACTTGAAACTAAACACCAATTGACGTGCAGAACTATACATTTGCTTTCCCAGTGTCCAGGGGAAGACAAAGGAAAGGTGCGCTGCCACTGCACTCCTTGGACATTGCATGCGTAAAGAGCTGTGCATGGGGATATATCCCATCAATACCATGCAGTGTGAGGAACTCACAGGACCCAAAGGTGTTTTTACATGGGAGCGACTAAGGCGTACTGTGGCAGAGCGACCCGAAGGCGTACCATTTTCGGAGGCAAGCGAGTAAGTCGTGCTCTCAGGGAACACCCAGGTTTTACAGTGATACCCTAACCATCCTTGACCCGGTGCGGTGCAGCGCGCAGCACGCGTCTTCATTGCGCCTCTCACTCACGTTTTCTACCCGTGCCCTTCCCCGCCCTGCCCTGCCCTGCCCTGCCCTGCCCTGCCCTGCCCTGCCCTGCCCTGCCCTGCCCTGCCCTGCCCTGTCCTGTCCTGTCCTGCCCTGCCCGGTACAGTTCGGGTTTTCCGTTTAAGAGCTTTCAATCGCTGCCGCCGGCGCCGCGCCGGTGCGACCACGAGGCGCCTGCCCTGCCAGACATCCAGGCAGATACTGAACCGGTGCTATCTGGCCGGCCAGAGTCGAGCCGAGTCTCTGGAGACGGAGGAGCTGAGGAAGAACGGGGCGATACAGAAACATAAAGGGAGGGGAAGAAGCTTGAAAGACAAGCTGGAGGTGTTTGTTCAAGTCGCTCTGCTCGGTGACTACACAGGCCGCCGGGGTCAGGGCAGCTTTCACTCTCATCGATGGACATATTTAAGACCCCCCCCCCCTCCCCTCCCCTCCTCCACCCGCCTCCTGTCTGCACGACCTGCCGGCCCGGCTCGACCCGAGGCCTGCGTATACACAACATGCATAAGTAATTTTGCGTTTATGAGGAGAAAACTAGATGCCCTCCTGCCCTGCCCTCCCCTCCCCGCCCCGCCCCGCCCCGCCCCGGCCGGGCGCGGCCCCAGCCCGCCTGTCTGCGGAGTGACGCCCGGCGCGGCCCGGCTCGGCTCGCGCCGCACCTCTACCCTCTCCCAACCACACCTGCATTTTACGCCTCGAAAACAACTATGGCCACGAAATAGCATAGCTCATTTCAGTGTTTCCAGATACACACTAACTGGATGTGTATCTTTTATCTGTACAAAGTTAAACAATCAAATTTTTTACACAAATTTGTGCGGGGATTTGAACGATTTTGTACATACATTTGTAGAAATTCATGCAGTCTTTCGCAAAAAGTTGTGTGAAAAGATATGTAGGTTTAACTTTGCACGAACGTTTGCACAAAAACATACAAATACAGTTAGGGTGTACGTAGGCAAGAATTCCCACGAATACACCTGTGTGAGGCAGACGGGGCAAAAGTTAGTCTCGTTTGTGGAGAGTTTGCCTAGTAGGCAGGCGGAGATGCCCGTCTGCTTCACACATGTGTATTCGTGGGAATTTCTGTCTACTTATTTGGCAGCACTGGCACACTGAGTGTGTATGATAGGCACTTGCCTCTACTATCTCTTGCGACACTGTGCATCCGTGCATATGACAAACTGTGTATGTGTGTGCACTGCCAGGAGGTGTGGGGGGAGGGGGGGGGGGAAGGGTCGTCTTTTTTATTGAAGGTTATTGAGACCCATCATGTGCTCGCTACTGGCCCACAGGGCGGCGCCAGTTCGGCCACTTCGCTCGCTAAGGTGGACTGGACAGTCGACAGAGAGGAGGGGCCGGGGGCTGGGCCGTCAAGGGACCAGGGCATCATAAGATAACCCGCCCTCAGGCAACCTGCGGCTCCTGCGCCTCTACTGGATAAAACAAGGCAGGCCTGCCTCACGTTTCTTGATGCAGTCTCACTCTCGTGAGAAAACATTGAGCAGGACCACTGACGGGCAGGAGTAAACTGTGGAATGTATCCTAGCACAGGAGTGCGCTCATGCAATCTGACAAAGAAGTGCATTGCAATGAATGCAGCGTGCCAAATGAGTAAAATATGATGCAGCCTTCCAATATATATTTTTTTTAATCTTTTCAGAAAAGCGCATTGATCAAATTAATTTTTTTTAATGCTAACACATATGGCATAGTCACTGCACTAATAAGTCCTACAGGTACGCCGCCAGCGTAGAGGCCATCTGCGATCAGTTATCAACTCTCAGTTATCGCATAACCCCCGCACTGTAAAAACTATCTCTGTAAAATTACAACTTTTTTCGTACTTTGTGATTTACAAACGGTGTTGTAACTGCACTGTGAAAAATATCCTCGTAAATTTACGATGAATTTTGTAAATTCGAGTTACGAAATATTTCGTAAATTTACGACAGTCCAATCATGGTCGTCACTGAATTTCAAGTCGATAGGAAATGTTTGTAAATTTACGAGCTGTGATTGTAATTTTACAACAGCACCTTGTGGAAAATTTTCCCGTAAATCTACGAATATTTTTCACAGTGCGTACGATCGAAATCGTAAATTTACGAAAGCCTATTCGTGCTCGTTTAAGAATCACAAGTCGATCCCTAGTGTCCTTTAAAATTTTGTAATTTTACAATTTGATATCGTAACTTGACATTTCTCAGGGAAAATTTTCCCGTAACTCTTACAAATATTTCTCACAGTGCCCCTCCCCCTAACCTCTCATCTCATGGCAGCTCACTCACCGATGGGCGCGAACGCCTCGTAGGATCCATGGCGGCGGCGGCGGCGGCTGCGGGTTCAACGCCAGGAGCGCGCGCTGGGACTGGGGCGCGGGGCGGGAGCAGCACCACGGCGGCGCTTCTCATGTCGGCGCGCTCATGGTGTGCGGTCGGCTCATGGCGTGCGCGCGTGCGCGCCTGGCTGCACTCGCTCCTGCCCTGCCTGGCCAGCAGTGGCTGCCCTGGCACGGAGCGCACTCGTTGCGCCGAGTCTGCTCTGCCGAGCTCAATCCTCGCGTTATCGACACTCGCGGCGATTGAGACAGCCTTTGCAACGTCTAGCTAGGAGGCCTATGGCACTTGCAGTCCGATCGGCGGGTCGGTTTGAACGGCCGCGCCGCTCAGGTCGGGCAGAGCGGACTGGAGCTGAGTGTCGCGGAGCGCGCGGGACCAGCGGGACTGAGAGACGGCGCGGCGCTGCGCGGCGCGGCGGCGCGGTTGGGTACTGTCCCTACCCTACTCCCTCCCCCCACCCCTACACACTGTCCCAAAGACTCGCCCCGGGTCGTACATTGGGATGACTATGTACGACTCTGCCTGTACCGGGCGGCGCGAGGGGGAAATAACCTCGCGAAATAAGTGTACACCACGTTATCATTTTCCCCATTTCCAAGCATTTTCACGAATTTCCCTATTTTCAGCATTTGAATCCATTTTGGAACATTTCCATGCATTTTCGCGCATTTTCACACTTCTTCTTTTGGCAGTATACACTGTTAAAAGTTTACAAAGCACATCCCTTGTAAGCCTACGAAGTATTCGATTCCTTTGTATTACGAAGCACCGTTTTGTACTACAAATGATGTGCTTTGTAAGCTACGAAGCATCACCCTTTGTCTTACAAAGCAATGCTTCGTAATACAAACCAATGCTTTGTAGGCTACAAAGTCTGACTCTTCGTATTACAGTGGCCTTGTTTTCTCCGTAACTTACAAAGCAAATCCTTTGTAATACAAAGCAATGCTTCGTAAACTTTTAGCAGTGTATTTGGGTCTTCAGTTGCCTCCACCATGGCAACCTCAATGGATTCTGGAAGAAGACTTTGTTCACTGTGAAGTCATCAAGGAGATAATCATTCATGGTAAAGGGTGTCTTACGACCAGACTGGTGTCCGTCTAGTTGGACGAACACTGGACGGACCCCGGACCGGCACCAGGCTGGTCCATTGTAAGGCCACCTTAAGCTTCTTATTTTCTTTTTCTCTTTCTGGTGCTTTCACATCAACAAGTTTAGAAATGGTTTCGACCCTTCTTTTCTTAGCATTTCGACATACTTTCTTAAAAACGCCCACATCTCCACATTTATTGCAAGGCGTACTGAG
The DNA here is from genome assembly GCA_033675135.1 of Frankliniella intonsa. NCBI lineage: Eukaryota > Metazoa > Arthropoda > Insecta > Thysanoptera > Thripidae > Frankliniella > Frankliniella intonsa. The sequence goes on from CM066253.1 coordinate 19,719,033, forward strand.
AGAGAGACTGCAGAGTTAGTGGCTAGGGAATTTGAACTTGTCATCAATGAAATAGGGCCCCACCGCTGTTACTTAGTTGTTACCGACAATGCTTCGGTTATGACTGCTCTGCAATGGAAATTGTGACTTTGGAATTCCCTCACATCACGGCAGTTGGATGTGCCTCCCACTGCTGGAACTTACTTTTTAATGACATTATGTCACTGCGCACCCTTAACAAACTATATCGATAGCTAAGGCCATAGTTAAATCCATTAGAAATGTGTATGTCAATCTTGCTACATTTAAGTTAAAGCAGAGGGATAAATATGGTGAAGGTTGTATTAGCTTGAAATTACCATCTGCTATGAGATGGGGTGGGGCTGTGATAACTTTTAATTCCCTTTTAAAAAATAAGGCAGCTATTCAAGAGACAGTTGTGAATGAGGAACTCAATTTTTCTAATTCTGTTCGAACTTGGGCACTTGACAATGGGAAGTTCTGGGAAAGGGTTAAAACTGCAATTGATATGTTGAAGCCTTTACATGGTTGCATTACCATAACAATCCAATAGGTCTCTCCTCTCAGACGTTTTTTATTTGCAAAAAACTTACACAGAGGCCCTCCTTGAGAACCTAGAGAAATTGCCCTTTAAAAATAATGAAAAAAACCTAGTGAGAAACAAATGAGAAGAGCGAGAAGAGTTCACCATAAAGACAATACATAAGACATGTTTCTTACTAGATCCCCGCTTTAAAGAGAGTCACAGAGACATGATTTCTGCCGAGGACATGGTTTCTGTGATGGATTTCATCGGTGTTATGAGTCGACACCTGGACCTCGATGAAGGTGAAGTCATTGAATCTCTCGGTCGATACCGGACCAGAACGGGACTCTTCGCAAACGAAGGGATTTGGCAGGCAGCCGACCGCATGGCACCTCATGTGTGGTGGGCTGGAGTGTGTGAAAGTGAGGCAATCTCACCTATTGCCCGCTGCTTCCGCAGTCCGCCTCCCGGCGTCGCGGAGTGCGAGCGTAACTGGAAGCTACGAAAATTCATCCATAGCAAGACGCGCAACCGACTCCTAACACAGCAAGCATTTTACCGTGAAGTTCCCGGTTGTTTTCGGAAATATTTCCGGTTTTGTGTGACGCATGCGCAGAACGCAAGTCGACAGATTTCCACATTTTAGAAATTATTTATTTCACATGTTCTGCGTGCCCGGCAGATAAAAATAGAGCTGGCACCTATTCGGCTTTGATTTTTTATCAGTTTTCCGTCATTTTATCATCGAACATCGAGTTTAATCTTAAAATGCAACACATAACCTAAAAAGTCGTGGCGGGAAACAGCTACCGGGAAGTGCTCTCCGGAATCAACCGGGAACTCCACGAAAAAATATTTGCTGTGAAACGAGCGCGTAAGGAAGCTGGTTACAACCAAAGCTGCCCTGAAGGAGAGGCCCAAGTCCAAGACAGAAACCACTATTATAGTCTGCGCCAAACTGACAAACTGACTTGCCGAGATTTGAAATTGAACAAGCCGTACACCCTCATGGAAATAAAATGGAGCAAACAAGCAGGTCGAACTGGAACATACAAGGTATGTTCAGCCAAATTATGATAGGAGTCAAAAAGATTTGTTATTGAAAAAATTAAGTCAAACAAGAACCCAAAATTTACTGTGTTAAAAGTAACCAAGGAAAAATCAGCAACGTTCAAAGGATACTATGACTTCATAGAACCCAAATGGTCTTAAGAGTAAGTTATAAATATCTTTGATCAGGGTGCACTACTTGTTTTCTATTTCTACTATAAAGTTATAGCAATAATATTTAAATTATCCTTCATAGTATTGCATTATGATACTAATTATTGGTATGGATTGTATTAATGATAAGTTTACTTCTAGGCTATATAATTGGTTTTATTCAAAGCATGATGACTACAATTATAAATTATTTGTGTGACACAATATAAAACAACTTCATAATACAGGCACCTCATCAACCTAAATCAATTGTGTGTATAAGCCCAATGCTTTGATCACCTTCATATAAGCATTGTTCGTTTTAACTGTTAACAAAAATGTTATAACTTATTACATGGCAAATGTTCAGTCATATTGTAACAAACTATGTTAAATTAATTACTTGTATGTCAAAAAAGAAAATAAAGTATTTGTTTCCTATTCCATCCTTCCATCACAAGGTACACATACAATAAGCACAATCAGTAAACAAATTTACAAGATTACTCCTTGCAACTACTTTTCTTACCCTCTATTACTGATTCAGTAAAAATGACGGTCAAATCATCCGGCCAATAAAATATCCTGCCATTCCCTGAACCATTTGCCTAATCTTGTAGAATTCTGAATTCTGCTTGTCTTGATCGGCTTCCGTGTCTTCTTCCAATATGCAGTTTGAAAGGCCATCACTGCACGGAACTCCCTCCATGGGAATTGAGAGTATCTCTCCAGAGAGATGATCTGTGATCCAGCAGGAGGCGGCATAATTCTCCAACTGATGATCCACAATCATCAAGAATTTACGGATTGCAACTCGATGATATTGGGGCAAGTGATATCCTGGCTGAGTATACATTTGTCTGCAATTTTCCAGCAACGCTATTCTTTCTTCAATTGTAAATGATTCAGCAGGTTGAGGGCCCAGTAAGCCAACAATGTTGCCTCCACTTTTCCCCTCCTTTCCGTCCTCTGCTCTCATTGGCCGCTCGTCTGAATCTTCAGTGGAAACCCCAACTGGAATGACTGTCAAGAAGTGCTGTGTTCCAGTGACGCATTTGCCTTGCTTTCCTCCTCTGCCGCCCGCTCCTGGAAGACCATCCATACCATCCTCCCCATTAACCGCCCTGATACGCAAGTCGCAAGTTTTGTTTCTGGGCAGAAGCATGACCACGTCCCCAGAGAGGCCCCCGCGACCTCCTTTCCCCCCATCCCCACCGTCACCCCCCCGCTGTCCCGGGAATCCATAGAATGTTCTCCATCGCAGATTGTAAAAAACCCCAAAGAAAAACGAGGCATCACTCATCCTATACTGCCTGCTGTCGCTGTAGAACGCGGCTTCTGCGCATAGGCCATCTACCCCGTTGGCACCAGCTGTCCCGTTTCTGCCGTCCTCCCCTCTTCCTCCGCACGCCGAGATTTGCAGACGCTGGCCGTTGACAAACTCAGCCCCAACCCCAAGGAACGCGCCCGCTGAGCCCCCAGGAAAGCCCGGGGCGCCGTCAGAACCCTTTTCACCCGGCTGCCTGCGCCGTGGGTCGGGAGTGCAGCCGTCCAGGCAGATGGTAAGGTCGCCCGTGACTTCCCACCTGGGGGCCAGCACGGCCAGCCTCAGGCGTTGCCCCGCTGCGCTCACGGAGCAGTCGATGAAGACCGTGTCGCGCGCCAGGATAGTGATCTGCCGAGGCCAGCACACCGAATTTGAACCGTCAGAGAACATGTCTAGGATTTGACGCAACACTGCGCTCAGGATGACGCACTCGCCCTCTACCACGGCGGCGTCGCCGACGCGCTGGACTCTCGGCCTGTGCTGCAGCGCCTCGGTGAGCAGCGCGTTGACCTCCTTCAGCATAGCCGGCTCCCACTCCACCGCGTCCAGCTCCGGGGACACTGCCAGGCGCTGCTCCCGCAGAACGCTCAGGAAGATCCGCACGTTGTCGGCGTTCAGACTGATGTGCTGTTCCTCGCCGACGCATGCGGCGTCCTCCTGGCCGCTCCCCGTGCTCGTGCTCACCCTCCCCTGCCCCCAGGCCAACACGCTACTCACGTCAAAGTCGGCCTGGCGAGACTGAACATCGTACGACCACAGCAAGTCGCTGAGCTGCACGTAGAAGTCGAAGTAGTGGGCCCAGCCCTTGAGGAAGTTGTGGACGGCCTGATTCTGTAAAACCAACTTCTCATTCACCTTGGAGACCACGTCCCGTTCGACGACTATCTGCAAGTTATGGAGCTCGACCATTTTCTCGGAGGTTTTCTCCAGCATGATCTGTGCGACGTTATCGTTGCCGAAGCACGTCTTGCATGGAATGCCGCTGGCGCCCAGCTTCTTCACTGCACAATGCATTGGCTCCTTCAGCAGCGCCTTGTTCTCCTCCACCTCTCTCGACCGGAACAGTGAGACGTAGTACTTCTTTAGGGTCTTCACCGCGATATCCATCCGCCGGGGAATGATCTCCGAAAGACGCTGCAAGGTAATCCAGTATCAGTAAAAATATTTACGGCAGGAGAAACCCGGCGCACAAGAATACCAATCAGTGTTGCCAGAAAAGTAGGCAATAAGTAGCCCAAACACAGTGGAGTACAGCGGGCTGCATCTGCGCCTGCCTACTAGGTAACAAGCTCGCACGCACCTGTGCCAGGATGTTGCTTGGTTGGCGGGCGCAGATGCAGCCCGCTTTACTCCACTGTGTTTGGGCTACTTATTGCCTAGAGCAAAAATATATAAGACATGACAGAGTTGGATTTCATCTCTCCGATTTGGCTGATATTTGGTGGGAGTGTTAGTGCCCTAGAGGGATGCTAGAAGCCGGAGTACCAGGTCCGGCAAAAATTTATTGTCCAAACTGGAGCAATTTATCCAAATTTTTAGGTTTTGCGAATTGAATTTGGGTATTTTGAACTATGTCTAGAGTTTTCGCTCCAAAAGGTCGCCGTGAGGTTAATCTGACGTAAAATTCATCAAGGAATCCAAATCTGGCCTGGGATTTGAGCTACGGCTCATAGTATACACTGTTAAAAAAGTTTTACTGAATTTTCAGTACTTCTAGTCTGAAGTTTTTTTACAGACTAGAATTCTGAATTTTCAGACTAAAGCTTGGTCTGAAAATGAAGTCTGAATTTTAAGTAGCGTATTTTTAGTAAAAGTGGTCTGAAAATCTAGAAGTTCATTCTGAAAATTCAGACGCCAATTTTCAAGTAAAAGTTAAAATTAAAACTAATTTTTCCCGGAGCTTATGTGCAGGATGTGACCGTAGTACGTTAGTAACTTCCTTACTTTTACTGATACGTACTAACAGAAGAAATACCTTACCGGCCGGGGAGTTGAACCTCTGACTGCTGTGCTGCCGTCCCATCACGTTAACCCCTAGATGCCCTAGACCACTGGTACGTGATGGGAGGATCGCTCCAGTGTCACTTGTCATCTTAGAGCCCCGCGCCGCGCCGGACCTCGCCTGGGCCTGGGCGCTTTCTGAGTTGTAGCCGGGATGTCTGTGGTCCGCAGGCCACCTAATGCTACGTTCCCAGCTTCGCTATCACATGCATAAAATTTTATGCCCAAGGCCACGACATTTTCCAGTTTTTGGAGAGCCTCAGGTCTTGCTTCAGATTGCACTCTGAATTTTCGTTAAGGTTTCTTAATATTCAGAGTTAAAGTCTAGAAATTCATACAACTACTACTGAAACCTAGATTCAGACCACTTTCTGATAATCTTCTTGTGAATATTCAGACATGTTCCTCTGAAATTCCGATTCAGAGTTCTAGGTCTTAATTTTTACACTAAAGTCAGAGAATCCATAGTAAGACTCTTAAAATAATTTTCAGAGTGACATATCTGAAAATCTACTACTGAAATTTCAGATTTTTTTTACAGTGTAGGAGATAATAGCAAAGAAAAAAAACGCCGAAAATTACCTAAAGAGTCCCAAATCTTGGGGAAATGGTCTTAAAATAGTTTTTGAGGCCTCGCGTGAGGTCAACCTCGTATAAAATGAGCCAAAGAATCTAATGAACTTGGTCTCATATTGTTAGGACGAACCGTTTAGAAATGGCAGGGTGGCAAAGTTGTACAAAAACAAATTTTTCCCAAATTTTTTACTTTTTGACCCTATTGGATTGTATTTCACCCTACAATACCATTCACAATGTCCCTTACCTACCCTGGATCCTCCCAGGCGCGGAGGAGGTACGAATTCGATTTCAAGTGTTTTGCATCGAGGTGCTCACACCGAGTGACCCTGGATGGCATGGGACATTGTGAACGGTATTGTAGGTTGTAATACAATCCCATGGGATCAAAAAGTTAAAAAATTGGGAAAAATTATTTTTGGTACAACATTGCCACCCTGCCATTTCTAAACGGTTCGTCCTAAAAATATGAGACCAAGTTCATTGGATTCCTTGGCTAATTTTCTATTAGGTTGACCTCACGCGAGGCCTCAAAAACTATTTTAAGACCATTTCCCCAAGATTTGGGACTTTTTAGGTAATTTTCGGCGTTATTACTCGTTCTTTACCACCCACCTTCACATACCAGGTGGTAGTAGAACGAGTATTGTTCTCAGTGCAGTGTAACACCTAAACATGATTCCATAATCATCTCAGAACACAGAGTACCTACAGACATAACACTTATACCATTTGAAACTGGAAATGCTGGTGTTGTTACCAACTACGAACTTTTTTTTGAGTTTAATTGTATTATTTTGAGAACACTTAACAAATTTGGCTGATTTTCATTCTAAGTCCCAGCACCACACATTATTGGTGCATCATGAAAACGTACAGTAGAGGAAGTAAGTGAATTCTTAATACAGTTTTGCCATTTTCAACAAAAAATAAAAATGTTTTATCAATATAACTTTTTTGAGTTTCCTAGCATTTTTCAGAGTTTAGTTAATACAACTAACTTGGTGAAATTTTCTAAGTCCCACCTGCACGTAATGTATTGTTGTCCGGTGACAATGGCCGGCCGAGAGGCGTGGCGGCCAGGGTTGAGCCCAACGCGGACGTCGGGCAGAGCCCAATATAATACAAAACAGTACACAAATTTCATAGATGCAAGCAAGACCAGCATTTCTAGTTGCAATTGGTATAAGTGTTTTGTCTGTAGGTATTCTGTGTTTGTGATAAAGATGCAATCATTTTAAGATGTTACACTGCACATCTAAACTCTTACTATTGGAAGAGTCGTAAAGAACGAGTGCCCATTTTACCACAAAAGTCATTTTGTGTTTTCTTCCCTCTTGTTTTGCTATTATCTCCTATACTATGAGCCGTAGCTCAAATCCCAGACCAGATTTGGATTCCTTGATGAATTTTACGTCAGATAAACCCCACGGCGACCTTTTGGAGCGAAAACTCTAGACATAGTTCAAAATACCCACACACAATACCCTTATGCATGATTTCTGCATTGTTATGCACGATTTTATACAGCCATAGTTATGCACAAATTTTTATGCATAACTATGCACACATTGTACATAATTATGCACAATTCTGTGCATAAGGGACGGAGTTAAGCATAGTTATGCAGAAAAAATTGTGCATAGTTATGGTTGCGTAAAATCCTGCAAGGCTTATGCACAACAAAGTGCATAAGGATTTAGTGTGCACATTCAATTCGCAAAACCTAAAAATTTGGATAAATTGCTCCAGTTTGGACTATAAATTTTTGCCGGATCTGGTACTCCGGCTTCTAGCGTCCCTCTAGGGCACTAACACTCCCACCAAATATCAGCCAAATCGGAGAGATGAAATCCAACTCTGTCATGTCTTATATATTTTTGCTCCTACACCCAGAAGAGCGTGTTATCGGAATAAGTACGCCGTGCACTGCACTTGATTGAATCAATTTCATTGGACTCGATTCGTGATAATTGTTCGTGTTACAAGTAAAATGTACTCGGAATAGTCTCAATTTACTCGACTCAATCAAGTACATGAAAAACCGAGAACACGCTTTTCTGGGTGTACTTAACGTTTCTTATCGCACTGACCTCTATTTGTTGTGAGACTTCCTTGCTGGCAGACGGCGACAGCGGGTAGCCCAGGTCTTTCTTCTGGATCTTCACCCATTTTAGCCCGCGCAGCAGCGCCAGTACGCCTTGCTTGCTGTCCTGCAGCAGGTCACAGTCCTTTACGGGGCCGTCCTCGTCCGGACAGCGCAACAAGGCCCACCTGTCGTCCTCCAGGAGGTCGGAAACAAATGTGACGCAGTCCGATGAGGGGGTTTCCCCCTCAGCCAAGAGACTGCGTTGGCGGAGCGCATCGCGCACCACCTCAAGGAAGCCTCTCGCCTCCTCCTTGAACTCCTCGTCCGTCTTGGGTTCGTAGTGCGCCTTCCCTTTATGGTCCCGTTTCTTCCATAATGTGAACGGCACCTTGTTGATCACCAGGCACACGGACGCGCGACACATATCCAGGTTCTTGAACAGCCCAACGGCGTACTCCACCAGGCCAACGAAGGAGTCAACGCACGTCCCGGCCACGGTTGACGCGTGTTCCACGACGAGGACAACCTTGAGGGCAGCTGCATCTAGGGCGGCCTCTCGCACTTGCTTCAGATGACTGACCTCGGCCTCCCATCCGCGCGTGTCGGCGAAACCAGGGCAATCGTAGAGTACTACGCGGCCCCGCCCGTCGCCGTCTTCCCAGTTGGAAGGGCAGGGGATTCGGGTGGGCATCTGGGTGGTGGAGGTGCCGTCCAGGCCGACCTCCCCCGCGTCGTCCACGATCAGCAGCTGGGCTCTTCTCCGCTCGATGCGCAGCCGTGCTTCGTGCTCGCCGCCTGCCACCAGTTTGCAGAGCGTGGTCTTGCCAGAGACCGTCTTGCCGAGGAAGAGGATACGGCACTCATCATCAGTCCGGTCCTGTAGTGCCAGGAGGGAAGTCATGATTAAACTTTGTCTTTGTTATGATATTCCTCCCGTTTTAGTTTTTCAGCAACTACCCAAGCCCCCTCAGTCATTCACTCTTATTTTACAAACCTCAGGACAATTCTGCACCAGAATGCTCTATTGAGGTAAATTAAATTATCTATTTTCAATTTTTGGTAAAAAAAATTTGAGAGAAAATTCACGTAACTAATTTTTTCTTACTTTGTACCCCCGCCCCCTACTCCCCGCCTCGATTATGGTAATAAAATACAAAATTTTGAGAAAATGTGGGAAGGAGCGAGAGATTGGGCAATAATGTTGAGGGTTGTAGAAAATTAATGAGACTTTGAAACACAAATAAACTTAAATAATGAGTAACATACCTGAGTATAGGTTTGAGCCGGTGCGCCATCGGTTATATTTCCAACGTCACTGCTAACAATATCATTAGCCATTTGATTGACGTTGTGGGCTGCAGTAATCTGCAGTAATCTTGTCATCTGTCCAAGCATGTTCTTTCTGTTTAAAAGAAAATATAGAAATCTCGAATTAATTTTATGAAATTGAAACCTAGAGGTCAGAAATTCGTCATGGTGACATCATGACAAATTTCTGTCCTTTGGGAAGGGAATGTTTTAAATTCACTACAATTAGAGGTCCGCACGCAGTCCGAATCGGGCCGCCTGGAGGGTCATCGGAGAGCTCCCCGAGATAATCGATTCTCGACTGTTGCATTTCGAGGCGCCTTAGAAAGCATCGGGTTTTTGAACTCGAGTAGTCGATAATCGCAAGAATCTATTCACTGGAAAAACAAAGGTGCAACCTAATGCCTTTAAAAGGTGCTATTCTCTAGTGCCTTTCGAAAGGCGCGATTGTGTCCAAAGGCACTAATATATAGCACCTTTCGGTCAAATTGGTGCCTCTGTAGGGGTGCTGTTTGAATAATGCCTTGGTAAAGGCACTATTACGAGTAGCACCCCTAAAAGGGTGTTATGTCCTACCTTTGTTTTTCCAGTGTTATCTCGGGGAGCTCTCCGATGACCCTCCAGGAGTGGGATTGGAGAGCTCACGGTGAGCTCACCCACCACTCTGAAAAGCACCGGACAAAATAGGGTGAGGGGGTGGAGGAAACACGACAACGAGTGAGCTCACCGTGAGCTCTCCAATCCTACTCCTGGAGGGTCATTAGGGAGCTCCGCGGACCAGGCTACTTCCGGGTCAATTCGAGTTCGAGTCACGTGTACCCCTGAGGGGCGCGTTTTTGGCGAAGTTTCGGGGAGCCTTTAAGGAGGCGCAAAAGTCGCGCACAACAGCCCTTCTACTGGGGATATTTAAATGGTACTCGGGTACTCGAACGCCGGAAGAAGCCTGTTCGAGACGATCGCGGGGAGCTCCCTAATGAACCTTTCTGGGAGTGTTTCCAGCACCTATCGGGAACCGTACCCCCACTACTTCGCACTACTTCCCTTTGCTAGGCGGCCCACGCGGTCGGGAACTCAGCCCAGCCAGGAATGAACTTTCGAAATTTTTTCAAGGTCGAAATTTTTTATTCAATCTATGGCTTTTTGTCCTTTAAGTCGCTGTCAAATCACTGTTGAACATTCGAAAGTATATCGAAACGACGTCGTTTCGACGTTCGACATCTATTCGACGTCAATTTTGAGGGGGGGAAAAAACGTCGATTCGACCTCGAAAAAATTTCGAGGGTCCATTTCTGGCTGGGCAGTGCTGTGCTGTAGAAGATGGACGCTTATTGTGCGAGTGAGACAGGTATATCCGAGGGTATATCTCTCACGATGCTGTAGTGCCAACCATTGAATTCTCAAAGGTGGAAAATCCCAAACTTTCAGGGTCGTATTAAACCCGTATCATCAGAGGCGCGCGCTGCCTCATCCCACCGCGCTGCCGCAGCGATAAGAGGAGGCGCCGATAAAAGCTTACGGTGATTTTCACTATAGGCTACGGTGAACCCCGCAGCACTGTAGCTTACGGTGAATTTTCACCGTAAGCTACGGTGAATGTCACTGTAGGCTACGGCGATGCACGCTGATTCACCGTAGCTTACAGTGAAAATCACCGTAAGCTTTTTAGAGTGCACCGGCGTGCTCTTGTGGCTGCTGGGCGCGTTTTGTGTGCTAAAGGTTGACACTACAGCATCGGATGGGATATACCTGTCTCACTCGCACAGCGTCCCACTCCGCTTCATAAGAGTTTCCCCCCGCGGCGGCCCAGAGCCAACAGCGGACCGCCGCGGTGCGCTGGGTCCGATTCGGATCGCCGCGGTTAAGTCAAACACTGTTAAAAATTATGTTGTAAATTAACAACACATTCGTAGTTAAGTTTGTTAGCAACACATGTTGTTCTCCAACAACAATGTTGTAATCCAACAATATTCCTGAAAATTTCTGAAAATTATTTCCCCCTCAAAACAGTGAGTTTCTGGTTCCTCCTTCACAACAAAAAAATGGAACATTACAAATTTGTTGTTTTAGAACGATATGTGTTGCTATCAAACTTAACTACAATTTTGTTGTAGACTAACAGCATGGTGACAAGTAGTTGTTCCTGTTATGGGCCACTATGGGTAAAATAGAAAGACTTTTGTCAGAACATCAAGGAATACAAGTAATGTTGTTTGCAAACAACATTCTCATCACGGGGAGTGTCATCACCTAACAACGTTTTCTAACAGTGAACGAATGCGAATCTGCTTGACACACTGAAAATTGGTTGGCGTCTAAAGACGCCAAAATCTTGGAGACGCCAAAATCTTGGTGTCTTAAGACGCCAAATCTTGGCGTTCTATGACGCCAAATGCGTCCTCAGGACGCCAAATTTTGGCGTTCTCCTAGAGAACGCCAGTATTTGGCGTCTTTGAACGCCAAAATTTGGCGTCTTTTGACACCAACATTTGGCGTTCAGAGAAGAACGCCAACTTTGGCCTCAAAAGACGCCACGCAGTTTTCAGTGCAAGCTGTCGTTGAGAGAATAATTTCAAGTCACATGGTTCCGTTTTGTCAACGATTTGGCATTAGTTTGTCAACAACTTTGTCATCTATGAGTCATTTGTTTGTCGTTTGCCAAACCACAAAATTTTTACAAAATAATACCATCCGTTTCTACGCGGGCACATTGAGATGCTTTGCTAGTTTTGTACAACTTTTGTACAGTCGTTCATGACTATCAGGGGCGTGGGAACGTTTTTCGGTCGAGGGGGGGGGGGGGACCCTTCTGGCGCCCCTGAGCTGAACTCTCCCCCCGCGCCCCTTTCCGAGTTAAAAACGCGAGCCAAGCGAGCGCGGAAAAAATCTGTTATTGAGGAGCGAAATTGCTCGATTAGGTGATCAAAAGTGTCTTAAAACACCCAGAAAGGCTACGCACACGTTAGTAACAGAGGCTTGAATGTAAAATTCCGCAAGCGAAGCGAGCGCCAAAAATATTTTGAGCCGAAGAGGCGCAGAAATACCCCTTGTGGCGCCAAAATGCGCCTCAAAAACACCAAAATCAGTTAATATAATATAATAATACCATATTCTGAATCAGAAAAAAAAGATCTATTTTATTGAGATGTGGCTTTTCCTCATGAGATGCTTAGTTCAAAAGTTAGTCTTATAATAAGGCATTAAACAACTTTTCCCCGCTGTCTGCGACTGAAGTTTTTGAGAAATATGCAACTTCCCTACTATTTGGGCCAGAGTGCTCATATTTCATCCGTAGGGTCTTTTTGTGACCCTGAACAAGAAAATAAGGTAAAATCCACGATTTGAGACATTTTTTTTGACACTGGCCAGGCCTGAAGGGTAATTTTATCTAAATTTCCATTTCAATGTCAACTAAATTAAGAGAAGGAGTGCCGGGCCAAGAATAAGAAAATTAGGGGATGTTTGTCTCATTTATAGACAACTTTGAGCCAAGTATGATCAATTTTCTCAGACCAGCATTTTTGGCAAAAAAATAAAAACTGAAATTTTAATACTTTTTTCAAAGTTTTTGGGGCCTGGCTCCCAACTTTGAATAGTGAACACATGCTTATGCTTCCTTATTTTCATCAGGAGGTATTTTGCCTAAAGAAAATCAACAGTAGAACCCTACGAAAGCCATCTACCCCACCACTTTAAATTATTGGAAAATAACACTTTTACTGAAAATGAAAAAAATTCCCAGAGCCAGGGGAAATTTTTTTCAGCGAAACCACGTTGCAGGAGGGGTCAGGGGGACCCACTAAGTGAGTTTTTGACACCATCATCAAAATCCCTTACTACCGAATTCGGGGTGTGCGGTGACTTGGGGTGGAATGACCCGAAAGTGTTGTAACTTTACGAAGATATTTTTCAGTGTAGGAGTGGTTTTGGCGCCCCTGCAGGGTGCGATTGGCGCCCCTGCAGGGTGCGATTGGCGCCCCCTCGGGGCGCTCAGGAGGGGGGGGGGCATTGAGCCACCTGCCCCCCCCCCCCCCCTAACCCCGTTCCTACGCCCCTGATAACTATTGTACGCATGATAGACGGCCTTTGAATGAATGAAAACAAAGCAAATGTAGCTCAGAGAGAAAGTGTGTGAGACCGTATGATACGGTCCGTATCCGCGAAACAACAGGAAATACAGTAGTCGGCATTTCGAGTTTTTCGATCCTTTACACGGCCGATAACGCTATGATATAGTCACCAGCCCTCCACCCCTCCCCCACTCACTTCTGAGACCAACCGCGAGCCCGCGAGTCCTCGCGGAGCAGTATTGTTAGGTAGGCTCGTTTCGTTTCCGCGCGGACCGTGCCTCAGCCACTCTGCTAATCTTCGTGTGTAGTAAGCTTAGTTTGCGACTTGAAACTGCGAAACAAAAGTTCTGCAGTTTAAAGTGGCGAACTTTTAGTTCTGCAGTTTAAAGTGGCGAACTTTTAGTTCTGCAGTTTAAAGTGGCGAACTTTTTGGTTCTGCAGTTTAAACTGCAGAACTAGATAAAGAGTGCGCCACTTTAAACTGCAGAACTAAAAAGTTCTCCACTTTAAACTGCAGAACTAAAAAGTTCGCCATTTTAAACTGCAGAACTAAAAGTTCGCAACTGTAAACTGCAGAACTTTTGTTTCACAGTTTCAAGTGGCAAACTACTACACACTAAGATTAGCAGAGCACCCATCAGCCCCCCCAGGCACCATTACAGGGTACGCGCTTGGTTTCTCTGGACTCGAGGGTAAAAGCTAGCTGACACCTTAATATTTTAAGTTACATTTAGGTTTAGTTCAGGGTTTTAAGGTATCATCTGCTAAAAACGAGAGGTCCAAGAATGAAATAGAGAGAAATGGCCGCGGCTGTAACAGGAAATAGACTGACTCGTGCAAGTACAGAAGGAAGGGGGGCTAGAAAGGGGCGGGTAAACATGTGAGGAATTTTTAAAATGTGGAGGTTTAAATGAAAAGCTACAGGTTCTCTAGGCTAGTCAAGAAATCAGCTGCGATGCTTAAAGCAGTGTGTTTTATATAAATTATGAAGAAAGTAAGCGGTGCCGACAACTGTAGGTAGAGGTCCCTACAACCACCGGAAGAGGTGACGAGAACTATGTTTTTCATTATTAAACTTTGACTGACTGCCGTAACTATAAATTAATACATTTTACTAAATTTCTTGTGGCACGACCTAGCCCCATCCTTCCACTACACCCCAACGTCGCCAGATTTTGAAACAAGTAAAAACTTATCCGTTAAAGCGCTGTTACGTCCAATCCTGTTCTTAAGGTGCCGAAAACTGTATCCTTTGCCCTACACTGTTATATAAACTGTTGTAAATTGACAACACTTTCGTAGTTAAGTTTGTTAGCAACATGTGTCATTACCCAACAACCATGTTGTAATCCAACAATATTCATAATAATTTCTAAAATGAATTTTCCCCTCAAAACAGTGATTTTTTTTTCTTTACTCGTAAACAAAAAGTATTGTAGCATTACGAATTTGTTTGTTTTCGAATGATCTATACTGCTATCAAACTTAACAACAGTTTTGTTTTGAAACCGATTTAAATCGGTATTGGGGGTGAAACTTAAAATGCCAAAATTTTGAGCCAAGAACGCTATGTTTGCCACACTTGCCGGCGTTGGCTGCGGCTTGACTGTAACTGCGCGACTGTGCTACTGCGCAGGGCACGGAGCGCAGCTCACCCCCCACCAAACCCTTTGAGGCATTCCAAACCTAAAAAGCCACCCATTTTTCGACCATCTCGAAAAAATTATTTTTTGTTATTTCTTAGTAGAGGGCATCCCCCTGATGGTCCCTTGACCAGTCTGGGCTCGATCGGTCCAAAACTGTGGATTTGGCAGCGGTTCAAATTGGCCAAAAACAGCCAAAATCGACCATTTGGGTACTAATGGGTTCTCGAGAACGGCTCGTCCTACAGAGTCCCTTCCAAGCTCATTCGAAAGAGGAAAGTGCATTCTAGGTACCCGAATTTTCTCAGATTTTTCCGACCACTGGTTTTGGGGTTATGCCCGTGCAAAGTTGCACAAAACCTTGAAAAGGTACCTTTGGGGGTGTACCATCCCCGGGGAGGCACCGACCTTAGCCAAAATTGGTACCGGGGGGTTTTCAGGGTCGACGAAGACATTCCCGATGTCAGTTTGCACCTCCGGCATCATCCTGAGGGTGTCCTCGGGGACCTCCAGGGACTGCCGATTACCTATATTGGCCTTCTAGCCGAACGGATAAAGCGCTGCAGGTCCGCGCTCACCAGCCACGGTCCTGCACGCGCCGTAGAGGCAGGCAACCATATCTGCGCGCCGCCGCGCCGCCCTCAGTGTAGGCAACCAAACGGGCACCGCGCGTATCAGATGGATGGCGTTCCACATTCCGCTCCCCGGCCCGGACTCCAGGGCTCCGCCACGCCGCCGGCTCCCGCGTGCCGAGGACTTGGGGCTAGGCCTGCGCCCGCCTCCCGGCCGCGGCCTGGGCCTGCGCCCGCCTCCTGGCCACGGCCTAGGCCTCGACGGCCTCCTCCGTCCCCAGGCCTGCAGCCGTCAGCCACGCTGCCGGCTCCCGCGTGCCGAGGGCTTGGGGCTGGGCCCGCGCCCGCCTCCCGGCCGCGGCCTGGGCCTGCGCCCGCCTCCTGGCCACGGCCTGGGTCTCGACGGCCTCCTCCGTCCCCAGGCCTGCAGCCGGCAGCCACGCTGCCGGCTCCCGCGTGCCGAGGGCTTGGGGCTAGGCCTGCGCCCGCCTCCCGGCCGCGGCCTGGGCCTGCGCCCGCCTCCTGGCCACGGCCTAGGCCTCGACGGCCTCCACCGTGCCCAGGCCTGCGGCCGTCAGCCACACCGCCGGCTCCCGCGTGCCGAGGACTTGGGGCTAGGCCTGCGCCCGCCTCCCGGCCGCGGCCTGGGCCTGCGCCCGCCTCCTGGCCACGGCCTAGGCCTCGACGGCCTCCACCGTGCCCAGGCCTGCGGCCGTCAGCCACACCGCCGGCTCCCGCGTGCCGAGGGCTTTGTGCTGGGTGCTGGGTAAAGAGGGTCATAGGCCGTCGAGGCCCAGGCCGGCCGCGGCCGGGAGGCGGGCGCAGTCCCAGCACAAAGCCCTCGGCACGCGGGTGCCGGCGGCGTGGCTGACGGTCGCAGGTCTGGGCACGGTGGAGGCCGTCGAGGCCCAGGCGGAGACCGGGCCGCCTACCTGACCCTCGGCGCAACATTATTGAATCCGCGAGGAGAAGGCGAGAAAACCTATCTAAAAAATATTGTTATACGACAAAATTTAGTCATATGCTGGTTGAGTGGGAAGGTGCCACAATACTCATTCACATTTTCATTCATTCTTTAAATTTCACCCGAAATTGAAACTAATAATTGAATCAATCAGCGCAACTATTGCACTCCCACGGGTGAGTCTGAGATGCGCGGGTCGGCCTGGTCTGGCCCGGCCTGTGTACAGGTCTCGGGGGCCTTCGCTCCGTGAGGGGAATCGCACACTGAAAGGAAATCGCCTTTGTTTTGCATGAGTGTGCTGCCGCCGATTCTGTGTATGACGACTGTCTGTCACATGAGTTTTATGAGGGTCCCGGGCCCCTCCCTGACCGTCGCGGGTCCGGCGGGTCAGTCGTCCAGCAGTGCACTGCTGTTGAACCCGCCGCCCCGCCCCGCCCCGCCCCGCCCCGCCCCGTCCCGTCCCGTCCCGTCCCGTCCAGGTCCGCCCTGGCCGGCTCCGGCTCCGGCCTGCACCGGCGACTGGCGCGGGCCACTTGTCCTGGGCCATTCTTTCTCAAATCACCGCAGAGCCCGGATGGTGATGTCGGACTTTTGGTCGGCGGGGTCAAAAACTCACTCAGGGGGTCCAATAGTACCCAAATGTAGCGGGGTTTGGCTGGGAAAAATCTCCTTTGGATTTGGCAAATTTTTCATTTTATGAATTTCAATAAAACTTCCAGAATTTTTTAGATTTTTGAAATTGGCCAGCAAAGGGTCCAGTGGGCATAAATAGCTTCCCCTTGTCTTACTGATTAAGAAAATATATATTTGTAACAATTTTTTTTAATTTTCATTGGGATTCTGGGGCTAAAATCTATAAAAATTTTAGTTTTTATTTTTTAACTTTTTTAGCTGGTCCGACGATTTTAATGAAACTTTGCTCAAAGGTACTTATGTATGAGGCCAACATCCCAGAATTTTCTCAACTTTGGCCCGTCACTCCTTCCCTCCATCGGTTTGACATTTCTCCTATTTAGCTCAACAAATTTATCGGTTTTTGGTTTTGTTGAGGTATTTGACTCTGGGAGTGGTAGAATATAGTTCTGGGAGTGGTAGAATATAGTTGGGGATCACCCCTAGGACCCAAATATCAATGGAAATTTTTTTAAAAAATTTGGTTTGTGAGTTACAGGAGATCATTTTTTGGGGTTCGACCAACACGGATAAAGTTATGAGTAATATGTAATATCCTAAATAAAACACAGTACTGATCTCATTCCAGGCGTTATTAATTCAGTTTTTTATCCTGAATCAAATAACCATTGGTTGGATTGGATCGTGAAAATTTTTTCATGTACCTGTTTAGTAGAATACCGTTAAAATGTTTTAGCCTTCGCCAAAAAAGCGCCCTGAGGGGCCCCTCAGGGCGCTTTTTGGGGTACTTTTCGATCGTAAAAAGCGCCCGCGCCCCCAGTAGAACGGCAGCGCCTGTTGGGCGCGACTTCTGCGCCTTCTTCAGGGCGCCCCGAGACTTCGCCTTAGGGCGCTTTTGAGGCACTTTTCAAGGCGAAAAAAGTGCCCCAAAGGCGCATTTTTGGCGAAGTTTCGAGGCGCCTTGAAGAAGGCGCAAAAATCGCACCCAACAAGCGCTGGCGTTCTACTGGGAGCAAAGGTCACGCCCAACAGGTGCTGCCCTTCTACTGGAGCGCGCCCCCAGTAGAAGGGCAGCGCCTGTTGGGCGCGATTTTTGCGCCTTCTTCAAGGCGCCCCGAAACTTCGCCAAAAAAGCGCCCCTCAGGGCGCTTTTTACTATCGAAAAGTACCCCTCATGGAGGTAGTTGCCCAGAGTGGCGGTGCGTAGTGGGAACCAAAACAAAGCACCATAACCTTCGCATAGAACTGGTTTAAATCTTAGTTTAGATTCAATTCTAGGGTAGCTGTGGTCAAAAAGATGTGTCTGTTAGAGCTGCACATTTATTAGGATGACTTTAAATAATGTTTTACGCCCGTAATGTGAATTATTTAGACAGCGCTTGCTGCTTTGTTTTGGTTCCCGCTACGCTCTGCCACTCTGGGCAACTACCTCATACTCCAGGCACTCCAGGCCAGTGTCGTTAGCTGACAACTTTTTCTGACAGTGTACCCCAGTTATGGTCTGGGGGAGCTATCGCAGAAAAACGTGACTATATAGGAATGAGGAGTGTAGACTGTAGATTACCTTGATCACACCGGCCGGTCTCTCAGACTTCCTCAGGCATCCTCCAGCATCCTCCTCATCTGGCAGACGCTCACCGAGTGACGAGCCGCTCCGGTCTCGGCAGTGTTGCCAGATTCTGCCGCCAGGAGGCGGTACGGGCCGCTCGAAGAGGCGGTACTTTGGCGTAGAAGGCGGTACGGAGGGGAGGGGGGAGCGCGCGGTTTTCAAAATTTAAAAACAAATGACCTTTTTTTTTCCGGGAAATTGCCTATCTCACAAGGGCACTAGGGAGGGAAAGGTCTTTTTTAAAAATTGAAATTCGATGTCCAAATCCGTCCAAATCGCTTGGTGCCATGCTGTAAATGACAGTCGATGTCCGGTGCTCGTGGGTGCCCAAGGAGGAATTTGAGCACTGACTGTCAGGATGACGTCAAAATGGTCCCCTATTTTGACGTCTTCCCTGACTCTTCTTGATGTCATCGTGACACTGATTTGACTCAAAATGTCCAATCACGGTCCAAATGACATCAAGAAGAGTCATGGAAGACGTCAAAATAAGGGACCATTTTGATGACAGTCAGTGCTCAAATTCCTCTTTGGGTGGGCGCCCAGCCGTGACAGCACGCATCTGCGGGCCCCCGCCGCGACGCCAGCACCGCTGCACGGACCGTCGGCGTTACATGCCGGTTGTGCGTCTTCGGCTTGAGATTGTTAATTTTCGAGAAGTCCCTTTCACAGCTCGCATTGCTGTGGGGTAGGGCAAGAGCTGCGAGGGGTACCGCCCGTACCGCCAGAGATGCGAGAGATGCAGCGCAGGTGGTCGCAGGTAGGCTGTAGGCTCGGAGCGGGAAAGGGACGCTCCGGGTGCGAAAAACATGGGGAGACCAGGAAAAAACCCCGCCAGGTCCCGGCCGGGGAAAAGGCGGTACGCAGAACCCGGAAGGCGGTATGGCGGTACGGAGCAGGGTTGCCAGAAGTGGCGACTTGTCGCCAAACTGGCGACTTGAGGTCGGATTTGGGGACCAAAACTATCAGCTTGGCGCCAGGCGATTTTTTTGGGCGATTTGAGGTTTGGCGTGGCGATTTTTGGCGACCTGAGCGAAAGGTTGGCGCTTTCCGGCGACTCTGCCCTGACCCTAGAGATTGCGTACTTTCCCCGACGGTCACGTCACCACCGCGTCAGAGCCGACCCTTGCGGGACACGCGCTATCGGGCCAGCCCAGTGTCGGATTCCGAGAAAAGTCGCTGGCCGCCCATTATTGGTAGTCCACCCATTTTTGGCGATTTTCTATTGTGACTGGCGATTTTTTGCGATTTGAAAACATGGCGGGCGATTTTAGGCGACACTAGCGCCATGGTGGCGATTTCTGGCGACCCCTCCAACCAACCAAATGCTATATCCACCATTCCTTTTTTTTTCTTTTTTTTTTTCCTTTTTTCTTTTTTTGGTCGTCAGATGAGACAATTGAATGTCACTCGTTGGGTGGGCGCGAGCTGAAGCTCTAAAGAAATGCTACAACCCCTACAACCATTCCTCCACCTAGAATTTATTTGTTACTGTTATCTGCTTATTTTAACATGTATGTGAACTTTAATTGAACTTTAGGGATTCACAATGGTCCAAGCTGAGATGTGGAAAACGTGTCATCACTTTAAGGATACATCAAAGAGCATTGTTTAGTAGCGAATACCGGCACTTGAATTTAACATCTCGGAGGTTGTACGAGGAATTTCCAGCAAAATGAGGCTGAACTGTACGGTGGAACGACGTGACAGACAGTTTGCCTCTCTCGCAATCAAAGGTAAAAGGGCTGGCGTCGCAGTGTTGAGCCTTGGCCAAAAGTCTGGCGGTGGAGAGGTTGTCATTGTCCACCACTCTGTCACAACCAAAGAAAACACAAGCTACAAAGTAAGTCCTTTCTGTTATGTTCCTGTTAAAAGTCATCTATGCCTTTTTTAAGCTTAAGTTTTTCTTATGCATTTATATCTTTAACTTTTTCTTTTATAGGTCAAGGGAAACATCTTAAAGGTGTTCTCTAAATTCCTCAATGAAGGGAAAACAACAATCAGTTTTGCTCATCCTCCGCATGATCTCATGGTTAAAGCAGATGACCAAATACAACTGAAATCTTTTTTGAACAGCATTCGTCTCGTTCTTCAAGGGAAAGAGCTTTCTAAAGGATTTGGTGGGCTATCGTGCATTGATTCTAATGTCAAGGTCCATAGGCCCAAAACCAAACTAGTGGTAGCAAAAAAGTCAGAATATCCTGTTTTAGAGGGTTTTCCACGCACTCTTCTTGAATTAAATGTAAGAGGAACATTGTTATCTATCTGAAGTCATCCTTTGTCTCTATGCCAAACCCTGCATGCTAAATCCTAATTTTTTTCTAGATTTCTGGTCTTGAGCGTACTACCTTTGACTCTCGTATTCTCAAGCTCAACATGTTGCAAGTTCTTGATCTAAGTCACAACAAAATCTCTGTTATCCCTTGTGGACTAGGGGACTTGCCTAATTTGTCAGATCTGAATCTGGCTAATAATGAACTGGGATTGACTGCTAGACAACCTGGAGCGTGGGATTGGCTTCGCGGCTCAAAGCTACCCCTTTGTCTTCATAAATTAGACCTTAGTTCAAATGATGTTAGTATCAGTACTGTCCAAAACCATTTTAAGAATATAATTCTAAATATTTAAAAAAAGAAAATGATTTTCCACCCCTTTTTAGGTACCTGCTCTTCCTAGTTTCCTCAGAGATTGTACAAGACTGATAACTCTAAAATTGAACAACAATTTGTTAACTGTTCTTCCAAGTGGCATGGGCAGAATGACTTCTCTCAGGTAAGCATTGTTGTGCTTATCAACAACTTATGATTAGGACAAGATCAATGTGTAATTTAGTAATTTAACATATTGTCATTTTTTCCCAGGTATTTGTCAGTTGCCTCAAATCAACTGCGCTTCCTGCCAGGATCAATGTTTAAACCCCTAAACCGCATTGAGCATCTGGATGTTTCAGACAATCCCTTTTCAGGTGATTGCATTACTACTTCTACAGCAACAACTAAAACACTCAGCTTGAAAGAGCTAGCCGCTAGATCAGTCATTTCTTGCAGAATTCCAGTTAATGAATCCATTATTCCTTTAACTGTCTTGAAATTCATCCAGGGTTGTGATTTCTGTATTTGTGGAAGTGCGTGTTTCAACCCTGCTTTTAGTAAGATTTTGTACAGTGACATAAGAAAAGTTGCATGTAATGTTATCTTAGGCCCTGGTGAGAGTATGTTAAAGCCTTTTAGAGTAAGCTTATGTGTTGACAGGTGCATTCGTAACAAATTTGCTGAATGTATTTCATGACCCTAATGTCTGATGTGCCTATTGTAAAATATGAAACGAATTTTAAATGCATAGCTCTAAGCATATTCCTGTACCAATTTGTTAATTTTATAATTTTAAGTTATTTGCCAAGAATGAATTTCCCGTGAAATCATTTTTGCCCTCTTTTTTAATTAAAAAGAAAAAAGTATCTGGTTAGTGTTATTTATTTTTGTTCCATCTTCTCATCAACTTCACCGGTTGGCAAGATATTTTAGCTTGAAGTCCAGACCATTTTTTTAAAAAGTTATTTTTTACGAAATAGAAACAATGCTTGAACTGATCTCTTTACCCCCTGCTGCGGGTGTGAATTTCCGACATAGCCGTCCTTTTTTGTACCAGACTTTGTAAAAATTTAATCCTTGTTCTCTCAACTTCCCAATAATGCATGGGTTTGTCCATTCTCAAGTCACATTGAATAGTATAGAGCGCCGCTCACATGTGAGCGCTCATGCGTGCTTAACTTTGCATGTGAGATGATTGAAAAATGGTTTGGAGAGAGTAAATACATTGGATATTTTCTATATCAGGTTTATTAAGAACATGGCACATTCTACTATGTCATCAGATCTACTTCTAGGTCAAAAAAAAAAGGAAAGAAAAAAAAAGAAAAGAAAGAACATGAAAAATCAAAATATTTCCAGCTAAATAGTATTAATCACTTCCAGCACAACAGACTTTATGCACAATAGTTTCTTGCATTTACACAGCGGCTATACCATCCAAACCACAAAGTTAATGGTTTCAGATTCAAGAATCATTAAACAAGAAATTAGAAAAAAATAGGATTCTAAAGACAAGTAGAATGTCAAAGTAGTGCTAATTCAATTCAGCACTATTTTAATATCCCATTATCCAAGTACAGGCAGGAAAAGTCAAAATTCATTACACATATTAAAACAAGTCATCTTTGTTACAAGAAACACTCACTCTGTATGGTACAGAAACATACACACTAAAAACATTTACACACTTACTTGTGGACAATACTTTTGGTGCACAAATGAAAATAAAAATATAAAATTTAATAATGCACATAATTCAGAATACACTACACCAGTGTAAGAGTAACATTTTAATATTTAATCACACAGAGCACACTATTGATTTGCTGGTATGCAGTAGCAACTCTTGCACTTCAAAAATGGATAGTAAGATTTTGATCCATTTCAATAGAAAAATATTAAAGTATATAGGGTAAACAGCCTAAACTGAAAAAGAATTTAAGATGAATTTGTACAATACCTCTTCACCTAGCAATGATTTGATATTATTTCTAACATAGACAATTACTTATACATATATATATATAGGTTTCTTGGTAAGGCAACAAAACATGTTGCATGTTGAATTACAGCATGCCATTAGTTGCATGACATTTCATCACTTTATATTGACAACTTTTACATAAAACACGATACTACACATGACAATGATCATCTAAAACACAAACAACAGAGGTGAGCTGTTCCAACAAAACAAAACAAAAAAAAATAATCAAGAAAAACATTGAGATTGATGATGTTTCCAACTTGATAAAGCATTTTCTTGAATGAATGAAATAATAAAAACAAGTATAAAATATTGCATTATAAAACGCTTCACCTCTGTCTTTCATTAAATAATCACTTCAAGTGAAGAAATGATCATGTTTCTTCAAATCAGATTTACAAAACTTGATCTCAAAGAGTATATCATAAAATTTGAAATCTTGTGGAAGAAAAACAAAAAGTTATAATAATAAAAATTGAACAACCAAAGCATTAAATTGCAATATGGGAGTTAGGATCAAATTGACTCTCCATGAAACCATCAAAATCACTTCCAAGGTAAAACTATGAAGATTGATGCTTAGATAAAATATAATGTCCTTCAGTCCATAAAATTGTCACTAGGCCTTTTTAGGGGGCGATGGGGTTGTGGACTTTTTAGGAGCCCCTCGGTTAGGGCTTGCATCTGTTGAAGGTGAAGTAGCAGTGCTTTCTGAAGAGGCAGTAGAGGGAGCTGTTTCAGAAGGTGTCTGCACTTTCTGTTCAGGTGGTGTAGCAGAACTGTCTGCAGGTGCAGGTGCAGGTGCAGCTGCCGTAGATGCAACAGCTGTTGATGCAGTTGGGGCGGAAGCTGCTGGAGTTGTCTCAGTAGTCAAAGTTGTTGATGTTGCTGATGAAGGAGCATCAGCCACCTCAGCGGACTTCAAGTCATTGTCCTCTTTGGCTACATCTGTGTTTGCCTTCTTTTCTGCTTCAACTGGTGATGAGGGACGTGCACCTAGAGACAAAAGCAAAATTGTAAAATACAGCTCTACAAGAGGGAGAAAACGTAACATTTATCACGAAATTCTGTGCAAGCTGCACTAAAAAGTCACTGTTTTTTTTTAGCACAAAGGGTTTATAGTGTTAGAATCAACGCCACATACAATCATTAACAATTTGGATTTTGATAAGGGGCAGGTATCAATAATCGAAATTAAAAAAGGACTGTACTTTGTCATTTACCGCCTTCCAACTTCCTAAAATTAGGTAGTAGAGTGGGTACGTGTGGGAAAAGTAACATACAGAAACCGTTCATTGGTTAAGATACTTACTTCTCTTAGTTGCCCGGCTCTGAGGAGCAGCCACTTCAGGATCTGGGGTTTCAGTGTTCACAGCATTTGCAGCACCCCTTCTCCCTCTTGCTGGAGGCTTCCGACCTGCAGGAGATGACGATGCTGTGGCGGCCTGAGCAGCAATAGCAGCTTGTGCGGCCGCCTTGGCTTCAGCAGCAGCTTTCTTGGCAGATGCTGCTGTACGAGCAGTTGTTTTTGGTGCTTTGGTCTCTACAGGAGGGACTGGACTCTCTGCTTTCCTTTTAGCAGGCGTCTTAGAAGCTGGAACAGCTTCTTTAGCCTTTTCCCGTTCAGAGGCCCGCTCTGCCCTAGACTGAGCAGTTTGCTTTTCTATTTTCTCAGGCTTTTCATCCTTGACCTTTTTGGGCGTTTTCCCAACAGAAGAAGATCTGCCTTTCCTTCCTGCAGATTTTGGAGAGGCAGCTTTTCTTGCAGGGGTTCTTTTAGGGGTCACCACAGGCTTCTTCTTTTCAGGCTTTGGTTTATCCTCCTTCTTGACAGGTGTTTCTGACCTCTTGGCCCTCTTGGGGCTCCCTGATGCAGCTCTCTTACCTTGACCTTTCCGCTTTTTTAGTTGGGCTTCATCTTTGAAAAGAGACAGGTCCACTAAAACAAAATGAATTGGTTTCTTAAGCAATGTCCAAAATGGTAAAATTATTGAAAAGATTAATAAATGACTTACATCCATCAGGGTGCTCTTCAGTTAACTCTGGTTTCTCAGAAACACCCTTCTCGACATCTAATGCTCGTTTCAGAATGTTTTCTGTTCTCAAAGTTTCGTCATTAGACAAATTGAACTTACTCTTTTCAACACGCTTCAGACTCAAGCTTGTGAGAATACAATCAAAGTCTACAAAGGAAAAATGTAGTTTAGTGGTATGAAAATGTAAATAAAAATGCATTAACAAATAATAATGGTAAGATAAGAAAAGAAAAAAAAATAAAGAAACTACAAACCTGTAGTATCATAGAAGTCTGGAGAGTAAACAGTTCCATCTTCCGACTTATCTCCTTCAACCTGAGAGAGCCATCGTATTTTTATTTTGTGGCTTGATTTGTAAACATTCTGCATAGCTTGACAAACATAAAAGCTTCCCTCAGAATTCCGCACGGCTAAAAACTCATTTCTGAAAAAGATAAATCCAAAACATCAGAGAAACAATCAGAGAAACAAGCAGAAGACAATCAAAGCATGAAGGGTACATACTTGTAGAAAATGACCAATTTCTCTTTGTCAGCATCTTTTTCTTTCTCTTCCTTAACAGGCGCCTTGGCCGGAGTTTTGACCTTGGTAGTAAATAAATCCACCATAGGACTCTGATATGGTTGAACAGGAACTCGAGTTCGTTTGGAGCCTTTGGAATCAGTTTCCTCTGAGGTAGGGGTTGATGGCTAAGAAGAAGTTAGGTAAAGTGAATTACTGCACTCAGAAAAGAAGACATTAATTTCATTTGAAAATTGTAGTTTACTTACAGGAGCAGCCTCTCTCTTGCGTTTGGTACGTGAAGCAGTTCCCACCTTTTCCTTATCTTTCTCCTGTTTCTCCATTTTTTCTGCACCTCGCTTAGGAGTTGCTGGAGAAGATGTCGGTGCCGGCTTTTCCTTATCATCACTTGTTGAGTTTGTTTTGACAGGAGTAATTTGTTTGTCAGCAGCTGCCGATGTAGTGCCCCCTGCAGCTGCTGGTGATGTGGTAGCTGCAGACGTTGGTCCTGTTGTTGTTGTAGGAGCAGTACTTTTAGGAGTAGCACTATTTGCTGATGCTGGCGATATGTTATTGGCTGGCTGGTTTTTTTCAGGAGTAGCTGAGTAATGAAATGATACAAATTAGCTCCTCCCTCTTGTAAAGTAAACATAAAAGCATCAAGGACTTTGAAATCAATTATAACTGATACTAAATGAAGGAAAAGGACTTTAAAACAACTTAAAGACAATTTAAATATTACCTTTGGGTGGTGTGGCAGTATTTTGAGTCACGTTATTAACAGGGAGGGTTGTGGCAGAGGTTGTAGTAATGTGGTTAGCTTCATCAGCTTTCTTATCATTTACCAAAGGTGATCCAGATTTTGCAGCCTCTACACCATTTGGAGTGGTTTTTGGGCTGGCATTTGATGGAACTGTCCACAAGAAAAATTTTAATAAGTAACAAGCAGTAGTAGACATAAAATTGAACATATGTAATGAAGTATGACATATTTTACCTGGATCTTTGGGTTTCTCTGGTGTCTTGTCATTGACTAAAGTTATCGACATATTAGGAGAGCCAGAGTGATTTTTAAGAGGACTTGAGGCAGTGGCATTAGGAGTTTGGGCACCTGCCGCAGGTGCAGGTAACACAGGTTTCACAGCAGGAGCACTCATGGTTTCCTAAAATAAAATTTTTAACACAAAAATAAAATTAACAGGGGAAAATACATACTTGTTTAAGGTGCCCCCAAAACGTTACAATCAAACAACCTAATGGAGAGAAGAGCAACTTCTACTGAACTACAGGGATTCTAGGTACATAAACAAATAACACATATTTTGTAATAAGTTCCTTTCAGGAAAACGTACGGCAATTTGCTAAAGTTGCATAAAATCGTTGCAATGTAAATGTCGTAACAATGTGTTGGATTGATTGAGTAAATACTCAACGAATTATAAAATAGCGTCTTAACAACATAACCAATCAAAGCGCCTATAGGTTAGAGAACATAACAATCACAAGTTTTCTATAAAAAAAAATTAACTCAGAACACACGCGAAGTTACGTTAAGTGTCGGGATGAAAAGAAATGTGTTCACAAAATTACTAAAAGAAAGTCACGTGAACGAAAATATCAATTTGCCGCCTTGCATCCTTCAGGCGTTAGTTCTATACGGGCCCGATTCGGTTCTGTAGCCAAACAAACGCTATGGCATCCAAACCAAAACACATCTCTTTATTGTTCTCCCACCAAGATCCCGAACGCACAAGTATTACCTAGTGGTTACTAGCATATGTAAAAAGATGAAGTACGCAACCGGTACATTATAACGACTGTGTTTTCAAGTAAAATATACACATACAGTACCTGCTCCTTCTTTACTGTGTCCGGTACAGAAACTCTGGAAATGAGTTTGGAACTTTTTCGAGGAAAGTACAGCACAGAAACGTTCCGCACTAATTTCGTAGCATAGAAGACAATTAGAAGATCGGCTTGGCCTCGCTTTCACTTCTATAAACCGGCTAAATCCTTGGGGAAAGGTGAAAATTCCGCCATAATTCCGGATAATGTCACAAAATTTTGTCCTTTTGAGGAACTCAGATGGCGTCCAAAAGCCCCCAAGATCCTTTGCGCCTTGTTTGCGCGAATAAACAGATGAACGTGTAGACAAGCGCGTGGCGCGCGTGTATGGTTCGGCGGGAAGTTTCGAAAAGCCAATCACTTTGCGGGAAAAAAAATTGAACAACGTTGGGTTGAAGTAAAAATAATTCGATTTCTTCTACCATGGAACGTTGTTGAGATAATGAAATGTTTTAAGTATTTTAAAAAAACAAGAAATAGTACTATTTTGTGGAGGATATTCCGCGCAAAACACTTTCAGCGCTGCGTGATTATTCTCAGGGATGAATTGTGTAAAACTAGAACTGATTAGGCACTTGCGTCACATGTTTTTTGGAAGGGTTCCGTCTGGTCCGATCGCAAAGTGCGGCGGCAGGATCAGGAATAGTGATCAGTGTCCTCAGCAACACCCAGCAGGGCAACAGGTGTCTGCTAGTGTTTCTATTTCTCACTACTAGTACAATGACGCTGCGCCACCTCTGCCTTACTCTCTCGAAAAGCATATACTACCACGGAACATGTCGTCTGCCCCAGAGAATCGTAAGTCTTTGCATGTTAAGCTGTCAGGTTATGTGTACTGAAACCCCTAAACTTTTTACAGTTTTAGATTTTTTTATTTTTGTTTAGAAAACCCTCAATGTAATTTTGTGAAACTCTATGGTCTTTTCTGAATTAGTCACATGTTATTGTGTGTCTTCTGAATTTTTAGCCATTCAAAAATTTAAAGCTCTCTTTTTGGAGAATTCTAAATTATTTTTTTTTAATCTGATGTGTTTTGCGTTATTTTAATTTTTAGTGGCTGTTTTTTTTTTCTACAGGTTCGGCATTTTGCACAGCCAGCTGCCAGTGGGCAATTTTCAGATGAAAGTGCCAAGTTTCCAGGAGCTAAAGCCAAATACACTAACACTTTGCAGCTGGTAAGCCCAGAGTCGAGAGAATCTTTTACTGTCTACAGAGTTATGGATCGTGAAGGTCAAGTTTTGAACACAAATGAAGAACCTGAAGTGAGTATATCTCTATCTAGTGTGCATGGTGGGCATCTGCAATTATCGTTAATGCCTTTCACAAATGTTTTTATTTTATTGTAGCTGTCTCAAGGATTTGTCCAAAAGATGTACAAAGATATGACAATGTTGAATACCATGGATCGTATTTTGTACGAGTCTCAAAGACAGGGTCGCATATCATTTTACATGACGAACTATGGTGAGGAAGCAACTCATATTGGAAGTGCTGCTGCATTGAAACCAGATGACTTGGTGTATGGACAATACCGTGAAGCAGGTTTGTCAGATTTGTCTTTCTTACTCTTTCACATGGTCAATGCTCAAATGATTTGTAGAAATCATCACTTCTACTCATCTATAGTATATGTGATTTTAGCATGAGAGGGGGGTCCTTCTCTCATGATTACTGTCCTAAAATATATTGATAGGCTTAGTGCTGGAGATTTTATTTAAAAGCAGCCTAATCTTGGTGAACTAATTATGTTATAAATAATTACAATACTGTTTGATATCTTTCAGGTGTTTTATTATGGAGAGGATTTACTTTAGATCAGTTTATGAATCAGTGTTATGGTAATTGTGAGGATGAAGGGAAAGGAAGGCAAATGCCAGTTCACTACGGCTCTAGGAATCTCAACTTTGTCACAATTTCGTCTCCTCTCTCTACTCAGATGCCGCAAGGTAAATCAAACAGCAGAGAAAAAATAAATTCTATTTTTATGTTTACTTTACTAATTAAGATATTGTGGTATCCACAGCTGTTGGTTCAGCCTATGCAATGAAACGATCTGGAAGTGGAAATTGTGTGATTGTGTACTTTGGTGATGGGGCTGCAAGTGAAGGGGATGCCCATGTTGCTTTTAATTTTGCTGCAACTCTGGAGTGCCCTGTGATTTTCTTCTGGTATGTACTTTGCTTTTATCATACCTGTCATTATCCAACATCCAAAACTACTCATGCCCCCCCCCCCACCCCCCTTTTTTTTTTTTTAACTTTACATACTTTTTAGTAAGAATTAGAATTTATGGTTGCAGCCGAAACAATGGATTTGCTATTTCTACTCCAACTCATGAGCAGTATAGAGGAGATGCTGTTGCTGGAAGGGGGCCTGCCTTTGGAATCACTGCGATTCGTGTTGATGGCAATGATGTGTTTGCTGTCTACAATGCCACTAAAGCTGCTTGTAGTCTAGCTGTTGAACAAAATAAACCAGTTATTATTGAAGCCATGACTTACAGGTACAATATCCTCCATTTCTTTCCCACCCTTCTGAAATACTTCCAAAGCTAAATTGTCATCCTTTACAGAGTGGGACATCACAGTACATCTGATGATAGCTCTGCATATCGATCTATGGAGGAGGTGAACTTGTGGGACTCAACTGATCAACCTATAGCTCGTCTTCGCAAATACATGGAACAGAAGGGCTGGTGGAATGAATCTCAAGAAAAGGAATGGAAAGAGAGCACACGTAAACAGGTATCAGATCTTCCTTGGGTATTTTTTGTAAATTATAATTTACTTTATGAACTATTCTATCAGAGGAAATATACAGTAAACCAAAAAAATTGTGTGGTAATACTCTGTTATCTTTCTTATAGGTACTTAAAGCATTCTCAGAAGCTGAGAAACGTCCGAAACCTAGCTGGAAAGAAATGTTCAGTGATGTCTATAAGGATATGCCATCTCACCTAAGGTATGTTCATGAATTACATACCCTATATTTATTGTTGAGTTTGCATTTGCTATTACAGTGTGTTTCACTCTTCAGGTCTCAGATGAAAGAGATGGAGGAACATGTTGCAAAGTATAAGGACCATTACCCTCTATCTGCCTACAAGTCTTAAAATTATATTAAGAACCAAAACTTGTCTTTGTTTCACCAAGTGTACCCAACATGTTAAAGAGTAGACTGTTGTAGAAGAATATGTTATGTTTGTGATAAAATGTTGTTTGTATCTCAAGACTGCGTTGACACCAATCAAAGTACAAATATTAACTTTTACTTTTAAGTAAAAATGTTACTGTTTTATTCAATATACAATCACTGTTAATTATTTCTAGTACAACAAATTTATCTTGCTCAAATTTTATTCATAAAAATAATAATCGACTGAGCTTGTGATTTCATTTCTTTCTGAGAATATGATACGTTGTAGCTTTTTAGTTTGTATTAAAAAATTATATTTTCCTCTTATTTTATTGTTTTCCTTCCTCTGGGGGGCATGTGAGTAATGCTTAAGCACTACTCTGTGAAGGGGATGTCTCTAATGTCTCTTGGGTTTGTGAATTGCAGGGACCCATAACTTAACAAACCAGCACCTCATAACATTTTGTTAACCGTTAATGTTTTACCCGATAACTGATAACGCATACCATGACACTTAACAGATAAAGAATAAACACATACACTTCTGATAATCGAATAACCGTTACAGATTTAACACAAAGTAATTGGGTAATTTTTTTAAGTTATGTGGTTTTTCGCATCTGTGCGACATGAGAAACGAAATAAACGAAAGTTGCTTGTAACGTTAAGTAATTTGTTATATCTTTAACGTTAAGAGAATAACCAATTCTTAACCGTTAACAAACAAATGATGTTTGTTATGTTACGTTACCGGTCCCTGGTGAATTGTGCTTTGGACATGTTCTAGCCATCATCTCTGATCCAAACTTTTTCCTTCTTTTCTAGTCATTTAAAAATATAGTCTCTGTGCCTGCCGTGTACCAGTATACCGAGTTTCGAGTTCGAGCCCGAGACCTAAACTACCTGCTGGTCGGTCAAAGTCTAGTACCGTGCACTGCCCCCTCCCCTCCCCGCTTAAACTCGGCACCTTCCCACAAAAAAAGGGGGAAGAGAGAGAGAATGAATATGCTGGCGCCGCCACATTGTAAAATAGCAACCTCCTACGCGCCACTTAGCCCTCCCTCCACCCCTTCGCCATTATTCGTCCCTCCACTCCCGGCCCTGCCGGCCGGTCGGCACCACCCCCACGGACCGCAGCGCAGTCGCGTGGGAACCCAGAAACAACCCCTGCCCCTACCCCTCTCAGATTATTGGGTCGGGGGCGCGGCCGGCCCGGCCCGGCCCGGGCGAGAGCTTCTCCCACCACGTCTGCTCTGCGGATGGGATGAATGCACAATCCCCTTCGCACCGCGTTATTGCGAGTCCAAGTGTTTAATATTGATCTAGTTTTGTACTGGTAAATGGCAACCCCAAAGTAGTGATGTTCTGCTTTTTGAAAGAGTTTGTGCGAGCAAAGATTTAATGCAAATTCGATTGAAAATACATGTGATGCTGATGTAGTGAAGGCATTTCTTTTGTCATAATAATCTGAATAAATGCTTTCACCCCAACAGTTTTACTTTAAATTACACATCCCTAATGGAAGGCTGACCATAATGGTGACTTGACCTCAAGATTGACGAAACGCCAACCAAACGATTAAATTTGCAAACCACGACCCTATGTTGTAGGAAAGACGCTCAGTCCTGGCCGGGCCACTTCAATCACTCGCATGAAATTAATTATCAGAGCGTCCCAATAAGTCGCGGGGCAGGGGCGACGCGAGGGTGCGGGGCGGGGCGGGAATCGGTCGCGGGGGAATCGGGGACAAGCTCTATTGCGCAGCGCAGGGTGAGGGGAGGGGAGGGGGATAATGAGGTGGCTGCGCAAACGTCTAGCGGACTGGCGAGGCGAGGCGTGTGGGTGGGTGGTTTCCATACTTTGGCGTGTGAGTGTGAGAAATGTTATGGAAGAAAGTTTGAAACATGTAACACGCACGACCGTTCAGACAGCCAGCCGGTGCAGAGGGTGCAGTGCAGAGTCTGAGATAGGCACTAGGCAAACCCGCTCGTTTGATGAATGTGACTCTCCCCTCACACTGTAAAATGCTTGCGAACTAAAGTCTTTGCAACGTTGAGAAGAATTTTTGATCTTTGTATTGCGAAGCATTAGTTCGTATTGCAAAGAACTTCTTTGCAAGCTGTATAGGAATCCCTGCAAACGATTTGTTCGTATTGCAAAGAAATAAGTTTGCAAGCTTGCAAAGAACTAGTTCGTTATACAATGCTTTAAAATTCTTTGCAGCTTAGAAAGAAAATGCTCTGCAATACGAACCCTTTCTTTGCGAGCATTTTACGGTGTAGTGTAACCAGTGTTGCCAGATATTAGTCCAAAATTGCCCACGATACAACCTGTGTGAAGCGGGCGGTATCAACGCCTGCCTACTAGGCAAAGAAAACTCTTCTGTAGGGAAAGTTTGCCTGGTAGGCAGGCGTTGATACCGCCTACTTTACACAGGTGTTTCGTGAGCAACTTTTGCCTACTTATCTGACAACACTGAGTGAACCAAAGCTTATGAAAGGGGTCTGTCGGCCACCCTAAAGAGGAAATTTGTGCTGCTTGAAACAGATTATGTAAGGAGTACCAAAGTGTGGAAAAGGGGTGACGAAGCAGGCTGGAAGGATGGTAGAAAAGGGCGCCCCACTCCCATGCTGCGACAGAAACTGTCTCTACCCACCAACAGGTACAGGTATGAGTAAAAGACGTACGGTGAGGTAGACCGCACGCCGAACCAATTTACCAGTGTTTCCAGAAAAGTAGGCAATAAGCTTGCGCACTTAATTCAACGATGTTACTCTGCCGAAGGCCGTGACACGTCTGAGGGCTCAGCGGGCCAGCCACTAAGGGCTGAGCTAGCATTTCGCTAGCGACGCGAGTTCCTCCCTGTAGCTGAGCGCGGGGATTCAGACCTACTCGCTATACTGACAGGCAGACGTCCAAGCGCAGTGGAGTAAAGCGGGCTGCATCTGCGCCTGCCTACTAGGCAGCACCCTAGCATAAGTGCGTACGTGTTGCCTAGAAGGCAGGCGCAGATACCGCCCGCTTTACTCCACTGTGTTTGGGCGCCTTATTGCCAACTTTCCTGGCAACAGTGAAAATTGCAAATTTACTTTGATGTTATTTGGGTCACTCGAGACGGCCGAGAGCGGCCCCCATACACTGTTAAACGAAGTGTGCAACTGCTCAACACTTGTATGTGTCCAACTTCTAGACGAGCACGTGCAAGTGCGCAATCGGCAATAATAATTGTGCAATTTCACGAGTCAAACTCGCCATTTGTACACTTAAAAGTGTTCAGCTCGACAGTTGTGCGCTTGCTAGTGTTCAACAAGGATAGAGTTGCACGGGGCAGTTGAACACTCGCAAGTGCACAACGATTTAGTTGAACACTTACAAGTGTACAACTAGTAAGTTAGACATGGTTAGACACTTGCAGTTGCACAACTGCCGAGCTGCACACTTGCGTGTGCTGGGCTGGAAGCTGTACACAGACAAGTGTTGAGCAGTTGAACACTTGGTTTAACAGTGTACGGCCTTGGCCTGTGACCTTGGAGTGAGTCGTGCGCCACCTGTTAGTAGTGCCCCGGGTCACGTCCGTGCTGGTGCGTGGCGGAGCGTCATGTCCGGGTCGCGGTGCCGGCCGCCCTGCATGTGCCGGGCGCCGGCCGGCCGGCGCGTGTCCGGGCGCACGCATCTCCGCGAGGCGCAGCCGGCGAGCACGCGCACGGACCAACGCCCGGCGTACCCCGCGTACCTGCGAGCGTCGCGCAGCGCCGCGCCGCGCCTCACCCTCCCCGAGTGG
This sequence comes from Frankliniella intonsa, assembly GCA_033675135.1. NCBI lineage: Eukaryota > Metazoa > Arthropoda > Insecta > Thysanoptera > Thripidae > Frankliniella > Frankliniella intonsa. The sequence continues at coordinate 19,753,427 of CM066253.1, forward strand.
GAGAGAGAGAGAGAGAGAGAGAGAGAGAGAGAGAGAGAGAGAGAGAGAGAGAGAGAGAGAGAGAGAGGAGAGAGAGAGAGAGAGAAAGAGAGAGAGAGAGAGAGAGAGAGAGAGAGAGAGAGAGAGAGAGAGAGAGAGAGAGAGAGAGAGAGAGAGAGAGAGAGAGACAGGTCTCTGCCTCTCTTTCTCTCCCTCTGGCTCAAATGCTCCCAGGCACTGGCTCTACCGTCTCTCTCGTGCGCTCCCAGCCCCAATGCCACCCCTCACTAATAAAACGTCGAGCCTTTCCCACGGTCGCGACCCCTGCCGCGGCGCGGCGCGGTGCGGCACGGACCCGCGGGCCGTCTCGTCTGCTGCGAGTACACACCCCGCCAAGAGGCAGGGCGGCCGCGGCCCGGCCGCAGCCCGCGACCTGTCGACTCGAGCCGTCTGCTTGTGCGGGGCGTAACTGTGCGGAGGTCCTACTGGAACTAGGGGTTGTGCGCAGGGAAGCCCCCGCCGCTCTGAGAGGGGGCCGCCCAGCGTGGGACCGGCGCACACTTTTGACCTCGTCGCGGCCGCTTCTGCTGGCACAGCAAGGGCAACCCGGCCCGGCCCGGCGGCCGCGTCCGAGGCAGCGCGCCCTCCACGCCCTGAGCACAGGGGTGGTAAAAGTGGCCACCCCGGACGCAGCCCCAACGGAGCTGCTGGCGGTGGTGGGGGAGGGGAGCGGCGGACGCCGACGCGACGCTTCACCCCGGAGCGGGGAGGGGGGGGGCGACCGGCGGCGGGGGAGGGGGTGGAGCGTGGCGGACGTCCGCCCTGCAGCCGACGTGCAGCAGGCCTGCCGCCGCCGCCCGCCGCTCCGGCAGACGACCGACGCGCGACCAACGGTCTCGTCACTAGTTGCTGGGCCGCCGTCGCGAGCGGACGTCACCACCGCGCCGCACCGCGCCGCCCACCACCACCCCCTGCCAACCCCTTCCCTTCTCGCGCGCCCCGGACCGAACCGCGAGCCGCGCCACGTCGCGCACCATCCCGCCGAGCCGCGTGTGCAGTGCAGTGAAGTGCAAGTGCAGTGCTAGCGCGCAGCGTGCGCCCGGAGGCCAAGCTGTTTCGCGTCGTGCCCCAGCGCGGGTCGGCGGGCACGGGGCCCCCCGACCCCACTGCGTCGGCCGTCGGTCACCACCACCACCACCACCACCTGACACCGCCGACCATGACATCCCTGGACACGTCTGTGGGCGCGCCCCTCGGCACGCCCCTGGGAACGCCGCACCACGCCCCCCTGTCGTGGGGCTACCCCGCCTGGAACACCCCCGTCGCCCCGCCCGCCCCTGGCATTCACTCGGGTGGCATGCCCCCCGCTGGGCCGAGGGTGGCCGTCAAGCGGGCGCTGAGCGAGAGCGAGGACTGCGACGACGTGTTCAGCGAGGACTCCGCCTCCAAAGACCAGTGAGTAGAGTGTTGAGCCCCGCCCCGCCCCACCCCGCACAGTCTCTCTGTGTCGAGGACTGCCGCCATGCAGCCGGCTATCGCCAGTGACTTAAACGCGGCGGAAGAGAATAGAGACAAGAATCGCGAATCGAAGGAGGTATGGCGACTAGTCGGCACTGTGAGAAGTGTTTCTGGGGCTTACGGGAAAATTTTCCATGATAAATATGTCGTAGTGTTACGATACCAAATTGAGAAATTACAAAATTGTATTGACACTTGGTATCGACTTGTCATTCTTAAATGAGCACAAATTGGCTATCGTCAGTTTACAATTCCGATCGTAAATTTGCAACATCAGCTTTCAATCAGAAATGACGCTAATGTGGACAAAGATATATTTCACGGTACGGGAGCAGGAAGCTGACCAGCGTCTGTTTCTGTTGCAGCTGCTCGGCGGACGGCGACGAGGCGGACAGCTGCCAGCTCATGTCCCGCAAGAGGCGCCGGGGGGTGATCGAGAAGCGGCGCCGCGACCGCATCAACACGTCGCTGTCGGAGCTGCGCCGGCTCGTGCCCTCCGCCTTCGAGAAGCAGGGCTCCGCCAAGCTGGAGAAGGCCGAGATCCTGCAGCTCACCGTGGACCACCTCAAGATGCTGCATGCCAAAGGTGAATGCAGGGATTTAATTGTGTTCATGGCCATCTTGTGAGTCCTAGTTATAGCCCTCCCTCCGCGCCCCGCCCCGCCCCGCCCCGCCCCGCCGTCCCGAAAGCACCGTACGCATTCTTAGCAATACCGCCCCCCCGCCCCGCTTGCATCCGTGTGGGCGGGTTGCCTACTCGCCCGAGCGGGGCGTGCGGGCGGGTGCGAGAGGCGAGGCGAGGTGAGGCGGAGCTCCCATCGCGAGCCTTTCCCCGACGCGCACCCCGCTGGACCCACCGCGCCTACCGCGCCGGGGAGCCGTCCGTGCACCCGCGCCCTCGCCTCACCTCGCCCCCCCCCCCTTTTTCCACACATCTACCTTCGCCTCGCGGCGGGCGGGGCTTTGTCCGGAGGAGAACAATACGGAGAGGGCCGTGAGCGCACCGGGCCTGTGGGGAGCTGGGGCTGGGGCTGGGGCGGGGGGTCAATTTGGAGAGGAGCGCGTCGTGAAAACGTCAAGGATAGCGGGAAATATTGGCAGGATGGGCTAGAAAGTAAACTGCGACAGCAGCAGCAGCGGTGTCGGCGAGCAGGAGCGTCCTCTCCTCGTACAGGACGGGGCGACGTGCTGGGCTACAACCACCTATAGCCACCGTGGGGAGGAGTACGGCCGTGGGAAACGCCGTCCAACCCTTCTACTGGTCAGGGAGTCGGCAGCAGTGTCTTCCGGATTTTATTTTTTTTCTTTTAGGGTCGACGGAGAAAAATGGGGTGCGCCGCGCTCCTGCCGCCCGGAAGATGGACTGGGGGAGGGGGAGGGGGATGCAGAGTCGGGGGAGCGGGGCGGGGCGGGGCGGGTGGCCGGGCTGGGTTGGGGTCGTGGCCGGACCGGGGGCAGGGAAGGGGAAGGGGGTGGGGCGCGAGCCGGAAGACCTCTGGGGCAGTGGGGCAGCTGCGCCGGGCCGGCTGCCAGCGCCCCGCCCCGCCCCGCCCCGCCTCGCCCATGCGTCTGTCCGCGTGATGATTTGCCTTTCATATTCACAACATTCCTGGCGAATGAATGTGGACCCAACAGTAGCAGCGCACCTGGAAGTGCCTTACACCTCCTAATTTCGTAAAGGCGCTCGCCCTGCCCCGCCGCGCCGGCCCGGCCCGGCCCGCCCGTCCACAACCTCTTCTTCCTCATTCTTTTCATCGAGAATATAACAAGGCCGTACCCGGGCACATTGTACCTACAGCCGAGCCCGCAAAGGGTGCAGGGAAACGAGGGGGCGGGGCAACAGAAGGAGAGAGGGGGCCGAGGGGGACACGGAGCCAGGGGGCCAGCTGCGGCTTCCGAAGGGGTTGACGGGGCCGGCGGGGCGGGGCGGGGCGGGGCGGGGCGGGGCGGGGCAGCCGAGCCGTGATTGAAGCTGGCCGACCCGGCCGCTGTCCATCTGCCGTCCAGCCGTTATTTCATCCGTTCAATTCTGCAGAAGGCTTTCAGTCCGCGCTCCGATCGTTGTGAAATCGTTGCTATTCGCGTCGCCTCGTCTCGCCTGCATCCTGCGGAATCGGATCAGCCCGACTCGCCGGCCGCCGGGCCAGGCAGGGGGTGGCGCGGCCGCGTGGGAGAGTGTGGGCGCTGACCACTGAGCTGCGCTCCCCCACCCCACCCCACCCCACCCCACCCCACCCCACCTCACCCCGCACCCGCCCCTCAGCAGCTACACGGCCGCAGCAGAGACCCGAGGGTTCTCTGTGAACTCTTTTTTTTTTGTTTTATTAATTTGCCCTTATCCCCTCTGAGGCGCCCACTACCACGCAGTCTTCCCCTCTCCCCGCGGCTGGTCATGGCTTCAGCGAGGGAGTGTGTGACTCGCCCGACCCGTCACTGCCCCATTTGCATATTATTAATCATCATCTCGGTTGTGACGGCTAATCCAGGATCTCCCACGGCAAAATGTCATGACCAACATAGAACAACAGTGTTTTCATTACCGTTGATCTCACTTTCTCTAACTGCTGCCCCCCCCCACCCCCCAACCGCACGCCCCCACTTCCGGGAAGAAAACTGAGCGTCTCCTCCGGTACCAGCGAGCAATTATTTCACCCCCTACCCCTTCTTCGTCCGTCCGAGAGAGGGAGGGGAGCAGGGCGTCTGTCTGTCTCTCTCTCTCTCTCTCTCTCTCTCTCTCTCTCTGTCTCTCTCTCTCTCTCTCTCTCTCTCTCTCTCTCTCTCTCTCTCTCTCTCTCTCTCTCTCTCTCTCTCTGTCTGTCTCTCTCTCTCTCTCTCACTCTCTCTCTCACAACGCGATACCCCTGCGCACCGGCAGCCGGCAGCGCGCGCGCGCGCGCGTGTGGTGGCGCGGGGCAGGGCTAGTGCTCAAGATCGCCCCTTGCCCCCATGGCCGGGCCGGGTCGGGCGACCGTTGAGTTTCTGTACACACCGCGCTCACCGCGCCGCACAGCCGGGCCGGGCCGGGCCGGGCCGCCTGCTTGGGCGTTCCACTCGGCCGCGCGGCGCGGCGCGCGTCAGTACTGTACCGGAACAGTAGGGAGGGTGGGGAGGGCGGGGCGGGGACGTTGGAGCTACTCCTTTCGTGTTTGGCATCGGCCTGCATACCGTATGACAACGCCGCTAACAACCCCCTTCTCTTTCCGTTCTGTCTGCAGGCATGGACGCCCTGGCGTACGACCCTCAGCGCTTCGCCATGGACTACCACAACATCGGGTTCCGGGAGTGCGCGGCCGAGGTGGCGCGCTACCTCGTGACGGTGGAGGGGCTGGACATCCAGGACCCGCTGCGGCTGCGGCTCATGTCGCACCTGCAGTGCTTCGCGGCGCAGCGGGAGCTCGCCTCCAAGCAGGCCGCCACGGCGGCGACCTGGTCGTACGGCGCCCCACCCGCGCCCGCCGGCACCCCGGGGGTCTACGGCACCACGGCCTCGTCGGCCACCACGCTGAGCCCCGCCGCCCCCGCCACGCCCGCCACGCCGCTCAACGGCGCCGGCCACACCTTCCCGACGCCGCCCAGCTCGGGGCACTCGGGCCACCACCACCTCGACAACTCGCCCCCCAACTCGTCGTCGACGGCGTCCTCCGCCCACGGCGCCCACCACTACGACCAGCAGACGCCCACCTCGTGCGAGCAGACGCCCACCTCCACGGCGTCGCGCCACGCGTCCGCCTCGCCGCTGACGCCCCTGGTGTCCTCCGGATACCCGGCCACCTCCCCCAGCCACCCGGGACACCCGTACTACAGCCAGTACCCGTACCACCAGTATAACGGCGCCTCCGCCAAGCCCTACCGCCCGTGGGGCGCCGAGGTGGCGTACTGAGGGGCCCCGCCCCGCCCCGCCCCGCCCCGCCCCGCCCCGCCCCTCGCGCTCAGCTGGCACCCGTTGACTGTGATACACCGCTCCCTAACGAGGCACACCCCCGCGCACACGCTACATGGTGAAACGCCGGAAATCACGAATACGTCGTGAAGTTGGAAGGATGCATGAACGTGATGCATCTTTTGCTAATTCTTCTAGTCTCTGCCTCGCCGAGGCAAGCGTGTGCGAGAGCGTGTGCCTTGCGACTTACTTAGAATAAGCATCGGAATACAACTGGTATGTGGTTGTGATGCGATGCGTTTGTACATAATATTGTGGACTAATTAATGTTGTTTTTTTTTTTAAACTACAACACTGAGGCAGAGAGTTGACCTGCCATTAGTCATTCTTTTATTTTGTTCTATTCAGTTCAGTACAAATTTTTCTGTTTTTATTGTTTTTGAATATTTATGTAATTAATTCGGCCAATGTACCAGATGTCTACGTTTACTTTATCCAATTTTATGTTGCGTCTTCGAATCTATAAATATGAAATTACCTATATGCATAGCAATTATCATTGTTAAAATTTAATTTATATGAATGTATATAAACTACGAATCAAAAACCTTTTTACTATGCCAATAAGTGAAAGGGATAATATCTTGAAATACTGTCCTCTATTTTTACACTGCTAGTAAAATACAAGCTGCAGTTTAACATATCCCTAACCTGTGTAGTTATTTATCTGAGAAAATCGTGCCCTTCCGAGGAAAGAGCTCCTCAGCCATTTATATCGCCTCCGGTACGGTCGGAGTACAAGAGACAGGAAATGAAGCCGGACAAACAGGATGCGGGAGTTTTTGGCGCGCTCCGCGCGGAGCTCGAGAACCAAACGCAATGTGTGGAGCGTTCGAATTATTTCTTTCGTCTTTGTCTTTCTTCCACCTCGGTGTGTGTAATGAGTAGTGGGAGGAGAGAGAGAGAGAGAGAGAGAGAGAGAGAGAGAGAGAGAGAGAGAGCACGGGGGTTGAGTGAAAGGGATGAAGACAAAACTATAGTTCTCTGTATACGCCCTGCTTCCGCGCGCGCTATCGAGGCGGGAAAGGGGCGGGGGAGGGGGAGGGGAGAACCAACGGAACGGTTCTGCGACGGAGGGGTGGGGACGGAGCGGGGAGGTTTTGGAGTGTCGCAACGGTCGAGAAAGGGGAGGGGCTGGCCGCTCCCGTGAAGTAGAGGAGGGAGGAGGGAGGGGAAGGGGAAGGAGAGGGAGGGAGGGAGAGAGAGGAGAGAGAGAGAGAGAGAGAGAGAGAGAGAGAGAGAGAGAGAGAGAGAGAGAAAGAGAGAGAGAGAGAGAGAGAGAGAGAGAGAGAGAGAGAGAGAGAGAGAGAGAGAGAGAGAGAGAGAGAGACCGCGAGGGGAGCGACGACCTGACGCAATCCTCGCCCTCCCCATCCCCGCCCCGCGGTCCTGTCCGGTGCGGTCCGGTCTCCGGTCGCGCCCTCAGGAGGAGCCGAGCACACCACTCAGTCCCGTAGGTGCCGCGTCCACCTGGCAGGCGCTGAGTGAACAGCCCGGCCCGCAGTCCAGCCCAACCATGTCCCGCCCGCCCGGCAACGGCCGGCAATGACGGGTAGGTGAAGATGGAACAGTTTATGGACCTGCTATGTGAGGCTGGGGCTCATGTCGCACCTGCAATGACACGCGGCGCAGCGGGTCTCGGACTCGCTCGCCTCCAAGCAGGCCGCCACGACGGCGACCTGGTCGTACGGCGCTCCCCCCACTGCTCGCCGGCACTGGCGGGTGTACAGAGGCAGCCTGTAGGGGTAGGGGTGGGGGCAAAGTAGCACTTTTTGACTACTTACAGCAAAGTATAGACTTTTGGCTACATTTTTCAGGTACCATAGGGGGAGGGGGGGGCTTTCGGCAACCCCTTTATCCGCACCTGCCCGGAGGTCTACGGCACCACGGCCTCGTCGGCCGCCACGCTGAGCCCCGCCGCCCCGCCCGGTCCGTCGCGTCTCGCCAGGCAGGGGAGACTTGAGCGCTGGAGGGACCGAGTGCGCCGGGCGGGTAGGCAGCGCGGCGACATCCCTGTGCTACGGGCGTGCCTGCTCTGCGCCGAGCGTCCCGAGACAGAGTCAGGGCGGGGCGGGGCGGGGCAAGGTGAGTCCGGGCTGGGGCTGGCCCGGGCTGCACAGACCACGGACAGGTTCTGGGCCCAGCCATACGCATGGTTCGCGCTGCGCGCTGCGCGGGTGGAGGGCCGCCCCGCGGGGCGCGGGGTGGCGCGGCGCGGCGCGGCCGTCGGGAGCGAGCGCGAGCGCCCCGTCGTCGCCCACCCAACCGGTCGCCGATGAAAACAAAAGAGAGACAAGAACAGGACAGGGCGCGGAGAGAGGATTCGAGTGCAGCGGGGCTTACAAAATGTTTCGTTATTTGAGTGACAATGACAAGAACAACAACATTTTCTGGTATATACCACAAAAAAAAAAAAAAAAACGAGAGAAAGGGGACAGTGGCAAGGATTTGTCTTGTGCTCGTTCACGCGTACAAAGAGGCGCGCGACACACGTGGACACCCCCACACACACACGTGTGAGCGAGCGCGCGCACTCTCTCTCTCTCACACACACACAGTGGTTTAACGTCGCGAACCCGCCACAGCGTAATTAAGAGAACACGCCCACACCAACACCCTTTGCGAGGGAGCCAGTGGTGCACAGTGGCGGGGCGGGGCGGGGCGGGGCGGGGCGGGGGTGAGACGGGGCGGGGCGTGGGGCGGGGCGGGGCGAGGCGGGGCGGGGCGAGGCGGGGCAGGGCGCGGCGGCCGGTGAGCGCGGTGCTGCGCGCGGCTCACCTGCAGGCACTGCCAGGGCGGCCACCACACCGCAGAGCAGCTGCGACTACACCGCAGCCCGCACGCGCCGCGCCGCGCGCCGCCAGTGGCGCTTCCCTCTCTCACCCTGCTGCTGCTGCTGCTGCTGCTGCTGCTGCTGCTGCTGCTGGTCAAGTCACCCGCAGTCTTGTTCGCGTTCTGTTGTGTTTACAAGTTGTCTGTACATGGTGATACAGTGGATGTGGATACTCGGCGCATTGCACGTTTTAATAAATGTATTTCTAATTATTGCAGCTGCACCCCTCCTCCTCCTTGTATCGCAGGCGGGCGTCACGTGGTTTTGTGAAGCGGCGAGTCTCCCGCGGCGCCCATAATGTTGATTCTCATGATTGCACTGAATAACTAACCGACCAACTTAACTCTTTCGAGTGGCTATGCGCTCTGCGGGGTCGGGCGGGGTGGGGCGGGGCGGGGCGGGGTGGGGGGGGTGGGGGGGGGGGGGGGGGGGCGGGGCGGGGCGGGGTGGGGCGGGGATGCGCTGGACCGGGTGTTGGAGGGCGCGGCGCGGCCGGCCTCCTGTTGTTGTTGTTGCTCAGGGCGCCGTTTGGCGCCTGTTTGCTGCGCCCCGCGGACTCGAACTCGTCCCGACAAACCTGTCCGCCCCCACAGCCCACCGCACCACAGCACACCTCGTTACAAGAGCTGAAAGGGGTGGGAGTGCTGCAACCCGCATCCGAAAACAAAACCCAGGCGCTGGAAAACTCAAAGCGCAGTGAGGGGCGGCGGGCGGGGCGGCGTGTGCGAGCGAGAGCGACCGAAAATAATCCACGCCCAAAATAACACCTTAAAAAAAAAAAACAAAAAAAAAAACAAAAAAAAAAAAACATAGAACTTGTGGTCGAAGTGCCGGTTCCATCGAAAAATCATTCATGTCTTGGATAGCCTCGCCTTTAAAAGCTCGTTTCACCCTCGGCTCGGCTCGGCAGCGGGATGCTGCAATCAGCCTGCTTTACGTCCGCGTTCGAGTCCATTGCACACGGGCCGCGCGCTGTCCGCCCCGCCCCGCCCCGCCCCGCCCCGCCCCGCCCCGCCCCGCCCCGCCCCGCCCCGCCCCCGGCTCCTCCCGCAACACTCGCGGTCGTATAATTGGGGCGGCGGGGCGGGCCGCGCTCTTTACACTTTTATTGCCGGCCCGAGCGCGACAACTGAATAGAGACATCAGCGTAACTCGCGTCGCGCCCGCTGAGGGGGAGTCGTGTCCGACACTGCGGGCGCGGCCGCGTTTTGCGCTAAGATCTCGACGCTTACAGCGTATCAAACAGTATAAATTTTCGATTGATTTCACTCTTTTCTGAAGAAAAGAAAAAAAAAAACTCCCATCAAAACTATACTGCGGTGCTGTAGGCAGGGCAATGGGTCGGGCGAGGCGAGGCGAGGACGGCGCGCGCCGTCAAGGGATGCCGGGGAGGAGGAGGACGAGGAGGAGGAGGAGCAGGGGGAGTCCGCGGCCCGGCCCGGCGGCCATACGTTAGGCACGCAGCACACCATTGTATCAGCGGGCGGGGCGGGGCGGGGCGGGGCGGGCGGACAACAAATCGGCAAACGAACACATCCGCATTCTCGCGCAGTGATCACGCGCGGCCCGGCGCTGCACCCCCGCCCCCGCTCTACGCAATAACCCCCTCCTCCTCCCCGCCCCGCCCCGCCCCGCCCCGCCCCGCCCCGCACCGCCGGGGCAGATGTCCCTTCTACCGTCAAAGGCTCCGCCGCCCCGCCGGCTAAGCGCAGCACAACCGTAAAACAGTCGTGAAACGTCACCGTAAGTCTCCCGAGGAACAATCCCCTTAATAAGCGGCGACTGTTTCTGGGTGGCACCGCTGAGGTCGGTGTGTGTCGCCCTTGTCATCTCTGCTACTTATGACTGAGCTGTGACGTGCGTTTTATCCCCGAGTGACCTCTAAAATAATTGCGGGGCCGGGCAGACTATGAGCCTCGCGAACGAGCGCGCAGTCTGTGCCCATACCAGCACGTTTCTCCGAGGGGTGTGCACATTCTCTATGAGCAGACTAGGAAAAGGCAGGCGTTGGTACCCACCGATCCACACGGCTGTGTTGGGCGCTTTTTGCCTACTTTTTCTGGCAACACTGGTTGCGGCACGACTCGCGTCTCAAACACTCTTGCTGGGAGAGAATATACGAGAGCTGAATCTCGTTCGTCAGATAACAGTCCCCGCGATGAGATTTGTATTTATTGCAAGACGCTGCTGTCGCGGCGAGCGAGGGGGCAACCACTCCCCATCATAGTGAACACGGGATTTCTACTGATGCACAAGATTTCTCTCAGATTTTGAGAGATTTATCTCAGATTTTGAGATATTTATCTCAGATTTTGAGATATATTTATCTCAGATTTCATGAGATTTCATGAGACTTCATGAGATTTCACAAGATTTTAATGAGATTTCATGAGATTTTCAGTTAGATTTCCAAGGATTTTATCGAGATTTCCGAGGATTTTATCGAGATTTCTGCAGGTTTGTACATGTGCTGTCTCCTGTGCACAGGACTTGGCGAGTGGTTGCCCTCTCCCCTCGGCGGCGAGCGAGAGGTGAGGCGAGAGGCCCGCTCATCGCCGCGGTGAGGCGGGTGGCCTATGCTCGACTCCGTAGGGGCACGCCAACGCCGCCCTCCTCGCTCGACACTCAATTAGCCCGAACCTCTCTGAGCTCCGAGGGGCGGGAATGTCTAGAGTGTATTGCAATTGTTTCGGTATTATTTCGGAACGTTTTTCCTCGGGCAATCTATCTCTTCACAGCTGTGAAGATGTTGCCTAGTAGGCAGGCGTTGATACCGACCGCTCCACACGGCTGTGTATTGGGCGCTTTTTGCCTACTTTTCTTGCAACACTGGCCGCAGCCCTCCTTTGGCTCCACCGTGAGCTCCACGACACGGGCCGCTATAGATTCTCGCTTTCGCACAGTCCGCCCAGTGAGCGCGGCGCGGCGCGGCCCGGAGGACCCGCTGTATTGGGGAGTGCCGGCGGGTCGGGGCCGGCCGGGGCCGGGGGAAAAGCAAAAGCCATCAAAGCACATCGCTTTGACTACATCACGCACCCGCCCGGCCCGGCTCGGGGGAGGGAGGGGAGGGGAGGGGAGTGTTAAGGGTGGGGGTGGGGTTGGGAAGAGCTGGTGGCTGCGTGCGCGGCGCGGCGCGGCGCGGCGCTGAGCTGCGCTGATCGGTGCCGCGGCCCCGCGGCCCGACCGCTCGTTCGGAGGCGACCCGCGGTGTGGGGGTGGTCACGTCCGTGAGACACGTGCTGGCGCTGGGTTCCCACGTGCCGGGCGCCCGCCCCGCCCCGCCCCACCCCGCCCCGCCCCGCCCCGCCCCGCCCCGCCCCGCCATGGATACATCCGCGCCGCCGCATATTTGCTGATTAGAATTCACTCTCCTCGTCCCGTCTCGTCGGCCAGCAGCGCGGCCTTGTTGTTGTGCTTCGGCACCGAGGCGGCCGTCCCAGCCTCAGTCGACTGATTCAGAAGATCGCTCTCGCGTTCCTCTTTCCTTGTCGCACCTATGGCGGTGCTCTATGCTGGGTATGGCAGTGCTTCGTGAGTGCGACAAGGACAGAAGTGCGAGAGCGATCCTCGGAATCAGCCGGCAGCCTGCTCTGCTCTGCTCTCGGGCACCAAAGCGAAAGCTGCTGGGCGGAGCACGTGGTTGGTCTGGGACACCCACCCCCGTTCTGTTTTCAAAGTGGGGCAAACATGTAGCGTTGAGGGAGGCAGGCGGTGGGTCGGTCGGTAGTGGGGCGCAGGGCCCTATCACTTCGAGATCGGGGGTGTCGCTCTTTCTCTCTTGCACCTCAGTCTCTCGAACGGAAAAAACGAGATGGACATACAAACCCCCGATCTCGAAGTGAGAGGGCCCTGGTGGGGCGCTGCGCTGCGGCACAGAATCGGTCTCGCACGTCTGTCCTTGTCGCACTCATGGGGCACGGGGCACTGCCATGCACAGCAAAGCGGGGCGACGCCATGGGTGTGGCAAGGACACAAGTACGAGGGCGATCTACCGAATCACTCGGCAGTGCATCGCTAAGTGGAGGCGCGGTGCCGGGACCTGTCGGACTTTACTACCGTTTGTACACCACTTTCCTCAGTTTCTCTAAAGTCCTGGATGGACGAGAAGCGCGAACCGCGTCGCTGCACCTGATTGGCGGGCGCCATTTTGACTTGAGCCCATGTTAATCCCCGTATACCTGCCCGGCGGCCCGGCCTGCCGGCTCCCTACCGCCGTATGCCTGCCTGCCTGCCTCGTACTTCTGTCCTTGTCGCACTCATAGGGTACCGCCATGCTCTACATAGGACACCGCCACAGGTGCGACAAGGAAGGAGGAACGAAACCGCTCTTCTGAATCAGTCGGCTGCCGGAGGAGACGTCCGGCTGACCTCGCGCTTCTCTCTCATCCAGGACTTTTAGTCTCTCGTGCAACCACCCGCTCCCCCCCCCCTCCTCCCCCGGAAAAAATAACGCGCTGCACCCGGCCAGGTACTGACATGCACTGCACACGGGCTCAGGTGCGCGCACCGCCCACCCCCCGCGAGCGCGAGCGAGCTCGGGAGCGGAGCGTGGGAACCGTGGGAGCGAGACTCGGCACCCTCCGAGGCACCCTCGCCTCGCCTCGATCAGGGTGGGAGGGGAGGGGAGGGGAGGGCGCGGCGCCAGGGGTGTGGGAAGGGGAGGGGAGGAGAGGGGCGCGAGGATGAATTGGAGAGGGACGAGGGGGAGAGGGAGGGTAGAGGAGGAGAGGGAGTCGGAGTCAGGGGGTTGTTGTGGACGCCGCGCGGCCGCGCCGGGGGAGCAGAGTTCTTCAATGGAACGGGATAAGCCGGTGACGCGGGCCGTTTGCGTGTGTCGCACGGGCAGAGGTGGATACGCTCCGGCGCCAGCGCCAGCTAGTCTGTCAACTGATTCAGAGGATCGCTCCGTCCTTGTCGCACCCATGGCAGTGCCCTATGCAGGCTATCGCGGCACCCCATAAGTGCGACAAGGGCGGAGCTACGAGAGCGATCCTCTGAATCAGTCGGCAGCCGGACACGACACGGCAACCACGGCCCGAGGCGAGCAGAGGAGAGCGGGTATGTTTATGTTTCAGTCGCCATGTACGTGGAGCGAGCGATATCTGGAATATTTTTGGAATATTTTTCAATGTGTACATGGAATATCCAAGTGGTCGACCCCTCGGTAAGATATCGGATAGTACTGCGGCTGTATCGCCATGCCCTCGTCCTTCAAAACTGCCTCTTTCAATTTAAGGTCCGAGCAAACTCCCGCCCCGTTACAAGCAGTGGTGATCCGACCCACATTCGTCAAGTGGTGCGTGATGGCGAACGCGGCAGCAGCGACAACGAGGATCGTGCGGTCATCAGCGGTGCGGTGCTGGTCACCCTAACTGCAATAAGTCAATGGCCGCGTCCAGTCCGGCCGGGCCGGCCAAACCATCTCCTTATTAACCGGAAAGTGACCAGATGGCCACAGCGCCGGAGCGGGGCGGGACCGGCACTCTGGACTGGACTGGACCAGGGGTTCCACTGTTGGTGTTACTAATTGAAAATTGCCTCATCCGTTTTCGCATGGAAATCGTTCGATTGTCGTCGTGGGCGCGCGATTGTTGCGTCACGTACTCCAGGGGAGGGAGCCTCTTTGGAGGCCGGTTAATGTTGACCATCATATGAATGGGGCAGAGGGGGAGGGGAGGGGGAGGGGGAATGACCACCAACTAATTGTCTGACCAGAGGCACCCAGACCAACTGCTGTCTCACATGAATTGCCCAGATCTATACAAGTGACGGTGATTGAGTGAAATTTTAACTATGCAGAGGATAAATTTGCTCATTTTAAAAGTCCTTGGAGTGGGGCTGGCCATGCATATCATACTAAGTCAGTGACCAGTCATGGTGTTCCGATAAGGTGATGCAAACGGAAAATATCACAAAGGAAGTAATTGGAATGTTGACTTTATTTCCAAAGTTCAAAAAAATACAAAATTCAAAATTTAAGTAAAATAAAGTATTGAAGACAGTATGCTATAGGATTAATGTAGCTGGCGCTGATACCTAGATCTTTTCAAAATCTGTGCCGTGATAAGATCATCTTCCAAATCATCATTGGTCAATCTTTCAGTGCAAGCCATGTACGGACATCTGCAAGGAGAGAGGAAAATATTCGTTCAGTTACACCAATAAACCATAATGTCAGTCTTACATCGGCCATTGACAGGAATTTAGGATTAATAGTTCACTTACTTAGATCCATATCTTCCATTCTGAATATAATCCTTAATAGTTTTTCTACTGAAGCGGTGTCTACATTTGATAGTTATAACTGGATCAACTAGTTCTGTCTTAGAAATTGGGTCTATGAGGTTTTCATCTGCTTTAGTCACCATAAGATCATCATCCTCTACACCATCAGCTGTAGGAGTAACATGTAGAGATTATCGAAGTAAAATTTAAACAATGTCATAGCCTTGTTGCAAACTCTTAAACATACCAATATTAATCAATTTTGAGACATTTTTAGTATAGTCCTTAAACTTCACATGTTCTTTGACTTTATGCTTCTGAATAGACTTGGACATTTTGTCAGAAAGAATCTTAAAACAGGAAAAAAAAAAGAAAAGAAAAAGGGAGGGGGGACTTTAAGCAGCAATTTAATTTAACTGTGGTCAATGAAAAGCCAATTAAAAGAAAACCATACCTTCTTGTAGTCAATGTTACCTTCCACTGGCATAGCAGTCTCAGCATTGTCTCTCTGAGCATTCTTCTTGCTTTCTTCCTGAGACATTTGTGACAGAAGACCAGGTCGGATGTCCAAATGATAATCTAGCAAACAATAATTTTGAACTAGACCTTCCAAATTTTTTAGATGGTTGTCTCTTTCATTTCCTAGGAATATTAAAAACAGAGGTTAATAAAATTACTGTCATGAAGGTGCTTGGAGACGAATGAGCGTATTTAGAAGTACCTTTCTCAACATATTTAGTAAGGAACTCTGCGCACAAGAATGCCTCTTGAATACCATGTCGTAGAAAATCCCTCTCTTTCTTAGAGTTTTCATCCATTGCTATTTATAGGCTGACAACTGTAAGTAAACAATATTACATCTGCATTTAAACTGCAAATCTGAGTCAATCCGATAACCTTAAAATGCATCAAGGTAGGACTTTAGGAGAAGTTAAAGGTTAACAGTGAAAACTGGGAATGCCAAAATAAAGGCCCAGAAGAGGAGATGTAGACACCAAAAGTACGAAAAGGGACAATCACTGTCAAAAGAAAAGAATAAGACTATTGCACCACAGCCACCGGTACGATCACTCAGAAGACAGAAAACACATCCTTCTTTATTAATCGTAAGCAGCAGGTCGTGCACAGGCCACTCTACAAAAGCAATAAAAAAATGATGGAGAATGAAGTAATACACACTATCTGTGTCAACACCAATCTCAACAAAGAAACTTACAACAGCTGCAACTAAAGGGGAATATACACAAACATCCAAAGCGCGCGCAGTGCACTCCCTTCGTCTCCGCCCCCTACGTCCCAGTCCCACACCTACGCAAGCTAAACAGGTGACTGTCGCATCGAGCCCTCCCCCCTCTCTCTTTGCGGAGGGGAGAGGGGGAGAAGCGGTCGTGTGGAGGGGGAAATCATGCTGTTTCTGGGGTCAAAAACCGGTCAATCTCCGCTCTTGACATAGCGGCCCCATGGTGTAATGGTTAGCACTCAGGACTCTGAATCCTGCGATCCGAGTTCAAATCTCGGTGGGACCTGTCTTTTTGAAACGTGGTCTTAAGTCTTTGATGAGATGTTTTTTATTCTTACTTTTGAGTTCGTCCCGAAATTCAGCAAATGCAGAAATATCGTGGTTTTTAAGTATTTAAATTTAGGTTGAGGGCTTAAGGGAGGATAGGAAAACCAATAGAATGTACATATGTAACAATAAGTGTCGGAATGTAACTATTACCACAGCCATTTATTACACTTTATATAAACAGGGTAAAACAAAATATTTAGTAAAACTTCTTGCCCATCGAAAAACCATGACGGAAAACAGGCATCTCACAACAAAAATAAGAAAATTTTTCTTAAACTAAATTGCCTATTAAAATTTAAGCCTAGTAACAAATATACAAAGAGATGATAAAAATGTCATGAACAATTTTTGGCTGTTGTTGGTATGTTGCGCAGAGAGAACATATGCTGGAGAGAGACTAAAAACAGTTCGGGTGACAATGTGACAATTACACTTATATAAAATATTAAGTCGACTTTCTGTAAGTTAACCAACTTTATGATAAGAAATATATACAATAGTTTCTCTGATCTAGCATGACACCTAATTTTTTTTTAAAAAGGCATTGAAGTAAAGAAATATTGAAGATAAGAAAAAAGAAGAACTCATCTCATATCTTGAAAAGACATTGCTATGAACATTACCAGTAATGAATCCAATGAATGAATAAATGAGTTCATTCAAATCCATGAGGACTTGCTATCCTCGGCTAGCCAATCCTTGGGATTTTTTAAGACTTCCATCAACTTGCCCTCAGCAGAATCAGCAGGTGGAGAATGCATGTACTCCCATCGCTAGCACGACAAAATATTTAGATAAATTAATCAGTAATAATTTAATGAATTAAAATAAAATCTTCAGAGGCATACTTACTGCAACTAAAGGAAGGGACATGAGAATACTCTCATAACGAGCTCCAGGTGTGTACAATCCAAACTTAGTTCCTCTGTCATAGATTAGGTTAAATTCAACATATCTCCCGCGACGAAGAAGTTGCCATTGCCTTTCATGATAGCCATAAGCATCATTTTTGTGCTTTTTAACTATAAAAGGTAAAAACAAAATCCAAATTAAAAAAAAAAAAAAATGTTAACTGTTAATGTGTTCTAAAAGTAAGCAAATACCAAAAACATGTAAGCATTCAATAATTGATTTCAACAAGAACTAAAATCTTACCAAGGGGGAGATAGGAAGGAATGACTGCTTCTGCACAAGATTTTACAAATTTGAAAGCAGCTTCTTGGGATGGGTAATCAATATCATCAAAAAATATTCCACCAACTCCTCTTCTCTCTCCTGTAAATATTACATTAATTATCTGAAGCACACATGGGTAAAAGTATGAAACTTGCTTTTAAATTTAGTCACTCTTACCTCTGTGTGTGATGTGAAAATAATCATCACACCACTTTTTGAACTTTGGATAGAAAGTTTTGTCATGAGAATCACATGCTTTCTTCAGAGATCTATGGAAGTGGCGAGAATCGTCTTCATTGAGGTAGTATGGTGTTAAATCAGTACCACCACCAAACCACCACTAAAATAAAGGTGAAATTACGGTGAAGAAACATGTCACAAACACAGAGGAAAATATCCCTTTTAAAATTTCAGAACTCTTCATAAAAATACCTGGCTAGATCCATCGGATTCTTCTACTTCAAAATATCGATAGTTAAAGTGAATTGTTGGAACCATTGGATTCCGGGGATGAATAACACAACTCACACCAGCCGCAAAAAATGGAAGGTCTCCCTCAGTCTTAAATTTTTTGCCCCTGGCGAAAGTTGGAAAAATTAATCAAAGAAACTTGAGAGGGAAATAGGTGGCTATCAGTAAAGGCTCCTCCTTACCGTGCTTTCATTTGCTGCACTGCAGCAGGCGGTAATGTACCTTTAACAACTGAAATATTTACACCAGCTTTCTCAAAGACCTGACCGTCTTGAATTATACAGGTAATTCCGCCTCCTCCTTCTTTCCTAAGCCACCTGTCTACTTGAAATTGTGTCTCATTGTTTTCTTCAGCTTCCAGGGCCCGACATAGTTCAGCCTGGTGGTAAGAAATAAATGTAACTTCAAAACATAAATATTTAAAAGATTTGGTAAATAACATACCTGAATTCTCATGATAAGTAGTTCCATCTTAGTTTTCATATCAGATGGATTATCCTCCAAAATCTTACGATCAGTAACTGGTTCCGCCATAAAGGCCACTTCATTTTGACCCCAAGTCTTCTTTTTCACTGAATCAATGAACCCAAGACCGGGCAGTGCTGCTAGTAGATATCTGTAACAAATTGCAATCTGCTAGGAGAAATATGTTCAATAACATATATAGTTAAGATAAAAAGATACTTGACCTACAAATTTGAATTAATTGATTAAAGACAAATGAAAAAGTAAGAATGATTGACATTAACAAAAATTTCAAATTAAAAAATTTAACGAAGAATGCGTGTATGTATATGATAACAAAATTGTAAACACGGACGACTAACCTCGCTTTAATCCTTTTCCCTCGTACGCCATGATTGTACAAGGTGACAATTCCGAACTCATGAAAGTGCCGACAGAAAGCTTTGAATATCATACTGACGTCGATCAGACCACGGGATAATCAAAGGAACATACAACTCCAGTTTGCGACAATATTGCGGGTGACTAGCTGGATCGGCTGATCGGCTGGCCCCTTTTCCCCTCCTCCCTCTCCTATCACTCCCCTCCCCTCCCCCTCCTCCTCTCCGTCGATCGCAGGTAGGCAACAACTGCAGTGTTGTGCATGGCCGAGTAAGTGGTTGCCTACTCGCTCGGCGCCAGCGCACCAGGTCGGAAGCCGGCAGCAGGCTCTGGCTGAGTGAAAACAGTAAAACAGATCGCCATCGCTTAGACGCGGGAATCAAAATCATACTGGTTTCCAAGAGATGCACAGAGACCTTCCTGATTTCAGCCGAACATCAAACGGCAAGCTCGCGTTGATGTTTGCCACCATGAGCAGGAAACCCAGAGCTACGCGTTTCAGGGGAACTGTCTCAAATAATTCTTCTTGTGGAAAGCCCGGGCGCCGGGCGGGCCGGGTCACGCCGGTCCGGTCAGGGCCACTGGGCGGGGCTGTGCTGTGGCTGCCCCTGGAGCATTGCGTGCGGGGACCGGGCCGGGCCGGGCCGGGCCGGTCCGGGGGGCTTCCAAGAAGAAGTCGCGATGCCAAAGGGAGTGTGTGATGAGCTGTGTGGCGTCAGGGAGCAGAGAGCCACCACACTTCCTTCCACCCCAAGGAGCGGATCAGCGATCAGGGGACGATCTGCTTCCTGCCTCGCGCCTCGCTTCCTGCACTGTACTTTTTATGGGAACATTTGTTTCCAATTTATGGTGATGAAAACTGCTTTTGGAAGCAAATTGGTGGACACATTCCGACTTTGGAAACTTCCCGTTTTTCTCAGCATATGAATGGCGACACATTTGTTTCCAACTTAAGTGGTGACACATTTGTTTCCATCATAGGCAAGACATGTTTCCATGGGGTGACACCGAGGGGGGATGCACTTGCGTAATAGTCGTGTCACTCTATCAGTAATAAAGTGGTAATAATAGTATGCGTACTAGAAACGTAATAGGAGCGTAATAGCCAAAATTCTCAATATTTTACATAGTTTTGTTCCGTTTTTTTCCCCCTAAATCCGTACAATTTCGGAGCGTAATACAGCGTAATAGACGTAATAGTCGGGTCACTAATGTTAAGAGTGAATACCCACTCGGGTGACACATTTGTTTCCATCCTAGGCAGCACTTTTGGTGACACATTTGATTCCATTCGAGTTACAGTCAGCCGACTGATACAGAAGATAGCTCTGTCCTTGTCGCACTCACAGATCAGCTCCATACAGTAACCTAGAGGGAACACCCTCGTGAGTGCGACAAGGACAGAGGCATGGGAGCGAGGTTCTGCGGATCAGTACATGCAACAGTTTTAAGCGTCCCCTCCCAACTGGGGCCTAGGGGTCGTTGCATCTCCCTCCCAGACAGGTGTGCAAAGAAGTGAAGCGTGATTCTGATGGAGCACGTGCAAAACCCAAGACCGGTTTGTAAACAAGAGTTATAAATTCTTGTTTTTATTTATTTTTAAGCCCCCTCCCCCGACTAAAGTGCTTGCGACTTACCAGTACAGTGTTGGCTGCGATACTGTAATCTGACGTCCCCGTGTGGTTGGTTTTCTTTCAATTAGGCAATAGTCAAAAGCTAGGCTTGAAAACAATATCGGCATAATTTACGGAGGGAAAATCGTCAAAAAATTTCCTGAAGGTAAAACACAGCAACATTGGGTGATAGGCTCGTCCGGAAAATGGTTTAGAACAGGTCAGATTTTCTTTGGGATCGGCAGCACCTCTCCCGCCCACCTCTGGCACTACCGCCGAAACGATGATATTCGACCACAAACGCCTGAGCGCGCATGAGCCTACTGATCGAGCACCACAGCCATGCGCGCGGTGGGACACAGGGGTGATGAATCATGGGGAACAAGTGTCCACGCGCGGCAGGTGTACTACACTGCACGGCCTGCGTGAGAGTCCGCCATTTACGAAATGGAGAAACACTTAATAAAACTGATCTTAACGGGTCCTGCGCTGGACACTCCGGCAGGACACCAACCGCATTCCGGATGCACGCGGGGAATTCCAATCAGGAAGTGAGAAGGAGAGGGAGGGAGGGCGAGAGAGAGAGAGAGAGAGAGAGAGAGAGAGAGAGAGAGAGAGAGAGAGAGAGAGAGAGAGAGAGAGAGAGAGAGAGAGAGAGAGGGAGAGAGGGGGACTCTGGGGCGCCCCTGACATTGGAGTACGTCAGACGTCGCCAGAAACTGGAGTGACAGGCGGAGTGACGTCACGGGAGAGACGCGGCTCGTCTCGGGAGAGCCCGTGCCTCCGTGGCGAGTAGAGTGTGTTTAGCCGCTGACCGGTCGGGTGAGTGTCCGGCACGGCACGGCTCCAGGTGCATTGCGATAAATATTTTTCTGTGGTTTACAGAAATATTGCAAAGAAATTAATTTGCTCAGGTTCATTTTGACACTCTCATCGAGATTACCCCCCGGTTATTAAAAAAAAACATTTCTGGGGCTGGCCTATAATATTTCACTTATTTTTGAAAGTGTAGTAAATTATAGAACAGTATACTATATTAGCGAATCTTTTTATGGCTTTTGGCCTTCGAGACAGCTTTTTTGGTCAAACAACAGAGTAGCCAACAAGAAAAAAAGGGGGACTTTTTTGGTCAAACAACAGAGTAGCCAACAAGAAAAAAAGGGGGATGGTAATTATTGTTTTGAGCCAAATGTCTTGTTTTTTCATTGAAGCTAACATGAGTACAAAAACCTACAACTATTCCTTTAAAAGATTATTCTTGGGAACAGTGCAATTCACCTCAGCCCTGTAAGACTTAAGACTTGTCCTATCCTAGTTTCCTGGCTGACGATTAACAGAACCTTTTTCTTGCGTAGGTTTGAAGGGTACACTTACAGCGTTGTTAGAAAAGTAGGCAAAAACCGCCCAACAAACAGCCGTGTTGAGCGGTCGGTATCAACGCCTGCCTACTAGGCAATTCTCATCTTCATAGCTTTGGCCTAGTAAGGCAGGCGTTGACACCGACCGCTCAACACGGCTGTTTGTTGGGCGGTCTTTGCCTACTTTTCGGAAGTAAAAATGGGTAGGTGTACTACACTAGGGGTTGAGCAGTGTAGTACACCTACCTTTTTTACTTCCGCGTGTGGTAATCTCTGATCCGATAAGGGTTTTTGATTCCAGCACGTGATCACTGGAAAAACAAAGGTGCGATGTCCTACCTTTCCAGGGGTGCTAAACCCGTTTTAGGGGTGGTAAAGTGTAAATTTTCAGTTTTTTAAAAATATTTTCTGTATCAGCAAACCAATCACATTTTAGGGTACATCATCTCATTCCTCGCAAAATTCCGCGTCAAACGAACGAACATGTGATAGGATTCTGATAAGCGGTCAGCAAATGAAAAGCAAGTACTCTGCAAATCTAACTGTTGTACTTCATGACAGTTTAAACTGCAAGACTAGACTCGGCAGTCTTGCAGTTTAAACTGCAAAACTCCGCAGTCTTACAGTTTAAACTGTCATGTAGTACAACAGTTAGATTTGCAGAGTAAAAAAGTACAAAAATTACAATCAATTTATGCTTTTTTTGAACAGAACCCAATCACATGTAGGCTCGTTTGACGCGGGATTTTGAGTAGATTACGAATACAGGTCTTCGAATTTAATTGAATTCCATAGAAAGGAAATATTTCGAAAAAAAAACATAAACTGTAATGCCTTTGGAACTTTAGTGCCTTTTAAAGGTACGACTTAGCACCTTTTGTTTTTCCAGTGATCCTCTCTCTCCCCAGGAGGTCGCTTCCTCCAGCTGTGAGGTGGAGTGGGAGTCCCCGCCTGGCCTGGCCCGACCTGGCCTGGCCGCTGTGCTCTGCTCTGCCCGACGGGACGGGAGGGACTCCTCTCTCTCCTCTCCCCTTGCTCATATAAAGTCTCCGGGGCCGGCGGCGCGGCTCAGTGAGAGCTCAGGGCAGGACACACTCGAGTCAGTCAGTCCCCACACGACGCCCCGCGGTGGACCGCGTACGGACGCGACCGGCACCCGACCTGCATCCATCGGAACAAAGTGAACGCGCCCCGCCCCGCCCCGCCCCGCCCCACCCCGTGATGCGGCTCGCGGCCGGCGCCCTCGTGTGGGCGGCAGTGCTGTGCGTGGCGAGCAGCAGCCCTCTAGGTGAGAGGAGGAGCGGAACGTAACGTGCCTGTGCCATGTGCGTGCCCGCGTGCGAGTGTCTGCGTGCGAGTGCGTGCGAGTGCGTGCGAGTGCGTGCGAGTGCGTGCGAGTGCGTGCGAGTGCGTGCGAGTGCGTGCGAGTGCGTGCGAGTGCGCGCGAGTGCGCGCGTCACGTGTCACCTTGTAGTGTATCCGCGGTACGGGGCTTTCCTTATAAAGCAAGGAGAGTACGGCGTCTCGCGTCTCGTCATATGTAGTGCTTTTGCGACATGTTGTACGTTTGGAGAACACGCGCAGCCGGACTTGTCGTTCGGATCGGACAGTGAACAGTGGCCCGGCCCCGTGCTCATGTGCGCCCTTCCCTGTGCACGTGAGAAGCACACCGGGGGGGTTTGCCGCTGGGACTGACGTCACTCTCCCACTAATCTTACAACTCGTTTCCTCGCCTCGCCTCGCGGTGGTGCATCAGAGGCAGAAAATATCGTCGAAACGAGCCGCCTGGTGCCGGGCCGGGCCGGGCCGCCAGCCAGCACGGCCTTGGAGACGGGCTGGAGATCGTTAAAACATCGTCTCCGATCCGGTCCGCGGGCTCGTTTTATTTGCTGTATACGAAAAAGAGGATGATCCAGAAATAATAATTAATAATAGATTTGTGTGACTAGAGAGAAACGACAGATCAGTTTTGAAATTGCGAGAGGCGATGTATAGCGAACTCTTCCTCCTAGTTTTTTTTCAACGACTGCGATTCCCAAAGCGTTCTCACACTCGCTCTCTCAGTCGCACTCGCTTACACGTATGCCGAGAGGTTGAGAGGCGCGGCGCGGCGAGCGCAAACAACGAAAACCAGTTCTGGCGATCATTTCCTTCAATTGCCGACTTATCTCCGCAATTAAATAAACCTCGGCAGTCCGTGCGTCAGCCTGAGCCTGCGCCCCCCGCCGAGTCTCGCCTGCTCCGCCCGGACGCAAGTCAATAGTCAATCACGTCACCTCCACTGTAACTTTTGTTTGTCATTTATCAAAATATTTTGAGGCAAACTAATTGTGTACAAATAAAAACAAAACCACTGTCAACCAGACAAAAGAATCATCAACGAGTAGATTGCCATTTGAATTCAATAAATAATTTATCAAAATACAACTAATTAATCGACAATAAATGTTGTCACTGATGATAATTATTTAGATGTGACGTCTGAGAGGCTTTTGATACGTGACTTTTTGTTTTTACGGCTTCTGACAAATTGTTAGCCTTGGGTAAATGGCAAGTTTGTCACGTTCCACTTTTATCCGGATGATAATTGTCAAAAGGCAGGTTTTCTTTTTACAGTGTCCCTTCCCGACATCGTGCTATTCCCTTGTATCAAAATATATTACTTCGATAATTAGGCTGACAAGCTGTGAGGCACCCGCGCTCACCTTATGGGTCCGTCTTTGTTTTCAGATCGCAGCCGGCGACATGGACTGATCGGCGCTGTGCTCGGGGGCGGCCTCCTCGGGGGCGGTGGGGGTGGAAGTCCCCTGCTCGGGCCGCTGTTCGGCTCGCAGTCACAGGCGGACTCCAAGTCCAGCGCCCAGAGCACCAACCTCAATTTCGGCAGTAACCTGGGCGGCCTCTTCGGCTTCAATGCCGGCCTGACTCAAAACACTGTAAGTACATTTTCGCGAGGAATCACACTGGTAAAACTAAGGCGTAACATATTGCCTTTCATGAAGCGTACAGTCCGTACGCCTCTTCTTGTAGTGTATAAGAGCTCATATGCGCTCCTTTCCTCCTATCTAAATGCATGGAGGGAATTTCCTTGGAGCGTAGTTGTACGCTTCAAGAAGGGCGTAAGGTCTTGTAAGCTTGAAAAGGGCGTACAACTACGCTTTAGTTTTACCCGAGGGGTCCACCACTCTGGTAAGCATGTGTACACATGTGTACGGTAATCACTGGTAATCACATCCCCAAAATTCCTCTTTTCGTTGTTTTTCACGCTGTTTCGGGTTTTACCCCATGAAAATATGCAAAGGACATTAATTGATAATTTTCTTCAAAAATTTCACGGAGAACTGTTGGTAATCACTGGTAATCGGTAATCGTGTGTACGCTCCTGAACAGAGTGATGGACCCCTCGGTTTTACCAGTGCAGCTACAGCGCCGCATGATAATACATGACAGAGCTATCGATATACATATTATTTTTAAAAAAGTGAAATTTTTAACGCAGCTGCTGAATAATTGTGTGTACAGGCCCAGTCGAGCTCGTCAGCTGGCTCCTCGGCTAATGGCGGCGGCTTTGGCGGAGGCGGCAGCGGCAGCAGCGCGGCCAGCCAGGCCCAGGCCTCGGCGGACGCCAACGGCGCCAGTGCCGGCTCCTCGGCCAACTCGGCCGCCAATGCTCAAAGTGGCGGCGGCGGCGGCTTCGGGGGCGGCGGCTTCGGCGGCGGCCAGAGCCAAAGCCAGAGCCAGGCCCAGAGCCAGGCCCAGAGCCAGGGCGGCGGCTTCGGCGGCGGCAACTTCGGCGGCGGCGGCGGTTTTGGTGGAGGTGAGTGAGGTCAACGTCCTGGACTGACCTGGCGTGCTGTACAGCGCGAGGCGGCCCTCTACGGCAGATTAATGTTGCAGGAGGCTGCCGGAC
The DNA here is from genome assembly GCA_033675135.1 of Frankliniella intonsa. Lineage (NCBI taxonomy): Eukaryota > Metazoa > Arthropoda > Insecta > Thysanoptera > Thripidae > Frankliniella > Frankliniella intonsa. Next base: position 19,778,866 of record CM066253.1, read on the forward strand.
CTGCGGAGGTCAAGGGGGAGGTAACTTCGGAGGCGGCGGCTTCGGCGGCCAAAGCCAGAGTCAGAGCCAGAGTCAGAGCCAGAGCCAGGCGCTGAGTCAGGGAGGTGGATTCGGAGGCGGCGGCGGCGGCAGATACCCCACCGGCGGTGGCGGCGGCGGCGGCTTCCAAGGTGGATTCAACGGCGGCGGTGGAAAGTACCCAGGGGGTGGTGGGGGAGGCCAGTATCACGGACCTCCAGGGGGTGGCTACAGACCACCGCCCCCACCCCCACCGCCACAGCGCCGTCCCGAGTACGGCGGCCATGGCGGCGGTGGATTCGGCGGATCTCAAAGTCAAAGCCAGAGTCAGAGCCAGGCCCAGAGTCAAGGAGGCGGCGGTGGATTCGGAGGCGGAGGCCACGGAGGCCATGGCCATGGCCATGAGGGCGGTGGCTACGGAGGCCACGGCGACGGCGGCTACGGGGACTTCGGCGGCGGCGGTGGCTTCGGAGGCCACGGAGGAGGTGGATTCGGCGGCGGCGCCGGAAGCAAAAGTGACGCCAAGAGTGACGCGTCGTCCTCGGCGGGAGGCTTCGGAGGCGGCGGTGGCGGTGAGTACTGCTGCGACGGCAGCGGGCGGGCGCCTGTGAGCTAGGCAGTCCCGTGGAGCGCGCGCGCCGAGCGGGGCCGCCTACCCGCAGTGACTCAGGCGCTCACGCGCTGCGGGAGTGTTTAACCTCAGCCGAGGCACGGGCTTGTCTTTGACACATTCCTCGTTATTGTCTCGCAGGTGGTGGCGCCGGGTACGACGGACCACCCGTACGGCCACCCGTAGGACCACCGCCGAGCGGCGGCGGCGGCGGCTACGGCGGGGGCGGGCACGGCGGGGGCGGCCACTTTGATGATAACGTGAGAGAGGTGTTCGGTGGTGGCGGCGGCGGCGGCGGCAGCGGCGCCAGCAGCAAGAGTGACGCAGCCTCCTCGGCGGGCAGCCAGGGCTTTGGCGGCGGCCACGGCGACGGCGGGTACGGTGGCCACGGTGACGGCGGCTACGGCGGCCACGGCGATGGCGGCTACGGCGGCCACGGCGACGGTGGTTTCGGAGGCCACGGAGGAGGTGCCGGAAGCCAAAGTAACGCCAAGAGTGACGCGTCGTCCTCAGCGGGCGGCCTCGGAGGAGGAGGCGGCGGCGGTGGGGGCTGCCGTACCTGCGGAGGTGGCGGCTACGGTGGTCCTGGCGGCGGCGGCGGCGGCGGCGGCGGCGGCGGCGGCGCAAACTCGGCGGCCAAGAGCGACGCTTCATCCTCTGCATCCTCTGGCGGCCACGGGGGAGGCTTTGGAGGCGGCCACGGCGGCGGCCACGGCGGCGGCTTTGGAGGCAGTGGATTCGGAGGAGGTCTCGGCGGCAGCGGCTCGAGCAGCTCAGCCAAGAGTCAGGCGTCGTCGTCGGCCGGTGGCGGCGGTCCTGGTGGAAGTAAGACTTCCAGCTCGGCTCAGTCCGAGGCGAGCAGCAGGGGCGGCGGCGCGGGCTCCTCCAGCAAGTCGCAGGCCTCCAGCTCTGCCTCCAGTGACTCACTGGTTTTCGACTAAAACTACATCGAACCTCGCCATAGAAGAGGGAGTGTAAAAAGCATCGATTTTAGATATATTTTCGAATTTCATTTCGTCTAATTGTTTAGCGACTATAAGGAAACATCTTTTAATGACAAAGTGCCAAAATCATTGTCGGGAAAAGTTTCTAAATCCAATTCTCTTAGGGGAAAAAATGTAAGGTTGATTCCAAAAATAATTGTATCTCTTTTTTCCCGCAAACTTTGTACGACAAGTTTTATTTTGTTACGGATCTGCATGAGTATGTTTACTGCAAGGTGTGCTGTCCAAACGACTGATTAAAGTACCCAAAGTAACTACGTTACTTCTTGTTGCCAACTGGGGCTGTTCAAAATTATTTATCCGAGCATTCGGCAATCGTATGTGGGTTACGTACCGCTATTGCGAACAATTCTCAAAAAGCACAGCAATACTTTAGTCGCTCACAAAGGCCTATTATTTAAAACCCACTCCTTTCGTTAGGCAACCCAGTGTGTGTGTGTGTGTGTGTGTGTGTGTGTGTATAGGACGCGGCGTGAGTCCTCTAATCTGTCCTCAGTGTGAATAAGAGTTATGAGTTTCCCAGTACTAAACACAAAAAAAAAAAAAAAAAAAAAAAAACCGTCTCCCGTAAACCAAATTGGTACAACATTAAGTTAGGGCAGTACTAAATATGGAGGTCAGATTGATTGAAGAATGCAGCCATGCATCGATTTTATTTAGGCAGACATAACAGTATTTCATGAACAGCTCTATCAGCGGCCGTATATAAAGGGGTTGTATAGGCCACCCCCGCCACCAGTAGAGAAGCTACTGCTACTTGACATGGCGACATTGGCGTTTCCGCCTACACCGAGACCGCCGAGAAAGGGAATTCCGAGACCGCCACCCAGGCCAAACGACGAACTCGATCTGTACACAAAAAGGACAACATCAATTTGGACCGCTACAGAACAAAAATTGGAAAAGAAATGTACATGATACTTATACGTACGCTTGGGCGCCGGCGGCGCCGAGGCCGAATCCCTGGGGCGCTGCAATGAGAAAATTGGCAATGTAAATACCGAACCGCGCCGACTCCTACAAATTCTTTCCCATGCTGAGTACTAATGTTGTTATAATTTCAATGTACACAAAGTTGAAGGCATTTGATTTCTCAATAACACCGTGGACCGCATATGCAAAGTGGGGAGAGGAGGGCAATTTTTGCCCGCTGATGATTCGACGAACAAAAACGAACATATTGCGCAAACCAAAGGCGGAACTGCAATAGCTGATCCCGTACGTACCTGCGGCCGCCAAGGCGACAGCCAGCACGAGGAAGATGACGAGACTCTTCATCATGGCGCTTGTTGAGATGAGCTCTCTGTGCAGGTCTGGGCCTTCTTTAAGTACCCGGCTACATGCACCGCCCTTGCCCACGCCCCGCTCAGGCCCCGCCCCGCCCCACCCCGCCCCACCCCACCCCGCCCCACCCCACCCCGCCCCGCCCCGCCCGGCCCCGCATCGCCCGGCCCCGCCCCGCCCCGCCCCGCCCCCCCCCCCCCGCCCGCCCAGCCCCGCCCAGCCCCGCCCCGCCCCCCCCGCCCCGCCCCGCCCCGCCCCGCCCCGCCCCTCCCTCGCTCTCAACAACAACTAGCGTAGTCTTTACAGCGCCCCTCCGCATAGCCCGCAGGGCTGGGCCCAGCCTACCCCGCTACTTACGCGGTTACCAACGTCATCGTCATCGCCTCACGTCAGGTTAGTTTACCGGACGGGACGGCTGGCTCTTAGATGATTTATCGTTTCCACAGTGAAAAACGCGGATTGCAAAAACAAACAGCGTTCAAAAGACATCTCAAACTTTTTGAGATTTCACCGGAAAAACAAAGGTGCTAAGCAACACCTTTCCAGGGCCGCTAAAATCAAGTGCTAAGTTTAGTGCCTTTCCTGGAGCACTAAATCTTAGTGCCTTTGCAAAGGCACTAAATTTGTATGAAGTATAAGCAGCTGGTCAGCTAAAGGTGCTAAGTCCTACCTTGAAAAGGCATTTACAAAATTTAGTGCCTTTCCAAAGGCACCAAATTTTGTAAATGTCTTTTAAAGGTAGGACTTAGCACCTTTGTTTTTCGAGTGTTTGTTTCGCTATTTTGAGCCCGGACAACATACCCCTTTGCCCCTCTCTATTTGAAGCTGCTCACACCCCTCCCCTCCCCTCCCCTCCCCTCCTCTCCCTCCCCTCCCCTCCCCTCCCCTCCTCTCCTCCCCTCTCTTGTGCCGACACTTGTACCGTTTCTACCACATTTCAGAAAGCTGTCAGATAAGGCTAATGCTTTGCTTGAAGCAGAGACCACCTCAACGCCGACTGCCGAGAGGAGAGGGCTGTTGACCCGTTGTTTGAGCGGCCCCGCGCACCCCCGGACGTCCCCGCGCACCCGCGCACAGCGGCCAGGTATATAAGTGTCCCGGGGGCGGGAGGTGCCCGTCAGACTATCATGAAGACCGCTCTGGTGTGCCTCGTGTGCCTGGGCACGGCGCTGGCGCTGCCCCAGTGGGGCGGGGGCGGGGGCGGCCACCGGGGCTACCATCACAGACCACCGGGCGGTTTCGGTGGGGGCGGCCCTGGGGGCTTCGGTGGAGGCGGCCCTGGGGGTTTCGGTGGGGGCGGCCCTGGGGGCTTCGGTGGGGGCGGCCCTGGGGGTTTCGGTGGGGGCGGCCTTGGGGGTTTCGGTGGGGGCGGCCTTGGGGGTCTCGGTGGAGGCAGACCCGGTGGATTCGGCGAGCTTGGCGGGGGCGGGGGTTACAACCAGGGCGGCGCGTTCAGCGACGGCCAGCAGTCGTCCGCCGGGCAGGCGGCGACCGCAGCTGAGTCCGGAGGGTGAGTATTTCAGTACTTTTCAGTCCATTAATGTTCCAGCCCTCGGGTTGTTCTATTCCCACATTTTAAACTGTCTGCTCGCATTTTGATTTGTTCCAGATTCGATATCAAGCTCCCCGGTGGTCTCGAGTTTTCAGCCGGCGGGAGCAAACAGCAGGCCTTCGGCTCCCAGGCGCAGCAGTCGTCGAATAACAACGGTGTAGTGTTTCCGCCCAGTTTCGGGTAAATAAGGTGTGTCCATAGGACAGGTATGCGCGTCATTTACAGAAAACACTGTACATTTTGATATTGGCCTATCAATCGACATGCGCATTGAGAGGGATGTATTTTCTTAAATTGCATCATAGGTTTTTAACTTTGAATTACGCTTTGTAGGGGGCGTGCTTATCGGCGTCGGCGTTTCCTCCGGCGACTGCGGGGCGGCTTTTAAAACTAAAGACAACTGAAAACATTTTTAGATACTGAGGAGGTGATCTCTCACGGGGGGAGAAAGAGGGGGGGGGGGGGGGCGCCCCACCACGCCTTGCATAAATAGTAAGGTGGATCGCAGCCCACATTGCCTACCCACAAGGCGATTTGTCGAAGCAACGTTTTACTTTGAAAGCATTCATAATGATTAAAAAAGCATTTGTGATATTCTTAAGGGTCAAACTATATGCTGATCGTTGACTGTACCAAATTTTATATTTATAAAATTTTATCTCTGTACAAAAAATTAAACTACACATTAAAATTTAAGTACATATAACTAATAAACCATGCTTATTTCCCCACCACCCTTCACACCCCGGGCCGTGTAGTCGCTCAATGCCGCCAAACAACCACCAATACCTTCCATACGGCCTTACCGCACAGTCGCTATCTGCACGCACACAAATGCCGTTAGTAAAAACCCACTCCCAGTGAGATTCCACTGTTATTGAGAGCACCGCCAGTCAGATTACCACGTCACGCTTGCAGCTGACGAGTGAATGACTCGTTTTCATTTGAGAGCAGAGAAAGCAGCGCACCCATGTTAAACAGGCGCTCTAATTAGTAAAATTGGTGATACAGTTTCTTTTACTTTTGTTAAAATATTTAACATGAACTCTGGCATCGGGCGCACAGATCTAGCTCGGATTAACCACGCCCAAGCCTTAACCGAGGGTGGGAGGGGTGGGAGGGAGGGGGTGGGCGCTACAAAAGCCCCAGCGCTATGCACTGCGAGTCCAGTAGCATGAGGGGCCTGACTGCTCTCGCAATCGTGCTGGTCGCAGCAAGGGCTCCTCCGGTTCTACTGGCGGAGGCGCCCCGGCTAGGTGAGCAAGAACCGCTGCTCTTAAAGAACGATTTAGGAATAATCCATCCGCAAATTTGAATTTAAAAAAGAATGTGCGCCCCTTAAACGCAGTCTTCTTGTCCAGCTCACAGGACATCTACAGCTGCTGTGACGAGCCCAGACAAGTATATCTTCAGAGCCAAGAGGGAAAATGCTGTGGGTGGCGCCGTCAGGTAAGACCCTGCTCTTTGACTTCATTACAAACTGTACAAAACATTTGCGACTTTCGGCATCGCAGAGCACTAAGATTTTGGTTGACAACGCTCAAGAGGGCGAAGCACTCATAAATTAACAGTATATATTTTAAAAGGTTTCAATTTTATAAACAAGAGTTTAATTTTGCAGCGAAAGGGGTGGCGCGGTCCCTGCAGCACGCTCCGCGCCTCAGACAGTGTGCCCAGGCTGCGCTGCCCCGACTGCGGGTTTCGGAGCCAATGCCGCTTTCAGTGCATCTTTTAACTTCGGACTCGGCTTTGGAGCAGGGGGTGGCTCACCCCAGTTTGGAGGAATAGGTATTCCAAACATCCAAGCCGGCTTATCGTCAGCTCAAGCAAGCTCCGCTCAGTTCGGCGCCGGGGGCGGGGGCGGGCAAGGCTTCCAGGGCGGAGGATCGACAGCTCAGGCAAGCACCGCTCAGTTCGGCGCCGGAGGCGGGGGCGGGCAAGGCTTCCAGGGCGGAGGATCGACAGCTCAGGCAAGCACCGCTCAGTTCGGCGCCGGGGGCGGGCAAGGCTTCCAGGGCGGAGGATCGACAGCTCAGGCAAGCACCGCTCAGTTCGGCGCCGGGGGCGGGGGCGGGCAAGGCTTCCAGGGCGGAGGATCGACAGCTCAGGCAAGCACCGCTCAGTTCGGCGCCGGGGGCGGGGGCGGGCAAGGCTTCCAGGGCGGAGGATCGACAGCTCAGGCAAGCACCGCTCAGTTCGGCGCCGGGGGCGGGCAAGGCTTCCAGGGCGGGGGATCGACAGCTCAGGCAAGCACCGCTCAGTTCGGCGCCGGGGGCGGGCAAGGCTTCCAGGGCGGAGGATCGACAGCTCAGGCAAGCACCGCTCAGTTCGGCGCCGGAGCCGGGGGCGGGCAAGGCTTCCAGGGCGGAGGATCGACAGCTCAGGCAAGCACCGCTCAGTTCGGCGCCGGGGGCGGGCAAGGCTTCCAGGGCGGAGGATCGACAGCTCAGGCAAGCACCGCTCAGTTCGGCGCCGGAGCCGGGGGCGGGCAAGGCTTCCAGGGCGGAGGATCGACAGCTCAGGCAAGCACCGCTCAGTTCGGCGCCGGAGCCGGGGGCGGGCAAGGCTTCCAGGGCGGAGGATCGACAGCTCAGGCAAGCACCGCTCAGTTCGGCGCCGGAGCCGGGGGCGGGCAAGGCTTCCAGGGCGGAGGATCGACAGCTCAGGCAAGCACCGCTCAGTTCGGCGCCGGAGCCGGGGGCGGGCAAGGCTTCCAGGGCGGGGGATCGACAGCTCAGGCAAGCACCGCTCAGTTCGGCGCCGGGGGCGGGCATGGCTTCCAGGGCGGAGGGGCGACAGCTCAGGCGAGCACCGCTCAGTTCGGCGCCGGGGCAGGTCAGGGGTACCATGGTCGACCCAGTCCTTTTGGTTTTAGACCTCCATACAATTGGCCTTGGTTTGGACCGAGTTTTGGATGATAGTGCTTTTGTCCTTAAATATATTTGTATGAAATAGATTCTTAATGTTTTTTTCTAATGCTTTTTGTTTTCACCTCCGAACATATGACATTCTGCAGTTTGTTTCATAGTAAACCCTTTTACTTCTTTGTTTTTTGTTGTTGTTGTGTTTTTTGCATAAATTAATCCTCCTCTACACTTCACCTGTACCCAACACTTTTGTTCGTGAACACGGGGAAATAATTAATTTCTCGTGCTTCTAGTCTAGTCCGTCAGCCAGCTGTCGGCATAAACCGAATTTATGGAGTCGTCTTGGAGGTCATGAGGTGTCCCCAGGTATTTGCATTTGGCACAATTTGGCACAATCTCGCCCCATTTAATACTCTATGCCATCCCTGACCTGGACCCACCCCACGCACACACCACCCGCGGAAAATAACAAGGTGTGAGTCAACCGGACGGAGCGCGGCGGGGGAGAACTGCTGCTTGCAAAATTAATGCGGGAGGAAGAGGTGACGTAGGGGGCTAAGTATGTGCTGGGTGGGCGACTGGCCTCAGGAGGGTGGAAGAGACCGGAAGTGACGCGAAATGAGCCCGCCGCTGACGGCGCGGCGCTCCCCGCGTGGGGCCCAACGGCATCCGCTCCCAGCCTCCATAATGACCAGGGCTCCAGGGCGGCATGGGACCAGTCCCCGGCCAGACCACCTCCAGTGCGTTCTACGCGCTCTGCTCTCCAGCAGCCTCCAGCGCTCTCTCGCGACCGGGCCGCCATGCGGACGCCAACCAACTCCCTTCTGCTCCTATTGGTGTGCCCCCTGGCCAGCGTCGTGGGCCTGTGGCAGGGCTTGGATTCGGACGAAACAGGTAACGTGCCGCAATTGGTCGATGTAATAGTTTTGCTATATTTTGTCCTGTGAGTGTCTTGTGGCGGACGTGCTGTTATAGACACGCAGAGCGAACGTTTCTTTTACTGTACAAATTTTACGATACCACGAGTTTCAAAAATACATTTCTACACAGGTAATGCCGGGACCGCCTTTTACGAGAAAAAACCTACCGAAGGCATTCACAAACAGAGGTAGGCACGTTTCGGATACTTGATTGAACTGTCGGCTTTGCCGTTCATATCTCACCCCCGGTGTTTCGCGCTCTCCCCAGCAACCGCCACCGCCTGAGCCGCTCGGCGGATGACGTGCGCGCCCGATCTGCCCGATCTCTGACGACTGGCCAGCCGCCAGCCAACCCCTTCCCCTTCCCATTCCCCTACTCATCGTTCTCGTTCCCCAGCTTCCCCTTCCCCTTCCCCTCCCCTTACGCTGGCTCCAGCAGCTACAGTCAGGCCAGCGCTGGGGCTGGGGCTGGGGCGGGCTCGGGAGCAGCCGCACAGGCCTACTCGGGGGCGAGCGCAGCCGCGCCCGGGACATTTTGGCCGGGGTACGGCGGGGCAAGCCAGTCCGGCGCGACTGCTTCCAGCGGATCACTCGGATCCGGTTTCGGTGCGGGCCAATCAGGAGCGACTGCTTCCAGCGGATCACTCGGATCCGGTTTTAGTGCGAGCCAATCAGGAGCGACTGCATCCAGCGGATCACTCGGATCCGGTTTCGGTGCGGGCCAATCAGGAGCGACTGCATCCAGCGGATCACTCGGATCCGGTTTCGGTGCGGGCCAATCAGGAGCGACTGCATCCAGCGGATCACTCGGATCCGGTTTCGGTGCGGGCCAATCAGGAGCGACTGCATCCAGCGGATCACTCGGATCCGGTTTCGGTGCGGGCCAATCAGGAGCGACCGCATCCAGCGGATCACTCGGATCCGGTTTTAGTGCGAGCCAATCAGGAGCGACCGCATCCAGCGGATCACTCGGATCCGGTTATGAGGCGAGCCAATCCGGAGCGACAGCATCCAGCGGATCACTCGGATCCGGTTATGAGGCGAGCCAATCAGGAGCGACTGCATCCAGCGGATCACTCGGATCCGGTTATGAGGCGAACCAATCAGGAGCGACTGAGTACAGCGGTTCGCAGTCCACTGCAGGTTCATCGGCCACCTCCGAATCTGCAGCAGGCCTAGAAGCGTCGGTTATAGAAGAAGGCAGCCAATCCGCAGCGTCGGCCGAGAGCGGGGCGGGCAGCGGAGAAGCTAGTGCAGTGTCAAGTGGTTCTAGCCAAGCAGAAGGTGTTACGCCAGCTGTCTTAGCAGGACCCGCACTTGAATCAGGGCAAACAGGGACTGCCGCGGCGTCTAGCTTAACAGAAAAGCCACGAGTTGTCCCGATTGCCCCGGCAGGAAATCTAGCCGGCTCATCGGCCACATCTGGAACCTTTGGTTCTGGTTACGGTGGTCAGTCAGGAGCCACTGCTACATCAGGATCCTTCGGGTCCGGTTTTGGAGGTGGACTGTCAGGAGCCACGGCCTCTTCGGGCTCTTTCGGGTCAGGCTTTGGGGGAGGGCTGTCTGGGTCGGGGGCTACAGCTAATTCAGGATATTTTGGCTCAGGTTTTGGAGGGGGACTTTCCGGCGCCTCTGCTAATTCGGGCTCTTTTGGCTCGGGTTTCGGAGGGGGATTATCAGGGGCCACTGCTAATGCTGGATCTTTTGGCACGGGCTTTAGCGGCGGTCTATCTGGGGCCACTGCTAGTTCGGGATCTTTTGGCTCAGGTTTTGGAGGGGGGCTTTCTGGTGCCTCTGCTAATTCAGGATCTTTCGGACCGGGTTTTGGAGGGGGATTATCAGGGGCTACTGCTAATGCTGGATCTTTTGGCACGGGCTTTAACGGCGGTCTATCTGGGGCCACTGCTAGTTCGGGATCTTTTGGCTCAGGTTTTGGAGGAGGGCTTTCCGGCGCCTCTGCTAATTCGGGCTCATTTGGTTCGGGTTTCGGAGGGGGGCTATCCGGCGCCACTGCTAATTCAGGTTCTTTCGGCACTGGATTTGGAGGGGGCCTTTCCAGTGCCACTGCCAATTCAGGATCCTATGGATCAGGTTTTGGAGGGGGATTAACTGGAGCCACTGCTAGCGCAGGATCTTTCGGTTCAGGCTTTGGCGGGGGCTCATCTGGCGCTTCTGCTAATTCAGGATCTTTCGGTTCTGGTTTAGGAGGGGGACTATCTGGAGCCAGTGCTAACTCAGGGACCTTTGGTTCTGGTTTCGGGGGCGGGCTGTCAGGGGCAACGGCCTCCTCGGGATCTTTGGGGTCGGGACCCGGGTTCACCTCTACCTATTCCAACGCGCAGGCCTCGTCGGGCTCCTACTCAGCCACCCCCACCAGGTGGCCTGGGTCACTACAAGCCTCGCAGGCAGCCGCCCAATCCTTTAGTAATGGGGGATACAGAGGGCCCTACGGGCGCAGCCTCAGGCCGACTGGATCGGCAGCCACTGCTCTTAGCGGATCCGGATCGGCCGGCGGAAATGTCAAGGCAGAGGAGCTGTCCAGAGGCGGATCGAGAGCATCTAGTGTCACGCCGGGTGAGTGGTTCATCTTAGACTTAGAAGAAAAAAATCTTACAGAATTTAGAGAGCGACTGCTTGTTGCCCTTATATTATGGTGTTTTGTTTCTCAAGTAACCTTTCCTAAACATGAGAACAGCGTATAGGAGTTATGGGGAGATGAGGAAGAAAGGGGGTCGGGGTAACAACACTCTGCATCGCGAAAAAAAATGCCTACGTAAGTTTCCCACTAATACGCTCTCTTTTCTCCCAGACGTCAAGGACACTGCCGCGGGGGCTGCACGAAGCACTGCTCAGGCTGCCCTTCGTGAAGAAATCGTCTTCCCCGCAACACCAGACTCCACTAGGAAATTAGCCTCCGAGACCAATGCGCCGTAAACAAACAGAATCGGTGAGGTTCACCGAGTCTTCAACCCTTAATTTATTTGTTACGTAGTTATTGTTTCTTGGTGAGAAATATATGGATGTTTTAATTAATCTCGTCAATTATTTCCTCCAATTATTATGACAGAGCGATGTAATGCAACTATGTACCGAGCAAACGTAACAGTGTGCGGGGTTGCCTACCCGGTCCAGCCGTAAGGCGCCGTGCCCCTGGGCCCTAGGGTGGGCAGACTCAAAATACTGACACATATGCATATGTTTTCTGTAACACCCGGAACGCGCGGTGCTGTTGCCTTCCGGTAAACAGTGACAGACAAAAAAAGAGTAATTTGTGTGTAATTTGCGCTGATCACGGGTGCTTTAATAAGCGATATTTCCCTAGACAAAAATTCAAGCTCTTTTGAAACTCGCCCGAACGCTCCAATCTGTTATCCCTTTCTCTCTCTAACTCTCCGCATACATCAAAACATATTTTACAATACGACAAGTTTTATTTATAATAGATGTAATTTTGGGAGGAGGTCATGGCAGCAATAAACGAAGATAATAACAGTAAAAGTAATAATAAATTAAGTATTATTGTATCACAGTCGAGCGATTTTATGAAGACATAACACACTTTAGCCACATTTTCATTATTTTCGAAACGTCTACACACAAAAATAAATCCCTTCCATTTTTCAACGTTGTTTGGAGGCATTTGCAAATGTATCCTATTTTCATTTTCCAACTGAGCTACTGGAGCTTGAAGAACTCGATGACGAAGACGACGACGATCCCCAGCCACCCGATGACGAGCTCGACTCGCTCTTGGAGGCGCTGGAGGCCTTGGAGCCGAGGCCAGCTCCAGCGCTGGAGCCGGCCGAGCTGGACGAGGACGCTCCAGCAGCAGAGCCGCCCCCGCCATAACCGCCGGCCTGGCCGGAGGCGCCGGAGGACGCCTGGCTGCTGGCGGCGCTGTTAGCCCCCGCCCCCGCCCCGCCACTGCCCCCTGGAATCACCTCGTTGGCAGAGGGGCCGAACCCGGTGCCTCCCGCCCCCGCGCCGGACTGTGCCGAGCTGGACGCGCCGCTCTGCGCGCCGCTGGACGCCGCGCCGTAAGGAGCGCCACCGGGGCGCGGCAGCGGCCTGGCGCCCGGCGAGGGCGCGTCGGGGAACACGAAGTCCATCGCGCCGCCGTAGCTCGACGCGGAGCTGCTGCTGCTGGCCTGGCTGTGCGCGCCGGATCCCCCATGCGCGCCGGATCCGCCGTGCGCGCCGGATCCGCCGCCCGGGGCGTAGCTGTACGGCGCGGCGCCGCCCCCGCTCCCCGCCGAGGCCTGGCTGGCAGACTGACTGGAGGAGCCCGCCCCAGCGGCTGGGCCGGGGCTGGGGGGTCCGTACGCGCCTCCGCCGTGCGAGCCGGCCCCGGACGCACTCTGCGCCTGTGAGCTGGAGCTGGAGCCTGCGCCAGCACTGCCGTAGCCCGGGCCGCGGGCCGGCGGGGAGGGCGCCGGAGGCGGTGCGTAGGCCGGCGTACTGTCGTAGGGTGCCGGCGCGCCTCCCTGGCACACTGAGCAGGAGGCTGGCGAAGGAGCAGGTGCAGGCGCGGGGGCGGGGGCGGGGGCGGGGGCGGGGGCGGGGGCGTAAGCGCCTCCACCGCCCCCAGCGTATGAGCCGGACGAGCTGCTGCTCTGCGCCGAGGACGCCGCGTTTGCTCCCGCGCCTCCGTACGAGGCCTGTGGAGGAGGCGCGGGGGCGTACGCGCTCGGCGCGCCGCCGCCATAGCTCCCTGAGCCGCCGCCCGCCGCCGCTTGAGCCTGTGAGGAGCTGCTGCTGCTGCTGCTGCTGCCGCTGCCGCTGCCGCCGTACGCAGGCGCGGGCGCGGGAGGGCTGTAGGCGGGCTGAGGGGGAGGGGGCGGTGCATATGAACCACCGCTGCTCTGAGACGAGGATGCCGCCTGGCTCTGCGAGGATGACGATGCGCCTGTAGAGCCAGTGCCGTACGCTGGGGCGGGGGCGGCGGGGGCGGCGGGGGCGGGGCGCCCGCAAGACGTGCAGCCTCCTGTTCCTCCTGTAGGAGAGTACAAGTCCCCGCCGTAGCCGCCACCTCCTGCCGAGCTGCTAGCCTGTGAGGCGCTGGACGATTGAGCAGAACTACCACTGCCCGCTGCCCCGTAAGAGGGGCGCGCGGCTGGGGGCGGCGGCGGCGGCGGGGCTGCGTAGGTAGGAGCCGGAGGCGGTGCCGGCGCGTATGTGGGCGGCGGCGGTGGAGGTGCCGGCGCATATGTCGGTGGCGCCGGCGGCGGCGGCGCCGGGGCAGGCTGCGGTTCTGGTTGAGCGTACGATCCCCCGTAGCTGCCTGACGAGCTCTGCGCCTGTGACGACGCCCCAGAGGACGCGGCTCCACCATACGACGGCGGAGGAGGGGGCGGCGGCGGCCCGTGGTGATGGTGGTGCATCGGCGGGGGGCCTGGCGGTGGTCCGTATGGTGGCGGCGGGGGGTGTGGTGGGCCGTAGGACGGCGGGGGCGGCGGTGGGCCGTAGGACGGCGGGGGTGGCGGTGGGCCGTAGGACGGCGGTGGTGGCGGTGGAGGGCTTGGTGGGCCGTAGGACGGCGGTGGTGGCGGTGGGCTGTAGGACGGCGGGGGTGGCGGTGGGCTGTAGGACGGCGGCGGTTGAGGCGGAGGGCTCGGCGGGCCGTAGGACGGCGGTGGTTGTGGACGCCCTTCAGAGCACGCAGTACAAGAGCCCGGCCGCGAGCCGCTCACACCGTAGCTTCCTGCTGAGCTCTGGCTGGAGGACTGGGAGCCAGACGAAGACGTCGCGCCTTGCGGCCGAATCACGATGGTGGGCTGCTGCTGATGGCCGTAGCCGTCGCCACCCTGGCCGACTCCTTTGATGACGACGACAATCTTGTTGGGGTTCATGACGTCTTGCGAGACGGCGACATTGGGCGAGCCGCCGGACGCGTACACGGGGGTGATGGTGAGCTGGCCGCTGGCGGGACGGACCGGCACCGGCCTGGAGGGCCGCGTGCTGAAGGTTAACGGAATGGTGATAGTCTGCCGGTGGCCCCCCGAGGACGGCACCGTGATGACCTGGCCCTGGCCGTGTCCCACGCCGCCGACAGAGTTACCGCCGCCGTACGCTGGCCTCCTCACCGGGGCGTAACCCCCCGACCCGCCGCTGGAAGCCGAGCTGCCCGACGAGGCGCTGCTGCTGGAGCCCGCGGCAGGCGCGGCCGGCGCTGGGGCAGCGTAGCCAGGGCTGCCCCCGTAGGCGGGAGCCGCTGGGCCGTAGGCGCCGCCGCCCGCGCCACCGGAGTGACTCCCCGCCGAGGACATGGCACTGCTGCTGGCGCCAGAGGAGGAACCAGCACCCCCGTAGCTAGGCGCTACAGGTGCGGGGGGCGGGGCCGGGGCGGGGGCCGGGGCCGGCGCTGGTGGGGCGTAACCCCCGCCGCCGCCTGAACCACCGCTGCCACTGTAGCTTCCGGACGACGACATTGCCGCACTGCTGGCGCCGGAATTCGCGCCTGTGCTGCCATAGGTAGGCGGTCGCACAGGGGCAGGGGCGGGGGCGGGGGCGGGAGGGGCGTAACCTCCCGAACCACCACTGCCTCCGTAGCTTCCGGCAGACGACATTGCAGCGCTGCTGGAGCCGGAGTTAGCCCCGGAGCCACCGTAGGACGGCGCAGCGGCTGGAGCAGGGGCGTAGGCAGGAGGGGCGGGGGCGGGAGGGGCGGGGGCGGGAGGGGCGTAACCTCCGGAACCGCCACTGCCCCCGTAGCTTCCGGCAGACGACATTGCAGCGCTGCTGGAGCCGGAGTTAGCCCCGGAGCCACCGTAGGACGGCGCAGCGGCTGGAGCAGGGGCGTAGGCAGGAGGGGCGGGGGCGGGAGGGGCGTAACCTCCCGAACCACCACTTCCCCCGTAGCTTCCGGCAGACGACATTGCAGCGCTGCTGGAGCCGGAGTTAGCCCCGGAGCCACCGTAGGACGGTGCAGCGGCTGGAGCAGGGGCGTAGGCAGGAGGGGCGGGGCGGAGGGCGTAACCTCCCACCACCACCACTTCCCCCGTAGCTTCCGGCAGACGACATTGCAGCGCTGCTGGAGCCGGAGTTAGCCCCGGAGCCACCGTAGGACGGTGCAGCGGCTGGAGCAGGGGCGTAGGCAGGAGGGGCGGGAGGGGCGTAACCTCCGCCAGAACCCCCACCCCCGGCCCCGGCCGCCGCCGCTGAGTTCGCGGAGCTGCTCGACCCCGCGGATGCTCCTGACCCCCCGCTGGGCGGCGCCGGCGCCGGGGAGCCGTAGCCGAGTCCTCCTCCGTACCCAGCCGCCCCCGCATTGCTCGCACTAGAGGCTTCACTCGCCGCCTTGCTGGAGGAGCCGCCATAACCTGATGGACATTTTCGCTATGAGTACGCTCTGTATCCAGCCGGCAGGACGGATAATGTAAATGGCTGGTGGTTCATCACACTTACCGCCACCGCTCGAGCTAGAAGACGATGAGCTCGAGGAGGAAGAGGAGCCGCCCCCAGCACCACTGCTGGAGCTGCTCGAGCTGCTGGAGCTGCTGGAGGAGGCGACGAAGGCCCGAAGTCCTCGATCAAAGTAACCGAAAACATCGTCGGGCGGAGTTTCCCACCGCGGTCCTAGAGCCGCTCTGGATATGCGATCTGAAAGTTAAGAAATAAATAAGCATAAATCTGCATTTGCTGTGATGTGCACCTGACGGAGCCCGCTCCGGGATAAAAAGATAATTTTTGACATAGTGCCGCCGCGCGGCGCTCCGGGGGAGTCCCAAAAATTTGACGCTCGGTTCGGTCGCTTGTAATCGGCTTGAGGGGTATCGTGAGCTCGCTATACACAAGACCATTAGGTGACGTCAGGCGCGGCGTGTGAGCGCGGGCCGGGCCGGGCGGGGCCGGGCGGGGCCGGGCGGGGCGCGCGGGGCCGCGGGGGCCTCCAGCGGGGCCCGGCACATCGTCATTATCGGTACGCGCCGCGCGCACCTGCTGTGCCGCGAAAATTATTTTTGAAAAACGTTTCCCGCATTCGCGAGCCATGTATGTAGAGTCGGGTTTTCTCATTGGGCCTGCCTGCCTGACTAAGAAATAAATGTTCCACAATTATGAATGCTTATAAAGTCAAAACCTTGGGGAATAAATATTTCAGTCCGCGTAAAATAAGGCGGACTGTACGCGAACTTGAAGTCGTCGCGCAGTGCAACGTGTCGCACTGTACCGGGTCGCGAGGATAAGTCGCTGTCTGTGGCACAGATGAAAAAATAATAAAAACCGATTTTTACTGCACTAGGTACAAGGCTTGACGTGATAGAATGTCATTTCCTAAAATGCAAATAAAGAGTATACTAACATATAAATTTGTTAAAACGACGAATAATTTTTCAATGAGTGAGGCACAACAGCAACAACACGCGTGACGATGTTGCGCCCCTGTAAAGTGAATCTACCTAAGAACTAAATTTAATTGTTGGAATTGATGTGAACAAGTCACCTCTCCTCCTCTAACCCCGAGGCCCCGGGCCTTTTCAACGAAGTGGAGTGAGGAAACGGAATGGGAGATAGGCTGACTCAAGGTCTCTGTACCAGTATCTGAGATGCATTGAACAGGAACGATAAACCACCGACTTATCTGCAGGCCGTACTGTACGTTAAGCCACTTATGCAAGTGCGTCAATTTTGTTTTGGAGAAGTGAAGTAAGGGATATCCACAACAGGTCACTGAGCCACTAATTTACAGCAGGAAAAGAGTCTCTAATAGTCCTGCATTGACGAGACGAGTGACGGCAGGCAGGCAGGCGCAACCGCCTCCACGCAGACAGAGTGAGAGGTCCGAGCGCCACCGAGCGCAGCGCTCTGGGCCTGCACTGTACCCTGGCTCACCTGCGGGACCGGGCGCGCACACTCCAGCCAGCACGAGGGCGAACAGGATCTTCTCCATCGTCGAATAACTTGCACCGATTAATCCTGGTGTCCAGTGAGTTCTCCAGATATGTTTCGGCAAGGCTTTGCCACCGCGTCACTGGCGCAGACCTGCGGGCATGCGGCTACACCGGACCGATAAGGGCGACATCACATTCTCTCTCGCGGGGGTGGGGTTGTCCTCGGCTACAGTGCGAGCTTGCGAGCTTGTCTCGCGGCCGCGTCGCTGCTACAAGTGATCCTGCGCCCGGCGCCGGCCCCGTACTTATAGAGTTTAGCCGGCCGGGCCGGGCCGGGGCGGGCCGGCGCGAGGAGCATGCTGAAGCCTGGAGGAGCACGGAGGGGGAGCAGCGTGAGCAGGGTTCCAGGAGCCTGCTGGAGCCTGGAGGCTCCAAGCGAAAACCCGACAATCGTGTCTCAGAAAATACCTCATGTTATCATTTTGATCTACACGCCGAAGGAAAAGTTTGAAAGCGAGTCAAACTGATGAAGAAGGTGTTGTTTTCCCTTTATTTTGTATACTCTGATTCGGACAACTGGACTGCAAATAAGCAGTTTGTGCAGAATTTGTGTTACGGTATTTACCAGTGTTGCCAGAAAGTGAGGTAAAAACCTGCGGCACACACCCATTCCCAACAGGCGCGCATCTCCCCCTGCCTACTAGGCAACATCCGCGCACGCGTGTAGGAGCGGTGCCTACTAGGCAACATCCGCGCAGGCGTGTAGAAGCGCTGCCTAGTAGGCAGGCGTCGATGCAGCCCGCTGCGCGCAGGCGCGTGCTCCGGCGGCGTTCGCCTAGCTTGCAGGCAGCACTGCAGTGGTACACCACACATGCGGGTCTACCGCCGGGCCGGGCCGGGGCGCGTAGGCAGACCCGCCGCGCTGTAAGGCGTGTTCTCTCTCCTCGAGGCGCGGCGCGGCACGGCACGCGGAGCGCCGTGTGAACAGTGTAGGAAAACAAAATTTTCTAGCGATGAATGTGACTGTGGAGCAGGGCTTCCACACGTGCCCCGAGCTGGTATCTCCTCGGACCTGGTCGGGACGGTCGGTAATGCTGCGGTTGCGGGAGAGATCTTCCGGCAGCAGAGTCTGGCTGCTCAGCCCGGCGCGGCCCGGCCCGGCCTGGCGCGCTACGATAAACATAACAAGTTTGCGTTCGCACCTACAGATCAGCGTAAGCAGAAATCCAGTGCGCTGTCAGCAGTCGCTTTATTGGACATGAAAAATCGAAGTAAGCCCCGTGGCTGCGGGGCGGGGGGGATTCAATAAAGGCCTTTGTGCCCCTCTGGTCCGGTCTGCTGTGCTGCGGTGGGCTGGGCTGGACGGCCCGGGGCGGGGCGGGGCGGGGCGGGGCAGGGCGGGGCGGGGCGGGGCAAGGCGGGACGGGGTGGGGCGGAGAGGGGCGGGGCAAGGCGGGGCGGGGTGGGGCGGGGGGGGGCGGGCAAGGCGGGACGGGGTGGGGCGGGGCGGGGCGGGGCGGGGCGGGGCACGGCGGGGCACAAGCCTCGTGACGGGCCGGACGCCCCGGCTGCCCCCGGCGGCCCCGCCGACACGGGCCACGGATCTCCGCCTCGGCTGGGCTGCCCGCGGGGAATCATCGGGGCGCGTATGTTTCCACGGAGCGGCAAAAAGGTGCTGGGGCGATACCATCGCTTGGGACCACGACCGCAGATCCCGCCGTCCGCTCCGCTCCGCCCCGCCCCGCCCCGCCCCGCCCAATCCGCTCAGCCGTTCCTCCCGCGGGTGCGGGTGCGGGTGCGGGGCGGGGCGGGGCGGGGCGGGACCCGGCCGCTGGCGCTGACTGGCGTGTGTGGAGCGTGGGCGTGCGTTGGGTGGCCTACCTCTCCGGCTGGCGACACGCGCGGGGACAGCAGAGTAAGGGACCCGGCTTCTCTCTGACCCGCGTGGTAGACACGACCCCAGGACCGGCGATGATTATCTTTCACGCGGACCGCCTGACCGGTAGGCATGTTTTGCTACGTATCGCACCTTCACCTGTTTCTCGCCCGAGGGGGAAACGACTAGGGGAATCCGGCTGACAGGCTTTTGGGTGATCCGGGTGGAGTAATACGAGGAAATTTGAGGTAATCCGCGATAATTCAGGAGTAATCAGGGGTAATCCAGGGGTAATACGAGGAAATCCTAGAAAAAAAGATATTTTAATCCGGGGGTAATCTAGGGGTAATCCGAGTAATCAGTAATCCGTCTGACACAGAATTCGGTAGTCGTTTCCCCCTCGTTCTCGCTGCTCACTGGGTGAGACTACTGACGGTGGCTTTATCCGTAATAACGCAATTGCAAGTATGGCTTTCGGACACAAGCTAATGCCTGTCGGGTTCTTCCATACTCACGGACCCGTAACATTGTGTTGCCGAAAACAGCGGACGGAGGGGGCTGAGGGGGCGGAGCGACGCGACAGGCACGAGTGGCTATAGGCAGGTTTGCGCTCCTTCCTTCCGATATGCCGGACGTTATCCTAACGCAACGGAGATACACTTGAAAGCACCACATTTTTATTATGTTGCTTGTGACAGAGAGGAAGGGGGATAGAGGGAAGTGTGAGTGAGTGTGTGTGTGTGTTTTTCACGTCACCGGTGAACATTCCCGTGAAGCAGACGCCCCGTAGTCAGTCACGATTACGTAAGGAGTATCGGCGCGCATGAAAACCCCGAACGGAAAGGCCGGGAGGGGGGGGGGGGTAACTCCTATCCAGTGGAGCACAGCTGACATATGACGGTATGAGCTGCACTGCGGTTAGCGCGGCCCGGTCATTCCTGGAGTGACGTCCTCAGGGTAAGCGGCGGGGGCGGCGGAGGCGGCGGGGCGGCGGTGGGGGCGGCGGGGGGGAGGCGGCGGGGGCGGCGGGGGCGGCGGGGGCGGTGGGGGCGGCGGGGCGGCGGGGGCGGCGGGGGCGGCGGGGGCGGCGGGGCGGCGGGCGGCGGGGCGGCGGGCGGCGGGGGCGGCAGGGCGGCGGGGCGGCGGGGGCGGCGGAGGCGGCGAGGGCGGCGGGGGCGGCGGGGGCGGCGGAGGCGGCGGGGGCGGCGGGGGCGGCGGAGTGAAGGCGTCGGCGTCGACGCGCATCACTGGTACACGACGCGACGTCACAGGGCCGGGCGCCGGGCCGGCCGCATGATGTCATGCTCTGTTTACGTTTACGTACGCAGCAGATTTTTTTAGATGGTTTTATTTATATAAATTACAAAATAAACATTAGCAGGTACTGGCACGAGATTCATCAAATGCAGGTTTGACACCAAAGGACGCGAAGCGATGAACTTTACCATCTGTAACTGACGCAGAGCCAAATAAATACATAAGCAGGAGAAAATCGCCTCATAACATTTTCTGCAAAATCATCTCTGAAGTTCGTACCCAGAACTGCCGTAGCCGTAGTAGCCGTAGCCGCCGTAGCCGTAGGAGCCGCTGTAGGAAGGAGCGCTGTAGTAGCTAGGGGCGCTGTAGTAGGAGGGGGCGCTGTAGTAGGAGGGGGAGCTGTAGTAGACGGGGGCGGACTCGTAGTAACGGCCGTAGCCATGGCCGTAGCCGTGTCCCAAACCGTAACCGATGGCCTTGCCCTTGATCAAACTGAGGATGGAAAAAAAAAACCGTCAAAAAGAAATATTACAATTGTGATTCAACAAATATTTGTGAGCCAGGCATTTACACCAGACTTCTGATTAGAATTTTTTTCAGGGCTCCGTAACTTATTATAACACGAACGAATGTTAGTAACCTAACGTAACAAAAGACATGCTCCGATAAAAGTTAAAGTTATAGAATTTCAAATGTGCCCCAAATCATTCGGGAACGATGTACATGTGGTTTGCACCATCCGAACCAATATCTTATTTGAAAGAGCCAGAATAGAAGTTACAAGTTGAAACTTTAACGCTTAACATAACTTTTAAGCTTAAGTAATAAGTTACGGAGCCCTGATTTTTTTTTTAAAGATGTATTAAGTTTATTGTATAATATAACGAATAACAGCAAACATACCCTGCTCCCAGACCGAGAGCACCAGCACCGACGACTCCAGCGCCGAGACCAACGGCTCCCAGACCCAGGGCGCCGGCTCCAAGAGCGCCGGCACCGAGGGCGCCGCCGAGGAGCAGACCCTTGGCGAGGAGGAGGCCTCGCTTCTGGCGGTGGAGGTTCTCACCCTGGGGGACAACCACCACGGCGCTCTCGCTGGGGACGGGGGCGCGTGTCGCTGGAACAGACATTAGCAGAAGTTTTACTTGACGAGCTATTACGATAACTGCAAAGTCAGCGAAAAAAGGGCCCCACAGAATAAGCCGGGTAATGCGCGTTAAAAAAGTTCCGGGAACATTTCATATTCTTCAAGGAAGAAAAAAGTTGACCCGCGAGATACGTCTTCCACTGTCTGCGACCAATACAGTTGGGTCTTCTATTCTAATTTAGTTCCTCTTAGGAATGTCGACATATGCTAATTAGAGCTTTTTTCGACAAGGAGGGTGAATCGCGAGCTGGAAGGCGTCGCCGTCGCGCGATCGGCCTTGAGCACAGAGTCCCTCGCCAGGTCTAGTTCTACAACTTATTATGGTGTTGTTGATACCGTTAGGATAGAGACTATAAAAGAGATGACACCAAACAAGCACTGCGTCAACAGGATTCCACGATTCTGGCTGAGCAAGTTTCGTTGTGCTTAAAATATCTCAAATTTGAAAATTTATACAATGGTGACCGCAGCAGAGGCTCGGTTATCGCCAAACCCTTCAACAACAGTTCGTGATGTTATGTCATCTCTTACGTATCTCAGATTTTACCACACGCGCGCCATCCCAATGTGTCGACCCGATCATGTCGAACAAGTTCACTCACTCTATGCCAAATTCGATAAGCCACAATAGTGCACAATAGTAATAAAATCTGGACCAAATGTGATTATCTGGTCTAGCACACGTTTTTCACTTTCACTTGATGACTGTTTCATTATCCCCAGGCGGCGCGGCGTGGCGTCACGACTCACCGACGGGGTCCTCCTGGGTGGCGGCGCACAGGGAGGCGGCGAGGGCCAGGACGGCCAGGCCGAGGAGGGTGGCGGTGCGCATGGTGACTGTGCGAGCGAGACGTGAGGTGCGTGAGCTGTGCCTGCGGAGCTGTGTCCCTCGCCCGGGGCGCGCCGGTCCTTATAGAGACACCCCACCACGGGGGAGCAGGGCGCGGGGGCCGGGCCGGGGCGGTGGTGCGGGGCGGGGGGGGGGGGGGGGGTCCTCCATGGGTTTAAGGGCGGTAGGGGGAGGGGGGGACCCGCGGGACACCGTGGAGGCCCCTCCCCCCCCTCCCCTCCCTTATCCGCTTGGGTGTCCTCTCGGCCGGACCGCGACATGGGTTCTTCTGGAAGTGTGCTCCTCGCTGTCGCCAAACAGAACAGGACCTCCTCCCCCCTCCCCCCCCTACCCCCTCCCTCGCACTCACCTCTATTCCAGGACCCCACTCCTTTGCTCCTCTGGGCTACACGGGAATGATGTTTGAGAATAATAAAATAATGCCATTGGCGGTGGCATTTTAGGTGGCCTGTGATAGGAGGCAGCGGCAGCGGCGGTCTGGATCTCCAGGGGCGGGTACTCAGGAGAGGGGGAAGGCAGACAGTCGAGTAAACCCCTCTCAACCTTTTTTTTCCCCCTCGGGAAGATCCGCATTGCTCCGACACACATTTATCTTTTGGGAGTATGTGGTCCGAAATATCAACAGGCCTGTCCCAATCCCCGCGAAATTGTCACCGATGACACACACTGGCACCGGGCCGTCGAGTCAGCGTCAGGAGACAGACTTTGTTAGTGATCATTGTGCCGCTTCGCATCCGCAACATTCGCTGGATTTCGCGTGATACAGTTTTCCCCGCTATTTCTTTTAATATGAACCGGTCTATTGAATGTCAACTCGAGCAAAGAAATTAAGTCAAGCACGCAAAGTCTCGGCTAGTATAGGCACTTGTTAACATAGTGAGTTCTGCTGTTTCATTATTGTTATTTGTTTTGTTTTGCACGCCCCCCTTCGGCCTCCTGCATTCAGTTTTAGCTCCGTTTCAAAGCGCCGCCCGCTCCCTTTGTCCGCCCGCAGCACCCGCAGAATGTCATGTCCACCACGGTTCACTTCCGCCTCCTCCGAGCAGCGGGGCGGGGCGGGGCGGGGCGGGGCGGGGCGGGGCGGGGCGGGGCGGGGCGGGGCGGGGCGGGGCGGGGCGGGGCGGGGCGGGGCGGCCGGGACGCGTGTCGCTAAACAACTCAAACTCGGCCCGCGGTGTCGCTCCTACAGCACAGCGAGTATTCAACGCCTTCCAGCGTATGCATTCTGGTTGCAGAGCGGTAGGGACCGCGACCAACATAAACGCGAGGCGCCCAAACGAGAGTAGTGCGTAAGTGCAACGGCATTGGACGATGCGGAGCGCGGGAGGGGAGGGGGGCTGTTAGGTAAGCCGAGGGTGTTAATCGGGTTTTCTTACCGACGTGCGATGTGGAATGAGGCATGGAGTGGGAGTCGTCCACGCCGCGCCGCGTCACGCCGGACACGACCCTGACGAGCACTGACCGCAAGACGCGCTGATGAATGAGTCCGGGCCGGCCGGGGCGGCACCGCCAGGCGTGAGGACGAGCACGGGCACGCGCGGGACACGGGGAAAATGCATCGCAGCGACTGGAAGCTCTGCCGCACTGAGCGCACTATATAGCGCCAAGGGGGCGGGCAGGGCGTCGGGCAGGGCGTCGGGCAGGGCGTCGGGCAGGGCGTCGGGCAGGGCGTCGGGCAGGGCGTCGGGCAGGGCGTCGGGCAGGGCATCGCGTGCAGGGTGTCGAGCAGAGCGTCGGGCAGGGCGTGTCGGGCAGGGCTTCGGGCAGAGCGTCGCGTGCAGGGCGTCTGGTAGGGCCTCGAGCAGGGCGTCGGGCCGTCGGGCAGGGCGTCGCGTTCACGCCGTCTGGTAGTGCCTCGTGCAGGGCGTCGGGCAGGGCGTCGGGCAGGGCGTGTCGGGCAGGGCTTCGGGAGGGCGTCGCGTGCAGGGCGTCTATGGTAGGGCCTCGAGCAGGGCGTCGGGCCGTCGGGCAGGGCGTCGCGTTCACGCCGTCTGGTAGGGCCTCGTGCAGGGCGTCGGGCAGGGCGTCGGGCAGGGTATCGGACAGGGCGTCGGGCAGGGCGTCGGGGGGAGCGTCGGGCAGGACCTTGAGCAGGGTGTCGAGCGGGGCGTCAGGCAGGGCGTGTCGGGCAGGGCTTCGGGAGGGCGTCGCGTGCAGGGCGTCTATGGTAGGGCCTCGAGCAGGGCGTATGGCCGTCGGGCAGGGCGTCGCGTGCACGGTGTCTGGTAGGGTGTTGAGCAGGGCGTCGGACAGGGCGTCGGGCCGTCGGGCAGGGCGTCGCGTGCAGGGCGTTTGGTAGGAGGGCGTCGGGTAGGGCGTCGGGCCGTCGGGCAGGGTCGACACACAGACGCGAGAAGTGAGGTGTGCCGCCACAGGCATCCCTCACCGCATGACGTGTGACGTGCGCTCTGCTCTGGTCTGCCCCTGCAGGATGGCCCACGGCGGGCCGACCGTGCTCTTAAAATACACCGCAAGCAGACAGCAAGTGCGCGGCCGGGTTTGGCCATCGTGACTAACCAACCGTGGGACTTAAGGAGGAGGCAATCAGGCAACCAGGGAAGCAGTAGAACTGCAAAGACAAAACAGCTCCTGGCTTCAAATTTCTGTGCCCGAGGGAATGACTCATCCTGGGTAATCACACACATGCATCCACTGGAAAAACTAACGTTGCTGCACTCTCAGGAGAAAACGTTTCTTGCTGCACTCTCTGTGTGATGCCCCTATCATTTTGCATGGGGAGGAGGGCATCAAGAAACGTTCTCTCCAGAGAGTGCATGATAATGTGTGACACATGTCACACTTCTAAATTTCAGTGTCATCAGCGCACGCAGCTTGATGCATTTCGACCAATCACGTCGCGGCTCTCGCGCGACCCGTCACCGCTCGGCTCGGCAGATCCGCTCCAGGCGCGGCGCTGCCGTCGGCGAGGGCCGCAAACTCCTCTGCGATCTTGAACTTGATCGTGAACTTGGAAACCGGTCGCTCCTGGCCCAGAGGGACTGGGGAGACGGGCCGGCCCGGCCGGCCGGCCGGCGTTCGCTTCGGTTGGAGGTAGGTGCGGTGCGGTGTGCCTGCGGAGCGGAGCTTGCCTTGCAAGGTCGGCCCGGGCGTCGTCGCGTCGGGCATACCCGCGTGGTGAAATTCTTGACGCGGAGAGGAGGGGGCGAGGGGGTAGGGAGAGGATGGAGGGGGCACGGTTAAATAGCCATGGTGGGCTATGCGAAGCACCACGTGGCGTGGCGAGGCGTAGCGGAGGGAGCGGCCTGGCCAGGCCCGGCTCGGCCACGTAGCCCAGCCCATCCTGCACATGGCGGTGGCGCCGTGCAGGTAGGCAACCAGTACGGCGCTGGAATGTAACTGCTGTGGCGGTTGACTTGGCGGCGCGGTGGCGCGCATCGAGTTTGCACCGACACTGTTTATGTGGATCCTGGGGACCAAAGCTGGTCTTGACGTGATGTCAGAAAAGTAGGCAATAAGTAGCCCAAGCACAGTGGAGTGAAGCGGGCTGCATCTGCACCTGCCTACGAGGCAACAAACAAGCACCTGTGCAAAGGTGTTGCCTAGTAGGCAGGCGCAGATGCAGCCCACTTTATTTCCCTATTGAGCTACTTACTGCCTACTTTTCTGGCAACACTGGCCACTGCACAAGTACGCCGGAGCACAAGCCGCAGTGGCGGCCCTGGCCCTGGCCCACGACGGAGAAGGAAAGCACGAGCAGGCTACCCAGGAAATTCCCTCGCGTAGCCAGAGCAAATATTGAGGCTCGCCTTATGTCTACCGATGGGCCGGCGCGGCGCGGCGCCGGCTCCCGGTCTGTAGTCATATTTTGTTGTAGAATTACAACTGCAAGCGTGAAACAGGAAGTGAGCAAGGCGCGCTTTTGTGGTCTGAAACATGTCGTGTCTATCTATGGCCTGTGACCGGCCAGCGCCTCCCCGCATAAATGGTCTTCCAAATACCTGCGACAGACACGGAGCTGGACGGTCATCGGCCTCAGCCTCACCCAGCGGCTGAGCTTAGCTCCGCGAGACCGGACCCGCCCCGCCCCGCCCCGCCCCGCCGCCGGAGGCAGGCGTGACTCTGCGAATGTGTCGGCTCAGGACACCTAGCAAAATATAGGATAGGCCTATCTAAATACCCGTGTGCGTGAGAGCGCGCGTGCAGTGTTTCCAGAAACAGTAGCAATGAGTAGCCCAAACACAGTAGAGTAAGGCGGGCTGCATGTGCGGCTGCCTACTAGGCAACTTGCACGCACATGTGCTAATGTGTTGCCTAATAGGCAGGCGCAGAAGCAGCCCGCCTTACTCCACTGTTTTTGGGCTGTGTATTGCCTACTTTTCTGGCAACACTGCTGCGGAGGGCAGATAAAATGTTTGGTTTTCTCTATCTCGGTCCTTGAAACTATCACTAAAATGGCTGACGTTCCTTCGAATGAATAAGTTCTAGTTGAGGTGCGCGCTCCCTTACGACGGTCCGGTCTAGGCCGTACGGCACGCGCTCCACTGCGCGGCGCGCACTTTTCAGACTGATGATAGCGGCGGCCAGGCACCCAACAGCCCCAGGCACATGTATCACATGTAGTCCGGAGTGGCAGCCGAAGATCGTATGGTAAAATAAGTATCTTGAATTTCAAGACCCGGTCTTGGATCTTATGGAGAACGCCAATGGCATCCAAGACCGGACCTTTTTTTTATTATTATTATTTTTTTTTTTTTACTGTGCGCTAGAGGTAACGTTTCGAAATCTATAATTCGTCTTCTTAAAGACGACTGCCGACTCTTGTTTTAATTGTTATTGTCATCTCTTTAAAACAGCCATTAGGTTTCCCTACCCATTAAAGATTAAATTAATTCTTGCCAATTACCCGACAGTACACTGCAGCTCGCTGTTTCTATCATGGTAGTTCCGCTTCTAGTCTGGGCGACGGAACGACCGGTTCCGCTATCAGAAAACTGCCGTTGCCGCCGCTTCGCGCCACGCTCGCTGAACCCGGGTAGGGTTTTTCCCCGACTTCATAAGATGAAAAAAAAAGAAACAAGAGACAAAAGGCGATTGGACGCTGCACGAATGTGCTTGTGGATAGGAGGGAGCGGGCAGTTTAACGGCACAGTATGGTTTGGAAGTGGCTGGGTTGTGGTTTATGGCTGATATAAAGACGAGTGTACAGAGAGAACCGTGGATCCCTTCAGCCGCAGCCGCTGTAGTTGTCTGTCTCGCATGCATGAGTATGTTGCGATTGCCTCCCCTTCACCCCGAATAGCCCATTCTTGTCGAACACGGAGTTTGTCGTGATGCAAATTTTGAGGTTAGAAAATGTTTTTGCTGACAGCTATGGAGAATTTTCTTGTCTCAAAAGTACATTTTCTTGTTACAAGAACGAGCTTTTCCGGATGTTTCCTACCGCAATAAGCCATGGTTAGTGACTGCAGAGCAGACTGACCAGACGTGCGCCAAAGTCGATAAAAATGGTTGGGGTCAAATTACGCGTTAAGAATTATAATGTATCGAGTCCCAAGACATTTTGAGGGGTAGCATTTTCCTGCAAAACGAGTCCACCGAGTGTTAGGAGCTGCGTCCAGATACGTGGGTGTCTGGGGTGCCTTGGGTGTCTGGCCTATAGCGTTCAGTATAGGCCAGACACCCAAGGCACCCCACACGGTAAAAAGGATTTTGTTCTCACAACAAAAAAGTTTGTTAATATAGACATAATCAAAAATATTTGTTCCGGGAACTAAAAATTTGTTGCGGAACTAAGTTTCTGTTACTGCAACAAAATGTTAGTTGTGACAACAAAATCGAACAAAATCCTCATTCTGTTGTCACAACAGATTGTTCCCCCGAAAAACATTTTCTTGCAATAACAGAAACTTGATTCCCCCAACAATTGTTTTAGTTCCCGGAACAAATTTGTTTTTTCAGTCTACATTAACAAACTTGTTTGTTCTGTGAACAAAATTCTTTTTTCCGTGCAGACACCCACGTATCTGGACGCAGCTCACGTGGGGCTACACGTGTCGAGCAGAACTTGAACAGAAGCAGCCCGCCATGTTCGAGGCGAGCACACTAAGAGAGCAGGGGTGCGCTGCTGGGAGGTCCTGGAGACAAAATGACAAAATGAATGACCGAACAACTGGACCCCTTCCCCGCCCGCACCGCACAGCGCGTTTGTAAACGACCTCTGACTTTTTGTAGTGAATATCCAAAGGTCATCCAAAGTAAGGTGACTTTCGGAAGGCATGTC
Source organism: Frankliniella intonsa (assembly GCA_033675135.1). Taxonomy (NCBI): domain Eukaryota; kingdom Metazoa; phylum Arthropoda; class Insecta; order Thysanoptera; family Thripidae; genus Frankliniella; species Frankliniella intonsa. Next base: position 19,807,320 of record CM066253.1, read on the forward strand.
GCCCGATTTGTTTGTGGTCAAGGTATCCACATGAATAATAATTACACGCAAAATTTTCAAACCTAATACGCAGAGTATTTTGACCGTAACTAAAACAACCCATGGGCTTTGTTTACAGGAATTAAGGTGGGAACCCAAAGTATACCTCCCCACCCATTCCAACAACTCATTCATATTTTCCCCCGTAAATATTTGCTTGTAGCAGAGACTCATGGTGTGGCAGTTTACCTTGTGTCCCACCCGGCGGCCACCACTCAGGCGTGGCTGTTGGGTGGGCTGCCTACCTGACCGGCGCGCGCGGACCAGACACCGATTAGCAGGATACAAGCAAGAATACCATGGAGAACGGCTGATGGAGAGGCATCTGGCGCTCAAGCGGGCCGCAGTCGGTGACCGAGGAGTGAGAGAGACAGATATTTTCTTTATTGCCTGAAACGCGAACGGAGTGGTTAAGACGTTTAAAAACTTCAACTCGTACTTTTAGGGCACTAAAACAATGCACAACGCGCAACTCCGATGGAAAAAACCGGACATCTTGGCAGCTTTGACATCAAGCACGTTTCAGACACATGCTTTATCTCTCTAGCTTTGGTCACAGAGTGCGTTACATCATATTTCTTTGTATTTTAAGGGTTTTACTGGCCATCTAGTCGACTTCTAATCGCAAACCGTACATTTTTGAACCTTTGGGATTAGAACTGTAAAGACCGGAGGTTCATAGGTCAAAGGACAAGCCTTCTGCGCAATCAAGAAGAGGACCGTGTCACGCCAGTTACTTCTCCATTAGAATTAGTCCTCCATGACGAATACTCGATGCATATGTTCTCTGTTCAAAGTGAAAAGATCAATTTTAAGAACGCCTAATTCGTGCGCCTCGCATCTGACGGAAACAAATAGGTAGAAGTAGAATAGGCGAAGAAAACCAATTCTCACGGGTAGCGCACCTAGTCCGCTTACACTGGGTTGCCAACGAGAGAGTGAACAGGCAGATTTGAGCTTATCATACCCGCGCGGAAGGATCAGTAGTTTAGAGTGCACATCAAAAATGTGGCCAGAGGGCACTTCAAAGTGTAGGACAACAATAGGCGTACAGCACACTAACTACTAGAAAAATATTTCCCATTTTGCATTTAAGTGTAAAGTTTGAACAATACATCATGCGTAGTTAAATCGCCCATCGTGCATGGCAGCGGTGACGCATCCCCTTGCCCTTTTACAACTACTGCGCCTAGGCCGGGCCACACACACACACACATGTACGGAGCAATCACACACGACTAATTACCTGTTGACGTTGCACGCGTGGAATAACACCCCGCGCCCGACCCACCTCGTAAGTGTTTTGTACGCGCGCCGCGCAGCTATATTTAAAATCGAAAACTTTGCCATCGTTTCTCTATCCCTCTCACTCTCTCCCGCGAAACGTGACGTGTGGGTGCGAGAGACGCGGAAGAATCCGCATCTTTCTCTCTCGCCGAAAAACCTCCCCGCCGCGCTGCACTGCGCCCCGCCGCGACAGCCTCGCCTCGCCTCCCCCTGGGCCGGGGCGGGCCGGGGCGGGGCGGGGCGGGGCGGTGCCGGGCGGGCCGGACAGCGCAGCGGCCCCGCCCCGTCAGTCCGCTCCCAACCCTTGCACGGCCCGCACCCGCACCCGCACCGCCAGCGACGCTCCACAGGATGGCGACCTTTTCTTGGAAGGCGGCCGTGGTGGCCACCCTGCTGCTCCAGGCGACCGTCCTGCCCGCGCAGGCCGCCCCGCAAGGTATCGACTCGTTGTCCTTTAACACGAGGGATATTGCATGGGCCGAATTTTCTTAAAATGAATGACATGTCAACGTTGGAGGGGCCAAAGAAGTAGTGCTGCGTGACAAGTGCGCAACATTTGCTACAAATACACACGCGTGAGGCGGGCGGTCAGGCGGTATCGACGCGCGCTTACAAACTATGCCACTCGGGTTTTGCCTGCAGACCGGAAAATAAAAACGCGTCTTGTGAAAACTGCAACAAAAGCGCAATATCTAACGTTGGTGGCGCGGGTGTCCGTAGGCGGCATCTCGGTGTACTCGTTGACGGACTCGAGCGGGAAGCAGCACCAGGGCGTGGCCGTCATCTCCGCGGAGCAGTCGCAAGCGCTGGCGCAGCAGCAGGCGCAGCAGGCCAACGCGCTCTTCAGCAGCGTCCTCGGGGGGCTCGGCGCCGGCGCCCCGGGCAATATCTTCCGCGCGCTCCTGGGCGGCGCTGGCCCCGCCGTCCCCGCGCCCGCCCGCGCGCCCGCGCGCCCGCCCCCGCGCCCGCCCCCGCGCCCGCCCTCGCGCCCGCCCCCGCTCCAGTAGCGGCACCCGCCGTCCCCGCCAAGCCGCTGGCGGGCGAGAGGCGCCGGGGCCAGGGCTGCGCCGGCTGCTCCGTGGAGTAGGGCTGGTCCCCCTGCTCCCCTACCTACCCTGCCCCCAGAGGTACAGTCTCCGGGCCGGGGGAGGAGGGGCGAGGAGAGGGGTGGGGCAGGGAGGGAGATCTGCGTGCCTGCAGGTGCCTGGCGTTGGGCAGGCGCGGGGCAGGGGCGTGTGTCGCCTCACGACACTTCGCGAAACCTCCACAGACAAAGAAATTGCCGGGAAGTTCCCGGTTGAATCCGGAAAGCAATTTCCCGGATGCTGTTTCTCGGCATAACCATGCACGTTCTTGCATTTACAGCATGCGGAAAATTTATTATGTTCCGGATAAAACCGCGAATTTCCCGAAAATTTTCTTGCTGTGTCCCCAAACGTCGGTGCAAGTAAATATATGTTTCGGAACACTGTAAAAACCCTGCGAAGAAATTGTGTTCGTAAGCGTTCGTAAGCGTTCGTAAGCTGCGAAGCATTCGGCTGCTTCGTATTACGAAGCATTTTCTTCGTAGTGTACAAACAAATTTCTTCGTAAGGCAGGGCTTGCGAAGAAAATGCTTTGGATTACGAAGCATTGCGAAGCAGCCAAATGCTTCGCAACGTTACGAAGAATTTTCTTCGTAAGGTTTTTACAGTGAAGGCGCAGCGCAGCACGCTAGGGAGCACGTGTCTCTTCGTTATAGCCTCCTGCGTTTCATTTCCCTACGACCCCTCTCCTTCTGCTCCTCTAAGTCATAGTACTTGATTCAGAACATGTAGTGATGTCCTTAGTCGCACACTATACACCATTTGATGCTGCTCAATGAAGTGCAACAAGGACAGAGGCACCATGATGTTCTGAATCAAAACTTAAACTACTCGTTAAGCGGAGGGGAGGCCTCCCTGGGGCCTTTCTCTCCAGGACTTTGCTGACATGCAGCTTCCTTCTGTTTGTGCAGGGCTGACCGGCGGCGGGGTGGTGGCGACCTACAGCACGGACAGCTCCGGCCACACGGAGGAGAAGGTCCAGCACCTGAACGCTCAGCAGGCGCAGCAGCTGTTCCTCGAGAACCAGCAGAGGCTGCAGTCGCTGTTCGCCGCCAACCCCTTCGGCGGGCTGTTCAGCCCCTGGCTGCTGCCGCCCATCCCCACGCTGCCCTTCCACCCCTTCACCTTCCCCTTCCCCTTCCTGCCCGCCTTCGCCTACCTGCCCGCCGCGTTCGCCGCCAACGCCAACAACATCGTGGCGACGGCCAACCAGGCTGCGGTCAACAACGCGGCCCGCTCCAAGGAGACCGTCGACCACGTGGTCGGCAGGATCGCGTCGGCGTCCTCCGCCATCTCCTCGGCGGTCGCCTCGGCCTCAGCGGCACCTTCCAAGGAATGAAGACAGGCACCGCGCGTTTTCCCATAGACATTTCACCCCCCTCCCCCCCAACAAAAACAGAAAAAAAAACTCAAAATAAATAATTTTACACAATGCACAGCTAAAAAAATATATATTATTGTGCTATGAGAGGGTCGGAGAGGGTGAACCTGTAATGGAAAAGGCGAAAGTTCGCCAAAGATGAACATCACTTTCCTTGCTTTCATCAGCCTTCAGTCTCCAGGTCGCACTTGGGGGTAGCCTACGTAGCCCCCCTCCCCTCCCCCTCCCCCCCCTGCTCCCCCGCTCCCCCCTACCCCCCCCCTTCCACACACACACACACCTCGCGGGCGGAGGCCAAAGAGGGGAGTTGTGCTCAACTTGCCGGCACTTCCCGGTGTCTCCCGCCTGTCCATCCGTCCGCTGCTCGTCCGGCCCGGAGCCCGGAGGCCCGGAGTCCGGAGCCCGGAGCTGCGAACTAGTGATACAGCAGGCGGAAACAATAACGCGTGAGACGAGGCGTGGCGCGGCGCGCAGCAGCAGCGGGGGCAGCGGGGACTCGGGTTGTTCACCTCCTGCGCCCGGCGCACCCGCCGCCCCGCCCCGCCCCGCCCCGCCCCGCCCCGCCCCGCCCCGCCCCGCCCCGCCCGCCCCGCCCCGCCCCGCCCCGCCCGCCCCGCCCCGCCCCGCCCCGCCCCGCCCGCCCCAATGCCCATTCTTTGTTTTCGGCGCAGAACACCCGTCTTGGTTTTATTAACTATATTCACTATTCCATCCTGCAGTCTAAAGCCTTCCTGATGGTGGTGGGGAGAGCCCGCCCGCCGCCCGCCCGCCGGATAGACGATCCTCGGACGGCAGCCCGCTAGATCTGGACGGCCGTCCTAGACCAGCAGCGACATTGGCAGCCATGACGCAACAGGGTATTCCGCTGGAAGGAAAGTGGAATGCAAAGAAGAAAAGCACACCGGCGTGGTCTGTTTCCTCATGCACGCTGATTGGCTGACGGTGACGTCAGTGTCGCGGTCAGCCAATGGAAGTGCAGGATGGGACAGGGGTGATTTGTTTCTTTAGGTTCCGGTTTCCATGCAGCAGAATACCCTATTCTTTGTGATGCCTCCTATAACAACAAAGTCGTATGTGGCGCGCTCCCCGAATGCGCAAAATGTTAAGTGTCTATAGCTCCCGTTACACAAAGTGCTAAGAGTATGGTTATAAGATAGATAGAACTGTGTTATGGATGGGAGCCAAACACTTAACATTTTGTATTCGGGGAGCGCGCCGCATAAGACTTTGTTGTTAGGAGACATACTTGGCCCTCTTTCGAAGACACGCTAATGTTACTCAATATTCTCTTAGAGATTTTATCAAATTTTATCAAATAAATCGGGATGTAACGGAGACCAAAGATTAGTGATTCATCCATTACTCTTCGACCTGGGTCGTGCCAAGTGCCAAGACCTGCAGTGTAGAACGGGCGAATGACGGGAAGCTAGGCCTCCAGCCTCATGAGGGAACTGCGGGCTGCAAGTGCTGGACTTGGCAGAGAGACTGCGGCTCATTCACTGCGCGAGACACACCGTGTTGCGCTGGGGCGGGGCGGGGCGGGGCGGGGCGGGGCGGGATCAACTCGCCTGCTCCGCCAGGCCAGCACGTGCGAAGCTGGCGCCAAACGCACGCACGCACGCGCCATGCGCTCAGCAGGCGCCAGTGTTGCTCCATTTACAATATTGTTCCAAAAATGCACGTCAAGTTAAAATGAAAGATATATCCTGCCCCACCATGTGCCTTCCAGTCTCACTGTACAGTAGAGCCCTGCACCGGGCGGGCGACGATGCCTACTTGGCGTCCGAAAGCGGCAAGTGGAAGTGAGACGCTCGCTCCAGGCCATGGCTCTGTCTCACTCCAACTCGTTTTCGGACGCCAAGTAGACATCGACGCCCGCCCGGTGCAGGGCTCTGCTGCACAGTAGCCCTAAAGCCCTAGAGTGCTTTAAGTAGCCTTAGGGGTGCGGGCGGGCGGCCCTGTCCACTCCCTCCCTCACTGGCGGCTGCGCGCGCTCGCGCTGCACGGAGCGGGACTTGTTCTCCGTCAGCCGGCGCGGCCGGCGTCCGTCCAGCGGCCAGGACCTTGGGCTGCCGCCCCGCCGCCCCGGCCCCGCAGCCCCGCAGCCCCGCAGCCCCGCCGCCGCCCCATGCTGCACCGAGATCCCCGGGCTGCTCCCATGTCGGGCGCCAATCCCGGTCCCCACTCCCGCCCCGCAGTCCTGGTTTCCGCGCTTTATAAAAGGAAGATCATTGACTCGGAGCCAAGTGCGTTCAAGACCGGCAGGCGAGCTGGTCGCCTGTGTCTCGTCTGTGTGTCGGTGCGTCCCATACTCACAACATGAGGTCCACGCGGTGGTCGACCACCTCGGCGGCGGTACTCGTCGCCCTCGGCGTGGCGGTCCTGGTGGCCGTGGCCTCGGCCGCCCCAGCAGGTAGGTGCACTGCTCAGTGTGGTCTACTCGTCAGCTTAAGGGCTTTAAGGGCTCCGATTTCAGGGAAGCCTACACTGAAAAACTAGCGAGTTCTGTTAAAAAGAAAACAGTCGGATTTGCGATAACCAGACAATAAATGAGAGATTTGATTAAGCCAAAGTGTACCTTGGTCCTTTATGATGTTAGAAAAAAACTATGGTAACTTTTGTCTGTCAAATTTGTTGCGCAGAAACCAATTTTAGTAAGAAATTACAGAAAGTGTTACAGAATGCTAACTTTGAAACCGTTTACGCTACAGACCCCGTTCAAAATGTTTTCTATGTATTTCAGAATGCTGAATATGAAATTCACATGTTCGAAAAGTTCTCACAGTCCACTCATGGTGATGGCCATTTCAGTGTAGCCCCTCTTAAGAGAGAATGCACTTACTTGCACCCAACATGTTGGGTCTCAAAGTTAAAATTAATTAAGGTAGGGTAAATGTACCAAACATGGATCAGACCCCAAACATGTTCCACTATGTGCCTTCCAGTTTTACAGTACAGTAGCCCTATGGGGTTAAAAATAAAATTCAGTTCTGTGTAACCGACTTAGCTGGCTAATTTTAGCACCCGTCCCAAAGAATTGGCTGCAGGAAAACAGATAGCTGTACAGCGAAGTGGATTTTAGCTGTTCAGCTACCAGATAGCTGTGCAGCTACTAAATAGCAGTTCAGTTAAAACCAGATAGCTGTGTAGCTACTAGAAAGCAGTTCAGTTAAAACCAGATAGCGGAGTAGCTACTGGATAGCAGGGTTCAGTTAAAAAAAAATTGTGCCGGAGCTAAACAAATTAGCTGCGCCTCTGCAGCTAATTATTTTCCCCCGGAGCTAGAACGTCAGGTGAGACGCAATTGTTTTTATTTTTTTCGTGCAGACCGAGTGCAGCGGTCACCCAAGAAGAGGCCCGGGTTCGGCTACGGCGGCTACGGCGGCTACGGCGGCTACCCTGGTGGCGGCTACAACGGCGGCTACAACGGCGGCTACAACGGCGGCGGCTACGGCGGCGGCTACGGCGGCAGCCAGGCGCAGGCTCAGGCCCAGAGCGGGGGTTACGGTGGCAGTCAGGCCCAGGCGCAGGCCCAGAGCTTCGGCGGGGGCTTCGGCGGGCCTGGGGGCTTCGGCTTCTTCCGCCGCCGCCGAAGCGCAGAAGAAGGTAAAAAGGGGGTTCGAGTGATTAGGGTAACCGTCTTTCATTTTTATGAAGTTTCTATTAACTAATTTGGTGATTTCCTTCGACATTAACGCAGTAGAAACGCCGGTCGCCGCTGCTGCTTCTATCGACCAGGCATCTTCGACTGCTGCATCATCAGCTGAAACAACTACAGGTAGGGCTTTTTAGAAATATATAGCGCTTCACGGGTCCGGGCGCCTGCTATGTAGGCAATATCCTGCAGGAAATGCGGGTATGCGGAGCTGGTGGCCTAGCTTGGGAGCGCAGGGGACGGGCAGAAGTGCCAACGGCCAGATAGGCATTCCGTGCCCCGTTGCATCTAATATGGATTGGACTTACGATTACCGAGGCAAACATTAGTAAGATTAGCAAATTTTGGGTTGGGAGTGTTTGTCTACCTGCGCCGCCAGTGTACTCTCGTGAACTCTGCCAGCCGAGCCGCACCGCGCCGCTCCGCCGGTCCCGCGCGGATCCTGGCGGCCTTGCTCTGCTGGGCTTCGGACACCCGCCCTGCCCCTGCCCCTCCGCGCGGCGCGGCAGTGGCAGTGGCAGTGACCGCTGACAGTGCAGATGAGACAACCTCGCCATGCAGGCAGGCTGCAGGCGCAGGGCAGGCCCCATCCCCAAAAAGAAGGCGATAATAGCTTTGTTGGCGTCGGCAGCGCGAGAATGAAAGAGAAATTACTTCCAGCGGGGCGGGGCGTGGCGGGGCGTGGCGCGGCCACCCTCAAGGTCGACAGGAAGAGCATCTTCTGTTCCGAGCGGCGACGCTTGTGCGTGTGTGTGCGCGCGCGCTCGAACGTGAGAAAAAAACGGAGACACGAAATTCTACTTCCCATTGGATTAGAAAGGATCACACATTTTCCTTTATTTTGCATAATGTATACGTAGGACGATTTATCGCCATATTTCGGTTTTCTTATTTCTCTGAAAGAGTTAACATCCGCTAGCTCCGCTGTCATGGCGGCTTGCATGAGCCGGCGCGCTGTTTTCTTTTTTTGCACGTGATTAATTTGAGCTGTCGACGGGCCGCAGTGGTCGCGGCGAGGCGGGGCGGGGTGGGGCGGGGCGGGGCGGGGCGGGGCGGGGCGGGGCGGGAGAGGTCAACGCCAGGCGAGACGGTAGTCCAGTCCACTCCCCCTTCCGCGTTAGGAGAGCTAGCTCCATGTCTGGACTCTAATAAGAGACGACACTTTTGCCTGCACCATCTATAACTCATTCTGAATCACTGCCTGTGCAGCCGGCGCCCAGGTGACCACGGAGAAGGTGGTGGTCGTGTCGGCGGCCGCGCCCACCTTCCCCACGGCCGCGGTCACCTCCTCCGAGGCGGTGTTCGTCGTGACGCCCGAGGCGACGACGGCGGCGGCGAGCTCCGCCCCCGGCGCGGTCAACGCCTCCCCGTCCAGCGAGACGGCCGCTCCCAAGGACGCCCCCACCCCCGTGCCGAGCGAGGCCACCTCTCCAGCCCCGGCAGAGGCCCCCGCGGCTGCTCCTGACGCCTCCAGCGAGGCTCCCGCCGCAGCCTCCAGCGAGACTCCCGCCGCAGCCTCCAGCGAGGCTCCCGCCGCAGCCTCCAGCGAGGCTCCTGCCGCAGCCTCCAGCGAGGCTCCCGCCGCAGCCCCTGCGAGAAGGCGACGCGCCGACGAGCCAGCTTCGCCTGTAACTTCCGCCTCCCCCAAGACTGAAGTATCGACGCCCGAGACACCAGCTGTACCCACCGAAGCAGCCACCCCCTCGTCCACTGAGGCCTCCCCCTCGTCCACTGAGGCCAGCCCCTCGTCCACTGAGGCCTCCCCCTCGTCCACTGAGGCCTCCCCCTCGTCCACTGAGGCCGCCTCCTCGACCACTGAGGCCGCCCCTTCGTCCACTGAGGCCGTCCCCTCGTCCACCACGACCTCCGCCCCCTCGACTACCGTGGCAGCGCGCAGGCGCCGGGCCGATGAAGCGCCCACTCCCAGCACCTCTGCGCCCACAACACAGGAGAGCGTGAAGGCCGAGGTGGTGGCCGTGCCCGCCGAGCCTAGCGAGGCCCCGGCCTCCAGTGAGACCACGGCCTCCAGCGACACCACGGCCTCCACTGAGACCACGGCCTCCAGTGGCACCTCGGCTTCCAGCGACACCACGGCCTCCAGTGGCACCTCGGCCTCCAGCGACACCACGGCCTCCAGCACGGAAACCTCCCCGGCAGCGACGACCGAGGCCGGCGCGTCCACCACGGCGGCGGCCAGCACTACGACCGCTGCCTCCAGGAGGCGTCGCGCGGACGACGCCCCAGCCAGCAGTGCGGCGCCGACGCCCACGGCGGAGGCCGCCGCAACCACCACGCCCGCCGCTGTGACCAGCACCGCCGCCGCCGCGACTGAGACTGCTGCCACTGGCGCCGCCACCACCACCACCGCGGCGCCGGCCGCCAGTAGCGACGCCAGCGCCAAGCCAGTGGATGCGACGCCCGAGACGCCCGCCGAGCCGAGCGACGCCCGAGGCAAGCGCTCTCCCTCTCCCCTCCTGGGGCTGTTCGGCAACAAGCATGGCAGGCCTGGAGGCTACGGAGGGGGCTACTACCCCGGGGGTGGCTATGGGGGTTACGGTGGTCACGGAGGTTACGGAGGTTAGTGCGTCGCGGCTGTGGGTGCGGGGGAGGGGGCAAAGTCCACAAACCAGTGACTCTCAGGTCACAGGAAGTAAGCAATACTCGTTTTACGAAAAACGATGCGCTCCAGGAAATCCGCAGCCCGGGCCGCGTTAAGGAAGTCTCCTGGTTTGTGGACGGGCCCAGTCCTGACGTCCCCACACGCCCAGTATGTCCTTTGCTGTCCAGTCCTGTCCTGTCCTTGTGCTTCCCCGCTGCTTTCGCTCCGCGTGCAGGTGGCGCGTCCCAGGCGCAGGCCCAGGCTCAGGCCGGTCATGGTGGCGGTGGCGCGGGTTCCCAGAGCCAAACCCAGACCCAGACCCTCTCCCTGGGGCCTTTCTCCATCTCCCAGTCCCAGAGCCAAGCTCAGGCCGGGGCCGGGGGCCGAGGCCGAGGCGGTCCCTTCTACGACGAGTAAGTAGAGTAGAGGCTCGCATCGCGCCGAGTACCTGTTAGTGTAACTTAAACTCTAATCTACCTCCACGAGAGAAACTGCCAATACCGAGAGCCGACCGTATTCACAGACAGGCACCGGCAGCATGTGCTTAACATTTTTGTATTACCATAGGTGGAGGTATGTGTTTGTGTGTGTGTAACTCAATTTTTGGGGGAGGGAGAGGGAACGCCCGATTAACACGAGCCTAGTTTGTTGGTTATCTTTAACGTACTTTTCTTTTGCAGTTACAGCTACTACTAGTACCTGAGGATTCCAAAGGAACGAGCCATTGCTATGAGTAAAATATGCTGAACAAAGGATCTCATCATGAATGAAAGAACGATACATTTGATGAAAGCTAGGAGGTTGGGATTAGCCTGTGATGTAGCTGTAATTTATTTATTGGTGTAAAAGCACACACATTATTTTGTCGTTTTAGACATTTTTTAGTACAGAAATTACTTTACTGTAAACTTAAATTATGCTCATGTCTAAACACGCAGTGATTATTTATTGTGAATAAATTTAAGTTGCCACAAGTTTGATTTCACATATTTATCCCCACGTTTCATTGACAAAGATAATACATATTCGCAATAAAGATGTGTTGCCGGGCAACGAGGCGATGGCGGCGCGTACCACAGTGCGCTGAGAATGAGAATCCCCTTATCCTGAGTCGGGGCGGCGTCGGGCTATGCGTACGTGCGGGCCGCGGTGCTCGCGCTCGCCCAGACAGAACAGACTGCAGGCCACTGCGGCCCGCGGAGGCGCCTTCCTGCCGGGGTCGGCTCAGAGCCACGCAGCTCCAGAGTGGTCAGATCAGAAATAAATCCTCCACTGCACTGCCGCGCTCGCCTCGCCCCCGGGGTGCCGTCATGAGAGAAGGGCGCCCTTCTCTCATGGTGCCGTGGTGCCAGAGCCGCTCCGCTCGTGTTGCAGAGCCGCGGCGCGGCGCGGCGCTGCGGGGCGCGGCAGGATGAGCGGGGCGGCCGCCAAGAAGCCCGCGCGCCAGAAGGGTGCGGGAAGCACTGTGCTCACGTGTCGTGACAGAGCCCCGTGGTGCACTGCTTGACCGCTGCCGCGTGCGTCACTTACAGCCAAGAGGTCCCCCGCCCGGCTGGCTGCGTCGAAAAAGGCGCCCGCCAACAGCGCCGCCTTCCTGGCCGTGCCGGAGAAGGACGCCAACAAGACGCCCCCCATGACGGCCGTGGTGGGGACGAGGCTGGGGCAGGGCCAGGCCGGTGAGGAGGCTGGCGGCCTCCTGCCGGGGCCGGGGCACACGCGCTGGTGCCACGCGGACGCCGCCGACGTCGGACGCGCGGGGGCGGTGGCTTACGCCGTGGACGCGGCTCGCCTCAGCCCGGTCTCGTTCCAGTACGTTGCCGTGTCGGGTCGGGGACAGGGCAGGGCGCCGAGCCAGGCTGCCCCGCGGCTGCCCACCTCACATCACCCTCATCTCACCCCCAACATGGCGACCCCTGCAGGCCGGCGCTCACGGTGACGCAGGCGGACGGCGGCGCCGGCTCGGACCTGGATCTCAACGAGGGCGTCGACGTGGTGCCCGAGCTGGCGGCGCGCCGCGCCCTGGCCCCCGGGGCGTCCGTCAGCGAGTCGACGCTCTGGGACCACGTGGGGCTGAAAGCAGGCCTGTCCGTGTCCAGCGCCGCCGTGCCCGTGCAGGCCGCGGCCGGCGGCAAGGCCGACAAGCAGTAGGAGCCGAGAGGCCCCGCCCCGCCCCGCCCGCCTCCGGAATGGACACTGTCACGTTGCCTTGCATTAAATGGCGGGACATTCGGTAGAGCGGCGAGAGAAACGAGACGTCAGCCGGAGTGAGCACACGGGCAGTCGCACGCGCAGCCACGATGGGTTGCCTACCCGGCAGGCGCTCCGGCACCCACCCTCCAGCCGACTGATTCAGAAGATCGCTCTCGTACATCTCTCCTTGTCGCACTCATAGGGTGCTGTCATGCCCGACATAGGACACCGCCATAGGTGCGACAAGGACGCAGGCACGAGAGCGACCGTCGGCAGGAGGCGACAGCTCCCCACCCTCGCTCTGCTCCGCTCCGCCTCCATCCGGTTGCGCGGGGCGCGGCGGCTCGTGCGTGAGCACCGCAATGTGACATAAGCGACTCCCGCGGCGGGGCGGGGCGGGGCGGGGCGTGCGGGGCGCGGTGGGGCCCAATCCATTTACTTATCGATGTCAGCGTGGCCGGCAGGCTCGCTCGCGGCGGAGGAACATAACAGGATCCCGCACCGCGCGCGCGCGTGCCACAACAAGCCATTAGCCAACCGCGCAAGCCACACCACCACTCCATGACATGACATTCCAATTCTTTGATATTTTCCAAAGCCCCTCCCGGGGCCGGGCGTTTCCTGTGTGCCGGGCCGGACCGGCACTCGCGGCTCTAGGCGAGTACTTGGACTGAACTGCGTGAGCGTGGGCCGCGGCACAGACACGTACGGCGGAGAAAGGAGCGCCCCGCCCCGCCCCAACCCACCCCGCCCCCTCCAGTTGGTGCAGAACCAAGTCGCGGGGCGGGGCGGGGCGGGCGCACCCAAGCCGGTCCAGCACACGCCACAGCTGTGCGCGGAACAGCCGCGGCGCGGCGCGACTCAGTCCCAGTGCGGGTCTGCTCGCCGGGGCGCTACCGTGTGCCGTGCCGTGGTCGAGACCCTCCCCGTGCCGTCCAGCTGCATGAGTGACTCCAGCAGCGTGCAGCGGCGCCCCTCCTGTCTGCTCTGGGCCCTGGCCGCCGCCGCCGCCGCCGCCTCCGCCTCGCGGTCCCTGGAGGAGGGCGTCGTCCCCGCCACCGGCCGCCACCGCACCTGGACCGCCAGAGCAGCGTCAAATCACTGAGGTACACTGGAAAAACAAACGTGACGTGCGTTGCGACAGTTGGTGTGATCATTTTCGGTCACACCGCGTAATGCGACCTAAATTTACGTCACACCATGTGATACGACGTACTCCAGGGTATACGGTATTACACATAGGAGGTCGTATCACAAACGTGACCAAAACTACGGTCACACCACATGATGCGACCTCTCCAGGGGTCGCACTTGCAAGTGTGACGCATGTCACATTAGTTTTTCCAGTGAAAGGCGTACGGTTAGGCACCGGCAGTGGGACCCGCCCGGCCCGGCCTGGCCTGCACTGTCTGACACTGCTCTCTCCGCCTCGCAGATGGACCACGGCAGCTGCGCGCGCGCCCTGGCGCTGGCGCTGCTCGTGGCGCTCCTCGCCGCCGAGGGCCTGGCCCGGCCCGAGCCCCGGCCGCAGGCACCGGCACCTGGCGCTGGCAAGGGTAAGCGCGCCTTGCAGCTTGCAGGCAGACTAGGAGTGAGTGATGCATCGCCAGCGTGACCATCAGAGTTCTCAGTGACGCACTCGTTAGTCATCATGAGTTAGCGCGCCTCCTGCACCAGTGACGTAACAACTCAGGGGTCCGTAACTTAACACGAATGTGCTTACAACGTTATTTAACCCGTTAAAGTTAGAACTGTCAACACTGTAAATCCTTCGTCCAGGTTTCCAAGCAGTTTTGGAAAAACCAAGACGTTCCAAAGTATTTTCTCCATAAGAAAATTATGGCTGCTTGGAAACCTGGACGAAGGTTCCACCGTGAACACTTGGGCCACTGGCGAAACGTTAAGTTATAGAAGACTAAGTGTGCCGTAGAAGGTGGATACTCGCCAGATTGATTTTCGACAGCCGACATAACGTTATAACTTTAACTTTTGATAAAAATTCGAAACGTTACGATATAGTAACTAACGCAAAGCAAAGTTATGTTAAGTTACGGACCCCTGGTAACAACGGCCTCTCCTTGTCCACGCAGCCCCTGCCGGCACCGCCTACGACGAGATCGTGGTCGAGACCCACCTGGCCGTGCGACCCAAGTCGCCGAGCGTGGGCGTGGGGCTGCGCAGGGCCAAGGCCGTGTACTTCCGGCCCAACGCCACCGCCTCGGCCTCGGGCGCCCAGGTGCGGCGCGTCACCCCGCTCGCGCCCGCGGCCGCGGCCACGGCCTCCACGACGAGCAGCCCCTCCACGAGCGGGGACGGCATCTCGTTCGCGGCCAGGGTGGTCGGTGTGGAGAACCCCCTCGTGACCCGCGCGCGCCTCGCCGCCGCTGCTCAGCGGAGTCGGAGGGAGTCGCTGGGGACGCCGGGCAGCTACAGCAGCAGCAGCAGCTACAGCTTCTCGTCCAGCAGCTCCAGCAGGAGCGGCCGCCCTGGGGACCCTGGGCCGGTGCCGGTCGCGCCGCCTGCGCCTGCGCCAGCGCCAGCGGGCTCCTCGTCCAGCAGCAGCAGCACCAGCAGCAGGTCCTCCACCTGGACGCTACCCGGGGGGCAGACCCTCGCCGTCCACGAGGACAGCTTCTCCTCGCAGGAGAACGGCGGCAAGCCCTCGTCGTCCTCAGTGCTCAGGATTGTTATCGGTGAACACTAACAAGACAAGACATGGCTCGAGGTAAAAGAAAATATTCATTGGAAAGCAGTTTTAATTTAATTTTACACATCCTTCTTGCTCATCGGCAAACGTCGTGAAAGTGATTTTTTTAAAATAGAAAATGAGTTGTTCACGGCGACTGTCGAAGTAGCGCCTATAAGGTAGGCAGACCCGTTAGACTGAAGTGCGCAGCTGGGTTGCCTAGCCTACAACTTAGTGATAATCCTACCTTTCTCTATGCCTGCTGTTAGAATTCAAGTAAACTGATGTATATAAATTTCCTATTTAAATTTATTTTATTTTAACAATTTTATTCAAAAGAAAGGGTGCAATGGAGGAAAGCTGACAATACTGATACTGATTTCCCCAAATGATTTCACACGAGAGGCAAGAGCTCAGTGATATTTGTTCTACTGTGGCAATTTCTGTGTGTTTCAAAAACCTCAGATGATGTAATAAAATTCCTCTTTGACAGACAAAGGTAAAATAAAGAAACCAAATTTAAAAGTGTAAATTTTAATTTCTATAGAAAAAAAATCTACCTAATAACATGATATGATATAAAGTGTACCGTACAAGAATTTTCACTGTGACTGAAATGCTTTTAACAGAGCCTCTAACCATACCACAACACCATAAGCCCCAGCATCCACATCACCAAGATGTGTTTCATTTACATAACTAGCACGGCCAACACTGTCAAAATAAAAATAACATTAAAACAAACAGAATTCATGAAATATAATTTATCTGCAGAAGCAGAACAACTTACTTAGCAGACATATCAGCCGTGCTTGCACATCCTTTACGAGCTGCAAGAACTGCTGCAGCTAGAGCAGTAGGTCCATTAGAACCTTCTAAAATTGCCTTACAAAACTCCTCGCATGCTGGGATTAATGCATCAAGCTGCAGAGAATTACAAGTCTTAGGTCAGGAAAAAGCCTCAGTGTAATGTTATTGGACTCAGCCAGATTTACTTGAATGAACTTACCATGGTCCTATCACCTTGGCGAGCCTTGCTGTGGCGCATTATACCACGTAAACCTTCCTCCCAAGACTTAGCAATATGCTCCAAGAAATTCAATGCATCTGCCACATATTTTACTTTCTTCAGCTGGTCACTTGCAGCAGAAAACAACAAACCATAAACTGCCCCTGAAGTACCACCCATTGTTACACTTGCTAAGTTTGCCAACTCCATTAATAATTTGGCTGGATGTTTAATGGAAAGTGTTGGCAATTTTGTTAATATTCCTAAAGTAGACAGAGAAAAAAGTGTAGTTGGCAAAGAAATTAAAACAAAAACAATTTCTAGCAAGAGGTGGGCAAAATTTGGGAAAACTCCTGTACCTTTTGCTAATCTGGCCAGTGTAGATCCACAATCTCCATCCCCACAACCGCTATCAAGTTCATTCATTTTGTCAGCATGATGAATGAGATCCTTAGCAGCTGCTTCAAGGGCTTGGAGCAACAATTGTGAGTGTTCATGTTTCAGCTCTGGGCCCACTTCCTGAAATAATATTTAAGAAAACAGTGAAAAACAAAGGTGTTAAAATAATAATATTGTGTACATTGCAAATTAGAAATTAAAAGTTACCTTTGTATTCAAGTCCTCAACCTTATAAGGAATTTCTTTCAAAATTTGCTCACCAGGAAGCGGAATGGAAAGAGAGCAGCCAGGCCAACCAGGGGCGGATGTCGGAGCATCAAGGCATCTTAACCATGCATGTTCTGAGAGTTTCAGAACACAAACCTGCAGTCCAACAGTCTCTAAGGACGTCATCAGAGGGGCAGCATATATGCGTTCCACCAATACTCCCCACGATGCTGTAGTTAGAGGTTTTTAATTAGTTCAAAATAAAAATAAGATACAATGTATAACTTTGGAGGGAATTCACTTCACATACTTATTTGTTTGTGAATTATGCTCACTGTTACCCACTGTTCCAATTGTGAGAGACCTCCAAGATTATTTACAAGAACTGCTACTTTTACTCCTTTCTCAAGTTTCAGCGTTTGCTTTAAAGGGATCAGTATTTCATTTATCAGTTCTGAAGCAGGGGCAACCTGTCACAGAAAGAACAAATCATGAGGATCAGATTTCATGGTACTACATAATTTTGAATCGGAAAAAAATCTTTTTCATATTTGTTTCTTTTTCTTACTTTAATAGTCCTGGCACCTGCTTCTCCATGAACACCTACACCCAGCTCCACGCTGTCAGATTCAAGTTTTAAGAGAGGCTGAGTTGAACCAGGAACAGTGCATGACCGAAGTGCAAACCCCATTGTGGCCATGTTGTCAACAACCTTTTGGGCCTCCTCGGCAACCTTCTTCAAGGACAGGCCTTCTGCTGCTAGTTGACCGGCAATCTGCATGAAACAAAAAAGGAAAACTTTGTAATAGGATAAGGCTACTAAATGGAACAAGCTTTCAAGATGCTCAACATACTTTATACACAAACACCAATCCACACATTCCCCTTCGGCCAGCTGAAGAACTCTTGCCACTGTTGAGAAGGGCACAGTCTTCTCCGACAATAACACTTTCAATCTGTAAATGTTATGCATAATCCAAAATAACATGAAGCTTCAAGAGGTTTAGCATAATGCTAAGACAGACAACATACCGAAATGCCATCCCTTCGAGCCCACTCGGACGCTAGGCCAAAGTTGAGACAGTCTCCAGTGTAGTTGGGAATGACCAGGAGAACTCCACCTGTAGAGTGTAACACTCACGTAAGATGATGACACCTGTGGCTCGGCGCGGGCTCCGCTCCGCACACCGTTAAACCAAGTGTTCAACTGCTCAACACTTGTATGTGTGCAACTTCCAGCCTAGCACGTGCAAGTGCACATCGGCAATTGTGCAATTTCACGTGTTGAACTCGCCAGTTGTACACTTGTAAGTGTTTAACTCGACAGTTGTGCACTTGCAAGTGTTCAAAAAGCATAGTGTTGCACGGGGCAGTTGAACACTTGCAAGTGCACAACTGCCGAGTTGCACACTTGCGCGTGCTAGACTGGAAGTTGCACACATACAAGTGTTGAGCAGTTGCACACTAGGTTTAACAGTGCAGTGCTGGCCGCTCACTCACCCCTGTGCCGGTGGGCCACGTGGGCCAGGCCCCGCACCACGTGCGTGGCGGGCGGGGAGGCGAACACGGACCCCGACACGGCGCCCGCGAGCATGCCCGCCCCGATGAAGCCCGCGCAGAAGGGCTCGTGGCCGGCGCCGCCGCCCGACACCACGCCCACCGTGTCGTCCTGGGTGGCGTCGGCCAGGACCATGGCGCGGGTGTCCGGGAGCACGCGCAGCTGGGGGAAGGCCAGCGCCAGCCCCGCCAGCATGTCGTCCACGCAGCGCTCGGGGTCGTCCACCAGCTTGTGGAGGGCCATGGTGTCTCAGGCGGTGCTCTGCCTGCGGGCATAGAGAGAGAGGATAATAGTTATGGAAACCCGTCAACACTCGCTAGTAAGTGCAAAGCGGGCCCGGCCCCGCCCCGCCCCTCTGCCCGCTTAGCGGCGAACACTTCGCCTCTTACGCCGAGGAAACTGAAGGGAAAAGTACGGAATCTACTGCGACACAGTGCAGAGCACATTGCACTCGGAAACTCCTTACCGGTTACCAGCAAAGGCAGGCAGGCAAGTCGGCTGAGTTCAGAGCAGGCTGCACTCTCGTCAAACATAATCAAACGGATTCGATCTTCATAACGGGGACGTTACGTATTGCACGGGAGGGGAGTCCGCTCCCGCCCCACCGCGGCAGGAGGACAGCGGGGGTTCTGCGGCGCGCAACAGGACTCGCCCGCCCCGCCCCGCCGCCCGGTGCGGTCCCGCCCGCGGCCCGCGTGGCAACGAGCTCCAACTGGTTGCCTGGCTCTCGGGCGCTCTGAGCGCCCGCGCGCCTCCGCCGGCCAGCAGCAAGAGCAAGGCACGCGGCATACCGTCCGGCACATCAGGCGGCGTGGAAATGGACCTGTCCCGTCTAAAGAGAAGAACAAGAACTCCAGAAGTGCCCCTATATTTAAGACAAGAGGGGCATACTTCTTTTCGCGGTCAGTGATTTTTGGTATAATAGTAGGGAATACCCAACGAGAACATAATGCCAAAATTTGGTCAAAATGGGGTCCTTGACAGTCATTATGACGTCTAAGTACCTATCTTTAAGGACTATAATTTGACAAAAAGGTCAAAATTATGTCACTTTGAAGTCATTTTGACTTCAAGTGTTCTCCTTGGGTATAACCAGAAATTACAACTTTGCTTGAAAATTCGCTACATGAGCAAATATTCTAATGCCACTTCCGGAGATTTTGTTCTTCTAATATGTACGAGACAGTTTGTCCATTCCCTGGCCACACTACAAAACGCCCCCCCCCCCCGCCCTCCCAAAGAAAAGAAAGAATAAGATAGCGAAAGCAATGATAACAGGAGGGGTGGGGGTGGGAGATGGGTGGGAGTTAACCGAAAATACACCGTTGTCACCCTCCTCCCCGTCATTAGTGTTCCACGTTCTCTTCGAGAATCTGGTTCGCCGTACTGATACCGACACCAGCACCAGCGCGACCGGCGCAGAGAAGTCGCTAACGACGTGATCGTCGCTAACTGAGCGCAACACTCTGCAAGAAGGAACGAGACTTATGCCCCTCCTGGGCAGGGTTGGTGGAATCGGGAAAATGAGCGAATATTCTTTTTCATAAATAAAGGAAGTAATTTTTCTTTCAGCAGTGTAACAGTAGAATTATCTTTCCCTTTTTGTATATTGACCACCATGAGAGTGTTCGACCTCGAACCCCAAACTCTCGGGGTCAAGATCAAAACAACAATCGCTTATCAAAGGGAAACAACCCGTCTGTTCCCCCTGACCTCACCTACCAATCTGAAAGCCGAACGCTACATAGTACGTATAAAATTAAAATAAATCAAACTAAAACTCAATGGGAAAGTTGCATTGACGAAGCAAAAGAAATCGCGGAAACAAATGCATTAATGACGTTTTATAGTTGAAGCCCACGTCGTCAAAGAAAACCTGAATCAATCACTGGCCCACGATCACAACACACAGAGACAGTGTCGCTTTCATATGTAGCTTATGTCTCTCGCGGAGCACTCGACCTGGCACATACGTCACCCCTACGCCGCATTGAATGGATTATAGATGACTTGACTTGAGAGAACCAAGGCCACAATTGACCCATGGGCTCAACAAAATGTGGTCAGCGGCATACCAGACGTTATTCAGGGCGACTGTGACTGTGCAGTGTGTATGAAGCGCGAGGGCGCAGCAAGTTGAATCAGTCCGCGATTTTGAGTAAAGCGACTTACTGAGGCGCGCCGGGGTATACTGACCACCGTCCAGCCCACCGCCCGCCGGCCAACTGAGGCGGCAGCCGGCAGCAGCGGCAGGCCGGGCGGCGAGGGGCGGAGGTCTGTGAAGTTAGTGACGGCCGTCAAACCATCCGTCAGTCAGCGACTCAGCCCCGCTGGATTTTTTGACTGAAAGCTTGGCTCCGGAGCATTTTTATTAAGAGCCTGGTGTACTTCCATTTCACACGAGTTGAGACTATCACCTCTGAAAAATGCACAGGAGCCAAGCTTTCAGTGAAAAAAACCAGCGGGGCTGAGTCGCTGACTGACGGACGGCTTGACGGGCGTCACTAACTTTGCAGACCTCAGGGCGGCACAGCGAACTGACAGTTCCACCGCCGAGAGCGCGAGCTTTCAGTGATATGGCCATCACACCGACAAAATACTCTCTCTCGCACTCATGGGAAAGCGCATTCTTTTCACTCAATTGGTGTACTAAACTCTCGGCAGTTCCACCATGGCAACGTAAATCTTACCACGAATCATGGTATGAAGTAAGCAAGCGAAGGAGAGAAAACTAAACGCCAACTACATGGCGAATGTGGAATTCCCCCTTGCTGACTTGGGCTCAATAAGCTTTCAGTGTCTGCAACGTTGCACGCAGATGCGACTTCCACCCGGGAGGCTGCGAGGTACTACTCTTACAGAACAGCCCTTCCTACGCCCGGTTTTTTTAGTGGGAGCCGAACCGCAGTCGTTACCACTTCGCAATGTAGCGTTTGGGACACTAAAGGTACCAGGCAAAGGAGAGGATGGTAGGTGCAGATACCATTTGATCCTCCAAAATGGCAGTATTTAGAGGGAGATTTGGCCTGTCACAATAAAGGACGGCTAGGGAGATGCCAAGTATGCCAGAACAACTGGATTGTAGGAATGGGGGGTGGAGGTGAGGGTTTCTACAATTTGGAATGATTATCCTGTACTGACTGTTAGGTAAGATGGTCATGTCTGCCACCAAATACAGCCAACAGGTGGTAGAGGTTGTAATTGAACTACATAGGTTTTTAAAATTTGATGAAATGATCTCCTTTTTTGGAGAACAGGTATGCAAATCCTTAGAAAAGGAACAAAAATATGAGTGGCATGCGGCAAATAGTGGTTCTTCACAGAATAGTGTTCAATTGTATTCAAGTGAAAACTGTGCCCATAAAGGATTGGAAGTGTCCTTGAATCTAACACAAAAGGTATGAACTGAATACCTATTTATTCAATTTGCTGTCACATACAGCAGCACTCTAATATAGAGTACATACTTTGTGTTTGTTTTATTATTTTTTTTTTTAATATTTCAGTACAGACAACCGCTCCGAACCCAACCGATGATCCTGTTTACAAAAATAATGTAGTCTACTATAAAACAGTGTATAAATCACACTTCTGTACAAGTCAATATTGTTTTGCAACACAGTAAAAGGACTAGAGAATAGCTGATTTCACCCAAAAATGCTAATTTGAGAATTTTCAAATAAAAGCATGTGTGAGGATAGCTTTAAAAAAAAAAAAAGTGCACATTTGAAAAACTCAAACGCAATAGTCATATCAATGAGAGTATGTTTGGTGTAGATTATGGCATGAAAGTAAATCAACCCTGAAACCCATTGATGCACCCAGTCTTACTAAACCAATACACGGGATTCTCTATGATTGGAGAAGAATGCAATCTCAACTCTTAAGTAAAACAAAATGTTCCACAGCTTACATTCACTGCTGAACTAATTTGGTTTACTTCGGGACCTGAACTTCCCATGAAAAAAGTTGAGATTGAAGTTAACTTCCACCTGTTGTTTTAAACATTCTGAGCAAAAATGTCCAAAACCTTTTGGACATTTTGCACAGAAAGTGTTAAGACAGGTTGAAACTTGAATGTTTTGTTTTTCTTTGAACAACAGGAAGAAGTTGGCCTTGAGGCAAATCAATTTAAGGAGCTGTTGAAACTTCAGCTGTACTGGAGAACAACTTCTCAGTACTGAAGAGAGCCATTAAAAGAAAGTGAATTCTGCAAAGATCTTACAACTCTCTACCACATTCCAAAATCAAATGGATTTCAGAAAAAAATGTGGTAATAGGTCTGTTAGCTTCAAAATTTGCTTGCTTGTAGTGCCATCTACTTTCAAAATAAACTTTTGATGACAGAACCGCAATTGAACATTAATCTATTTCTTATAAAAGTGAGAGCTATAAGAAATTTGAATGACCCTGTAAACCACTCACATTCCACCAAGCAGTAGAATTTGTTAATCTAAATTTTAACAGCAATTACCACTGCTCCGTTGGACATGAAAGTTATCAAATCAATGCTTGCAATTGCTTAGGTGATAGCGAGCTCAACAGCCTCAAAGGTGTAAAGGTCACAATGCCAAAAGGAAATTAATTGTCTTCCACAAAGACAAATTGGTTACACATTGAAGTTAGGTAGCTCAAAAGCTACTATGTAGCTCAAAAGCTAATTACATCATTAAAGGTTTCAATTTCCTTCAGGACACGTTTCCCCACAGATTGCAAACATAGTTTAGGTAAAGGTGATGTAGTTACGTCAAAAATTGCTTATTAAATTAAGCTTGGAGAAGCATTGTAAATTGGAAAATCCTAATTAACTCTAGGTATTATGAAAACAATGAGAAAATCCTAAACAAAAAAAAAAAATAGAATTTCTTATTTACAAACAATCTTTAAATTGAATCAAACTATCGCCAAATTCAAATAGAAGTCTCTCCACTACTTCTAAAGCAGTTAAGTATAAATATCAATAGACGTTAATCGGAATTTTTAACATTTCTTACTATAAAAGAATTCTTGATGATAATTTGTTTTGGAGAGAAACATAGAATACGTTACAAGACCGATGTCATTGGACTCAGTATCTTCTAAGACAACAGAGATCACTAGGCAGGAACTTACCCTCTTCAGGATGATAGGGTTGAAAACTTCAGAGTTAGAGGATTAAAATTCTCTAAAGCAGCACTTGAAAGTAAAAGCTGGTTCAAGGAAGTTGGGACACAGAAATCTACCACCACATGTACTATGTGGTTTTGAGCAGAAAAAGAGTACAGTAAAAGCCGCTTATAACGTTTCCGCGTATGACGTTTTCCGCTTATAGCGTCGCGTTTTCCGTGCACCAATAAGACTTAATACATGTAAAAATGTCCGTTTATAGCGTTTCCCGCTTATAACGTTGCGATTTCGGCGCAAGTAGGGGCAACGTTATAAGCGGCTTTTACTGTATTACTTCCCTATAACATTTGAAGAAAATAAGAATATTCATAGCCAGATACCTTAGAGAATTAAAACTTCCTAACTCAAACTTTTGTTTTGAATTATATTTGCTTATATTTGAATTATATTATACTTTAGCATAGTAATACTCTCTAGTTCTCTGGAATAAAGCAATCAACACCCAAAATATCAGCAACAATAAAGAGACGTATGGACAACAATCTGAACATTATTTGATGCCTCGTGTGAAGCACAGTTAAGAGATAAATAACTTACCACCAATCATGGGGCTCCTGTACACCTTGATGACCTTAGAGACTCGATTACAGCATGGGCATCTTTTTCTTTCCTTCCAAACTCTTTGGGAACACTTGTAGCAGTAGATTTGGTGAGCGACATCACCATGAAGGAAAATAGAGTCCACTGGGCGTTCAAAGCAACAACCACATTTGGCTTCACCAGCTGCCTCACTAACATCACTTGCCTCAGGAGGGCTGCTTTGTTGGCTTAACTGGCTTAACCCCAGCCCACTATCTTGCTGCTCAAGACTGGAACCTGATATACTCTCTTGAGATGAGGTTGTATGTTTCCTACTTTTAGGGCGAGGCGGTAGACCACTTTTTCTTTCCTGGAACAAAAAGAAAATGATTTCAAGGCTACACAGTAACTGACAGTACAGCAAATGAGGAAAAGAGACAAAAACACTCACACGAAAACACCTAATACACAAACGAAAGCATGGATTTTTGTTAGTGGTTCCACACCTTACACATTTCCAATAGTCTGCCTTACTAATTTCGGGGTCTGTTGACCTATCAGAAAAATCTGACAGATCAGCAACTACAGATATGTCTGATCCAAAGTCAGAAACCAGTTGGTCAAAGTCACCGACAATACAAACATCCTGAAATTGCAGATAAATTACTTTTTTGTTTCCTCATCAGAACAATAGATGACAAAGGTCAAACGCGATACCATAGATCAAAAGTTAGTCAGTTTCCATAAATTACAAACAAAGACTATGAAGTATTGAGTATAATATGTGAACTGCATATGCAGAGCTAAATCACAGTCAGACCGGATCTAAGAATAAGCTAAACTTTCAGTTTCATACTGAACATTGGAGACCTTTTCCAAATAATCCAGTGCCAACTTACATCAGGTCCAGATGATATTTCAGAAACTTCTCCTTCCGACAGACTTGCTAATGTATACTCGGACTCCGATTTGGATGATGTATCGCTCGTATCACGAGCTGAAGCTGGAGGGGATCCAAGGGGATGGAGTTTCATTAATGTTCACATACACATAGAACATTTCAACTCATAGCAAGGGATCAAACAGCCAATCACTGAATTCAGTGTTGTGCTGTTACAGCCATTAAACTCTACATGAAAGTGAGCTAAAATCCGAACTGGGTAAAAAAAATGTTTGTCACTTCCTCAGAGGAGGGCAAGACAAGGATTGAGTCATGATAGACAGCAATATCCCAGAGGCTGTTGATCCCCACTATTTGCTGCACACATACGTAATATGTTCCAGAACAGAGCATCAGACAAGCCTGTCTCATTTACAGGTTGTGTTTGTGCCAGGAGCTCATCTGGAATGAGAGTTTATACCATGCAAATGTCAAGTATCTAGCATGACTCTCTGTATGTGAAGAACACCAAGGCCAAGGCCAGGTGAGGAGGAGTCAATGACAGCTTTGAACTGGTTTCAAGATTTCCAAGTAAAAACCAAGATGTAAGTGAGTTGTTTCTCTAGATGCAGTGCCACATGAAACTTCCACAATTTCAGAATTCAAATGCTGACAATTCTCAACTCCCAACATTGCAGCACCAATTCCCAAGACGTTCCCCTCCGCCAGGTTGGCAGCTTCTAGTTTTTGCTATTTGCAGAATTTAAAATGTGCTACATGACATGAGAGCTAGTGAAAAAGAGTGCCTCAATGCTTTAAAATGGCCAATACCAGCTCAAAGACCTATCTTCAACAACAATTGAATATAATGAGCGTAGTACTTAAGACATGTTTCGGACTCATAAATGTTAAAATAATGCTTTGCTCTGAGTGATTTTACCATTCCTCAGGAAGTGCTCTAAAGTTAATAATACTCCCAGGATAGGCATCACAAAAGTTTGACTTTTCCCAGAAAAAAATCTACATTTGAAAAAATTTTGTGTTAAACTGAGATATTAAGCAAAGCGACTCAACGCCAGTCACAGAATTTCACATGTAGAAATGCACAGATTTTCATTTTCATCCTATGATACAGTATCAATATCACAAGCTTCATTACACTTGCTGTGAATGCACCATGAATGGCACAGAGAAAGAAGATAGAAAATTAATTTAAATTGTTTAATAACTCACTCCCAATGAGTCTGTCTAAAAAATATAAAACATAAGGATGAAGGTTTTCTTACCTGTATCATGCATCTGAAAGCTCAGTTCACTTTCACTATCACATTCCGAAAATTCACTCTCACTCTCCAATCTTATATTAGCCACAGCAAGTCGAGGAAATTTGGGCATTCGTCCTCCTAGAATGATAAGGAAAACAGAGGATTAATATTTTTGTCTACACAAATAATAAATTTTGCAAATAGTAACCTCAAACTCACCATCAACACAATCAAAACTCCTTTTCATGCATTCTGCCATTCTGTAAACAAAGTTCCAAATATAAAGTTTATAAAATATGTGAGAAAAGCTATGCACAAAAGAATATCAATGGAGGCAAAAAAGCAATATTGGCCCTGTATTGGCCCCGTCACTGCTTTAATTTTTAAAACATATGTGATAAAAATTGCAAGACATGACAGGAAGTACAAAATGGCAAGCGAATAAACATCGACGTAAAGAAAAAAACTTGAGAGAACTGGAACCCGATTTCTGAAAGTGGAATGCGCGGGCGGCTGCATTGATGCCAGTTGGAACGTACACAAACCACACATCCAAAAATCAGATATAAAAGCGCTGGAATTTGACTCTAATCTGACCGTAAAATCTATTACTCACTACCTCTGAGTATAAAATACGTGCTACCAAGACAAAGAAAAAGAAATAGATTTGGTGCCGTGTACAGTGAGCAACAAAAATGTAGTACATAATCCAGCACGCCCAAAACACAATACGCCCCATATAACCTTGTTCTCCGGTACGATTGAAGATTTCAGCAATCCTATTCCAGATATTGACTTGACTGGAGCATAGCCGCAGAATTTAAATAGTACAAACCTGATTTCTTGGTCACTCTGCTACGCTTGGCCCGGACGTTTGGCTCTCGGCCTCGGCTTGGCTGTTGGCGGATGCTTGTCCCTCCCAGAAGCTCGAAGCAGGTTCAAACTTGTCTGCAGTCCGGCCTTGCTGCGCAAGCACGAGACAATTATCTAACGCAGCCAACACGCGTCCAAAGTATGCAATGCACCTAGTGACTTTGGGCAAGCACGAGCGCCATTAATATGTTCTACAGAAAAATTAGATTTCTGATAAAAAGCAATTCAGCGTTGGTGAACGGGGCGGCGTACGTACATAAAGTGTTTTGCGGTGTCGTTTTGATCCGGTGTTGTGGTACTGACCACGTGTGAGAGCGCACGTCGGCTAAAGTCGCTGATGCTCAACCGCCAGCCGCGCGTGCCGCCAGGTGGCCCCGCCCTCTACTGCTTCGTCAGCGCAGCTAACACTTGGCAGACTATAGACGTACTGCGCATTGTCTTGCCTATTTGCCCTCACTCTGCCGACTGCCGATAAGAGATGTAGCAGGTTGCGCGCGCTTCGTCTTGTATGAACGAAACAAGTCAAATACTTTACAACCTATTTACCTTTCATTAGTTCTACGAGATCATCATTTCAGAAAGTTTTCGTATTAGGTACATACTGCTAGTCATGCCGAAGTTCGTTGTCGGTGAAATATTACGTGACATGCGTTGATATATTTCTCTGCGTTAAATTTATTAACCTTAGGTTAGCGACGTTTCATTAACAGTAACACCGTCAATATGTTTGACTTTTACAGGACCATGGCACAAAACCCTCCACCTCCACCTCCTGATCCCAAATTTGTGCTGCGCGGTGGAATGGAAGCAGTCTCCAGCATTGACTTCATGTTGGATGACACTCTGTACGCTGGAACCCAAGATGGAAAAGTCCATGTTTGGGACTTGCATGTAAGAAAAGTAATTTTCAAAGTGGGTGATTTTATTTCCATTGTGCATTTGATTCATTTTATTTCTGTGCTCACAGAGTAACAGAAGGAAGTCATCATTCCAAGCTGGAAATTCAGTTTGTACTGCTTTGAAAGCTTATCCCAATTACATCATAACTCAAATTAAAGGGGAAGGGGTAAGTTCATGGACTTCATCTAATAATTATAAACTAGACTTTAAGTATGAAAATCCCTATATTGGGTTTTGCAAAATGGAGATGGAAGGATTGAATACCTGTGATCGGTTATATATGCCAGCAGAGAACTCGGAAGTCAAAGTCTTGGACTTCAATAGCCGTAAAATAGTGAATACATTTTGTTGTCCCTCGAGCAAGGTAGGAGAGGTAATGGTTTTGAAACTTATCAGGCTCGACAATACTTCATTGTTGCTAGTAGGTTATGAAAGTGGTGATGTCTATCTCTGGGATGTGATGAAAGGTATTACTGTGAGTAAATTTAAAATAAATAATGTCCCAATGGCAATTGATTTTGATGAAGTAAAAAGAAAAGGTATATTTGGCACAGAGTCAGACTCAGCTATTATATTTATAATAGATGATGGCTATCAATTCAGCATTGAAAAGTTGCTGGTGTTGACTAACCCAGGTGTAAGTGCTGTTACTATCCGACCTGACAAAAAAATATTTGTACTGGGGTGTTGGGATGGCAATCTCAGAGTATACTCATGGAAGACTGGCCGCATTCTGGCAGTTCTAACTGAGCATGAAGAAACTATTAATGCATTATCTTACTCGTCCAAGGTTATCCCCTTGTGGGGGTCCATCCTTCTTGCAGCAGCAAGTAAGGACAAAAAAATATCACTTTGGAGTTTTCTGTGACTGACGCCTTGTTGGTTTGTTGATGATTAAATAACAGAAGGTTGTAAACTATTGTGATAAATTAGCTTTACCTTTATTTACAGCAGAGTATTTTGACATAAACTTAAAATGCATATTTTTTGATTTTAAATAAGAAACAGAATTTTTTTCCCAATAATATTTTTGGAAAATGCCTGGTCTTACTTATTTGTTTGTTAACGATTGTATTTTGTGGAAGAATTAAAAAGGTAAATCCTTTACATCTCATAGGACTGAATACTACTTACAGTTAGATTATTTTTATCTGTTGCATAGTTGTACTTTTCTATCATTTCAGTGATAAAAATGGAAACAAATGTTGATTTCCTTAAATAATAAAAATGTGTAAAAAGCACAGCCATCATATAGTTTCTTGAATAAAATACCGTCAGACTGCATCAACTCCACTGTCAAGGAAGTCTTTTATCAGATGGCAAACTTTGACAGGGAATATTCTGGAAGAATAGGAACATTTCTCATTTATTCTAGACAATTTGTTTTGAGCAAAAGGAAGGAATGGAATTAATTCTGTAATCTCACCATATCTCATCTCAGATAGATTCTTACCTGCACACATTGTTAATGTTTAAGAGTGATCTAGGTATTGAGACCTCGTGGTAATTCCTCCTCATTGCGGTGATGATCTCATCAGCTGCCTCACTTGGTCCCAGAAGACTGAGTATTGAAGGGAATTTGATTCTAGGCTTCTCACAGAGCCCTGTGTCGACCATGAAGGGGCAAATTGTGGTAAACTTGACATTATTGTTCCTGGCATCCTCTCGTAACTCTTCAGAAATGGCCTCCATGAGACCTCTGACTGCAAACTTGGAGGCACAGTACGGTACCAAGTTTGACAGGCCCATGGTGCCAGCCATAGAGGACAGAGCAACAACGTGACCATGGTTCTTTTGTATCATACTTGGTAAAAATGCCTCAAGCATCTGTAACGCAAAATAAAGACCATAGCATACAAGTTTCTGTGCTGCTTACAACAATAAATCCCAAAATTTTACACACGACACTATAATTATTTTAAAAATGGAAAAAGAGATATAAGTTTGAACACGCTTACCCAGAAGTGCGCCAGCACGTTGATGTCGAAGATCTTCCTTATCTCCTCGGGGGTGTGCTTGAGCAGCGGGTGCGTGGGCATGATGCCGGCGTTGTTGACGAGCACGGTGACCTCGCCGACCTCGGCGCGCACCTTGTCGGCCAGGGCCAGCACGTCCTCGCGGCGGGAGACGTCGCACCGGTAGGCCGGCGGCGGCTTCTTGCCGGTCAGGTCGGCCACCAGGCGGGCCGTCTCGGCGTTGCCGCGCTCGTTGATGTCCACCAGCACCAGGTTGGCGCCCAGGGCGGCGAACTTGACGGCCAGCTCACGGCCCATGCCGTGACCCGTGCCGGTGATCTGCGGTCAGAGGAGGCTGGTGAACACCCAGGGCACAGAAAAAAGTCAAATTTAAGTTCATCATTATGACCTCATTTAATTTTGGAATTTGACCTCAAAATTATGTCACATGATGTCAAATTGATTTTGGCTGAAATCAATTTGACATAAATTTGCCATCATTTTGACCAAAATAAAATGAGGTCATAATGATGAACTTAAATTTGACTTCTGTTTTACATCATATGATGTCAAAGTGACTTTTTTCTGTTCCCTGGGCAACAGCTGGGGGATCTGCTGGTCACTCATGCTGGGGGTGGAAGGGGATGATCGAGGGGATGAAGGACCATCTCCATGCCTTTCGGTAAAGAAACCATAAAATCCTGGAGCAAGGGCTTAGGATTTTTTTTTTTTTTTTTTTTTTTTGGCGGGGTGGGGGGTGTCAGGGAATGCCAGCCTTTTGGGCGCCACCCGCAAAGTTCCTACAGGGTGCCTACGAAGCGCGGAGTGCCTTTTGCCGCCCTTCAGGCCCTTTCTTCCTACCTACACCTTCACCCATGTCCTGGAGAGAGGAGGAAGACACTTTGCCTACCAATCAACTCAAGGCCGTGTGCCAGCACGGCAGACTGAATGACCTTGATAAGGCCAGAAAAGCCGGAGCTAGGGAGATGTAAAAAAAATAATATTTATCTACCCGGCAACAGACACGCACATTGGAATTTTGGGTAGTTTGCGGAAGGTTTGAAGATGAGTGGAGCTATTATACAAACTGCCTTGAAAACCTTGTCTATAACCCGCCGTTCTTTCCTATACGCAATTTATAAGACGTGGGGATAACAAAGCTTTTTTTCCCTGTAGCCTCACTGTGAAAGTTAGTCGTAGGTTTACGGGAAAATTTTCCACGAAATTCAGTTGTAAAATTACAATTGCAAATCGTAAAGTTACAAGCATTACACATAGGCTTGAAATTCATTCGCGAGCAAAAAAGGTCCGTCGTAAATTTACAAGATATTTCGTAAATCGTTATTTACAAAATTTATCGTAAATCTACAAAGATATTTTTCACAGTGCTGCTCTCTAGCAAATAAAGTGAATGTTAGTTTTGGATGGGGTGCCTGGGCTAAGCCTATGCGCTAGGATTTCAATGTAGTGATGTTTCCGTGTATGTGTTTAATGCCTGCAGCGTACCAGTACAGTCTCGCCGCTGACCGACTTCTCCTGGGGCGGCACTACGAGCTGGAAGGTGGCCTGGAAGATGGAGACGAAGCATCGCACCGTCAGCACCAGGATGTCCAGCAGCAGCACGAGGGCCGAGTACAGCTTGAGCAGCATGGCTTGACGGCCCTCCGCGCCCCGGGCCCGGGCGCGCACCCTGCGGACACGTGGCAGACAGGTTAGAGTAGGAGTTGTACCCGCCCCCGCACCCTCCAGGAGTCTCGCGCACCCTGCGGACACGTGGCAGACAGGTTAGAGTAGGAGTTGTACCCGCCCCCACACCCTCCAGGAGTCTCGCGCACCCTGCGGACACGTGGCAGACAGGTTAGAGTAGGAGTTGTACCCGCCCCCACACCCTCCAGGAGTCTCCCGCACCCTGCGGACACGTGGCAGACAGGTTAGAGTAGAAGTTGTACCCGCCCCCGCACCCTCCAGGAGTCTCCCGCACCCTGCGGACACGTGGCAGACAGGTTAGAGTAGGAGTTGTACCCGCCCCCGCACCCTCCAGGTGTCTCCCGCACCCTGCGGACACGTGGCAGACAGGTTAGAGTAGGAGTTGTACCCGCCCGCACCCTCCAGGAGTCGCACCCTGCGGACACGTGGCAGACAGGTTAGAGTAGGAGTTGTACGCCCCACACCCTCCAGGAGTCTCGCGCACCCTGCGGACACGTGGCAGACAGGTTAGAGTAGGAGTTGTACCCGCCCCCACACCCTCCAGGAGTCTCGCGCACCCTGCGGACACGTGGCAGACAGGTTAGAGTAGGAGTTGTACCCGCCCCCACACCCTCCAGGAGTCTCGCGCACCCTGCGGACACGTGGCAGACAGGTTAGAGTAGGAGTTGTACCCGCCCCCACACCCTCCAGGAGTCTCGCGCACGCGAAGGCTTATATAGACGCCTCCCTCTGGCGCGGCGCAGGGGTAGCGTGACCACCCCGTCCGCGACCACCCCTCTGCGACCCCCACTCTCCATCTCCTCTAATTGGGATGACGGGGGAGGGGGGGGGGGGATGGGGCAGGGCGGGGTAGAGGGAAGCCCCTCCTCGAGCACTTCAGGGAGTATTGGAAAAAAAAAATCTGGGGGGAGCGACTACTGCAAAATGGAGGGATCTGTTTAGTGCTGAGTGCGAGTTAGCATTTCTCGTCTTCCCCCACCTATATTTAAACTCTATCTCTCCCACTCCGCACTCTTATCTTACACCTCTCCCTGGCAACTTGCAAAGGTACTTGCTCTGCCCTATCGGTCGTGGTGTTGTTGACTCGGTTATCGCCAAAGATAACCGCCACTGCTGGGAAAAATGATTAATTTGTATTTTTAACTAAGAATGTATTATGGTGTGGATTGACATAAGTACATACTCCGACGCTTAAATAACCCTGTCGTAGCGCCCAAAGCTTATGGCTGTCCCCTGAGACCCTTCTGTCGTTGGGCTGTTCAATAAAACAGCCTTGAATGGGATCAGAATGGTTCTAACCAGCTCGGCAAGCAGGCTTGGCCGCCCTGGCCGCCATGTCCTGGGGGGCGGGGCCGGCTCGGTCCCAATCGTGTCACGGACGACGTGTGAGTGTACGACGTTGCCCAAGAACTACATTACCGGCGGTTAGTTCACACACAAGTCACGCAATGTAACACTGGCTGCCGTCTTCTTCTTTTTCACAAACGATTAGACCAGACCAATTCAAGCATTTAGTGCAGCTTGTTCCAGGTGGTTCCAGGACACTGGCTTATACTACTTAACAGTATACTGGCTTACACTGGTTCCAGGATACTGGCTTATACTGGTTGTAAGGCGTCATGAGTATAGGCAGGGCTGCAACTCTGAGACGTGTTTTATTGTCGCACGCGTGCATACCATTAGGGTCAACTTTGTTTTGGCTGGACAGGATAAAATATTTTCTTTTAGGTTGTTTAGTTCACCGCAATATTCTTTTAACTCTGTACCGTGGCAAAGTGACGTGTTTTAGTGCTCCTCAGACTTTTTTTTTTTTTAAAGTGAGGAGGAAAAATTTATGGCCATTAATCGCAGACTAGACAGACAAGTGAGCTAAAGGTGAAATTGACATGCCTGCGCGTCACGGTGTCCGCCGCAAGCACTCTAAAGACTAATTTACACAATAAACCCTTATGCATTTTGCTGTGCATAAGCAGCATGCAGAATTTTAAGCAGCCATAACGATATGCACAATTTTTGTGCATAATTATGTACAAATTGTGCATAACTATGCACAAATTGTACATAGTTATGCATGAAATTGTGCATACTCTTATGGTTGCTTAAAATCCTGCATATTTATGCACAATAAAATGCATAAGGATTTAGTGTGGACAATCAGGAGGAGGTTTGGCTCCTGGCCACAGTCAAACGCAGCGCTGTTACTGGATACAGCACGTAAACTCCCACCCCTCCCGCCCAGCCCCTCCCGCACCGCCTCAAAACCACCCCCGCGTATGGTTGACCTGACCACAGCGCCATTCTGTTAAGGACAGCGTCAGTAGAGCCCCATTATCCTCACGATAGAACTGTCTAAAACCCACAGAGATGACGCCTTGCTTGAGCGGCTCCTGTCGACATGCAATGCAATGGCTTCACGCCACGGGCGCGGCGCGGGTCACCTGCATACAGGCGCTCATCGATCAGGACGTCTGAGTCGATATATACTAAACAATAAAGTTGTGTGTGCACGCGATGGAGACCAGACCCACCCTGCAGGCGCCGGCGGGGCGACGCTGTTGCTGGCCATGCTCAAGTAGAGTGCAACGCACTGGTGCGCGGGCGGCGCGGGCGGCGCGGGACGGAGCCGCGTGGAGACCGGACCGGCGCGGGGGGCGCTCGCGAGCACACTGACCGGTGCCGGGCCGGGGCCGGGCCGGGCAGGGCGGGGCCGGCACAGGCGGCTACAGCTACACCGCGGGAGTGGCGTGGCGTGGCATAGCGTAGCGAGCGCGGCCCGCGGCCGAGCCCTGGCCGTACCGCCCTGGCGCCCCATGCAGTGCCCTGCCCCGCCCTGCCCCGCCCCGCCCCGCCCTGCCCCGCCCTGCCCCGCCCTGCCCCGCCCTGCCCCGCCCTGCCCCGCCCTGCCCTGCCCGTTCAAACGGTTGAGCTGCGCCCCGAGGGATCCGCAACTATGGCAAATGGTGTGCAGTACGGTATTCCTAGTCTTCCCAAAATTTCCTTGGTCCTCCTATTGTTTTGTCTTCCGAAGGCTTCATGATGTTTTATTGGGGTTTCCCTATGGTTCTTATCATGGTCTTCCTCGGTCGTCCCACAATGTTTTCGGCCTTCCTACGGATTTTCCGGTCATCTCCGGTTTTCCGGCTATTCCAAAATTTCATCGGTCTTCCTTGGTCTGCCGCGTGGTCTTCCCTGGTCTGTCCACTTCTGTGGGCGGCCGGTGTGCACTCTGGAACCTGGTTGCGGAGCCCTTGGACGGCCTGACCCGACCACCCCCTGGCCGCCCCTGGCTCACGGCGTGCAGCGGACGGCTGCGGCTACAGGCCTGCGCCCGCGCTCACCCTGAACTTGCGCAGCGCAGGTCAGCGCGGCCAGCGGCCAGGCGAGCGGAACTTCCCCTTTCCTTTGCGTTTGTACGGCAGGCCAGGCGGGGACTCCTAGGGGGCGTAATGCATAATGCATGTCGTAGAGCCGCCCGGTGGAGCGTGGTGTGTTTGCGCGTGTTCCCGTCAGAGTTCTCATTCGGGCGGGTCCCACTGGCCCCGCAGGACTCTGGCCTGCCCCTGCTGGGGGGGCGAGAGAGCCGAGGTGTGCGGAACCTGTCGGGTCCTCTTTATCTTGTCGCTCTGCAAACTCAAGTGTCGTACAGTACTGCAGTAAAAAGTGTAGGACCAATGGTTCTGCAGTTTTTAGTGTAGGGCACCCTGTGTCGTACAGCTTTTAGTGCAGGACACCCTGTGTTCGACAGATTTTAGTGCAGGACACCCTGTGTTCGACAGATTTTAGTGTAGGACAACCTGTGTCTGACCTACGGCGTCCTACACTAAAAACTGTCGGACACAGGGTGTCCTGCACTAAAAACTGTAGAAAACAGGTGTTCTACACTGAAAACTGCACAACCATTGGTCCTACACTTTTTACTGCAGCACTGTACGAGACTTGAGTTTGCAGAGCGGCTCCAGGAACCCGCACTGCTGTTGAAACCTTGCGAAGACTTTGTTTGTACTGTATTACAAAGAGAAAAGGTCGTCAGTTGCGAACCATTTGGATATAATACGCAAAGCATTTGCTTCGCAATTACAAAGAATTCGCTTCGCGTAAGGTGGAACGTTCGTAAGCTTGCAATACAAAAGAAATTCTTCGCAAAATTGACTCGTTTAGGTTTATAACAGTGCGACCGGGTACGCACTCTGCCGTCTGTCCCTTGCGCCGTCGGGCGAGCGCGCCCAATCGAAAACACTAGACCGAGGGGGTATTCACTTGGATAATATCCTGTATACGTGACCTGGGCATTATTACACGGTATTACGCCCAATGTAATACCGAAACATAACAACATATGCTCTAAAATGGTAGAATTTTCCATGTAATACCGCGTATACCGTGTAATACTTTGTACGAGTTTTCTCGCAGTGAATACCAGTGAATACCCCGCACTAGGTTCACGCCGCCTAGGCTCCAGAGCCGCTGCATGAGCCGCTCCGTCTCGCCGCCGGCCCGGCCGGAGTTATCAGCGCCTGGCCTGCCGGAGTGGACGTTATCTCGCTGGTGAGGGAAACGACTGACTGCGTCCCGTGGTCCGGCCGTGTGAGAAACAGCCTTCCATCCCGGCCGGTCTCCCTATGGAACTGTTTGGGACCCTATCTTGACCACATCCAACACCCCATTTCTTGAACCTTCACACCTGTCCCCCGGGCCGGGCCGGGCAGGTGTAGACCTTCAGCCGGCGATGGTTCCACCTACCCGCCCCGCCCGCCCACGCGGGTGTGCAATCAGCAGCCACTCTGGGACGCGCCGCGCCGGGCACGTCACGTCACTCATTGTCTCCTATCTGTTCTGCGGTGGTCATTATGGCCGCCCAGCCCGGCCCAGCCCCGCGCTGCTCTGTACGACCAGCTGCTGTCTGAGGAGCCGAGCGGCGCCGGCCGCTTATTTTGAGAAGCTCATCGAGTTCGGCACCGACATCTGCCCGCTTCACTAAGTTCGGCCCCTTTCATTCCCAGTTTCAAGGGTTAGGTTAAATTAGGGTAGGCTAACCTAACCTAGCGTAACCTTACATAACCATACCTAACCTAGCCTAACCTAGCCTAAACTAACCTAACCTAGCCTAACCTAACCTAATCGAACCCTTGAAATTTTGGGCTCTCTGGCGGTTGGGTGCCGAACGCGATGAGCTTCTCAAAATAAGCGTGGCCGGGCTGACCGTAGCGTGAGGAGACTTGACTGGACTTGAGATTGCCTGGGAAATAACACGCGCACGCGCGGAGCAGGTCCTTGTCTTCTGCCGCAGCCTGTGAGGTAGGCAACCCTCTGCCATTGCGCACCTCTGTGCGCTCGTGTTGCCTACCCAGCAGGCGGCCAACCCCCGTAGCACGCACCTACCGGCCCTTTGACATCTACTGAGCTAAGCGCCTGAGTTACCTGCTGGCTCTGAAAACTCTCGACACTACTTTGCGATAAATCGCAACAGTTGTAAGACAATCCAGTAAATTCGGGAATTTAGTTTTGACGCCCTCTTTGACAGCGACTAGTCCATTTCCGGAGAGCTGATAATGCTATATCTTGTTTACCCGAGTGATGATCAGTCATGTGAACTATAGAAATACAGTCAAAGTAGAACGAGATGGGAGGGCCTTGAAGGGAAGCAGGGGAGTAGGGAGGAGGCGGAGGACTTTCTCTTTCCTGGTCTAGTCTGCAACGAACGACAAAGCAAGCGCCACAGACCAACGCACCGTCAGTCACCCCTCACCCCATATTATGTTTGACAACCAAACGGAGTAATACGGTCAATTATATCGTGACCTTAACTCAGAAAGCCTTTACGAACACGTGATAAACCAAATGCATGTTGATCGACTTAAAGCGTTCTGAGGTCGGCGCAGGACTGCCCTGCCCCTCTGCCCTTGTCCCTGAATCCTTAGCTCGCCGGCCTGCAAAGTGCCCTGCACGATGGGACCCCACTCCCGCTGGCCGCCACGCCACGCCACGCCACGCCACGCCACGCCACGCCACGTCTCTGACTTAACGTTACAGAACCAAAGTTTCTCTCCCGCCTGGGATTGCGCAACCGGTACGGGGAGGATGGTGTTGTGGAGCCGGTCACTGCTGCAGCTGGGACGGGACGGAAGGAATAGGGAGGGGGAGGGGAGGGGGCGTTAGGAGGTGGGGGCTCTAGGGCCTTCATGAGGCGGGGCGGGGCGGGGCGGGGCGGGGCGGGGCGGGGCGCTCTTCGGCTTGCGCTCGGATCGCCTTCGGCTGCTCGGCTCGGCTCACCTCGGTGAAAGATCTGAAAGTTGAACGCTGCGAAATGCCGCCTCGGCTCGGCTCGGCCCTGCGCTGTCCTTGCGAGTGTCGGGGCGGGGCGGGGCGGGGCGGGGCGCGCGGGGCGGGGCGGGGCGGCGTGCGCTTCCTACGGGGTCTGCCGGCACACTGACGGGCCTGACGGGACGGGACGGGACGGGGGCTGCGCGCAGCCTGTGCAGCCTGCGGGGCGGGGCGGGGCGGGGCGGGGCGGGGCGGGGCGGGGCGGGGCCGCAGGAGTGTTTGAGAGGAGAGGGGTGTTTGACGCGAGTGCCCGTCTAGCCGCACTGTTTGTGTATTACCTGCTCGCCACGGTTGTGCACGCAAAAAAATTATATTCAGTCCCGTCCTAACCGTTTTAGCGGGCCAATTTAGCACCCGTGTCCAAAAAATTGGCTGCGGAAAAAGAAATTGCTGCACAGCTAAGTGGCTTTAGCTGCTCAGCTACTAGATAGCTATGTAGCTAATCGATAGCTGTATAGTGAAAAAAACTGGCCTACCGGCCACTAGACAGACAGTCCAGCTCCAATAGCAAACACAAAAAACTTCAACTTTCCTACGCTTAACGCTGGACAACATATGCTTTGACAACTTTAACTGGCTAACGCTAACGTGAAGCAGATGACTTTTACTTAGTACGTTTTGTCTCAAACTTTGAACTTCCTACTTCAAACTCAGAACTTTAACCTTTTTTCGCGTTAACTTTTACTGTCAGAACTTATCAACTTTTAGCTCTTTAACTTTCAGCTTTTAGCTTATCAACTTTCAACACTCCAACTTTCCGCAGCTTTTAACTTTTTCACCATTCAACTTTTAACTTTTCAAATTTTAACGTTTTAACTTTTAACGTTTACTGACAAAAACTGCGAATCATTACGAGATAGCGTGGCGCGTCGCGGCGTCGCGGCGTCGCGGCGTGGCGCGGGGAGTGGGGGCGTAGGGGCCTACAGCGGCCGACTAGTGTTTGGGGTTATGGGTCGTAAAACGGCAAAATGTTTACATGGCGGCATGCCCTTTGTGTCAGACGCCACATGGCGGCATGCCCTTTGTGTCAGACGCCACGGTCTCCCCTAGGAATATTTTGGCTGGGCTAGCTGGCTGGGCTGGCTGACTGGCTGGACTGGACTGACTGGCTGGCTTTAACTGGCAACTTTAACTGGACTGGCTAGCTGGCTTTAACTTTTACCTTCTGGTAAAGCCAGTCCTACTGGGGACTGTCTAAAAATTGTACCTGTGCTATACAAATTTAGCTGGGCCTCTGCAGCTATATATTTTTCCTCCGGAGCTAAGAACTTAGCTGAGTCGCTAAATTTTTTTTGCGTGTGGGCAGAGTGCCCAACCCCAGGCGTCACGGGAGCCGTGACCCACTGGACTGGACCCGCCGGTGTGGCTAATATACCGAGGAAGTCGAACTGCTCGCGACTTCCAGCAGGAGGTGTTTCTCGGGAAGGACACCTCGCTGACAACCATTATTACGCCATAAGCTTAGTGATAACCGAAGGGGTCCCCCATTCTCCAATCGGATGTAGAGCGAGTTTTGCGAGTACCTGCGAGTATCCGCGAGTATCCGCGAGATCTTCGGGTATAAACGAGTATTTCTTGATTTTTTTCCCGCGCGTTTTTCGCGAGTTGTCGCGAGTTTTACGCTTCCCAACCTGTTTTAGTACGGAGAGTCCCGTAAAAAGTTTCCATAAAAAGTGCCGTATTAGCAAAAATATGCAAAATACGGGATTTTGGGGTACGGGTTGCACCGTACTTTAGAGGTACGGCAAGGTCCGTAAATCGATTGGTACGGTCGAACCGTACACTTCTTAAAAGCGGTTCACACCGGCTAAAAAGTTTCCGGACAAAACCGTCCAAATTTCCGTGGAAATTTTTAACAGTGCTCCCAATTGTTGCCCCCGCCACACAACAAACCCCTTCCTGGGCAGGCGGGCAGCAGCAGGCAGCGTGGCCCAGCAGGACGTGTTCGGGATCCTGTTGCCTCTCCTGCGGCCTGCAGGACCGTCACCCGCCCCGCCCCGCCCCGCCGCGGCAAGGTGATAGGGCAGCAGCAGGCAGCGTGGCCCAGCAGGACGTGTTCGGGATCCTGTTGCCTCTCCTGCGGCCTGCAGGACCGTCACCCGCCCCGCCCCGCCCCGCCGCGGCAAGGTGATAGGGCAGCAGCAGGCAGCGTGGCCCAGCAGGACGTGTTCGGGATCCTGTTGCCTCTCCTGCGGCCTGCAGGACCGTCACCCGCCCCGCCCCGCCGCGGCAAGGTGAGGGCCGGGCGTGTCGCCTCGCCTCACCTGCAGACTCATTCAGAAGATCGCTCTCGTCCCTCCGTCCTTGTCGCACCTATGGCGGCGCCCTGTGCTGGGCATGGCAGCGCTACATAAGTGCGACAAAGACAGAAGTACGAGAGCGATCCTCGGAATCAGTCGGCAGCTCGCGCGTGCGCGCGCGTTGACCCCACGCTCACGCCGCCGCCGCGCCCGCGCTGGTCACTCTCATCATGTATTGCCCCGCACCGCCCTGCGCCGCCCGGCCGGGCCGGCGCGCCCGTACCGCCCTGTGCCACCGCCCGGGCAGGGCAGGGCCCCACAGTAATCTTATCACCCGAGATTTTTTTCGATGTTTGGACAAACATGTGTGTGAGAAGGGGAGGGGGCCCGCCCGCCAGCGCGGGGATAACTTTTCATGTCCAACAATTCATCGGCCCGCCGTCAAACATGATCTTGCACTTTGTGCCAAGTGTGCAACTGTTCAACACTTGAATGTGCGCAACTTCCAGTCTTACACGTCCAAATGTACAACTCGGTATTTGTGCAATTCGAAGTGTCAAACTGGCCAGTTGTACACTTGTGTTGAACTCGTCATTTGTGCACTTGCATGTGTTCAACTTCCCCGTGCAACATTTCCCTTGTTGAACACTTGCAAGTGTACAACTGTCGAGTTAAACACTTACAAGCGAGGGGGTATGCACTCGCGTAATAGTCGGGTCACTCGGTCCGTAATAGTACGCATGAAAGTATGTGTAATAGTGGCGTAATAGCCGAAATTCTCCGAAATTTACCTATTTTGGGTTGTTTTGGGCTGTTTTTAGCTGAACCCCATATTTTTGAGGCGTAATAGAGCGTAATAGACGTAATAGTCGGGTCAGAGGTTTTGAGAGTGCATACCCCCTCGCTTACAAGTGTACGACTGGCGAGTTTGACACTTCCAATTGCACAAATACCGATGTGCGCACTTGCACCTGTTATACTGGAAGTTGCACACTTACAAGTGTTGAGAAGTTGAAAACTTGGTTTTACATCAGTGTGATCTGACCCGAACCGCGTATGTACAACCCGCGCTAGAAACCGGTCGGCCTGCTGTAAACACGTGCGGTGCGTGGCGCTGTTTACAACAACCTCTCACTCACACCGCGCGCTATAGTCACGAACACAGTGCGAGTGACGTCAGCACCAGGCGGCGCGGCGGCTCAGCCTGGACGAAACACACTGTTAAAAAAGATGTTGTAAATTAACGACACTTTCGTAGTTAAGTTTGTTAGCAACACATGTCGTAACCCAACAACTATGTTGTAATCCTACAATATGCATAAAAATTTATAAAACGGAGTTTCCTCTCAAAACAGTGATTTTTTGTTTGCTCTTAAAAAAAAATTGTTACATTACAAATTTGTTTGTTTTGGAACGATATATGTCGCTATCAAACTTAACTACAATTTTGTTGTAGTGTTACAACATGGTGGTAAGAAGTAGTTCCTATTGTGGGCCACTATGGGTTTGAACGACATTTGTCAGATTGTCAATGAAAACAATAACTGTTGTTTGCTAACAACATCCTCATCAAGGGGAGTGTCGTTAGCTTACAACTTTTTCTAACAGTGCACTGCTGTTTTCACAGCAAAACATTTGCCGGGAAGTTCCCGGCTGAATCCGGCAAGAAAATTTTCCGCCTGCTGGAAATGCAATGGATATGCCGAGAAATAGCATCTGGGAAATTGCTTTCCGGATTCCACCGCGGGAACTTCTTGGAATTTTTTGGGGGGGCTGTGTTGAGAATCTAACGCGGCGTTCCAAAAGCTGGCAGCCACACTCAGAAAACCGCTTCTTCGGCGGAAAGAAAATTTATTGCCCTTAACGAAAATCTTTCCTTCCTGAAATCAAAGTTTCGGTGGGACGACAACAAATTGTATTTGTTCCAATTTCTAATCTTGTTTTAATTGACTAATTTAGTTAAGCTAACGAAAATTTGTATTTGTTACCACTAAAATTTCGTTGATTACGGGGACGGAATTATTTTGTTCGCACAAAGAAGAGCACTGGAAAAACAAAGGTGCTAAGTCCTACCTTTAAAAGGCACTAACAAAATTTAGTGCCTTTGGAAAGGCACTAAAGTTTAGTGCCTCAGGAAAGGCACTAAATTTTGTTAGTGCCTTTTAAAGGTAGGACTTAGCACCTTTAGCTGACCAGCTGCGTATACTCCATACAAATTTAGTGCCTTTGCAAAGGCACTAAGATTTAGTGCCCCAGGAAAGGCACTAAATTTAGCACTTGATTTTAGCGCCCCAGGAAAGGCGTTGCTTAGCACCTTTGTTTTTCCGGTGAGGTTTTCTGAGTGCAGCTGGTCTGAACTGACGGCGTGCGTGCGCGTCCTGCTTGCACCGCCAGCCCGCCGTGCTGACCTGCCCGTCAAGGACCTGACCCGTCAGCCGCCATGCAGATGAACCACGACCGCCTGGTGAAGAACCCCGGCACGCTGCGGCGCCGCTGGGGCATCATGATCGGCAGGCTGAGCCGCGAGACGCACTTCGACTGGGAGGAGCTGGAGTCGCTGTGCTTCGTGTTCTACAAGTTGACCCGCGGCACCAAGGGTGAGCGCGGCGGCCGGGTCGGGCCGGGCCGGGCGGAACATGTCGCGTCACCCCCACCCGAGGGGGTATTTACTCCGGGTTTCGAAATACGCGTAGACGGTTTATTACGTCATTAATACGCGCATACTACGTGTTATTACGGGGT
The DNA here is from genome assembly GCA_033675135.1 of Frankliniella intonsa. Taxonomy (NCBI): domain Eukaryota; kingdom Metazoa; phylum Arthropoda; class Insecta; order Thysanoptera; family Thripidae; genus Frankliniella; species Frankliniella intonsa. The sequence goes on from CM066253.1 coordinate 19,849,983, forward strand.
AGTTACGCCTCATTACGCGTTATTACGCTCGTACTACGCATCAATTACGCGTATTTTTAGCTGTTATCTTGCGTCATTACGTTTTATTATGCACCAGTGTGTGCAACGAATTACCGAGGGGTCCATCACTCAGTTCTGGACCGCACACACGATTACCGATTACCAGTGATTACCAACAGTTCTTAGTGAAATTTTTGAAGAAACATTGAATTTTATGTCATTTTTTGCATATTTTCATGAGGAAAAAACCTAAATAGCGTGGAAAACTAGGAAAAGATGAAGTTTTGGGACGTGATTACCAACGATTACCGGATAAAGTGCACACATGATTACCATAGGGGTGGACCCCTCGCGAATTACGCGAGTTAATACCCCCTCGCCCCCACCTGACGCGCGTCCTCTGCTCCAGGCAAGATGCCCCGGACAGACTTCATAGAGATCATGCACAGCGCGCTCGACATGACCAACACCGGCAACGTCAACTACTCGTACAAGAACTACGACCCCAACAACACGCTGTACATCAGCATGGAGGACTGGTGCCGGGGCCTGTCGGTGGCGCTGCGGGGCACGCTGGAGGAGAAGATTAAGTACTGCTTCCAGGTGGGCCGCTGACCGTGCCGCGCCCAACGACCCGCGCGCAGTGCGTGGGCGGGAGCACGGCGGGGTCAGGTCGCGGCCGGCAGCACGGCTCTTGACCGTAACGCCTGGACTGGGCCGCTATCACACTCGCCTACAGTTTCTATGAAACCGCCCGTCGGACGATTGGGCAAAATTGTCGGCGTACACTGGGACTCCAAGTGTCGCTCACTTGTAGATAAGCGGATACACTGGGAAAACAAATGTTTAGTTATGCACATCAAATTGGTGTTTAGTTTGAAGTGTGCAAAAACTAAACACTTGGTGGTGTCGAGCTGATCTAAACGTCAACTGGTGTGCAGTTGCTCTACACTTGTCGAAACGTTTAGTCAACAACTGCACACCATGTGGTGTGCAGTTTCTCGAAGTATCCCATTGTAACCATATGCCTAGGGTATGTGTCCAAGTGTGAACTTGTGTGCACATTACGAAACGTTTAGTAACTAGACATTACGTGATGTCTAGTTATGTCTCTACACCAGATAGTGTGCAAAGTCATCAACTCGACACGTAAGTGTGCAGAAACTGCACATTTGTTTTACCAGTGTAAATTAACTCACTTGTAGGTGAGCAAATGACCATTCGCTCACGTACAAGTGAGCGACATTCGTACACTTGTTTTTCTAGTGTATCACTTCACTTCAGAACCGCAGGCCTCAACACACTAAATGGGGTAGGACAATTTTGTCTCAAGAAAGGTTGAGATTTTGTGCACATCACTTGCTTCGGGGGGACGAACTGTACACATTTTATGGGTACAATACGTATCGAAACTAGGACAAGTTGTCCCCAAAAGTTCGACAAATTTGTACTAAGCAGTTAATGTGCACAAAATCTCAACCTTTCTTCGGACAACATTATTGTCTCTTCCCATTTAGTGTGGAAAGACCTCCGGTGTGTGGAGGGGTGGAAAGAGCGCCTGCAGTGTAGGCCGCCTACCCTACAGCCGCGCGCGGTGGTCTGCCTGCCTATGTGGAGGGCTGCACGCTGCACTGCTGAATGCTTGCGAAGAACGGGTTCGCAATGCAAGCTTTATTCTTTAGAGCTTGCAAAGAATTTTCAAGCATTGCATTTTGAACTAATGCTTCGCACTGCAAAGAATTCGTTTATAAGAAATACCATAAGCTTGCAAAGATATATTTCTTATGCTTTGCAATGCGAACAATTTCTTTGCAATACAAACGACAGAAATTTTTCGCAACGTTGCAAAGAATTGAGTTTGCCAGCATTTTACAGAGTGGAGGGAGCGCCTGCAGTGTAGGCCGCCCGCCCTACAGCCGCGTTCGACGGTTCACCCGCTCTTTTTCGTATAGGGAGGATGGGTGCTGCTCTGAGCACTCGTCCTTGTCCTATTTCACTGGTAGGACTGCATGGACCTTGTTGCAGACCTACGACAGATACAGCGAGGATTGTCTCAAGAGAAAGTCTCTCATCTGGATGGTGACCGAAAACTGGAAAGTCACGCCCGAGTCGGATACGCAGGTGCGAGGCGCATAGCGGACTAGGATCTGGGTACACGCGGTGCATCAAAGTTGCGCTCTCGCCTCTCCCTCAGACTCAGGCCGAGGAGCTGCTCGAGATGGTGACGACCGCCGTGGCCGCGGACTCGGAGAAGGGCATCACGCCCCAGGACTTCGGCAAGGCCGTGAAGAAGTACCCCATGCTGCTGCAGTTCCTGGGCGAGGTGCTCCCGTCGCCGCCCGCCTCGCAGGCCTTCCTGGCCACCGTGCTGCCCCGCGCGCGGCCCTACGAGTTCCGGCCGGACTACCGCACCGAGCGCGAGCCCGACCCCAAGCCGTTCCGAGCCTTCGGGGACACCGGGTCCCAGGAGGTCCTGCACCGCCTGGGCGGCCGCAACCAGGTGCGGCGCGCGCCCAGCACCGCCCTGCAGCAGGCCGCGGCGGACGTGTGAGCAGGGCCCCGCCCCGCCCCGCCCCGCCCCGCCCCGCCCCGCCCCGCCCCACCCGATACGCTCGCAATTGTTTTATATTTCCTCGCGCCGAGCAGAACAGCAAGAGGATGCGCTGCGCTCACGTGTCGAGGATGACGACGGTAGTGTGGGAACGCGGCGTTGTAGAGACATCTGGGGTTGGGAGGTAATCATATGACATTTTTTTAGAAATTGTATTCGACATAAATGTTTCTTCCATTTTTTTTGTCACTGTGACCGCACCATGTAAGGCGTTTAATAAATAAAACATTGACTCGTACTCAAGAAAAAATATGTAAATGCGTCTATTGTACTTAAATAATGTGAGCTTTAAATAGTAAAAATCTCGCGGGCTACAAGTTGGTGATGGAGGTGGTGTTTGGCGCCGTGAAGGGGTCGAAATCGCCAAGCCCCGTCAGTTGTGCGCTTTCTTCCCAGAGACGGCGGGCGACATCGGAGTTCTGGGATCTGTGGGCGGGTCTCACTGGACGACAGTCACTGCAAGAGAGAGAGAGAGAGAGAGAGAGAGAGAGAGAGAGAGAGAGAGAGAGAGAGAGAAGGCTATTTATTACTGCTCATCAATGCAAAGTTTTCAATTATTCGAATTTTAGTCGAATTTCGTCAAGCTGAGCAGTGTTTGCGCGTGAGGAGCACAGTCAACTTACGCGTAGTACAGCCCGGTCTCGGTGCCGGCCTCCTCGTCCACGGCGCAGTGGATGCTGGTCTGCGCGCCCTCCTCTGGCGTCTTGATCCACAGCTTCATGATTCTGTCCCAGAAGAAGGTGGCGCCCGGGAACAGACCGCTGTCGAGATGCCGACTCAGCTCCGTCGCCACCACGCCGGGGTGCACCGCGTACACCGTAACGTCCGAGATGTTGTGTGCTGCGTGAGAAAGAGCAAAGTCATGTTTCAGCTGCATCAATACGGCAGGCGGGGAAGAATAAAGAGTAAATGAAGATAAAAGTTACCCTTTAGTCTGTCGGCGAGCTCCTTGATGAAGAGGACGTTGGCAAGTTTGCTCTGGCAGTACCTGTCGCTGGCTCCATAGCTCTTTTCCCCAGCCAGATCGTCGAAATGGATAACCCCACCTGTCGAAGAGTGCAGGAGAACAGTTAAACCATCTCAGTGCAGCAGACGCCAACTTCATTTTCTGGGGACACTTACACTGTGAAAGCAAGTGTTCAACTGTTCAACACTTGAAAGTGTGCAACTTCCAGTATAACAGGCGCAAGTGCGCACCTCGGTATTTGTGCAATTGGAAGTGTCAAACTCGCCAGTCGCACGCTTTTAAGTGTTTAACTCGACAGTTGTACACTTGCAAGTGTTCAACAAGGGAAATGTTGCACGGGGATGTTGAACACATGCAAGTGCACAAATGTCGAGGTAAACACTTACAAGTGTACAACGTACAACTGGCAAGTTTGACGCTTGGAATTGCACAAATACCGAGTTGTACACTTGGACGTGTAAGACTGGAAGTTGCACACATTCAAGTGTTGAACAGTTGCACACTTGGTTTAACAGTGTAGGTGTACTTACGGGCGTGCACGAGCGAGGACAACGTGATGATCCTCGCGGGGCCGGAGGCCCTGATCCTGGGCAGCAGGAGGCACGTCAGCAAGAAGTGCGCGAAGTGGTTGACGCCGAGCTGCATCTCAAAGCCGTCCTCGGTCACCTTCCGCGGGCACGCCATGATACCTAAATCAGTTGTAAGCGCACTTTGCCAAACTATGTCAGGTGGCCCCTATGTTGTAAGTGTTCTCATTCGGTGAAATTCGCAACTAAGACCACATATTGCTCCTGTTCACTATTACGGATAACATTTTTTCCGGAAAATGTGACCGACTTCTTGCAGCATTAAATGGTAATTAACGCTCGTTTGCCTTTTCAATAATAAGAAACTACGCTCTTCGATAGAAGTCATTATTGCGTATAAATGCATTAACAACTTACGCACAGCAGTCCCCATTTATTTAAGCGATAGTAGGTATCGCTTTAAGGCCGTTATTGCAGCAAATTGTATGAAGTTTATCGCACTTCAGATAACAGTGTAAGTGTTCTCATTCGGTGAAATTCGCAACAACTAAGAGCTGATGTAAAATTAAAGGCAAGTTTGTCTTTAATTTACTGCTCCCGCTTCTATTCTTACCTACTGCTGAGTTCATCTGACCCTTTCTCCCTTCTTTTCCTCCCTACCTCACCCCCTCCCCTCCTTACCAAACAAAGGGAAGTCCAATCGGCGTCACGCATTCGTCTTACATAATTCAGAGACAGTTTTACGACTGCCAATATCGATTGGTACAGTGAAGGGGGCAATTACCACTCGATAAATCACAGGTCAAACCTAACCGTGATTGATACACTGTTAAAACCTTACGGTGAGTTTCACTGTAAGCTACAGTATAAGCTTCACTGTTAAAATAAATCTTGTTACTTATTTTAGCTAAACATTTCGTTTTGAAACAAGTTTTTTGTAACACTACAACTTTTTTGTTTTGGCACACAGGACAAAATAATAAAGGTTTCAGAAACTTCTGTACTTTTTCTTCAAAAGTTATTTCTTTGTCATGCTGTCATGGAAAAATAAAGTTGTACAAAACGGCTAATCTTAAAACGAAATGTTTTACTACAGTGATGCAGGGTTCACTGTAGCTTACAGTGAAATTCACCGTCAGCTTTTACAAGTGTATCAATCACGGTTGGGTCATGGGAGAAATGTCGCTGAAAAAGACAGGACAATCGGTTTTGGACCGACCCTTTAGTTTTGTGACATCTTCTTAAAGCATACACTGCTAAACCAGTGGCCTCCTCCAAAACAACGCCAATTTTTGGACATTTTTGACGCCAAAATTTGGCACTTTTCTCTCTTTGGACGCCAAAAAAATGGCGTTCTTTTTGGAGAACGCCAAAATTTTGGCACTAAAAGCGGCCACTGCGTTTACAGTGTGTACGGTCCGTGTGTTGTGTGGGGTCACAAACTCACCTGCGTTATTGATTAGGATGTTTATCTGGCTCTCCTGCTCCAACAGCTGCTTGGCGCAGCGGCGCACGGATGCCAGGGAGCACAAGTTCAAATGCACCACGTCCACGGTGCCCGCGCCGTCCTTGTCTTTTACGGCCTCGCGGATGTCCTCAGCAGCCGCCTTGGCCTTCTCCAAGTCCCTACAGGCCATCACCACTCGCGCGCCTGTAGAGTGAAATTATTGCTTTCAAAACTTCCGCGTCATCCATAGAGATGTGCACATAAGGCGGGCGACGCGCTCGGTGCAGCTTCCGGGAATCGGCACTCCAGGTGCGGCCTGCCCGCAATCAACAATGTGCGACCCTCGCGACCCCATGCTCGCAAACGACCAAGCGCCGCATTTTTTAGTGCATGAAAAGGCAGGATTATGGGCAACCACATATAACTATAGTTATGCTCATCACTCCGTGCGTAACTTTGTACACAAATTGTGCACCGACATGCACAAATGTGTGAATAATGAATATAGTTAGGCATACAATGTATGTGTATGATTAGTTAAACATAATCCCGCAGCCCTAATGCACAGCATTATGCTTCAGAGTTGAGTGAGCACGCGATGGTTTCGCATTATTTTCATTATTTTATCTTTTGACCGCCGTGTACTCACCCCTGCGCACTAGGTCCAGTGCCGTCTCCTTGCCGATGCCAGTGTTGGCTCCTGTAATGACTACCGTTTTGCCGTCCAGGCGTGCATCGGAGCGGCACCGCCCGTTGCTCCACCACATGGCGCTGCACCTGTACACAATGTTTGAATTTAGTTAGTTTAGATGCAAACATCATAGAAAAGGGTCGCTGTCAGAAATGGTATCATCATTTAACAAACAAAGCCCTGTTAACTTTTCTTCACGAAATTTTCTTAAAAGAAAGCACACATTTTCGTGAGATGATCAGCGGTTCGTATCAGAAATAGGAATAAAGTTTGCAGCCTTCCCCATCTGAAGGAAAAAGAAAAGTTTATTTTCAAAGTATTTTGTATTCTTTTATCCGTAAGCAGCGACGTACGAATTATTCTTCAAAGGATGAACATTTCGTACACTAACGAATAATTTTGTAATAAACATGGGCATTTTTCAAATTTATGAGTAGTTTTCGTCATTTCCAAAATTGATTACTCGTGACAATTTGATTCGTAAAATGGCGAAACCCAAATAACAGTGGTACAAAACCATAAGTCTGAAACCCTACTGAATAAATCGATTTGAAATCGATCTAAGGTTTGTATGTTTTCAAAGTACACACCTCGGTACACACTGAAGTGTTTCTCGTGTGAGAATAGACAATATTGTGGAAAATCAGTAATTCTTTGACAAAACTACAAACAAAACTGTCGGACTCCGGAGACACGCGACACTCCGCGCCACACCACCGCGGCTCTGAAAACTTAATCCTGGTGACTGAGACAACTGTCATAACGCACAGCTCGCCGTGTTGCACGCAATGTATCGTGCTTTCCAGAAATTTATGGCCGTCCGTTTTAGTCAATTGATCGAGTTTAATCAGGTTGAGTGGTCACAAGCAGACGATCTCTGCACGGCGGCGCCGAGAGTTGCGCAGGAATGCAGCGAAATTCCAAGACGTGCAAGCCAAACTCTGGAAAACCAAGTGTGTACATGTATTTATTATTTACTGCATACTTACAGGTATTCAGTAAACAATGAATGCATGGCCATGTATGCAGTATTTGCTGAATACCTTGGCATGTACACACGTAGTTTCTGTGTGATTTTTCGTGTGTACATGCCAAGGTATTCAGCAAATACTGCATACATGGCCATGTATTCATTATTTACTGAATACCTGTAAGTATGCAGTAAATAATGAACACATGTACACACTTGGTTTTCCAGAGAACGAACAGCCTCGCGAATGTTCACATTGCCTAAATGTCGCGAAATTCACTATGCAGCTGGTCAGAGAGGCCCGGGTTGCCAGCAGCCCTCCCTGGAGGGGTTCTACTCACGGCGAGCACATGGTGTCGGTCCTCAAGGTGGTGACAAGTCGTGGGGCGCCGCGCTACTGTGCCGCCCCGCTGGCCGGAGGCCCCGCCGCCTGGACGCGCCCCTGTCACCGCCAATCTGCCCCCGCCCCGCCCCGCCCCGCCCCGCCCCGCCCCGCCTCCCCTCACAGGTGTGGGGCTGGTCGCTGGCGCCACGGGCTCCGCGTGGATCGGACCGGGTCCGCCCGCCTGGCGCCGCCCCGCGCGGCGCGCCCTGTCGGCCCTTCACCCTCTATCGACCAACGAGTCTGGTACGACGCTGACAAACCACTTGGCTGCTTCAGCACTCGAATAATAATTGGGTGTTCGCCGTGACTCCGTTGGAGACACCTATTTTAAACTCTAGATAAATCGTATGAGCAAAATGTTCATATCCAATAAACGTTGCATTGGGATTGGGAGCATTTCTATAGCAACGTTCTATTTTTCACCCCTCCCCTTTAATTCTGTCCATTTGCCCTCGTCCCCTCAACCTCAGACTCACTCATGAGGCCGTCTCGGAGTGAACGGCAGACTGTATTTAAAGCGGGAGGCCATGTACGGATGAAGCAATATTCCTGGGGAAAGTGCGGACTCGCACTGTTTGCGTATGACGTCTTGGAAGTGAGCTCAACTACTCCGGAGTAGAGATACGTGTGTTGATCAATGGAAAGGTTGATGCGACGAAAGGCTACGGTGCTGGTGGAGGGTCACAACTGCGGTATCAACTTTGCTATGTTGATAAAAATTTTCCGTGTCTGTAATGATATAATGGTGTTGTTAGCTGAAAGATGGGCGTATTTCTTTCCTTGCTCTTGTCTGGCATGATGTAGTTATTTATACTTGTGCACCAAAATAGCATGTTCTTGTCACAAGGTGCCCTCTTCTCTCTCCCATAGCTCAGTGATTTTTCAATCCAAGTGAGCACTGTTAAAAAAAGACTTGCACTGAAACAGCATTTTACTTGCTAATTTTTTTGTGACATACACTGTCAAAAAAACACACAGTTTTAACAACGGTTAACACCGTTATTCCTAATCACAATAAAAAAAAACTGTAAAAGCTTATTGTAAATTGTTGGGAAGGTGACGCTGAATGTACAGCATTTTACCGTTTTTTCCGAGTACAATAACGGTTTTTACGGTTTACTGTTTTCACTACTGTGTGTCTTTTAACAGTGTAAGCTGTTTACTTACAACGTTTTTTGGTCACATGACAACATCACTGTTGAAAAATACCACGGTAAATGCCTACGGTGCGCACCGTTAATTTGTCACCTGGTCCTGGACCGTAATTTTTGACTACGGTCTGTATCTTACGGTACGCTCCGTAGCCTGCAAAAATGTTGGGAAAGTTCAATGGACATTCCATACGCAATGAGGTACAGTCCGCACCGTTAGGATACGTTACGGTCTGACCGTACACGAAAATTACGGTACGGACCGTAGGCGTATCGTAACGCCCTACGGTATTTTTAACAATGTTTGTTGTTTTGAAGCCAAAATTTTGTTCTGTGACCAAAAAGTGTTGTCAGTAAACAGCATGTGTCACAAAAAAAATTAGCAGGAAAAATGCCGTTGTGATACAGCGAGCTGTTGCGGTAGAGTTCGATTGGAAAACAACTGCATCGTTTAAAAACGAAACTGTCGTTTGGTAGAATGTTGTCATGACAGTTATTTTTAACAGTGAGGGGTGCGAACTTACCTAGTCATGTAGTGAATGCGGAGTGACGTGTTTGTGAAGAATGCTGCCTGCTAGCGAAGGGCGGGAGTGAATGTACATGTTCGTGTGTGTGTGTGTGTGTGTGCGCGCGCGCGTGCGTGAACGAGAGAGAGAGAGAGAGAGAGAGAGAGAGAGAGAGAGAGAGAGAGAGAGAGAGAGAGAGGGATGAGGCGGTCGAGTAGGGGGTGTAGAAAGTAGTTAGTGAAGGTCGTGGCGAGCCTAATAGCAACGTATTATAGGTAAGGCGTTTGACAAAAAAACGACTCTTTACGCTCTAAACGACGAAGTGACGAGGTGCAGGATGCAGGGAACAGAGTTCGATGTACGCATCAGGTGTCGGCAGATTCCTATATCTAATGCTTATCAACGACACGTGAAAAGGAGAGGTGTACACTGTAAATACCAGAGCGAGGATCCTCGCCCTCAGGAGAGCGAGATATTTCCCCTTTCTCTTTGAGAGCGAGGTGTGGTTTTCTCGCTTGATAAGAGCAATAAGTTCAAAAATCTCGCCTTGTTTGAGCGAGGATTGGGAAACCTCGCCCTTTTTGAGTGAGGAGTATTATCCTTAATCTCGCTCAATTTGGGTCACGTTGCAGATTCTTTCTCGATAGGAGTGAGTTACCTAAAGACTCACTTAAATGGGGCAACGGAAAAAAACCTCACTCTTTTTCGATCAGACATCTCACTCTTGCATTTGCAGTGTAGGGTGATTATACAAATTGTAGATCAAACTTTGTTCCTTGGATCGATCAAAAGCGTCTAACAGACGAGGATTTTCAGTTTTTAATTTTTTCCAGGCCATGCATGGATTTTATTTACACTAATAAAAGCTTACGGTGATTTTCACTGTAAGCTACGGTGAACCCTACAGCACTGTAGCGTACGGTCTATTTTAACCGTAGCTACAGTGAACGTCACTGTGAGCTACGGTGAATCAGGGCGCATCACCGTAGCTTATAGTGACATTCGCCATAGCTTACGGTCAAAATTCACCGTACTCTACAGTGCTGTAGAGGGTCCCCCGTAGCTTACAGTGAAAATCACCGTAAGCTTTTAAGAGTGTATATACGGGATATTGCCTTCCCTCGTCACGTCTGATTTTAAAGAATATCTATACCCATAAGACAAATGCTTATTTTATTTAAAACGAAACTTCAGATGATGTCCCACTACAGAGTTTCCAATCTAATATTATTCTCAGTCATGCCACTAGCGGAGGACATGATTTTCAGATCCAAAGTTCAGGGAAGATGACCTCTCGAGAGGATTTGGGTATATACGTCACACGTAATAACTCGTCCAACTTACGCAACAGTAGATGTCCTCTACACTGTTAAAAAAAGTGTTGTTAATTAACAACACATTCGTAGTTAAGTTTGTTAGCAACACATGTTGTTCTCCAACACCCATGTTGTAATCCAACAGTATTCCTGAAAAATTTTGAAACGTGTTTTCCTCTTAAACGAGTGAGCCTTTAGTTCCTCCGAAACAACAAAAACTGTAACATGACATATTTGTTTGTTTCAGAACGGTATGTGTTGCTATCAAACTTAACCACAATTTTGTTGTAGAGTAACAACATAGTGTCAAAAAGTGGTTCCTGCTATGGGCCACCATGGGCCACTATAGGTAAAACAGAACGACTTTTGTCAGAATATCAATGACAACAAGTAATGCTGTTTGCAAACAACATACTCATCACGGAGAGTATCATCAGCTAACAACGTTTCCTAACAGTATACTCATCACTCGAGTCCCGCAGTCTCAACTTACGCTAAATTATTTCTTGGTCTGCGACGTGAGAAGACGAGACGTGCTCGTGCGTAGGCGTGAAGGCTGTGCGTCTGGAACCGCTCGACTGGTCTCAAATCCGCTCCGCGCTGGTTGGCGGCCACCTCGAAACTACACCAACTCCGGGCACACACACACACACATGAAAAGCGATGGGCGGGCGACAGCTATCGTGACTGTATTGTGTGGCGGAGAGGGGGGCGTCAGGGAGAGAGGCAGCTCGGAGAGACAGACAGACACACAGAGAGAGAGAGAGAGAGAGAGAGAGAGAGAGAGAGAGAGAGAGAGAGAGAGAGAGAGAGGGGGGGGGGAGGGAGGGGCGGGGAGTCAGACAGACAGGAAGGAAGGAAGCGTGAGATAAAGATTTTCATGTGGGTGCCTCTTATAGAGGCTACCTGTAATTCTACATATCAACCTTAATTTCTGAAAATACACGCACATCTGATCTAAATTATTCTCTCAATTACTTGATTAAATAGGATTATTAGGAAATTAGTGTAAATTATTTCGATTAATTCCAAATCATTGGAAATTAACTTAAATTAATGGAAAATAACCACAATTCTTTCAATTAGTTTTACAAACTTTGTAATTCAATTACAAGGGTTGGCGCGTGGTCAAGTTGGAGTCAGATTAGGAGGATTTGGCTGTCTTCATACATAGCCGCCATAATGTGCCGTGTTGTATTCGTCTTAGCGGATTTTGTAATTCAATTGCAAGGGTTGGCGCGACGGTCAAGTTGGGGTCAGCTGAGGAGTCCGAGGTCCACGATACATGCAGCTGAGACTACAACTAAACGCTGCACAACTGTCGCTAGGCCCACCAGTGCCTTACAGGGGTGCGCGGACTGGTGTGAGGCTCGCGGCCTCTGCTGCGTGTATGTGAGACTCGCTGTTTCAACCGTGGCAGGACAGCGGCAGCAGCATCAGTCGTAGTCTCACACGAGGTGCTGTTTTTAGGACAAATAATTTCTCAGACCACGCGTGCAGCCTCGACTTTATCCTCTACGAATCATGAAAGATGTACTTAAAAAGTCTTTATTTAATTCTAAATACAAATGTTTTGATACGCGTCGAGATATAATTACATTTAAATTAGTCTAAACATATACAAAAAGCTAGATAAAAATACGTAAGCACTACACACATAATTTCGCAGTCTTTCTATGTTATTTACGAACTGTAATTTTTCGCTGAAATAACTTTTTCCAAATGGAAGAGGATTTTGCAATAAAACCCAAAATATCAATCATATAATACAAAATTAAATATATTAATAAATACTGTTTTATATCAGTCATCCTTGCTCTGCAAGCGTAACGTCCTTCAGGGGAACTTGAATGTAATTGGCGTTTTGCATGTCCTCTTTGGCGCGCTTCCTGGAAAAGGGTACAAACACAGGCCGATTTAAAATAGGCATGCCAATTATGATTCCAGAAGAAAAGAAGGTGCACCGCATAGCATCTGTTTCTGGCTAACTACCCCGTCGGTTTCAGTATTCACCGGTTGTTCGTTCATAGCGTCCTAAGCTGCCTAGAGGTTAGGTGGAGGATCCTCATCCTACACTGGTATAACAAAGGCGTAACATTACGCACATTACGTACAGGAGCATATCCGACCTGACCGTTCCTATCTACATGCATGGGGAAGTTTCCTCAGTACGCTTGAAGAAGGGCGCACGACCAGTACGCCTTTCTTCAAGCGTAATGTTACGCCTTAGTTTTACCAGTGTAGAAGTTGACTAACAGTTTGCTGAGTTTGCCGAAAATTACCCGTGTATCCTATGACCAGACTCAGATAGGATGAAATCTGCGACGCGATGGTGCAAGCCTGAAGACGTGTCTGTACCCGAGTCGCCGCTGCCGCGACCGCACACGTATCTCTCCTCCCCGCGACTGCCGCGTGCGATGTGTGGCCTACCCTCCCGGCGCTCACCTGCAGAAGTTCTCGCCGTCCCGCAGCGACTCGGGCAGCACGCAGTCCATGGTCTCGGGCAGCGGGAACAGCAGGGCGGCCCCGAGCAGCGGCAGCAGCCCCAGCACGAGCAGCGGCACGGACTCGCCGTGCGCCCGCTGCGACACGACGAAGGGCGCCAGCATGGAGCCGACGCGCGCGCACATGGAGGACGCGCCCATGCCCACGTTGCGCACGACGGTGGGCAGCAGCTCGCCCGAGTACAGGTAGAGCGCCGCGAACGTGACGGACAGCCCCAGGAAGGAGACGGCGGCGAGCAGCGGCCGCGCCCACACCACGCCCGCGGGCACGGCCAGCACCAGCAGGGTGGCCGCCGAGGAGGTGGCCAGCGACCCGAGCACCACCGGGCGCCGGCCGAGCCAGCGCACCAGCGCGGCGCAGAGCACGGGGCCGGGCACGGAGATGAGGCCTGCCGACCATCAGGCAATAATAATAATAATAATAATAATAATAATAATAATAATAATAATAATAATAATAATAAGAAGAAGAAGAAGAAGAAGAAGAAGAAGAAGAATTAATCACACCGCTTACAGGGAAAAAACAATGTCTGATTTGAGGAGATAGGAAAAACTTTCAGGAACTATCATAATTTAAATAACTATCATAATTTGAGAAAACCTTAGATTTTGAGGAAGGTTTCTCAAAAAATGTGGGAATTTCCCTTAAGTTTACAGGAGATATCCTCAAAATCTGAGGAGGTTTCCTCAAAATATGGGAGTTCCTCAAAGTTTTCCTTATTTCCTCAAAAAGATAAAGGAAATGTTTTTACTGCGAAAGGGCAAGGGCCTACCTGACATGGCCACGTTTACAAATATGTCGCCACCCATCTGGCCCTGAAATTCGGAGAAGCCGAAGAACACGAGGCCGGTGACGAACCACGTGACGAAGAGGCACATCGTCATGCGACGGAGACGTGGGGTGCGCAATAGACCGGCGATGCCCGGCGCCGCGGCGCCTTTGTCGTGCCGCCTCGTCGCATAGGCACTCTTGGCGGACTGTGAGAGCAGAGCCTTTACGTCCGTCACGTCCCTGCCGTTGACTCGGGCTGCCTCCTCCAGGATGGCGATGGCCTCCTGGTCGCGGCCCACGGCCAGCAGCCACCTCGGGGACTCGGGAATCAACCTGAGGGAGGTTCGGGATTGTCACCAGTTTGTCACTGCGTGGTTCACTGCTCACACTGAAAATGAACGAATCCTGATTCTCGCGCCTACACTGTAAAAAATTGTCGTAGGTTTACGGGAAAATTTTCCACGAAGTGCAGTTGTAAAGTTACAATTGCAAATCGTAAAATTACATGCTCGACATACTGGCCTGAAGTTCACTTACGAGCAAAAACGTCCGTCGTAAATTTACAACATATTTTGTAAATCGAAATTTACAAAATTTATCGTCAATCTACAAAGATATTTTTCACAGTGTATACGGGTGAGATTTTGAGGGCAATTTTATTACTCTCTGAAGAGTAAGAATTTTTTTCCTAGCTCTATTTGAGAGAGAATTTTGTGATCTCACCTGAATAAAGTGATTATTCTCGCTGAGAAATCCCTACTCTTATAGAGCGAGGCTGAGAAATTATCTCGCTCAAAGAGAGTGACGTTTAAAATTCTCTTTCTAAGTAAGCCAGAAAAAGTGTCCTTTCCCTTTTCGGTTCGCATGTCGAAGGCAGCACCGCGGGACGTACCAGTAGTAGAGAATGAAGGGCACAGAGCAGAGGCCGAGCGCAAGCTGGAGGTCACGCCAGCTCCGCAGGTAGTAGGCCGCCCCTGCCATGAAGAACACCCCTAGCGAGAAGGGAATCTGGTATAGGATGGGCACGACGGTGCGCCAGGGCCCGCCTACAATCTCCATGCCTGTGGAACAAGAGGCGGCGTCACAAAAAGTGTTCATTTTATGCTATAGCTATTTCCGAAGGCCGAGGGGAAACAACTCTGAATTTTGGTGTACAAATGTAGTGAATTTTTGTGAATTTTGATTGAAATTTGGCAATTTTTGCTTTACTTTTTCCTGATTTTTTTCCCGAATTTTTCTGAATTACGAGGTGTACAAAAATTTCTGAGATATTTCGCCCCTCGCTGAAGGCCCATAAGTATCTAAACGCACAGATGACGAAGCTGACGACCATAGTGCCGCCTGTGGCCACGGCTACCAAGAACCTGAGTGCCATGAAGACGGACAGGAAGGGCGCGAATGCAGTGATGACTCCTACGGCGGCCTGCATCACAATGGCGACGAGCAGCGGCGTGCGCCGGCCCCAACTGCCAAGAAAACACAAATGCAGCTCGTTATTATCTCAGAACTTGCGATAAAGGGCTCCTTTTGACGTAGATAGGCGTGGTAACGGGTGTTTTAGACAACACGTAACAGTTTGGCGATTTTGCCCGAGGGGGTTATTCACTACAAGAAAACATGTACAGAGTACTCCGTATTCCACGGAATTACGCGGTATTACACCGGTATTACATGGAAAAATCGAGCATTTTAGAGATTATTGTGTTACTTTTCGGTATTACATTACGCGTAATACCCTGTAATACCCAGGCCACGCGTACAAGGTATTACAGAATTGAATACCCCCTCGATTTTGCCTGCCTCTCTGCTAGAAAAACTCACGGTAAACGCCTACGGTCCGCTCCGTAAATTTGTTACCTGTGTCTGGATCGCAAGTTTTGATTACGGTCTGTACGTTACAGGATCCGCCGTAATTTTGCAAACATTTTGTCTCCCCGGGGAGGATCAATACTACAGCAATAATCCTACACAGCAAAGTGCAGTTCGTACCCTTACGGTCTGACCGTACATGAAAAATACGGCAAGGACCGTAAGCAAAATAACCGTATCACTGTGAAAAATAGTCGTAGGTTTACGGGAAAATTTTCCACGAAGTACAGTTGTAAAATTACAATGGCAAATCGTAAAATTACAATCACTACTTATCGGCTTGAAATTTATCCACGAGCAAAAAAGGTCCGTCGTACATTTACAACATATTTCGTAAACCGTAATTTACAAAATTTATCGTAAATCTTCAAAGATATTTTTCACAGTAATGGTATGTTTTACTGTGCCGCCCCAGCTGTAAGGTACCGTGGCCCCTTGGATATGCAGACCCGCAATACTTTTACGTGTTCTCTGAAACCCCCGGTACAGGGAGGTGTAAAAGTCAATTAAAAGACAGATGAAGTGTAACGCATGTCGTATAATTTTATGTGACGTTGCTCTAATTGTAAGGGACCCGCTCTGTCAATACAAATGTGCACATTGTATACCTTAAATAAAGTATACATGCCGTGTATACTTTAAATAATGTATACATACCGTGTATGCATTTATATGTGTATACATGCGCATGTATACATTTATAAATGTATACATACCCATGTACACTTTGCAAAGAACACACGTGCTGCTGTAACCTAACATGCCATGTACACTTTGAAAGATGTGTACATGGTCATGTATACACTTATTTAAGTACACCCAGGAAAACGAAAAGCTGTAGCAACCGTCGTATGGTTACTTCAGGGACAACCATAAAATATAGTTGCAGCAACAATAGGACAGTTGTATGAACCAAAAATCCAGTCTTCACGAATGGCTGATTGTTGTCTCAACCATATTTTATGGTTATCCCCGAAGAAACCATACCATGGTTGCCACAACTTTAAATTTTTCTGGGTGTATACATGGGCATTGGGCATGTATACATTTATTAAAGCATACATGGCATGTATGCTTTATTTAAAGTGTACAATGTACACATTTGTGCTGACAGAGCGTTCTCTTCTCTTTCCGTCGCCTTATATCTTTCCCGCCACGAGGGCGCGCGCCTCTCTCACAGGCGGCCCGTGGCCCGTGACTGGCCGGTCGCGGTCAGTGTGTCGTGTCGTGTGTGAGCGGACTGAATAGCCAAAGTGGCTCGACCGATCCATGTCAATAATCTAGCAGCGCAGCGCTCTCCTCTCCCGACAGCCAGCCAGTTTCAGATTAGACGCAGGGGGTGATAGCCAACATAGCGCCTGGATATAGGCAACGCGCAGGGATTTTGCGACTGAATAAAAGACTTCTTACTTCAGTAAATTTTTAGTCTTACACTGGAAAAACAAAGGTGCTAAGTCCTACCTTTAAAGGGCACTAACAAACTTTAGTGCCTTTGGAAAGGCACTAAATTTTGTTAGTGCCCTTTAAAGGTAGGACTTAGCACCTTTAGCTGACCAGCTGCGCATACTCCATACAAATTTAGTGCCTTTGCAAAGGCACTAAGATTTAGTGCCCCAGGAAAGGCACTAAACCTAGCACTTGATTTTAGCGCCCCAGGAAAGGCGTTGCTTAGCACCTTTGTTTTTCCGGTGTACTATTTATAATTATTATGGGGAATGACTTACCGATCGGCTGCGGCTCCAAAAACAATGTTACCGACGAGAACGCCGAACATGAGTATCATCTGGGCGACACTTGTAAGATGGCTTTTGCTGCATACTAAATCCCACTGCAAAAAAAGAAAAGTTAATTGCTAAAATTTCATTGTACTCGCTTGAGGTCATTGGATTTAGGCAGAACCAATCAGTTACCTCGCTCACTATTGTCTCTTGAAAAACAGTGCGGTTGTACTCCCAATTCCTGCACGGCTCTGCGACGCCTGCATCCCAATTGACCGAATGACACTCGTCCACGTTCGGCAACGCTTCTACCTGGAAGTGAATGCTTGCTCAATGTCTGGCGGTAATGCGAGTTGTAGACTACAGTGTTGCCAGATAAGATAAGTAGGCAAAACTTCCCAAGAACACTCCGGTGTGAGGCAGACGGGTATTGCCGCCTGACTACTAGGCAAACTCTCCACACATGAGACTACCTTTTGCCTAGAAGGCAGGCGGAGATACCTGTCCGCCTCGCACACGTGCGAATTTGTGCCTGCTTCTCTGGCAACACACTGCTTGTCGCACAATCTAATTAACTGTGTCTCTTTTTTTCTTCTGTTTCGCAGCCTGGACTTACCTCTAGTCCCTCTAGGCCCTCGGCCGCTCCTCTGCACCAATGGCCGTGATTGGGGGCGAGGAAGAGAGTAGAGAGCTGGAACCAGGCGATCGGCAGCTTCAGTAGCGCCAGCAGCACGGCCTGCCGCGCCTGCCACCGCCCCCAGGGCCCCGCCGCCTGCACCACCACGTCAACCGCATCGTCACAAGCCGCCGGCTGTGCCTCGTTTGTACTGCAACAGGTAGGTTAGTTCCAAAAGCATTAGGGCCCGTTTTCCTCTTTTAAGGTTTATGATACCTCTCGGCAGATAATGGGGGATAGCACGGGCGCGTTCAGTAGCCGATTTCCGACAGTGTTTCTTTATTTGGTTATGTTTTCGGGGTGTTATCTAGTGGGCTAAGGCCGCGCCAATGCCAGACTCTCTGGTTCAAGGCGAAATGTTTCTCTTATCATTCACAAAAAAATTTTGAGAGTGTGACAAAAGCGGTAACAGTTAACTCGTGGTTTGCCATTTCAATAGTGCACCGCAAATGCAGCATTTAAATGCTTGCTCGTATGTGCACATTAAAAGCCACACACGATGAATATTCATAGAAATTGTCAGACAGCTCCGTGTCACTTAGTAAAATGCAAGGCTTGAAGGCAAAGGGTTTGCTTGCGTAAATGACTAAGAGGAAGTAGTACAACTAGGGCACGTTAAGGGGCGGATCTAGAAGGAGCTTGAAAGGGAGGGCGCAAAACCTTGCTGTTGGCCTACTGCAGGTGGAAATTATCGCATTTTGCCCTACCAACAAGGCCTTCTATAAAGAGCGTCATGGTGGGAGGCGGAAAGTCTGTTGCAGCCCTCCATCCAATCCGCTCCTAGGCACTTTACAAACATACTCAAAACAGTGAAAGGACGGAGCGGAGTTGTTTTTCCCTGTCCTTCCACACGCCGTTTGGTCCTTCGTCACAATACAGGTCACTGTGCCACTCTCCATTTCTTACCTTGCCATGCTTTTTGCCTTCCCTACGGAATCGTGCCCCGCCGTGCCGCCGCTAACACACTGACATATCACGTGTTAACAAACTAGATGCACCTCGAAACGCGAGCCGAATCTGTCGGGACGGACTCCGTGCGCCCGCGCGAGGAGAGGAGCCTACTGGGCCTACGTAGTGGCGACGCCCTGGCCTGCCTCTGCACCACACTGCCGGGAGAGGCGTGGCCGGGCGCGGCGGGGTGGGGCGGGGTGGGGCGGGGCGGGGCGGGGCGGGGCGGGGCGGGGCGGGGCGAGCTCTGTCCGGCCGCAGTCGCCGGGTTTGGGATGAGAGGAGAAGGTGCAGTGAGTGAGGCTTGAGGACGATATCAATGGAGGAGAGAAGGGGTTGGGGTTACCCTTCCTTCGTTTGTTAAGGTCAAGGAAAGGATATGCCAAGACTCACCCGCTCCCTCAACTAAACAGCATAATCGAAATTTTGCAGTAGATTATATGTCCATCTTCTCCGATATAATTTATTTCCAGGCGGCCTATATGTATTGTTATGGTCGCCTGTTGCTGATCAGTATCGTGCGGTCGACTTCGATGGAAGATTAAGTTACCTTATCAGACGACCATGACGTGACACTGTCCGTCTGTCCTTCTTTATGTCTGTCGGTCCGTCCGTCCGTCCGAGCGCCACAGCCATACTACGCTATAGCATTACGCAACGACACTGGCTGGAGAAAGTAGTCTTCCGTGTCGCTGCCGCGTGGCGCGGTGTGGCGGTGAGGTGTGGTGCGGCAATATGGGCTAACCCCTCCCCCCACCTCCCGATAAAAGGAGAAAAAAAGCTTTGTGTGCCGCGGCCTGCCCTGCCCTGCCCCCTAACCTGCTGCCCTTGTCAGCCAGCCTACGCCTCTCTGGCTGTCTCCGTCCTTTTGGGGTTGTTTAAGGTGTTAAGTTCGTCTCCTCGCGTTGCCAGCGGCTGTTGCCCTCGATTAAATCATGCACTGGAAATCCAAGTGTACGAATGTCGCTCACTTGTAGTTGAGCAAATAAATGCACTCACTTGTAGGTGAGCGAATAGTCATTTGCTCACCTACAAGTGAATGAATTTATTTGCTCATCTGCAAGTGAGCGACATTCGTACACTTGGATTTCCAGTGTGTGTTTACTGAACAAAAGGCGGCTGGCCTGTTGCCCAACTAAACTATTGGCGACAACGCCTATCGCTAGTTCAATCATTATTTACCTAAACACTGTCGCTTATGCTTTCCTTGGTGTGTTCGAGGGGCACTGTGAGCAGTTCCGTTAAAAGTTTTCGTCGTACTGTACCTCTAAAGTTTTGCCAAAGGAATGGGAAATTTGTCGTACCAGTCCAGTGTAGTATGGAGAAAACCAAATGACCTGTACCCGCCGTCTCGTGAGGCGGACTCAAAACTATCCCTTCATCCTACCCCGCCCCGCCCCGCCCCGCCTCGCCCCGCCCGGTGTAGCCCTTGTAGCCAACTTGAGTGCCTGTCCTGTCCCGGCGAGTCTGTTAGTTGTCCGAGACCTTGACGCCGATCTAGGCGCGGGGAGGAGAGGCTGCGCACTGCTGTGCGGAACCTAGCCGGCGTACCTCTCCCTCCTCCCCCACCGCCCGCGCCCTGCAGGCCAGGCGCCCTGCCCTCCGTGTCAACCTCGCGCCGCAGGTGTTTCCTCTGGTTAAAGGAGACACCGCCGTGTTTGCCGAAATGTGTTTCAAGCGACAGTCTCGGTCGGCAGGGACTTACGTGCGTGTGTGCGAACCTTCCCAGCTGGCAGAGTTCTTTGTAAATCACAGAAAAAACATCCTGTTACATTCCGTCTCTTTTGGCTGCGTGTAGAGAAAAAGAAAGCTAGCTGACACCTTTAATTTTTGTTTTAAATTATTAAAGGTATTCAAGGTATCATCTGCTAAAAAGAAAATTAGTAGAAATTGACTCAGAATTTTGACGAGCACTCTTGATAAAGATAAGAATACATTTTGATTTTTCCGTCGTGTACCAGAAACTAAGGCGAATACACTAACTTCCCTTAACAAAAACTACCACTGTTTTTCAACCTTAAATGTATTGTACAGTAAACAACTACCACTGTTTTAAACCGTAAATGTACTGGACAGTAAACAACATTATTCGTATTTACTCAACCTTGTGGATCGGCACACCTGTTGAATTTGGATGCCACACCTGCGGCTGGTGTGTCGCCATGCATACCACCTCGAGATGCACCTGCGCATCGTGTGGGCCGTGCCACGGTGTGTGTGATGTGAGTGAGCATGTCAGTAGGTAGGGGATGGGGGGAGGGGGGCGCATTCATCTAGGCAGCAGTCTCGGAAACGCCTCGCAGTGATATCCTACCGAGATTGGGTCACAGCCAGGAGCATTGTTAGCCTATCTTTCCTAGTCGAGGAGTAGTATACTCCTCTCCCCTTGCACGACCCCATGCCCCCCGTGCTCGAAGTTGGTTCCAATCAAACGGCGGCAAAAGAATTATTGTCTTGTGTCTCAAGGTGAAGGAGGTGACCACCTGCTGTTGCCTTTCAGTAAGCCACCTTGAGCCTATAGTAGGGTTTAAAAAGAGGCTAACGTTGCATATCACAAAATTCAGTTTGAATCATTGAGCAGAGCACTCGTCGAAAGATGTCGAAAACAGTTATCGCGCTGTCTACTTATCACCAATGATGAGAGCCTTGCCTGCTAATGGGAACAAGGTTACTTATTGGGATATGGTGCGTTTTTCATTAATAAATCTTTTTTATTTCTTAGTAGTTAAAAATAGTCCTTAATATGTGTTTTTTTTTTTTAATTTTGCCCCGTTTATACGATACTGAGAGAATTTTAATTTAGTTTTTACCAGCGCAGACTCAATGGAAGATGTCATCATCCCGTCTCCTTCCGGACATAATTGTGCGGCCAGGTTGATTTCACATGGTTTCACAAACGATGCAAACTGTTGCATTGCACACATTTAATACACCCGCCCCTCCTTTGCCTTCTATCATTTTTAGGCCCCCGTTAGGGGTGCCTATTGCTCACGCCAGTGAGTTTTTTTTAGGCCCCCGTTAGGGGTGCCTATTGCTCACGCCAGTGAGTTTTTTATTTCTTCTTGACGATGGCCCCTTATGGCCGCAGCCGTTTGTGTCTATACGATTCGCATCAAATTTGAATGAAAAATACTACGAAAAATTAGGAATTTTTTGAAATAGGTCTGATGTCAAACTGTCTGGCCAAATTTGCATAAAATTAGTTTGCATTCGCTGTTTCTATGGTAATTACGAGCGGAGCAGCAAGGCCGAGCCGGGTCGGGGAAGGCTCTGACCAATAAAATTATTTCGCGGTTTTTCCCGACCAATGAAAAAGATCACTTGTTGCTTTGTACCTCGATGTCCAAAAGTTTTTAGGCGGGAGTGGTCACGTCAGAATCGCAGCAGTTTCGCGCCGTGCAAAAGGATGCACCACCAGGACAGTTTCAAACGCGACCACTAGCTGCCGGTCGCGGCTCTTGATTGTTGGCAGGGACTGTAATTCCGCCTTCCAATAATTTTATTCGAAAGTGGGCGGGGCTTCTAACAATACCGCCAACCTAAGATTCAGACCTCCGTTCATGTTTTCAGTAAATGGTTAAAATTAGTTCGCCTATGTGCCCGTATGTTTGTGCGTAAAGGCTTTTATAATTGTTTGCTATACGCCTGCAACATCCTTTGACTTCTTTTCCAAATTTAATTTTTTTAAAGAATGTTTTACGTTGGATTCAGTTGCCAGCAGAAGAGCGTTGTTGATAGCCTATTCGCTGGGCGACATTTTGTGTGGCAGATTTGTGGCTCACGAATATCATGATTTATTGACTTTCACAAACAGTTTTGAAATGATATTTTAAAATTCTATCTTATTTTTAGGTAAGTGTTAAAACTTAGGGGGCCGTTTAACGCGTTAGCGTTAGAATTTTTTTTTATTCTTGACGATGGCCCCTTATGGCCGCAGCCGATTGTGTCTATACGATTCCCATCAAATTTGAATGAAAAATACTGCGAAAAATTAGGAATTTTTTGAAATAGGTTTAATGTCAAACTGTCCGGCCAAATTTGAATAAATTAAGTTTGCATTCGCTGTTTCTATGGCGATTACGAGCGGAGCAGCAAGGCCGAGCCGGGTCGAGGAAGGCTCTGACCAATAAAATTATTTCGCGGTTTTTCCCGACCAATGAAAAAGATCACTTGTTGCTTTGTACTCGATGTCCAAAAGTTTCTAGGCGGGAGTGGTCACGTCAGAATCGCAGCAGTTTCGCGCCGTGCAAAAGGGGATGGACCAGCAGGATAGTTTCAAACGCGACCACTAGCTGCCAGCCGCGGCTCCTGATTGTTGACTGGGACTGTAATTCCGCCTTCCAATAATTTTATTTGAAAGTGGGCGGGGGCTTCTAACAATACCGCCAACTCAAGATTTATTCCTAAGTTCATGTTTTCAGTAAATGGTTTAAATTAGTTCGCCCATGTGTCCGTATGTTACTGCGTGAAGGCTTTCATAGTTGTATGCTAAACGCCTGCAGCATCCTTTTACTTTATTTACTAATTTAAAACTGTTCAAGTATTTTAAGTCGTGTAGTGGACGCGTGAGCCGCCGAGCGACCGGCCTTCTTTTGTCGAGTGGAAGTCCCAGCCACGCCTCCCGCCGCGGTCGGGAGCTGATGCGTCCACCTCGCGACTTTAAATCATTGTTTAAAATTATCGAAACGTTGACAAGGCGAACTGAATGGGTAAAAATTAGTTCTATATCTGCGGAAACTGTTTTGCAAAGTTTGACTTCAATATAGCGAGAAGGAACAAAACTGATTCGTGAAATGGTGTACATCTACGTGTATGTTTACGTAAACCATTTTACGAATCAATTTTGTTCATTCTCAACGAACCTACGTGAAACTTTGCAAACGATTTCCGCAGGTCCAGAACTGATATTTACACATTCATTTCTGACTGTCTAACATTTCTTGTTCTCCTTATATAAAGAGTTTAAGTCGCGAGGTGGATCGTGTCAGCCGCCGACCTTCTTTTGTCGAGTGGACATGAAGCCGGCGTTGTTGATGAGTGGCCCGCAGGGCAAAATTTTATAGGGCAGATGTGCGGCGGATAAAATTCATGATTTGGTTCTCACAAATAGTTTTCCCTGAATAATTTTAAATTCTTCCTCATTTTATGAAAAGTGTTAAAACCTAGGGGGCCGTTTAACGCGTTAGCGTTAGAATTTTTCAATTCCTCCGTCCACGAGTCACAACTCCCCGCAGGCCCAGCAGCGCTTAGAGGCGCCCTCACATCGGCAACCCATGTTACACATACAACAGCCACCCAACGCCTGGGAGGTAGGCCACCCATTCGACTCGCGGTCGGGTCTTAGCAAGCGTCTCATTATTCCGCACTTCTATCAGTGCCTCAACCTGCGCGATAGTGATCACCTTTTTTTCCAACGAGCAGTAGAAGTACAGGCAACTTGTATCTTAAGCAATAATCAGCGCCCATAAGTTATTTCGGGGACGATCATTAGTTTTCCTACAGGATCAATCATCTTTTAATAAAATATATTCAGCGTACTGAAGCCAGTTGCAACCTGTAAGTAGCGCTCGGAGCATGAATCCTTTTTCCTTTGGAGCTTACGGCGTGGATATCAGGGGTGGAGGTAATTATGGATAAACCGATACATATTTTATCGATTTCGTATTGACTAAACGTGTTTTTTTTTAAATTGAGATTATCTCACGCATTCGCCGCATTCGCACGCGTTGAGCCGATAGGCTCCGGTTGGTTTCTCCTCTCTCCCGCCCTCCCGCGACTTAAGATGGTTACCGGCACCGATCACCCGAATAGTGGGAGGAGAGGCAGGGGAGAGGTGATGCCTCCGTGAAGCAAAGCTAACCCGGAGTGGGCTCGGCCCTGAACATATCTCCAGTTTTTTTAAAAAATAATTATTGCACACTCCAGAGTTTTCTGTCATGTTCACCCTAAATGTATTTGTATGATTTTGTTCAAACGTTCGTGCAAAGTTAAACCTACATATCTTTTCACACAAATTTATGCGAAAAACTGCATGAATTTGTTCAAATGTATGCACAAAATCGTTCAAATCACCGCACAAATTTGTGTGAAAAATTTGTACAAATAAAAGATACAAATCCAGTTAGTGTGTTAGAGGTGATAAATGTCGCATTAGTTTGTTCAGCGCTCGTCTGTCCTGTCATAACGAGGGGGCCTCAACTCGGGCAGTCCATGAGCAATCATCGGCAATCTTCACAAAACAATGTGCAAACGCCGCACGTGTTGCCTATACGCAGGCGTTTTGTCTTTAGTACACCCTAACTGTATTTGTATGTTTTTGTGCAAACGTTTGTGCAAAGTTAAACATGCATATCGTTTCACACAAACTTATGCGAAGAACTGCAGAAATTTATACAAATGTATGCACAAAATCGTTCAAATCACTGCACAAATTTGTGTGAAAAATTTGATTGCTTAACTTTGTACAAATAAGAGATACAAATCCGGTTAGTGTGTAGGCCTAAAAGCATACAGGCAATCTATGGCAATCTTGGCTATCCGGTATGCACACTGGAGTACGGAGTTGAGGTCCCCTCGCGTCATAAGCATAAGACACCTCGCTCTTCCTGAAGTAAACGGACATAGTATGTTTGGCGTAGGGCTGCTGAGGCCGGCTGGGCGCCACAGTCGTGTGCGCATCCGATTAGCTACGCTGCTCTCGTCTTCTCGCCTGTTCGCATCGACGTGCTGCGCAGTCCGCGTGTTTTTGTGTGTTCTCGTCTTAGTGCCGAGCCAACAGAACGGGTGTTAAGAAGCGCGATGGTAGAGAGAAAACACGCAGTCATCTAGAGGTATCATTCGAAAAATTTCACACTTATTCTCTATACACAAAACAAAAAAGAATAGTCAGAAAATGTGGGTTGCGTGAAACAAAAGTCAGAAAAACAAACTCCCTGACCCTTTGCTGCTTGGCCAACGCAGTACAGTTTTAGTGGTGCGCTCGCGTTCGAAAAGGTGCGGGTGGGTACGGGGCGTCAGCCGTGTGGGAGTGCGCAGCAGCATAACGCGGGTCTGGTCAGCAGACATGGGATTGGGCTTGTGTTATTTGCGTCCATCCCTCGGGCCAGCCTCCTGCTGTTGGATCGTGCGGCTACCCTAACCATCTGCTCAGAGCAGGAAACAGTGCATCTTGAAAGCCCAGCCAGTTACGAGCTTTTATGTGACCAGATTTTTATATCTCCTTTATCAGAAACATAATTACAATTTCAGAAAAAAAAAATGCATACAGGACGGTCCTTAAATTTGCACATAGTCTTTACCGTATTTATTCTGACGGTCAGACCGTAATTAATCTGACAGACCTGACTGTATCTTTCTTTACATTAACCACAGTATTTCAAAATACGGTCGAATTGTATTTCAGTTTACGGAATGGTCTGTCACAGTCTGGGCCGTATTTGGGCACACAGTTTGGATTGTATTGGAATGTATTCAATTTCTGACCATCCTTCTCCGGAACAGTGTTATTGCCAATTCCACGGTCCCGGCTGTAACTGGCTAGACAGTAAAATCCAGTACAGTGCAACCGTATTTATAAATACAGTCCGAACTGTAACGGGACAGACCGTAAAAGGAAATACAGTTCTGACTGTAAAAGTAAATACAGTCCAAACCGTAAAAATAAGTACAGTACGACCGTAAAATATATCCAAATATATCACGGCAAGGATTGTGTGGCCACTGTTTCTGACTACAGGATTTCTAACAGTGTATTTCGGGGGTGATTTTCGGCATGTATCAATTGGCGAAAACCACGCTACGCAGACTTTTATAGGGCGGGTCGCATCAAGTCATTAAGCTTGGCCGCAGATAGTAAAAGCTCGTCGCCACTCAGCTACTGACCGGCGGCTTCTTTTGTCTTTGTCGATCATCCCCTCTCTGCCGTGAGATAGGTCTCATTCATCCCGCGCGAATCGGAACGGTGGAGGAGGTCGTCATGTCCTCACTCGCAACGAGTGAAGAAGGCTGCGAGATACCAGCGTCCGGGAAAGGTCATTCAGTCCAGGCGAGAGAGGGAGGGAGAGAGAGAGAGAGAGAGAGAGAGAGAGAGAGAGAGAGAGAGAGAGAGAGAGAGAGAGAGAGGGGGTAGGGGGAGGAGAGAGGAACCAGAGCCGAAAGACGAAAAAAAAGAACCACCTTCTTCAATCAGGTTTTGCAAAACAAAAACACACACACAAAAAAAAAAAAAACATTTCATATGTGTAAGTTGTCCTCAGGAGGAGTAGGCAAAAAACTGCGATGCGAAAAAGGAAACGGAGCCAAAATTGAGAGTGGGGACAGCGTATTACACCGAAGTGATTGATTTCTTGAATTTGAAAGTATAAAGTACAGTAGTGGCCAATAAACGTTACTGCCGTGCTACGTCGCGATAACCGTGCCTGTGTCAGGAAAGGGGAGGAGACGACGGATGTGTCAACTTGTACACTCTAACTGTATTTTGTAAGTTTCTGTACACAAAAGTTTGTGAACGGCAGGTAACCGGAGCTAAGAAGGCGGGGGCGGGTGATTTATCTATGTTTGGCGGTGGACTCGGATTGGCGAAGCTGTCG
Source organism: Frankliniella intonsa (assembly GCA_033675135.1). Taxonomy (NCBI): domain Eukaryota; kingdom Metazoa; phylum Arthropoda; class Insecta; order Thysanoptera; family Thripidae; genus Frankliniella; species Frankliniella intonsa. The sequence goes on from CM066253.1 coordinate 19,877,629, forward strand.
ATGGCAGCTCATCAGCTTAGCGGTAAACACGTTGATAAGGGACTTTGAACGTGACGCCGTCGATGTATACGCCGTACGTCACGGTGTGTGCTCAAACTCCACGGGGCGTCGCTTTACTACCGGCGTCGCAAGGAGTGCCCTGTAACGCATCTGTCGAGACGGCGCGGGACCGTCCCTCCATCATTCCGTTTCAACGCAATTTTCCCAACTTTTATGCGCACACTGGAAATCCAAGTGTACGAATGTCGCTCACTTGTAGATGAGCGAAAAAATTCACTCACTTGTTGGTGAGCAAATGACTATTCGCTCACTTGTAGGTGAGCAAATGACTATTCGCTCACCTACAAGTGAGCGAATGGCCATTTGGTGAACAGTCCTTCGCTCACCTACAAGTGAGCGAATAGTCATTTGCTCACCTACAAGTGAGTGAATTTATTCGCTCATCTACAAGTGAGCGACATTCGTACACTTGGATTTCCACACGCTAACTGGAAATGTACTCTTTCGCAGTAGCAAACTGACTTTTTCGAAAAAAAAAAAAATATTTGAAAAGGGTGGTCGAAGTTGTCAAGATGTACGGAAACGAGTGCGGTTTCATTCATCACCTACCGCGCCTGGCGCGGACCCAGAGAGGGGAGGGGGGGGATGCTGTTCACTACCCCCACCCCCCACCCAGGGTCTCAAACGAAATACCTGCTGGTTAGGTAATTTCGACGGGTCCTAGTAACGTCGTCCGATCTCGTAGCGACGGTTCAACGTTGTTCGATCTTCCCGCGACGCTTCAACGTTGTTCGATCTCGGCGCAGCATAATTCCGACAATGTTTGACGTTAAATATTAAATCAGGGTTTCAACTTTACGATAAAGCAAAAAATGGACTTTATTCTTCAGACTTTGAATAATAATGTCCATATTTTACTTTTTCGAAAAACTGAAACCCCGATTTTATATTTAACGTCAAACATTGTCGGAAGTATGCCGCGCCGAGATCGAACAACGTTGAAGCGTCCTGGCGAGATCGAACAACGTTGAACCGTCGCTACGAGATCGGACGACGTTACTAGGACCCGTCGAAAATTTGTGCTGCGACAATCCGCCTGCATACAGGCATAAGGCGGGAAACGGACGGCCACCTCCCGTCACAGATAGGCCAGATTAGCGCCTTTTCCTTAACGTTCTTTCAGTTTTTCTTGACAAACCGCACGGCAAGATATGGGGCGAGGGCGACCAAGCGCCCCCCCCCCCTCTCCCCCTTGGTGGACTATAGTAAACCGCCTCACAGGTAGGCAACTGCTGCAGTTACTAAAGCCCCGCATGAAGGCAACCCACTGCACCCCGCCCCCCCCCTCCCTTTTCTACCAGACCTTATACTGCGTCTGTGGCGAATATTCCCGTTCACCTATCGCATGCGCTCTTTTAATCCGCTTGTTATCCCACAGTCAAGTGGCTGGCCGCGGACAGTATCTCTATCCCTCTCCTTGGGCCCTCCTCCTCCTCCTCCTCCTCCTCCTCCTCCTCCTCCTCCTCCTCCTCCTCCTCCTCCTCCTCCTCCTCCTCCTCCTCCTCCTCCCCCTCCTCCTCCTCCCCCTCCTCTTCCTCCCTCTTTCCTGCGGCGAAGTCAAACACTTCTGGTTAGTAGTACGATCAACGCGGGGCGGGGCGGGCGGCAGGGCCGAGCGGGGTGCGGTGCAGGGCAGCGGGCGGGGCGGGGCGGGGCCGGGCGGGGCGCGCTGCTTGAGGGAGGAGCAGTGAGGAGGCGGGGCGGGGCGGGGCGGGGCGTCGAGTGTGATGCTCGCTCGCCTGCCGCCACCGCAGTCCAGCCGCGCGGCGCGTCACCGGCAGGCAGCGCAGCACACACACGCGCGCTCCTGGACCCGTACCTGACCGGCCTGCAGTGCGAATACAAAGACACCGGCGCGAGCGGTGAGGGCCCGCCGGCCCGGCCCAGAAACATGTGCGCGATCCGCCGTGCGAGTCTGATTATTTCCCCGTGTTTGTAACAACTCGTGTTCGCATAGCGCCGCTTGTGCTGGACCGCAAAAAGTGTTTGTGTTGGTGTGGCGGTGAGACTTCGGGAGTAGCTGGACCGTCCGGCCCGCCACGCCCCGCCCCGCCCCGCGCCGCCCTGCCTGTGTGTTTGTGTTCGCCGACGCGAGCCCGCGGCGGCTCTTGTGAGCCCGTGTGTGGCCAGTGGTGGGCAGCGTCAGCAGCACGTCGCCGCCTCCGACTCTCGCCCCCCCGAAGAAAGTGCACCCAGTATTGTGAATGTGTTGTTGAACCTGGGTGGCGTGCCGCCGTGGGTGTGAAGCAGAGTGGTGTTGTTCATTTCGCTGCTCTGTTGTCGCCCGCCCCCTAAACTGCCTCCCATCAAGACTACAAAATAATGGGAGTAAGAGGCGGTCCTCGCGCTCACTGAGGCGGTGTTCTGTCTGAAGAAGTGCAGAGAAACCTTCCGTGTCGCCGTGTAGTGTACTCTCCTTCGTACAAGGTTTGTTGTTGATGGCCGACAGGCCGCGTCAGTCAGTTCGGTGAGTGCCGCTGCCCGGTGCGACACAGCTTTGCCAATATACCATTCCGGTGAAGCCGAAATGCAGAAGAATGCGGGGAACAAGAAAACGGAAGTCACCATAGCGGTTTCCGTTTTCTTGTTCCCCGCATTCTTCTTCTTTTCGGCCTTACCTGGAGGTCATGAGGAGTACCTGTCCCGTTGTCGCCCGGGCGAGAGAAGAACTCAGACTCCGCACTGTTAAAAAAAAAACAAAAAAACTCTGTAGTGAAAACCGTTTACCGTAAAAACCGTCATTGTACTCGGAAAAACGGTAAAAAAAACTGTACATTCAGCGTCAACTTCCCACCATTTACAATAAAATTTTACGGTTAGTTATTGTGCTTAGAAATAACGGTGTTAACCGTTCTCTGGAAAACCAAGTGTGTACATGTATTCATTATTTACTGCATACTTACAAGTATTCAGTAAATAATGAATACATGTACACACTTGGTTTTCCAAAGTGGTAAAAACTGTTTTTTTTTTTTTTTTATTTTTAAATCTTATTATTATTATTAAAACAGTGCGGAACAATTTGAAATAAGTAAGAAAAGCGTTGTATGCGATGTCTGCATTGCATGTGTTGCGTTGAACGGTTTTCTTCGCATATTTCTAAACTGAAATTAAATCCAAGCATATTTAAACATGAACCCAATGCTTCTCTTTACGTGAAGCGGTCAAAATTTGCTTTCGAGCTATTGTCGAGCGACGGATTTCTCATACTAGTTTCGGTCCTCTGGCCCGGGCGAGAACGGGGCAGGAAATATAAGAAAGAAAAAAAAAACAGCCGCAAACACCGAGCGATTGCGTAAGGACGCATCTTTGGGAAAGAGGCTTAGTGTCAGTCATGAAAAATAGTCGAAAGTCTCGAAGGTCTGCTCACCGGGAAACAACTAACGGCGGCATATGACTATGAAGTGTCATTGTGCTTTGACTTTTTGGCCTGTATTCATATGAGGTTTTGGTGCCGGAAACACCATGACGAGTAATGTATGCGTGGTGCGCCCCCCCCCCCTCCGCTCCATTGACCGCCGCCGCCTGGATCCGCGCCTGGCACCGAGACACTCGTGGTTTTTTTGTTTTTTTTTTTACCTGTAAACTAATAACTATGCACTGACTGTACTTCAATGACAATCTTGCAACCGTTACTGTTTTGTTTTTTTTATTGGACAACTGTGTGGGTGCTTTCTAACCGCAACACGCATCGGGACGTTTTCTGGGACAACCTTGCCACGTGGCCTACTCTGCACGCGGAGGGCTATCCCTTCCCCGACCCTCAACCCCGCGAGCTGCACTCTAAATCTTCTACAAAGATTTTTTTCGTGTAATACAAAGAATTCTAAGCAACCGTAATATACAGAAAATTTTCTTGTTTGCTTTGTATTACAAAGATTTTTCTTTCTATTACAAAGATTTTTCTTTCTATTAAAAAGGAAAATTTGGCTTTGTATTACGGTTGCACAGAATTCTTTGTGATACAAGAATTTTCTTTGTAAGAATTTAAGAGTGTGCAGCACGTGCCGCCGTCCGCTCGCACAGTATATTCTTGGGGTGTTGTACCTGGGTAACATGGGCTCTCTTAACGTCGGCTAGGGACTGGATGCTTGAGAAAAACCGGGACACCCTTAGGGACAGATGGAAACGCGCCCAGGAGGTAGGCAACACAAACAACTGGGGTGTGCGCATGCTGCCTACTTGTCAGGCGCGGTTCCGCCGGTCCCCCGGCTACCCGGTTACTCCGGTTCCCACAAGAAAAATCCAAGTACCCGAGAGCCTCAAGTATTAAAATTCAGAAACAAATTCCGTGGTTATAGGAACATAGCCATATAGTCCTCCTGACCTACACGGGAAAAAACGGTTTCTTGATGTCCAAGGACCACTGGAACGATTCAAGGACGGCCTTATGCTTTTTCCCACCCCTGTCCTTGAATCGTTCCGATGGTCCTTGGACACCAAGGAACCGTTTTTACCGTGTATGTTGAAATATGTCAAACGAAGTGCCACGAAGTAAGCCTTTCTGATCCGTCTCGTTAACACTGTAAAAACCTTGCGAAGAAATTGTGTTCGTAAGCGTTCGTAAGCTGCGAAGCATTCAGCTGCTTCGCATTACGAAGCATTTCCTTCGTAGTGTACAAACAAATTTCTTCGTAAGGCAGGGCTTGCGAAGAAAATGCTTTGTATTACGAAGCATTGCGAAGCAGCCAAATGCTTCGCAACGTTACGAAGAATTTACTTCGTAAGGATTTCACAGTGAACTTTGAACGAGCAGACGCTGGTCACGCTATCGCCACCCGCTGCACCGCCCGCCCTTGCATACAATTACCCTGCGTTGTTGACCCCTTTGCGGTAGTATTTACGAGGGCGGTTTATACTCGTTAATGCGCCTAGCGTTGACTAGTAGTGTCTATGAGTCTATGAGAGTCATAACCAGGCGGTTAAAACCAAACGAATAGCCGTGGTGTCGTCAGCAGAACCGCGCCAAAGGATGTGTTCCAGCACGCTAACAAATAAGAAAAAAAGTAAAACAAATTAGAAAAAATTAGAAAAAATAAGAGATATAAGAAAACAAACAAGAAAACAAATAAGAAAACAAAAATGTAAGATCAAGGGCATATTTCCGTTGCGCTCGTAGTTCGAGCCGCATTAGAAACGGCACAGAGACGTAGCGAGGCTTCCTGGGTCAACAAGATCAGAGTCATCGCTGCAATGCCCCGTGGTTGTTCATGAATGGCAGATAGTGCTTATCTATCCGTGTTCCTACGTACAAACTTCTAGGACAGGCCACTATAAACGGCAAAACTTGGAGACGAAAGCGAATGGATCCGTCGAGATAGGCGTCTTGTCTTGCTTTCCGGTCTGTGGTTGCGAATAACAAGTGCATGTGCACTTCACAAAATTTTATTGCAATTTCAGAACGGTGTTCTGCATTGGGTGGAAAGCCGCTATTCACAACGCGCCATTCTTACACCAGGGCGGTGTCTGAATAGGGGAGGGATGTTTGGGTGAGAAAGTGTGTTAGGAGGTCAGCGGATGCACCCTGCGCGTGTGCGCGTGGCCTTCGAGGGGTGCTGATGGATTGTGGTTATGTGTGGACTGCTGAGGCGTACCTACTCCCCCTCAGGACTTGCAAGGGATCCAAAATTACGATTCTGGCGCGGCGCGGGGCGGGGTGGTTAAATATAGTCTGTATTGCGTATCACACTCCTACCAGTAATTTGAAAATGCTACCCAATATGACCGGAATGGCTCCATATTTTGATTTGTAGCGAGACTATTTGCCAACTGTTTCCTTCCGGGCTACAAGCGCCCGGCTTATCTTGCGCACACACCAAATCCTTATGCACTTTGTTGTGCATAAGCATTGCAGGATTTTACGCAACCATAACTATGCACAATTTTTTCTACATAACTACACCCAGAAAAGTGTTTCCTTGAAAAAACATTAGGAAAGTTTTTCTTAATTTCAAAGAAATGCCATTGTTTTAACGTCAATATTCCCTTATCTTTAAGAATTTCCCTTGAAATAAGGTAAACTTTTCTTGAAAATAAGAAAAACATTTCATTATGTTCATTTTAGGCAAATTTCCTTGATTTAAAGAAAAAAACTGTAACGTAAGGAAATTTTTCCTAGTTTTAAGGAAACGATTTTCTGGGTGTATGCTTAACTCTGTCCCTTATGCACAAATTTGTGCATAATTATGGACAGTGTGTGCATAGTTACGCATAAAAATTTGCGCATAACTATGGTTGTATATAATCGTGCATAACGATGCTGAAATCATGCACAAGGTTTAGTGTGCAGCGACAATTTCGTTTTCAGAATGCGCCGCGAGCGGATTTGACGATGGCCGTGTTTTGTTTGGCAGGATGGAGCCCCTATTGGAGGAGTGCCCGCAGTGCGGGGTGCGCGACGAGCGCTCTGCCCTGCGCGCGCACCAGGACACGTGCGTAGCGAGGACGGGCACCGCGAGGCCCATCACCATCGTGGCTGCGCGGGCCCCTGCGGCCGCCCCTGCGGGCTCCCCAGGGCCACCCGGACCCCACCTCCAGGAGGTCCCCGACGATCAAGGTGAGTCCTTTTTCCTTTTTGACTTTCTATACACGTCCCGTGTCGGCGTGTGATTCAAAGGCGTGTCCCCGCGATCGCTGTACACGATAACGGAGCGTGCTAGGCATAACGTAGTGTTTCGTTCGACCTCTTAGTGTTTGTCGCCAGTCTTTTTTTTTTCTATTGTTTATTTTTAACTGTTTTTGCTGATATGAAGGCACGAGGCTCTCTGTCCCATTCTGTACACTCTAAAATCGTGCGAACTCTTTTTGTTTGCAGCTACATATTTCTCCCGACATGCTCTATTACGCGTAATTTATTGCGTAACTATAAACCAAATGAACCATTTTGTACAAAATAACGCATTAAACTAAGCGTAATATAGATAGCATTTTGGAAAAAATCGGTAGCTGCGAACCAAAAAAAAAATAGGGTATGATAATTTATTGTGAAGTTCCGTATTTATACCCGCCGACTCGGTCTCGGTCCCCTGCTTGTTGATATACCTGTTAAACCGCTATGTCAAATGGGTTGCCTAACTACCAGGCGCGACACGTTCTGTAGACTCGATCATTTCTCTTTCGTTCTGCTCTGATGTAAGCTTTACATTTTTGGCCTGTAAGCCAGCTGGCGACCTCGTGCGATCGCAGGCACCGCATTTGTTTGCTTGCGCCCTGAGAGAACCGTTGTTTTAAACGAATTTTTTGTATTCACAAAAAGTTAGGTACGCAAGAAATTTTATTTGGAGAACGGTTTCACTGATAAAACGTACAGGTCCTATTTGAAATGGCACGCTACAACAGAAACTGTTTTCCATAGTTGTACTACAGTATGATGTCCCGTTCGTTCGACAACAGTGGTAATTTGTAATGGTCTTCTGGTAGTCACTTTCGGTTTCCCTCCTTCACGGAGGCAGGCGCCAGCACGGACGCGGGCTCTGGGACGGTCGAGGCCTGCTCGATCACTTCAGTCTTCGTGACCTGTAAACAGAATCAGGGTAAATAGGACGACAAAACTTTCTTGTGTGTTAATAAGCTAACTCGACGAGTCACTTTCGCAAGTGGTAATTTTGATAACTTTTTGAGAATAGTATTACTCTATTACCTGCGTTTCTTTGACACTGCAAAGTGTGAGCTAACGCTCTAAATTGTTTAAATTTTTATACTAAACAAAAATATCGTGCCGCATAGTCGACTTATTATAATTCGTTATATTTTACTCAAAACGTGTTTACTTGTAAATTTACTACTACATACTATCGAAAATGGACCCGCGGGGCTTTGGCTGCTCTGCATATTGACGTAGCATTCCTATAGATCAATGGTTACTGACTTACCCTATTGGTGTCCGAAGACGTGGACGTTGTCGTTGACGATGACGAGGGAGGCGAGTTCTCTTCAGTAGTGACTACCTTGGTGACTGTTTTCTTCGGTGGAACTTCGTCCTCGACGATAGTTTTAACTTTTTTTCTCGGACGCTCTTCTTCGGGTGCGTCTTCCTCCACAATGGTCTTTGTTTTCTTCTTGGGTTTCGGCACTTCTTCTGGAGCTTCTTCCTCTACGATTGTTTTTACTTTCTTCTTCTTCGGCTTTGGAGGCTCGGGTTCGTCCTCTTCCTCTTCCTCTTCAATTTTCTTCTTATTCTTAGGTTTGATCTTGTCTTTACGGACAATTACGAAGTCTCCAAACTCCTCAGGCACCCAAGCCACCCACTGGTTGCCACCCTCCTCGTCTAATACCGGGATTCGAGTCCATCCTGCTTGTCTGAAAATGTGAATAAGAAAGCCTCTGTAAAATTTAAGTCTTTCACAAGCACCCTTAGTTCAATTTAATAAACATTTCTGGTAGATTTTTAAATTTGCTCTTTTTAATTGCAACTGTGGGTCATTAATAGACACACGCTTAATGCTTGTGAACTTTTGTTTGCGTGCTACTGTTGCGCTTAATTTTTTACTCAACTACATGCACAATTTTGTTAGTAATTGTAAACAATTGGACTGTTTTGTTTGTAATTATGAACAAAAATTATACGGAAGAACGGCATGCACACAGAACTAAGTATAACTGAGTAAAAAAACAAAACAAAAAGAACACTACAAACCCAACAGTGTACTCAGTACACACATATAAGTGTGTACTTGCAGGCACACACACATAAGTGTGTGCTTACCATAGTACACACATATAGGTGTGTACTTGCCGTAGCACACACGTATATAAGGGTGTACTTGCCATAGGACATTCTTATATTGGGGAAGTGTACGTTACCTAAGGTAAAGCACGCTCATATAAGTGTGTTCTGTGGCAAGCACACACTTATGCGTGTGTACTACGGCAAGCACACCCTAACTGTATTTGTATGTTTTTGTGCAAACGTTTGTGCAAAGTTAAACATGCATATCGTTTCACACAAATTTATGCGAAAAACTGCATGAACTTATACAAATGTATGCACAAAATCGTTCAAATCGACGCACAAATTTGTGTGAAAAATTTGATTGCTTAACTTGTACAAATAAAAGATACAAATCCGATTAGTGTGCACACACTTGTAGGTGTGTACTATGGCAAGCAGGGGCGTAGGAAGGTTCTGAAAAGTAGGGGGGCACGTCGTTTGTGTTGCCTACCTCGAAGGGGTCGTAGAAGCAAAAAATATTTCTTAACATGAAGAATTCTTCTTTTATTCTAGTTAAACCGCCAGGCGCGGAGTGCCCATAGTGAACCGCTTGAGTTTCACCGGAAGCAATCACTTTTCCGGGTAAATTTACTCGCTTACGTCCCCTCAAAAGTGGGGGGGCACGGCCCCCCCACATCAAAAAGGTGGGGGGGCACGTGCCCCCCCGGCCCCATAGGCTCCTACGCCCCTGATGGCAAGTACACACCAACATGTGTGTGCTTTAAAGTACACACTTATATGTGTGTACTGACTACACTGTTTGGTTTGCAGTGAATTGTGCGTAAGAATCTAGTGTGCATGACACCTCTCTCATCCTCCGGCTACCGATACCGCTGATTGAGTACCTACCCGCCGTGAGGTTGTGGCTGGAAGGGAGCGACCGGTCGGTATGAAGGAGTTTCGGCCCAGGGATAAAGAGATGCATATGATGGCTTTTTCTTTACGACCTAGAAAAATAGTAACACCGCACTATATAAAACTTGTCAAGGCGTTCCACCCCTACTGGTAGCTCTTCGATGGTTCTAGATCAATGACCATCCAAAATATTATTTGGGTTAGATTTTCGTAGTACATAGAAAGCTTTTAAAGATTAGTATTAAGGCTTAAAAGCAGCATTCTAGCAAAGCGATGTTAGATATTCCCGCTGGCTGACCTGTGGCATCTCTAGTATGAGTGGCTGATCCGGCTCCAGGTGGTACTGCTTATAGTATCCGGCAGGATCTTGGTACTCGTATTGAAATACAGTAGGCGTCAATGGTTGTGGTTGGAGCTGCCGCGTAGAGTGCTGGTATCCATGATGGTACCCGTGTTGGTACTGCACTGGGTGCTGAGGCAGCTGTGGTTGCTGGGGGTGGTTGTGATGCCTCTGGTACCAGGTCGTGGATATTGCTGACGGTGTAGGGTGCGCTGCAGTCGCTGACGTTGAAGCCGACGCCCACCAAGCCGCCGGGTTGGCCCTGTACCTGGCCTTCTAGTGCCCGATATTAAGCGACATGCACCGTCTTTCTTCCACAGGTTAATTACGTAAAGCCCAGCTATTATTACTATTGTTATTTTATATGTTACTTGCATTACGAAAGCGTTTTAACTGTCGTTAGCAAAAGCTGTTAATTTCATAAGGCGTAAGACAATAGATCCAGAAAAATTAATATTCTTGCAAAATCGTGGTCCTCTGCATAATTTGTTCGTGAAATTTTTGGCGCGATTTTAGCTTGCGAATACGGGTAACAACAAGGAGACGCGCGCACGTATGCATGCAAGAAGCAGGCGTCTATGCGCGCCACTGACTTAACACACCTCAGGGTAATTTTGTACTAATCATGTATACATGATTTCAAAACGAGCCCCCCCTCTCCCCCCCCCCCCCCCACCGCCGCGAAAAATGCAGGAAAAATTACGGACGTCTGCACCGCGAGACACGTACGAATAGCTAGTTAGTTTTATTGTATGCTCACCTGTGTCGCCCATGGGTCTACGCCGACGCTGTAATCGGTCCAGCCCGTTTGCGCAGGTGCCGGCCATGGGTTAACGGCCCCGAAGGCCGCGGGTGATGACCAGGCACCTGAAGGGACCCATCCACTGCCGTGGGGCTTCGGCCTGGGGCTGGGTTGCGGCCGGCATAGTACGTCATGGACGAAGAGGCTCGCAATCACCAGCAGTAAGATGACCTAAAAATATGTAAGAAGATAGCTTTTATGGTACTTTATGGGAGCGATAGAAGTCAATACTTAACTAGTAAAAATCTAGGCGAAGTAACCTCATTAAATTTAGTATCGTGGAAATGTTTTTCTTTTCACCGTGGGCCATTTTACGACACATAAAATAATATCATTAATTTTAAAATTCCTTCCCTTAATAGAGTCAATAAAAAATTAAAAAATACGAATAGATAAAATAATATCATTAATTTTATAAACATGCAGAATCCTTCCCATAATTAGATTTTTGTCAATAAAAACCTATGCAAAAACATAGTTATGCATGTTTCTCAATAGATATTGAAGGGCACAATAAAATGAATAAGGATTTAGTGTGTATAAAATAGTAATTGGATTTCAGTTAGTACGCTTTCTCACTTCTTCACAATACCTATATAAATGAACAGTTCACTGTAAAAAATATCTTATGGCTTTTTTCGTAATACGTGATTTACAGACGGTGCTGTAACTTTACCAACGAAATCGTAAATTGACGAGAGCCTATACGTGCTCGTTTAAGAATCACAAGTCGACACCAAGTGTTCTTATATCGTGACTTTACGATATTTCTCATGGAAAATTTTCCCGTACCTTTTACACACTTTTATCATAGTGTTGGTTTCGCCATTAGCAAAACTTTGCAAAGCTGTGCACCCCTGACCAGCGTTATCATTCGTGGAGAATCGTGAGCAGCGATCGGAAAACGCGCGAACTATGACCGCGTGAAGTGGTGTGAACAACGGGTGAATAACGGTTTGCTGCCGACGGCAGGACGCCAGGGAGCGCTGCCAGGCCCTGCAACGCTGCTGTCTTGTCCTGCTACCTGTTGCAAAACCTCTTGCTGTGTTCTAGAGGCTAGTGCAAATGCCACATGGCGGGCTGGGGCTGGGGCACGCGGGCAACCTAAGGAATCACCATTATTTCTGTGGGCTAGTCGATCACTCCGTAACTGAGAGCTGCGATCGATGAGAAAAGTATGCACAATACAGAGGACGTGGCGTACAGTGATATAACAAGCACTGCGGTGCATAGAAGTAACAGGGAGCGGGAGCCGCGAACCCCGTCCCTCAGAGTCCGCCTTACATGTTGTCAAATTTCGCTTTAATACAGGGTGGCCCATTTACCCCGGCTTAGGTATAAGTAGGCAACTCATTCTACTTCAGCTGAGCGAGGGCGAGAGGTGAGGTAGGGATCTGGAGGGGTCGCTCCCCTCCTCACCTCTTGTCCTCGCTCAGCTGAAGTAGAATGAGTTGCCTACTTACACCTACGCCGGGGTAAATGGGCCACCCTGTATAACTAAGAAGAGGACACGACACCCCGTAGTTTGGCTGGGCCCGTGTCCGCTGCTCACTGACAGGGGCAGTTGCACCCGATCTTGGGGAGGTGACGGGGTCACGCCTTGCCTTTTGTCTATAATCAGGTGGATTGCACCACAAATTGCCTACCAATCGGGCGTTTTTAAAAGAGTGCATGGGAGGCAAACTTTAACTCCCTCCCTCTGCCCTTATCCGCTCCTGGTCAATAACCCCGAGCACCATCAACGGTTGCACAGGGTCTCGAGATTACCGACATCGCGTGGGGTCTCCTATCGTATTGTTTGGGAACGAAAATTGCGATGGTGGAGTCAAGGAGCGTCCGCAGCGCGAACGGAAAACGATACTTTTGCCTATCACGGGAACACTTAAGTCTGGATTAGAATATTTGTTCATACTGCTTAACTACTTTCGCGACATTCATACTAAGCCGATAATCACATTTCCTGCAGTTTATATAGGGTGTATGAAAGCGCAGAGGGAACAGCGATGTTTTGTTGCACAAGCTCCCCGCCGTGACCCCACCGCCTGATCCTCGGCCATTGTTATGTTTGCCACTCTGCTTCCCACGGCCACAACATTGTCGAACTCTCCGCGCTGAAGCGGGGCTCGACTACTCTAGTCAATGAGCGGTGCCTGGACCAGGGCCACGCCAGTACTTGCACTTTCGGCCAACAATGCAGGGCGGTGCGAAGAGTGCCCCTCAGAAGGGACTCTGTCGCACTCCGACATTGGTAATCATCGCTGTTGCACAGAGCACATACTAGTTTGCCTTGCCCTTGCCCGTCGGCCTTCTGTTGAATCCTCTTAGAAGCCCTCTTCCCTTACCAGTATCCCCCCCCCCCCCCCCGCTTACTTGGTGCTCGTCCATGGTCATTTGTGATTGAGTCCTTGAAACGCCACATCGCACTCCGTGCGCTGAGGTAGGATTTATTCGGGGTGAGATATAAAGTAATTACGAGGCTAGCCTTTTTCGCCTTATTTTCTTGTCTCATTCTCGAGCAGAAAAAACTATTGCACTACACTGTAATCAAAAGTGTGCAACTGACACACACTTTCAAGTGTCCAACACAGTGGCTAAGAGGTCCATGCATTTTATAAAGGGCATCAAGTGGTGTTCAACACTGTGTTCAACACTTGTAAATGTGTGTCAGTTGAACACTTTAGATTACAGTGTAGTGTGGATCGGCGCGATGGGAGAACGCTTCCCTCCCGCCCGACGACCCATGCCCTACTAGTGTAGGCAATTTTTCAAAAATTCGTCCCAGAATAGGTGAAAAAAAGGGGGGGGGGAGGGAACACCAAAGAACGGCTGAGATTGGACTTGATTCACGCGTATGAAGTCGTTGGCATAGAAAGAACACGACATCTCGGAGTAAAAAGGTATTTGCTAAAACATTGCTGAAATTTTAGATTGCCCGGCTGCGTTTGCAATTCTATTTGTTTATATCGCAAGTGAATTGCTTCGATTTTAGGCTGTGCAATTGAACTGTTAATCTTAAACTTTGATTACGAATTTTCTTGCTGTGTTCAAAATGTCACAGCCCATTTCACTTTCCGGCATACGAATATTGTTTTGCAAAAACAAACCGCATGTACCCACAGCAAATCTTCTAGAGCGTGGCAACAAAGTGTTTCTCCTGTTAGTGTGGGCCATTTCAATTCAATTACTGCTGACATCCTAAACAATTTCGAAAACATTTGCGAAAGAGAGTGAATTCCTAATACATGAAAATACTAGACTGACCTGAGTTTTCGCCAGCTGCTTCATGATGCACTGTGTACAAGGCAACTGCAGACTGTCCCTTCGGAGTAGGAGGCTCGCTATTTCTAAGCTCACCGGGTCTGCGGGGCACGCTTGGTGGTGGGGGCGTGAGCTGGAGGCTGTAGCTGGAGTGGGAGGCCGCTAGTCAGGGGCGCTACCTCTGTTTTCACTCCTAGCGGGGTGTCGTTCGAATGTCCGAAGTAAATTTGTATTCATAGCTACGCTCGCAAAGATCGAAATGACTTTGACGCAGTGCTTACTTCCAAGCGAAGGGATCAAAGGGTTATCATTTTAGACTCTTTACAATTTGGCGGAAATATGAGTTACGTCACTTTTCATGTTCGCATGGAATTACAAAAATCCTTGCATTTCTTATGTTAAACACAGGCTTCGTTTCGCGATGAAAAGCCATGACCGCTATGGACCGATATAGATAAATTGGGAAATGGAAATCAGTGAACGGTCAATGAAGGGTGCATGTGATCACACTATCACTGTTAAAAAAAATATGAAAATTCAGACTGATTTTTTTAGACATGCCACTCTTAATTGACTTTTCAGACATGAGACTGAAATTTCAGACCTCTTATCAATATATTGGAACGCCTGGTGTAAAAATTTGGTCTTAGCTGTCTGAAAATCAATCTTCAGACCTTCCGTCTGAATAATCAGACTCGTCGTTCCGACAATTGTCATCTTTGAAGTCTTTTTCATGGATCCAGACTAGGCAGTCTGAATATTTGAAGGCAGAGTCTGAAATTTCAGACTGCCGTGACGGCTGGGAACAGACGAGGGCGATGAGGCTGATTGCAGCAGTCCAACCAGTTACACAGGCGGGCAGCGTAGCGCAGTGGTAACGCGGCTGCTTCGTAACCCTGAGGAACGGGGTTCAAATCGCCCCGACGGTAAAAGACTTTCATCGAACCCAGGAAGTTCTCCTACAATTGCTATGACGACGGTGTGAAGCAAAATGATCGCGTTCAATAATTTTAACGGTTAACTGTTGTGTCTGAATTTTCAGACCTAGCAGTCACTCTTAATTTTCAGAATTTCAACAACAGAAAATTTAGTTTTTTAAAGTAAAATTTTTTGGAGCGAACTTTACTCTGAATATACAGACAACAAAGCTGAAAAAAAACTTTGGACTTTTTAGTCTGAATTGTCAGACAATTTTTTTAACAGTGATGATATCCTTCTTACTGCCTAGGGACTTTTATCACTCACTAAACCTTTGGTATTCGTTCTTTATTTTATGATGGTAACAAGCGCGTGCGCTGGTCACGTTTCCTGATACTAGTTGTCCCTTGAGGATGTTTTTCCTTGTGTTGTGGGTTGTCTCTCTTACGAGGTGACCACGGCGCCCTTGCTTTGGACTAATGGCGGCTATGGCTGCGTCTGAAATGTCACATCCACAATTCTCCCTTTTTTCTCCATCAAGCTGTAACTTCGAACGCGCCCCTTAGGTCTAGTCACTTCCCACAGCCTTCATTACTCGAGCATTGCGTCATAGGATCGGTGCCTGGGTGGGGCGAGGAGGGCACTGAGCGGCCAAAGGAAGGTCCGCTGATCCAACCTGACATTATGCTCTTAAACAAAAGGAAAAATATTTTTCTGCGCGCTGTAAGAGCAGCATTTTGTACCTATGCGCACATACAACAGAACTAACTAATACCGCCGTGATAGGCTATTTTCACACCGCCCGTGCTTAAAGGCAAAGGGCGGTGCACAGCCAGCAGCCGGACTTTCAACTCAGCCTGACAATTTTATCTTTATTCATAACTGCCTCACTTTTAAACCTATATTTTACAACAGAAGAGTGAGGCGACCCATCTTTATGTCTTCATTTTTTATTTATTTTTAATATCGATAGAAAATGTAATTTATGAATGATCTCTGACTCTGAAAACAAGTAGAACTAAATGTAGACAGAGGTAGGAACTGTAGAATTCACCATTGGTGTCCATATGTACTTTTCGCCCGCTCCCTAGAGTTGTGACACCCCTCCCCTTTATCTTGTCCTCCTGGGTACCTTGCACCTACCTAATTGTCTCGTTGGGAAAACAAGGATTAATTCATCCTATTAATAGGCTATTAATAGCCCAGAAGCGCGCAGGGTTATTTAATAATAACAAGGTAGGAAACCATCTCTGTAGAGCAAAATAGAAACGGTCGATCAATGCGGGTCTATTCTCTGATACATCAAAAACCTATAGTTAATAAAAATATAGGAATGGAATAATAACCATGACAATTATAGAAAAACATAAGTATAACAAAGCAGGTCAATCTGTTTGGTACTGTTTTGGAAGCAGTCAACCGCTAGGTATGCTCGAAAAACTGGTCGGTACGTCAAGGAAATAATGTTAAATTTTGTTCTAAATTTAAAAGAGGAGTGTTGTAAAACTTTTTTACGACAAAAATTGTTTTGAAACGAGCATGGTTGCACAGAACAACGTTTATAACCTTTGGAAACAAATTTTCAGTGAAAGTAATTGTTGCCATGCTCCTGAACAAATATGTTGTATTATCACAATTGGTTTATTTTTATACGTGTTACCATAAAAGCTAACAATACTTTTCTTGTAAAACTACAATTAGTAATTGCAGTTATGGATCAATGCAAATAAAACAGAACGAATTTTGTCGGTCTGTAACTCAACTTGTAACTTATTCTGTTGGGAAATAAGATTTTTATCATGCCATCAGGTAACAACTTTTTTTTTTAACAAAATACTCAACTTGCTATTTTTCTGAAGTCTGCATTTTTAGCTTATTCCAGAAAGAGTTTGATTTTATGTGAAATGAGCCGAAAGGAATGATTTGTAAATAGAAGCTTTTTGAGTACTGTCGTGGACGTACCAAAAACTTAGGCTGCGTACCTTAAAAAACGTACCGTATGGTGTCAAGTTTCAAATTGCGTGATTTCTGTTTTCTACATCATTTGTATTAGCAAATCTCACAGTCTGTAGAACATTCCTAAAATAATTGCGAAATAGATGCCCCTCAAACACGTTATTGCAATAACAGCTGCTAGCTGATGCCTCATTGCGCCGACATTCCAGGCAACTCAACGTACACCTTTTGAAGGCGCGCCGTGGGTATAGGCAACTTATCGTGCACCTTGGCGCCTCACGGTGCACGCGTTGGAAACCGACACGCTGCATTTAGCGCGTGGCGGATTGCGGACGTCCTAACTTCTCATTGACCTCCTGGCGTTATTGTCATGCAGTGACATGCTGAATGGTAAAAAATACACTAAAACCAATTAAACTAATGAAATAATATCGTGCATGGATCACTGCAATAAATAGGTACTGCAAAAGTACCGCTAGTAATTTTTCCGGAGACTGCCGTACTTGAGGAAAACGGAAACGTCCGTTCAAATCTCCGTAGTATATGGCAATTCCTACAGTACCGTTCGAGAAAAACTAGTTTATCATAGTACGGAACGCTTCCGTCATCGATTCCGTACAAGGCATTTCATTTTTACAGTGATTGTTAGACATGTGCAATGGCCCCTGAAAGAAAACTACTTGTAGCACATTATTCAGCCTATTCGTACTGCACATATCTGAATAGGGAAATACTTTCACGTTTTCAAAATTTTGGTCAAACACAGACAAGTAAACTGTAATGTGTTGGGCGTACGGGTAACCAGGACTTAGGGACTTAGCCCCTTGCGAGCCTTGTAGGTAACCCGTGCAGGAGTCAGCCACTTCAAGAGGGGCAGTGACCCGTGTGGTCAGAGGACGAGCGTTTCTGCAAAGAAAGCTCAGGACCGATAAATGCCAATTACTTTCTGCAGTTCTCTTATCTCAAGGCCAACTACTCGTATCACCCACTAAGGCCCAAGACACTGCACTCACTGCTCCCGATAAGTCTCTAGCCTGGTTTACTTTCTGAATGTACAGTTTAAAACAAAAACATTGCCTTGGAGGAGTTATGTTTCTACTATGTAAACCCCTGTGAGGTAGGCAACAGAAATACACATGTGTGCATATTCCCACCCGGATGGCCTACCCTAAAGGCGTTAAGAGGCTATTGGAAGACCGTAGTTCTTTTTCCTAGAGTGCGTGCGAGCGCACGGGAGTCGAGTCCCGCTGGCGCGAGCCGGCGGCAGCGGCCACCAGGACCCCCCTTTGGAGCAACTAAGCCCCCTCCATGCCCCCTTCCCCCTCCTTACCCCGGACGGGGCCGGTGTGTGCTCCCGGCCGGCCGGCACCATGGCGACGACAGCAGTCTGAGAGCGGTATTGGTCCAGTGCACCCCTACTTACCCACCCACAGCTACGCCACACAACTTCCCAGAGAGCTCGCGCAGAAGGCACATGAAACTACGAGTCTGAAAACGTTATTACTCGGCATTGTCAAAAGTTCGGTTTTCACGCGCTGACCTGTTTGCGGCATCATCGCCTATCTTCTGAACGAATCGACTCATAACTAGAAGTTCTGACTATCGTCGACAGTTTTAAAAATTTACTCGGCAGGAATGGAAACAGAGTCTTTTTAAGTCATGGTCTCCAGTGGATTGGACTTTTAAATGCTTCAATTTTGGCCTGTACGTGGATTTTTTTTTACTCAGACGCTATCTTTGACTTACGCGTGTGTCGCGTCCTAAATTTATTTTGAGTAGACTTGACATGTCTGTTGTGAAGTGGTATAGAACTAAATCTGGAAGATGAGATCTAATCTCTTTAGTAACTGTGAACTTTCGGTCTGAGACTTTCTGTAGTGTGCCTACGTTTTTGTATATCTGCAACCATGCTGATCAAGACCAAGCTCCCAGGTGAGTGGCGTGCGTCAACAGACCTGATACCCAGCGTGACTGATTCATTCTTGATTTCGATATTTTTGTGTGGGGTCGTAAATTTACAGATTGTGCTATGTCTACGGGGAAATGTGCAAAATGCAGACTTCCGATCGGTAACGGCATAAGCTGTACTGTTGAGGATTTTTGGTGTATTTAGCCTCCCCAACATGTTTGCAAAATGACGATTATCCTATAAGATATTGACCGTAAAGAAAAATTTCGGTCCGGAGCAGGCAACAAATTGACGTAGTGGACCGTAGGCGTTCACCGTAGGTTTTTCTAACAGTATATGCTCGACTAAAATTAACTAGCTGCATGGTGATTTTGAGTCACTGTTTCGTCAAGATTATTTCGTCTCCAACTGTCCTGGTAATAGAGCAGAAGGTGACATACCCCCTTCCCCTCAACCGTTTAGACAACGAAGCCCTATCCGTTTCTTTTCCTCCTCCCTATTGAAGAGCCGAGGCCACGCCGCGACGAATCTATTCTGACCTCAGCCGATATCTCTGTCACGCCCCTTAAGGCGTTTCGGATGTTCTGGTCCGATCAGCTCGATCAGTCCCGCTCTGTAAACAGAAAAGAATTATCTTAAAGCAGATCTGCGACTAATTTCTGTGTATAGCTGTAAGGGCTCGAATCTTTACCTGATTAATTGAAGTCCCCTTACAAAAACTAATGGAGGCCAAATTTTTTGTAATTACATTTATCGCCGTAAAAACTATTTGTGTAAATTAACGATTTTTTTTCGTAATTTTTGATTTACAAACGGTGTTGTAACTTTATGATCGAAGTCGTAAATTTACGAAAGCCTATTTGTGCTCGTTTAAAAGTCACAAATCGATACTAAGTGTTCTTATAATTTTGTAATTTTACAATGTGATATCGTAACTCTACGACATTTCTCATGGAAAATTTTCCCGTAACTCTTACAAACATTTCTCACAGTGATCAGAAAAAAAGGGACTTTGTAAATGTGGACGTGTAACTTTTTTCGTAACATTTACAAACTTAAAACTTCTCCTACTGTTTCACCGATCGACTTCTAAATAACGTAAAACGTGACCAGTAATATGCTAGGTGCTGTTTCTGAAGGCAAGAAGCACGTACTGTATGTAAGGTGATGGGCCGGGGAGGGGGAATGCGCAGGCAGCACGATCGCTACTAGGTTTGTTTCACAACGACACCCCGTCCAGCTCCTTTACTACGCTACACCACTCCCAAGCCCCGTCCACGAGCTCACGTACCACCGATGCAGTGCGCGGTGCAGTGTAGATAATACGCATATCTGTCAGCCTCTTTCTGTTGTGCTTCTGCGGATTTGTGCCATTTCATGTTTTGTTTGGTACGCGTTTGATTAATATTTCTTCCGCATCTGCAACGTAGTACTACTACGTCTATGCTTTTGGATCACTGTGAAAAATAGTCGTAGGTTTAGGGGAAAATCTTCCACGAAGTGCAGTTGTAAAATTACAATTGCAAATGGTAAAATTACAAGCACCACATATCGGCTTGATATTCATTCACAAGCAAAAAAGGTCTGTCGTAAATTTACAACATATTTCGTAAATCGTTATTTACAAAATTTATCGTAGGTCTACAAAGATATTTTTCACAGTGATACGCCGCATGTATGCAAAGGCTGATTTAGACTAAAAGTACTCTTTTCGAAAGAATCAGAATAAAACTTTTCATTTCATTCACTTAAATGTGATACATTTTGTGTATTTCCCTAAAGTTTAATTCCGTAAAGGAGGACGCGCTAAGTTAAGCAATCTTCACGTTACTTTCTGTTACCTTAAAATACTACAAAAAGCGCCCTGGCGTTGCATTCTCATGCACTTGCAGACCTCAGACGCGCACCAACCCGTCTTCTACACCGTCACTCTTGCGCTCGATGTTCCTTTTGACCTCCCGCCACTGTCATCATAATTTCGACCGGAAATTGGCAAATATGCGTGTCCTGTCCAGCGCGGTATGCACTGAGACACGCGACGGAACGGACAGCCCAAACACGGGGCTCTCACGATCTCCTCTGCTCGGCACAATATGGAACTACTTTGCTTAAATAACATGGGCACGACGTGCTCTTCATGTTTTGGCCACGCCTTCAATTGGGGGCAAATAGTAGCACTTTTAAATCCTTAAAATAGCTATAAAATTCACGTGTTTTCCTCTCTCGCTGTGCCTTTTCTTCTATTTAAATGATAGCTAGTTTGATTGCTGGTGCGTCAGCAGATCATTTTGCACGATACAATAAACGGGTACCAAAACTTGTATCTTTTGTTGCAATCAGAAAGTGCGGCCGTGCCGGCCGTGCCACCTTGGAAGGTAGTCTGTCCCTTAAGGGCATTCAATATTGAATACTCTTTATCCTCTTTGCGCTCTCTAACACCTCAAGGGGGCCATGCACAAATAACGTCACGCGTTAAGTGGGTATTTTTGACGCCCTCCCCCTCCACTACAAATCAAGTGGTGAGACATCTGACCAAATTTCGGCGATACATAAAGTCTCACCGAAAAAAAGTCGTACACATATGTATGACCCAAAAAGAGTGATACTCCAATGTATGACCGAAAAAAGATCAGACATCAGTGGGGATGGCCCTTGATTTCCTTATGAAAGTATCATCCTTTACCGGTGTATCACCCTTTTATCGGTCGTACATCGAACGTATCACCTTTTTTCGGTCGTACATTGGAATATCACCATTTTTCGGTCATACATTGGAGTATCACCCTTTTTCGGTCAGACAGTTATGTCTCACCCCTTATTGGGCAAGATGTCTGACCTTTTGATTTACAGTGTCCTCGTCACATTTCGTCCCATCCGCCCGCCCCCTTCTAACGTATTTTTTGGGAATATGACAGAAAATGAAAGCCATGTATTCGAAAACTGTATTTTAATAAGTATTAAGCCTTTAATACAAAAAATGCTTAGTTTAAACTGAATTTGAATGTCTTCTGTCCGCGGTGGATGCTGTCATGTAGGCGATTTTTTGGGTAACTTTTTAATGTTAAAATATTAATTTGCAACATGGTGCGAATAGTCACTATACCGAAAAAACTGCAATATGCTACCTGTTCAGAAGCTCTTGGGGACTGGGGAGAGTATCCTGTTGCTTTCGAGCCTGTAATCTCTCTTCACACATAAGCCCGTCGCTTTTGTCTTGTCCGCTACACGTCAGTCTCCATTCCACTTGAAAGCCGCGGTTGTTAATGGATGCATTCAGGTCGTTTACCAAAGACGCCCTTGATGTATGCGACAGGAAGTGCTTGCGGTGGTGTCAAAGTCGCAGCTGTCATAATCTATCGGAAAAACTAGCGTTTTAATTAAATATTGCTAAGTAAGAAGGTCCTTTTCGCGATATTTTCCTAAAAATTGACTTTGAAAACCCCGTTAAGTACGATATCGATATATTTCAATCCCTGCCTAGCCTAATTCATTGTCATCCCACAGTAACCTTTTTTTCTACCAGAAAAAATAAACATCGAGTTACCACTTCCATAATCAGGACCGCAACATATATATGAATGCCTTACACTTTATGCCAATATTACAGTATGCGTAAATGTTTTGAAGTACTTCTGCGATCAATGATGAAGATGTGACCAGAATATTTTTCCTACATGGTTGCAGCGTTTTGCAGACTTTTTCATAACTTTTCAGTGTAATTCTTACTCATGCATCAAAATCGAGTCTACGTGACGACTAACTCCGAATTGATTGCTTTTCTGTCGTCACGGGCGGGAAGAAACGGAAACAAAATGGTGAATGATTGATGGCCACTATATGACCAAATCACGCAAAGATTGGATGGGTGAAACAGCTCTCTTCGGGAAATACCTGGACAATTTTATTTCGGAAATATGCAGGTGTAAGTTCTCCTTGCGTCACATAATAAAATGCCCGGTGAACGAACCTCCGGACAAAAGTGTTGGGTGTATCCGAACAGGTACTTGTGGAGGGTATCCGACCTTCGGCTGATGCCGGGTGAGCTGGACACACGCGGGGCAAAAAGAAAGGAGGAAATACACAGAGTTCGCTGATCGGAGCGTGGAGTGTGGCTCTGAGTGGTGGGGTGGGGTTCATACTGGGGACAGAGATCATACTCGCACCCGGAAAGGCCTAATCTAAAACCCAGTTAATTACCTCGACCCCTAGACTAGTATCTCTCTCTCGCTCTCTCGCTCTCTCGCTCTCTCGCTCTCTCGCTCTCTCGCACTCTCGCACTCTCGCTCTCTCGCTCTCTCGCTCTCCTGCACTCTCGCACTCTCGCTCTCTCGCTCTCTCGCTCTCTCGCTCTCTCGCTCTCTCTCTCTCTCGCTCTCTCTCTCTCTCTCTCTCTCTCTCTCTCTCTCTCTCTCTCTCTCTCTCCCCCTCTCTCTCTCTCTCTCTCTCTCGCTCTCTCTCGCTCTCTCTCGCTCTCTCTCGCTCTCTCTCTCTCTCCCCTCCCTCTCTCTCTTTCCTCTCCCTCTCTCCCTCACACTGACCATCTGACGCGTGTTGAAGTAGGCGCGGGTTTTGAAGTAGGCTGTTAAGGGCCCAGTTTTACTCGCTGTATCTGTCAACCCCAAAGGCCCAAAGCTAGAAACGGTATGGTAGCCGGCCCCGGCGGTCAGCCTCACGCTGCTGCACGTGGTGCGCATTCATACGCACGGCGCGAATCACCTTGTTAGAGTCCCTCGGATGCCACATTGTGTTGCCATTTCCAGTCCGGAGAGGCAGCGCAGCTCTCAATGGAGACCCAGAAGGGCAATATAAGCTACTCAATCAAATACAAATAGAAACGCGTCACGTAGACTAGACTCTGCGGTGTGTTTTATTTGAAACAAAATATTACATCAAAACTTAAGGAGAGGGGCAATAGCAGAAGGTATATCAATGGGACGGTGACACAATTATTCCGACCGCCACATCAGATTGTATATATATTTGATTCACGGTGCGGACTTACTTTTGTGTCACTCTTCCTCCGCTAAACAGAACTTTTGAAGCATCCCAGCGTTTTCCCGGCGATTTACGCTCGCTGTCACTGTGCCGTGGCCCAGTTTGGCTGCTGGACACACTTGTCTTCCTGATTACTCACTCAGGCAGGAAGCACTTGATGCAACGCGAGTGCGTTTGGTAGAGAAACAGGATGTTTTGCATTGCAGTGCTGTTATAGACTCGGTTCTCCATGAACCCCTGGCGGTCATATCAGCAATGTTTCTTCCAAGTTTCTCGTACGATGATAAATTAAGTAACGTCAAAAAATCTTCTGAGTTTTATTAAGTTTCATTATTTTTTTCCCCTTATTTTTAAACAAGCGCTGCAGCCACGCAATGTATCTTATTAACTTCTTTAGGGATGGTTTTAACACAGCAACCCTTTTTTTTTCGTGAAGTTCCCGTTGAATTTCTGCTTAAGGTGAAAGTACAGGACAATTTTAAATTCTTCTCAGATTTGTAGGTGAAGAAACTAGACTGAAATTGCAGGCCGACACCTAGGTGTACAGTACATCATATTAATTAGCCTCGGGCTCCTAGTCCTGTCATATTTCGTTACAGTGCAAAATAAATACCGGCATGCCAGGGATGGTAACAATCTCTCAGCACATTACGCGCGTGTAAAGGTATTTCCTGGTGTTCATGCTCTGATGGGACAAGGTGTACACAGACCACCTCCTCTGTTCACTGGCGGATTGTAATAGAGACAAATCTTTCGTGTGTCGAAAGAGCCATGTGCGTTTACTCTGATGACCCGAACGAGCTCGCGCAGAAGCTGTGCTGTAGGGCGCAGGGCCCCACGGGGCGCAGCAGTAGGGTCCAGGCTGGGTAGTGCCGCTTGAATTAGGGGCTTCCTGTCAGTGACATGGTCAAGGCGACGAGACGGACTGTCCAGTCTGGCGCTGGGCAAAGCTAGGCCGGGGTAGACCCTAGGGCAGGCCTACCGCTGCCGGCCGGCGACAGGATGCATGGCCAAAGTGAGCTGACGGTTCCCTAACTCATTACAAACACAGGTACAGCTCAAGAGTGTACAGTTTCAATGGGGAAAATATTTATTTCCGAACTAGGTGCCTGAATGGCTTGTCACTGTGATCTCTCGACAAGCAAGGTGAATGTTAATGTTCTAACAAACCACCAGGTTATGAGAAACTGTACGCTCTGAAGCTAGACACCCGCCTATACACTGTTAAACCGAGTGTTCACCTGCTCAACACCTGTATGTGTGCAACTTCGAGCCTAGCACGCGCAAGTGTGCAACTCGGCAGTTGTGCAATTGAAAGTGTCAAATTCCCCAGTTGTACACTTGGAAGTGTTCAACTCAACAGTTGTGCCTTTACAAGCGTTAAAATGCCCCGTTCAACACTATCCTTGTTGAACACTTGCAAGTGCACAACTGTCGAGTTAAACACTTAGAAGTGTGCAACTGGCGAGTTCAACACGTGAAATTGCACAATTGCCGATTGCGCACTTGCACGTGCTAGGCTGGAAGTTGCACACATACAAGTGTTGAGCAGTTGAACACTTGGTTTAACAGTGTAGTTCTACAGGTCGCGTCTTCCAGTTGCATGGCAACACTTCGCAGCTGCAATAGGGCTTCGGTTGTGTAGGCGTCGCGCCGAGTCGACAACGGGCATGGCGTTGTCGGTGATCTTTGACACGTTATCAGCCCGAGAGACCGCGCTGGGCTGGGTGGCTGCGATGGCCGCTTGCCCATACTAGTAGCCTACCGCAGCGCGCGCCGGCTGCACTGGCCGCCATGCCATCCCCGGCTGACACGAGCCCGCCACCGCCGCCTCCCCGCGACACCCAGTTCGACGCCAACCTGGTGGAGCAGTCCGCGGAACAGCCCCCGCCCCACCAACTGTTGACGGCGACCTCGTTCCGCTCGTACACAACAGCCGACAGCGACGCGTCGTCGGCGGCGTGGAGCGGGCCGTGCCCCTGCTTCTCGTGCTCGTGCTTCTGCGTGGTGTGCGCCACCTCGCCGCTGCTCGTCGTGCTCGTGTTCGGCATCATGCTCCTCGTCCTGGCGCTCCTCACTTACCCCGTCGTCATGGTGACGGCGGCTCAGTCACACGCGGCGGCTCACGCAGCCACACCCTAACCATCAAACGTTGGGGCTGCTTATCTACCACGGGCAGTGTACTGTTTTCGTTCTACTATATCTATTTTTATGATTTTTTGTTTCTGTACGACTGCCCATATGAACACTAAAACCTTTCGAGCTGTAAATCCGCGTGAGATTTTGACCTACTCGCAATATTGTCCGAAGTATAACTTTGATTTCTATTTTAAGTGTACCATGTACGAGGGCGAAATTCTTTTCAATTTGGTTTAAAAATATTCACACCTAAATTTCGTAACATGACAAAAACACACGTGGTTCGAAAACGCCCCCCTTATCACCGCCCAAGGGTCAGCGGCGAGATCCCCTACAAACGCTGCGCCAGTCTTTTGGACGCGGAAGAAACGCGGGGCATTTTGGAAGGCGCAGGCCGCGATGACAACAGGACCGCCCTGGCTGAAAAGACCAGCCACAGCTTCTGATAAGCCGGCATTCGGACTTACTGCTCACATCGATCGAACTCATTTAGTATTGACGCGCGTCGCAGTGCACTCAATCTGTAACAAGTGCTGAACTGTGGAGATAAAAAAATTCGGGAGTGGTGGCAATAGCACAGCGTCACCAGTCTGCTTGTGGTTACAAAGAGATCAAATGCGGATACTGTCTAGAGTAAACGTGAACTAAAAGTTAAAGTGATACAGACGCTATGGGAAGAATAGTTTCGGACCCAAAACGGCTGGTAACTTTCAAGATTGGCCATCCTGATGACGACGGGGAAGACTACGTTGCCGACACGTGCTGTAAGTTTTCGAATTTTTCCTGGAAAATGAAATTTTATTTAACTCATTTTTGGAACTGTGGGTATACGGTATTACTGTGTTATTCACATCGCCCTTCGACGGATTTTTGTCAGTTTGGTCGCATTTCAGTGCCGTTCTTGGATAATTCAAAGAAATTAAGCCAAATTTCAAAACTGAAACCTAATTTGTACTATTTTACTGCATTCTGTTTGACTTTTTGAAGGAAAATGAATACATGTATGTAGAGTAATGACCTTTCGCTGCAAAATCTGCTTATCCTATGAAGCGTTGTTCGAGCATTCGCTACAACTTTTTAAGACTCGTATTTGCCTCGTCGAAATTCGACACAACACTGCCAAGTCAATGCTCTAGTGTTGAGGGGACGCAGTGTCCTCGCACATTGTGTCCGGGGTTCATCACACTCCGTCAAATAGATCATTGTTTTGGGCGACGAGACATGTTGGCTTCCGAAGGCCAGCTGTTTCGCGTGACGAGCTGACATAGCGATGCGTACGGCGCGCCAAAAGAGGACGGCAGGGCGCCAGGCTGACGGGAGGGGGGAGGGTCGACATTAGTATGGGGATCACAACGTGAGACGCGTTTAGGTCACATGACGGTGGCAGGCAGTGTTGCGCGTCTGTCTCCTTCTTTCTCACGCAAAATTGCGGGCAAAGAAAGATACAGTGATGCGCGAACACGCGCGCAAGGGAGAAGAGGGGGAATGAGCGCTACTCCGTGCGTCATCTTCATTGCACCGTAAGGACAGGGCACTTCTCTTTCCGTAATAATGCATATTAACTACTGAAACTGTCTCAATCGAGTTCACCCAAATATCAGAACTCACAAACTGTGTGTCTTCGAGTCGTTAAAAAGCGACTGTTGTACTTTGATTCCGGTGAAAGGACTTTTCAAATAATGCAATTTCTTGTTGGTACTTCTTCTGATTAAACCCACGCTTATACAGTGTTAGGATCAGCAGCATGTATGTCTCTGCCATTTTTCTGAGCTTTCACGACGACGCATATTGCTAAGATGAAGTGGCCTACAAAATAACCTCGTGAGAAACAAGTTCTTTGTTAGTGGCCTGCAAAATTACCCCGTGAGAAATAAGTTTGAGAAAGAAAAAGTGTGATAGATTGCCCGGAGCAGTGACGTCAAACTTGCAAGGGCATGTTGTGTTAAATATACGGATTGAAAATTTTACATGGTTAATATTTTTCCGTTATACTCTTCGGCTTGCGTGTAATTCTTGAAGGAAAAGAAATCCTTAATTCTTATCCAGCCCGTGTCCAATGAAAAGACACTGAATACACTTGCCTCAGTCAAAGTGGACAGTGTCTAAAGTATGAGGAAAACAAATGTTTAGTTCTGCATATCAATTGGTGTTTAGTTTCAAATGTGCAAAAACTAAACACTTGGTGGTGTCGAGCTGATCTAAACGTCAACTGGTGTGCAGTTGCTGTATACTTGCCAAAAGGTTTCGTCAACCCGCGAAAAAAATATTAATAAAATCTTAATTTGCTCGCCATGTGGTGTGCAGTTTTTCGAAGTATCCCATTGTGTGCACGTTACGAAATGTTAAGTAACTAGACATTACATGATGTTTAGTTAGTCTCGACACCATTAATTGTGCAAAGTTATTAATTCGACACGTAAGTGTGCAAAAATTGCACACTTGTTTTACTAGTGTGTAAACTCATAAAACAGGGGACATATAACGGGTGTATGACGCGGCTGTGCGTCATGCCTGCCCCAGAGACCATGGCGCCTTACGATCGGGGAGGGTAGGCAGTTCCGCAACACAGCGGAGTCTTCCCCAATACATAGGGAACCCAAGGCGTGGTCTGACAAAAATGTAGATCACCCCATTCTCATTTTAGTACTTAGTTCAAGATGAAAACTAAAAAAAAAAAAATCCTGACAATTTGTTGTTACTTGTCATCGTTTGCGTGCTTCCGTAACTTCGCTGTATCAGTATAAATATTTTCTTGTAATATCTAGATTTAGATTGTTTTATGTGTGTTGTTTGCTTACGAAGGCCAAGTCTTGCTGGGGAGAAGGCACGACTTGGCCTTAATGAATATAAGGACGTCGCGATCACGATAAGAATGTCCTCAAGATCCATCTTTCGTTTGCCAATGTATGGGTATCACCGTTAATGACAAAGTCTGTAGTCTGTAGGTTACAATCGATTTTCAAACGGAACACACTAAACCCTTATGCATGATTTTTGCATCGTTATGCACGATTTTATACAACCATATAGTTATGCACAAATTTTAATGCACAACTATGCACACATTGTACATAATTATGCACAAATTTGTGCATAAGGGACAGAGTTAAGCATAGTTGTGCAGAAAAAATTGTGCATAGTTATGGTTGCGTAAAATCCTGCAAGGCTTATGCACAACAAAGTGCATAAGGATTTAGTGTGACCACTTTAAAACGTAGTTCCTAGGTTCAGTATACATTTGCCTTGATTTTGTCATTTTCTCACTTTTCTTCGAGGAAAAAAGCCACGAGCAAGGGGGTATGCACTCTCAAAACTTGTGACCCGACTATTACGTCTATTACGCTCTATTACGCATCAAATATATCGGAATTCTGCTGACAACAGCTCAAAACAACCCCTAAATATGGAAAATTCGAAGAATTTCGCCTATTACGCAACTATTACGCATACTATTACGCGTGCTATTACGGACAGAGTGACCCGACTATTACGCGAGTGTATACCCCCTCGGCCACGAGGGGATGTTCACAACAGAAAACCTTGGACCGACGGCTCGCTATTTCGCGGTATTACGCCGGTATTACGCCGGTATTATGCCAGTATTACACACAGGATTCGACCACTTCGGAGCATATTTTGGCGCTTTCCAGCATGCGTTACGGGCTTACTTATTAATAACTACTTCAGGTGTACACAGTATTTCTAGAGAGAATACACTGTAAATCCTGGGTGTTCCCTTAGAGCACGACTTAGTCGCTTGCCTCTAAAAATGGTACGCCTTTAGTCGCTCTGCCACAGCACACCTTAGTCGCTCCCCTGTAGAACACCTTTGGGTCCTCCTGTGGCTCCAGAGGAAGATAGGGGAAAGGTGCGCTGTTACTGCACACCTTGGACCGTGCATATGTAGAGCTATGGGGATTTATCCCACCAATACCATGCAGTGTGAGGAACTCACAGGGCCCAAAGGTGTTTTTACATGGGAGCGACTAAGGTGTGCTGTGGCAGAGCGACAAAAGGCGTTCCATTTTTGGAGGCAAGCGACTAAGTCGTGCTCTCAGGGAACACCCAGGTTTTACAGTGTACCCCCTCGCGACGATTGACTGTTTTAGTACTTTTTAACACCACTCCTATTTTTGCTACGATATATACACTGGAGACAAGTGTGCGAATGTTGCACACTCATGTGTACAAATGAATCCTTGCACCATTGCACACCTAAAAGTGTGCGACATTCACACACTTGCATTTCCTGTGTATCAATTCTGTCCATGGCGACAACTAACTGCATACCAGAGACCTGCAACAGTCGAGTCGGCCGACTCGAAATGTGCTCGAAAGCGACGCGTGCGAGTGAGACACACCGGCGAGGTGCGCTCGCTCTCGCTCCCACTCACCGCTTTCGAACGCATTTCGAGTCTGGCTGACTCGACCGTTGCAGGTCTCTGCTGCATACTGCATCAGTCAACAAGCATTCCGATTAAATTACGACAGAGAATGGTTTTCCTCAGCAGTGCATTGAGAGGTAGAATTATCAAATGGCATGTGGAGGTGTTGATAATAGCGTGGGAATTTGGCACTTTTTACTTTCAAGCCTCAGCTCTGCCAAATGCTGTTATTTGGCTAACTCACTGTAAATACCAGAGCGTGGGATCTCGCCCTCAGGAGAGCGAGGGATTTTCTCTCTCTCTCTCTCTCTCTCTCTCTCTCTCTCTCTCTCTCTCTCTCTCTCTCTCTCTCTCTCTTTGAGAGCGAGGTTTGGTTTTCTCGCTCGATTTGAGCAATACACCGGAAAAACAAAGGTGCTAAGCAACGCCTTTCCTGGGGCGCTAAAATCAAGTGCTAAGTTTAGTGCCTTTCCTGGGGCACTAAATCTTAGTGCCTTTGCAAAGGCACTAAATGTGTATGGAGTATACGCAGCTGGTCAGCTAAAGGTGCTAAGTCCTACCTTTAAAAGGCACTAACAAAATTTAGTGCCTTTCCTGGGGCACTAATTCTTAGTGCCTTTCCAAAGGCACTAAATTTTGTTAGTGCCTTTTAAAGGTAGGACTTAGCACCTTTGTTTTTCCAGTGTAGTTTTTTTTTTTTTAAAAATCTTGCCATTTTTGAGTGATGATTTATATCCTTTATCTCACTAAATTTGAGAGATCATTTCTCAATAAGAGCGAGGTTCCTCAGCCCTCGCTTTAATGGGGTGAGAGGAAAAAATCTCGCTCATTTTAGATGAGACATCTAACTTTTGCATTTGCAATGCTGTGAGTAGCAGCGTTTCGCAAAAACGTTTTGCGAGGTACTTCAAAACTAAATATGCACTCACTACAATTTACTATTTTCCGTCTTGTTGCAGTTCCCATATCGTCAGCAGCAGATGACGAAAAGGCGAATCCTGCTCTCGTAGATGACAGCGACGACCAAATATGCAAAGCAGTGGGATCTTTTGGCCGGTGGCAGCTCCGGCTCACCTTTCTCCTGTCGCTAGTCAACATCCCGTGCACCTGGCACATCTTCGTCACCACCTTCCAGGCAGTGACTCCAGAGAACTTCTGGTGCCTGCGGCCGCCAGCCTTTCAGGACGTACCCCCCGCCGTCTGGATGAACATCAGTCACCCATTTTCTGTTGGCACTGTAAGTACAATGCTGCGCCCCCACAATGGACGTCACCGAGGCGGAGCTCACTCTAAAAAAAATCAGTGCAAAATTCTGTATATTGTTACGCAGTAATTAACATATCACATGTTGTACAAACTTTTGTATCTGATACAGAAAATACTATATCAATTTTACGGAATTTTGGATGATTCGTACATAATTTTAAAACAAATACAAAAAACTGTATCATTTTCCTGTATCACAAGTGATACGCAAATTACTGCATAAAAATGATACAGAATTTTGTATGATTTTTAGAGTGTAATGAGAGCGCCTGCGACACGTTGGGTAGGCCAACCCGCCAAGCACCTGTGTGAAGGTGGTGGTCTACCCACAGAGCCCAAGCACAGGGGAAAGCAGGAATTAAATTCCTGGTACCCAAATTTTCGTGTCGTCACCTCCCGAAGAGATCATCGTGGGGCCATATTCAAACATGTGTAGTGGCCCGGACTATTTTTGCTACCCCCTTATTTTTACGCAGAAAGCTGCACGCCGAGCTACACGCTCAGACCTGTACTGATTTTTTTTTCTTAGTAAACACCTATGTTTTTACGCACCAGGATTACTGACTAATTCGTTAGTTATTCCGTACAGTTGTGTCAGTTACTTACTGATAAAAGAAGAAGATGCCAGTTATGTAAAAAGGAATTAGTGCGTACAACTAACTGATGACAAAAGTATAATACAAAATCGTGACCCATAGCAAGACACAAGACTGCCTGAAGTGTTGTTTGCATAAGTCCGCCGGGTAGTGTCTCTATAGACTCGGGCCGCTTAGAATGTCCTTGCAGTTGTGATGGGTGAAAGTTTACAAGCCCCTTGCTTGACTGAGCAATAAATCCAACGAACGCCCTCAGACTGCGCGTATCTGTGGCGACGAGTACTATCGGCGGATGAAAATGCATGAAATTTCTAACTCTTACTAGTGTAGTCTAAATTACGTATTACTACACCAAAATAACAAACACACAGAAACCACCGTGACCATTTTTGTCATAGTTTAAGCAGGATTCAAACAACAGGATTATAATTTTAAAACATTTTTTGTGGAGATCTCTATTTTCTTCTTTCAATGCATTTACCTTCTTATACTTCCTTTGCATAACTGCTACTTGACAAGGTGCTGCTGGCCGTCGCAACTTGACAGGTGTATTGGTCGTGCATAATGAATGATGAGCACTTGTGCTCCTGCACGCTTACCCCTTCTCTTGCTTTTACTCGTAACTACTTGTTAAAAAACACTCAGAAAAAATTCGCCCACATCTGACGACATTAATTATGCATCTCACCTTTAAGGAAGCATCTAAGTAATAGTGTGCAACGTTTGTTCCGCAGAACGGCCAGATCGAGTATGACCGCTGCAACGTGTGGGACCTGGACTACTCCATTCTATCCGCCCTCAGCGCCTCTGATGTGGGGCAAGCCGTCAAGCTGGTGGATGACCCCACGGCAATGAGGCCGTGTACTAAGTGGGAGTACGCAGACAGTAAGTCCGGCGACACCCTTATCCAGGAGGTAGGTTTTGCCTAACCATATACTAGAATTAATATATTTCCGTCAGGTTTTATATTGGAGCCAGAATTTTGTCACATACTTAAAAACAGTTCTATACATTTCATTCCATTGATCTAACTCCCCCCCCCTCCCTCCCTCTCCTGCAGTGGGATCTCGTGTGTTCGAGGAAGCATCTCAAGAACGTGGCTGAAATGACGTTCCTCGCTGGTGTGGCGCTAGGAGGCTTAGTGTCCGGTATGATTTCAGACAAGTAAGTAACATTCAAAAATTTATATTATGAACATGCACTCGCGCATACTCAGACATTTTTTTTTTGCATTAGGTTTGGCCGTAAGAAGACTTTGTTAAGCTCACTAATCGCCCAGATCCTGGTCGGCACAATAATTGCGTTCAACCCCTCGTTCGATATGCACTGCATTCTGCGTTTTTGTTTGGGTTTCATCTCAGTCGGCATCGTTTTCAGCGGATTTGTACTATGTATTACGCTTTATATTATGCCATGCAATTAGTTTTCTAGAGCCAGCAGATAAGCCAAATTTTTACATGTATGACTTCTGTCTTCTAGGCATGGAGGTGGTTGGAGGCAAGTGGCGCACCATCTCCGGCGTGTCGTACCTGTTTCCCGTTCCGCTCAGCTACATCATGATCGCGGGAATAGCCTACTTGGTGCGCGGCTGGCGAGCCATCCAGCTGGCGATCACTCTTCCTGCCATCCTACTGCTCTCATTTTTCTGGTAATTGTTTATTTTTACATTCTCAGCTGTGCTTGCCTTTACAATCCCCGTATTACCTAACCACGCAGCTGAGCGCGTGGTTTAGTTGGTCTGTGCATTTCAGGCCCAACATAATAATTTTCAATTCCATTTTTACAAACAGGATAATGCCCGAGTCCCCGCGGTGGCTCCTTTCGATTGGCCGTAAGGATCTCGTCATTCCTATCCTCCAGGACGCTGCAAGAATCAACAGTATGGTCCTTCCGGCCAGCTTGGACAAGCATTTGCAGCAGGTGAGCATAGTCATGAAAATACTTCCCATATCTTTTTATTTTTTTATTTTTTTGCTGTCTTACTTTATTCCCTACAACACTACTTCCTACCGTGACAACTAAACATTCAACTCTTAATGTCAGTTCCTGTCCGACTTGAAGTATTCTGGCCCCTTTTTTATTGGGACGTTCTCTTTTGCCGATGATTGCGTTATTGAGGGTGTGGGCGAGTAATGTTGGGTAAGGCGCAGTAATGACGGCTAGTCACGACATGCGGCACACGGCGCTGCGGCGCTACGTTGCGCACTCGCATATGCACACGCGCTACGTCACTACTAGTGAAAGCGGCGTAACGCAAGGTCACTTGTGTTCGGGTTGTCAGACTGTGCAGGGACCTGTGGAAGCGTGTGGGGTCAACATCCCGAACAGAACTGGCTGAGCGAGAGTACGGGCGGGGCGGGGCGGGGCGGGGCGGGGCGGGGCGGGGCGGGGCGGGGCGGGGCGGGGCGGGGCGGGGCAGGGCAAGGTGAAGGTGAGGCGCAGCGTCACGTGACGCATCGAGGAGCTGCGTGCGAAGTGCTAGACTCTGGAGCCTGCAGGGCTGCACGTGACGAGCTCAGAGCCTTTACTCAAATTTGGACTAGGATATAATCCGTGTTAAAATCTCTAAATTATCACTTGCAGAACATAACTTTAACGATCTCAGCAACAAAATCCATAACGCTTTTTCCTCCTTCCGGGAACACGAAGTAAACATATTGTGTCAAATGCGGTATTTTAAAAGTTGTTGCTAAATTTCAAGCCCTAGTTAATTTAAAAAAATCGACCAACAATTTATCATTTAAACACAAGTTTTCCCTTAAAATTCACGTCTAGAACAAACTGCATTTTTTGCGCTAAACTCGTGTTAAACGTAAAGTTAACTCCATGAAAAGGGCGTTTCCCTGGTGAACTGCCAGGCCCCGCCGTTGCGCGGCACCAGTTGCGATGCATGAGAGCTTCCGCCCTGACACGATCCTTTTGTCAGAGAAGGGGGAGAAGAGGAAGGGAGAGTGGGAGGAGGCGCAAAGTAGTTGGGAGTTACGCGGAAACGTTTGTGTCGTGGACTTCCTGACCCCCCCGAGCCCACCATATCCGAACCGGTTCTCCCCTCCCTCCCCCTTCCTTTCTCCCCCAACTCTGGACCGCTTACTGACTGGAAGATGGATTCAAGGCGATCAAAACTGCTTCGCATGATGAGATTGAAGCAACCGGCGCCACGGTATTGGCCCGTTGTTGCAGCAGCCATGAGGTTTCAGGAGGACAGTTATACGGGCGTGTGCCACGATACTGACGGACACATCCCCCTTCTCCCCAACCAATAAAAATAAATTCTAAAAAAATATATTTGGGTGCAGGAGAGCTCCAGTATGTCAGGACATGACTCTGCCGGCGTTATGGATCTTTTTCGCACGCCCAACATCCGCAAGATCTCGTTGCTTCTCTACGTTATCTGGTTTTCTGTGTATCTCGTCTATTACGGACTGGTTCTCAACATATCCGAATTCGCTGGCGATCAATATGTCAACACTGTAATCTCTGGTACTGTACTTACCTGCAACTTTAATATTTTAATGTGACTCATACAGCATAATCTTATTTGTACAATCGTTACTGGCGCAGGATTGGTTGAGGTGCCCTCCATTGCATTGAGCATTCTTATACTGCTCAAGATGGGCCGGCGCTGGCCCTTCTGCCTCACTCTGCTCGTAGGAGGCGTTGCCTGCCTCCTTACATTACTTGTGCCCAAGGGTAAGAAACAAAAGTCTCATACGATGAACAGTGTAAAGAATGCAGAGGTTTTGTCGTGTTGCAAGTCAATTTTCCCGAAATTTGCTGTTGATTGTGTTTCGATGTGGCAGGTGATTCGACAGAGTGGGTGAGCACGGCACTCGCAATGGTAGCAAAGTTCTCCGCGTCGGCCAGCAATGCTATAATGCCCGTGTTTACGGCCGAACTGTTCCCCACCGTTGTGCGTAACGTGGGGGTGGGTGCTAGCAACGTTCCTGCGGGAATCGCCCTCATGCTCACGCCCTACCTCTGGAGCCTGGTAAGTGAGATCAGCACTGTTAAAACAAATCTGCAATTATTGCACACTTACGTGTCGAATTATAAATGACTTTGCACATTAAATGGTGTCTAGACTAACTAAACATCACGTAATGTCTAGTTAGTAAACGTTTTGTAACGTGCTCACAATTGCACACTTGGGCCCATACCCTAGGCATATTGTTACAGTGGGGTACTTCGAGAAACTGCACACCACATGGTGTGCAGTTGACAAGTGTAGAGCAACTGCACACCAGTTGACGTTTAAATCAGCTCGACACCACCAAGTGTTTAGTTTTTGCACATTTGAAACTAAACACCAATTGATGTGCAGAACTAAACATTTGCTTTCCCAGTGGGGAGCGGCCCGCATGATGCACTCTTTACCTTGGCTGTTTCCTACTAAAGTGTGTACTCCCAACTATTGGTTTGGTCGCGCAGGAGCTGTTCGGCCATTGGGTACCCATGACGGTGATAGGAGCCGTGTCACTCCTTGGTGGGCTCACAGTACTGCTGTTACCTGAAACCGCCAATGTACCCATGCCGCAGACTATCGAGGAAAGCGAGGCCATGGGGAGGTAAGCTTCATTTTCTTGACGTTTATGCAGTAAAAATAAACTTCAAGGTGATCAGACATTTAGCATAGAGTTGGTTCTGTGGCCCTTTCGACAGAAAGTGTCGAAAACGCGATACTGGTATCTTTCCTACCACAGCTGTTATGGATGAGTGTCGTGGGGCGCCGAAGAGGTAGGCAACCCATTCGCCTCTCAGATGCCAGCGCCCAGTACGTCGGCAAACATTGTTACACCAGTGCTTATTATGTGTACTCTACCAGAATACACGGCGGCGCTTGCGTGCTATTTAAACCATTTCGGCAACTTCAACTTTTTACTTATGGTCACACAGGAAGAATCGGCCCTCAACTCAGCCAAAGCAGCCCTCGCCTTTGGACAGCGTTGAGGAACCATCCAGGAACAACAGTGTAAACAGCAACGGGTTCGTTGCGTGAGGATGGCGCCCAGTTGCGACGGTACGTGGCCTGGGTCCTTCTTGCCCACATGCCAGTATCAATGGAGACTGCTTTGCAAAAGCTATTGGCTATGGAAGCCAGAATTACCGCTGCTCGCCGACCTCTGCCATAACTTGGGCTTAGTTGTCCCTCTCGAGCCCACGCCCAAAGCATCCCCACGGACCGCACAACACTGCGCCAGTACTTTTTCCAGCTACTCTACGAGTAGCGATCGGTTTATCAAGCGGCGGCCAGTTATGTGAATAATTGTTTCAGTGGGCAAACCGCGACGAGTATCGGACCTTTCACCAGGTACCGCAAGTTAACATGTCTCAAAGCCTAAAATGCTAGGATTGTGAATTTACGATGGTCATTCGTAAAGTTTCGTGTGAAAGTGATTGTGTGTGTACGCATGTGCGTATAGATGTCTCTGTGTCACTTAGAGTAGAATGTTTTTCTTTTTACAAAACCTGTAAGTATGGAAGTATTTTATGAACTTAATTAAGTGCATAGCTCATCGGTCTAAGACATGCCGGTTACCTCCAAGTGCTCTTTTAAATTATTTTTATATTATTTTTTAAATTGCAATTCCATGACAATAATTATTCGCCATACTTCTAATTTATTTTCTCAACTCTCAAATAAACTGTTTTAGTGACTAGATGAACGATCTGATTTGTATTTTAAACTTCAGTGGTCTTTTATAAATAGTGGCTGTGCAATAAAATATAATATACAGGTTATTTTTCTGTAGCAAAGATAATAACATTACATGAAGCACAATATTTCTGAAGGCACTATTCCTTTATAATTTTGTACGTAATATTTTGTTACTTAAAGTAGATGCTTTATTGCCATTTTTAGATATATGTTGGTATTATAGTGTTACTCCTCTCCTCTTCAAGAATACTTGTAGTCAGTGTAAATGTGAGGCAGATTGCACTCCCATTCAACATTTTTGTTTTTCTTTGCGCTTGTTTTATTATAAATCCCTTTTCCTATGAGAATTTTGGTGTAAGCCAATTTTCACTTATAAAATGTTTTGTGGGAACGAATGATGTGATAATTTATGTGTTGTAATGTGTATAATTAAACAACCCTATTTGATTTCAAATGTCTTCTCATGCATGAAGTTGATTAAGGATCGCGTTCCTGCCGCTGCCCAGATTAGAGAAGGGTTTTATCAACGGCAGTTCAACTGAACCTCGAGCCTTGCCCAGTGCCACCGGTAACGCCAGCACCCGGGCTCGGTAAAGCTGTGCACGGGGCGGAGATGCAGTAACAACTCAAAATCCAACATTCAGGCGCG
The DNA here is from genome assembly GCA_033675135.1 of Frankliniella intonsa. Classification (NCBI taxonomy): domain Eukaryota; kingdom Metazoa; phylum Arthropoda; class Insecta; order Thysanoptera; family Thripidae; genus Frankliniella; species Frankliniella intonsa. The sequence continues at coordinate 19,916,123 of CM066253.1, forward strand.
CGCGCACACACACAAACACACACGCGCGCGCGCGCGCCACGGGCCTAACCCCCTCCGCCTCTCACCAACAGGCACTCGGACAGGCCAGTAGCGAGTCCCAGCCGCGCCAGGGCCAGGGAGGGGCCCGGCCAGGGCGGGGAGTGGGTCATTCACCCACTGCTCCTCGGCCTGCACACTCAGCAGCGGACGCAAAACGAGAGAGGTGCCGTCCTGTGGCCCGCACAGCCTCAACGGTCTCAACACTAGGGTCTAGGCTCAGCAAAGTATCTCGGTGACCGAGCGACGGTGGCACGGTCTTGACGGCTAGGTCTGCGTCGGGGCACGCTAAGGTCACGGTGTGACCCGTGAAGTGCCTAAAGTCTTCCTTGTCATTTGAGGAGCAGCAATACCGGTGCTGAACAAATCGCTGTATTAGCCGCGTCGCTTAGCCTGTCTTACGCTTCCCTCTGAAAGTTTTTCAATACTGCAGGGAAAACTGAACAAGACCTACTAAGCACGTCCACCTTGACCGGGGCTAGGGCCAAGGGCTATGGTCATGGTCCTTACTTATCCTTCATCAAAGATTCTTCCTACCTCTTTCACACGCCCCGCCTTCTCTCTCTCTCTCTCTCTCTCTCTCTCTCTCTCTCTCTCTCTCTCTCTCTCTCTCTCCCCTTCTCTGCCTCTTCTAACTCGTTGATCTTTTATTGTTGTCTCCCATCCTCCCCCCCCTCTCCCCGTCCGCCCACTCTTCATCAGGTTCAAACGAAGACACTCTCGGCCTGTATAACCTGCGGTCAGGCGTCGGGCCCAGCGGGATCGTCTGTCCTTGTTCCTCTTACGCCCCCCCCCCCCCTCCCCTGCCCGTGGCGCGCCCAGTGCTGACGCTGTTGGTCCTGCCCTGCCGCCGCGCCGGCCGGCCGGCCGGGCCGGGCCGGGCCGAGGAGCCTGGGCTACGCTTAGCTTGCTGAGAGCCGAGCCCCCAGAGCTCCCCGCCCCGCCGCGCCGGCCGGGAGGACCGCAGCAGCGCAGCGCAGCGCAGCGGGCTCCGAGCGCGTCTTAGCGGTGAACGGACAGGAAGTGAGGTTAGGCGGCGTCCCGGCCAACCGCGGAGTAGTGCCGTTCGCGTGTGCGTGCGCGTGCGCGTGCCCAGGCTGCCCCGCCGGCCCCGCTGGCCGCCCGCGCGCCCTCGGCACAGCACTACACACCTCCCTTCGTTACCGCCGCCTGCCTTTCTTTGGATTACCAGCGTCGCCATCACAACCTGACTACAGTCTAACAGGAATAGTTGTGTACGGTCAGTGACTATTTTACTAGAGCGCTTGTGACTTTCCTCCCAGCGCGCAGGCGCGCGCGCGCGTGACGTGTGTCCGTGTGCGCATGCGCGCGCGCGCGCGTGTGTGTGTGTTTGGGGACGCGGAAATGGGGACGTAAATAGTATATGTATAATCTGTACATACTTGTGAACCCTGTAGAGTTGTAATGTTACCTTACCTACGCCAAGAAAATAAGTCGTCACATGTCGACCTTCCAGTGGCGTACAGATTGAATGTCATAACGCCCTGTCGAGTAGTGGCGAGGGAACTGCAGGCAGATCAACGATGTTTTGGGGACAGCAGTTACATTTTGTTTTTCGAACGAAGACCCTCGAAACATTTTTGTTTTGTTACGCTAATACATTATTCTGCCGTCGACGACTGGGACTCCGGCGACTCCGGGACGCGGCCCTACATGCAGGTCCGCTGCAGGCCGCGGTGAGGCAGTCTACCGGCATGCCGGGGGAGAGGGGATGGGGAAGGGGTTGGGGGAGGGGGGGAGCGCACGCTGCTTGGTGCAAGAGGGCTTATCCAGCGCTCTGGGACGTGACGCCTCTATGACCTCACCTTACTCATTACCACTGTGGTGATCTTTACCCTTACACTGTCATTTTTTTGTATCAAATTTGCCAATATCCCGTGAATTATATTTGAAAAGTTGCCAATATCACGTGATTAATTTAAAGTATTATTTTCAATTTTGAGCCCGTGTAAAGCCTCAGCCAACCAAATGTAAGAATTAAGAACTAGCTTAAGCGCTCTATAAGCTCGGGCTCGGTGTTGTTTTAATGCGCCGTCTTCTCTAATTTTCGTCTGTTTTGCTTATCAGCTGATCAGTCCATGATGTTGTGACTTGTCTGGTTCGCGCATGAGAGCTAACAAGAGGTGTGTGTGGGGGGGGGGGGGGCGTCCGAATGACGTGAGGGAGTAGGTGAGTTGCAGATCCGATATACCTGTCCAGTGGTTTAATTATTCTTGGGTTTTCACTTACATATTTTATAAAAGTCAACTTAAGCCCTGTTCAGAGAAAACGAAGCATAATGGGAAAACATTTTAAGTTATTAAATAAACTGTACCAGAATAAGTTTTAACAGCGTAGTGTAGCTGCTTGCGTGGATAGAGTGGGGGTGCCTGGACCTGAGCGGCTATTTCCATAAATTTCGGTCGCCGATAGGCTCTCAGCCGCCCGCCAGAATGAGAATACCTTCCCAAATAACCATTGCGACCCCAGGTGGCCACCGCCTCGTGTGCTTTTATGAAACCACTTTTCTCGTCTCTCCTGCTGCTTTTTCTGCCCTCCAGCCTGGGGAACAGTTTAGAATCTGTGTTATCATTTTCGATACATTCATTCTTGTATTTGGAACTTTATTCCATGTTTTCACATTTCACCCTCCGTAAAGTGGAAAGAACAATTCTTGACTTCCTGAAAAGCCGTTGTCTAAAGTTAGTTTTTCGAAAAGATAGGTCCCTGAACTGAAGCTCTCGCTGAACACTCGACATCGTAGCCCGAGGGGACAGTTCAAATGTGCTCTGCATCGACTTGCTATGTTCTCCTCCTGACGTTTCCAGCCGTTCAGCCAAATAGCCGACTGGCTTGGCGTAAATCACCATATCCTTCCGTTAACTGGATTCAAAAATCTCTAAAAGAACAGTTTGAATTAGCTAGGAGGAATAGAATTCATTAAATGAGACAATTCGAAGGTTTTCTTGTCAAAACGGCAAAATGAGCGCTGCGTTTCGTCACAATGTGCCGTGTTGATCCGGGCAGTGGTTCTCGATCGCATGCAGTTTCGTGAAAACTCGTCCGTCTACTTCAGCCACCCTTAACTCCTCTTGCTCACCAAACTAGCCTGTTCGGCGCGGAGCAAACCGGGTTGTAAACAGCCTTGAATGAAAGCATTACAGACACTTAGCAGAAAGTTTACTGCCTTGTCCGATAAGGGGTACCTCAGCACTTGCCAGTACACGTGGTTGTTCGCGTATTCGTGGCTGGCACCCACACCCTCCCCGCAGCACAGCGGGCTGCTTGATGGCGAGTGTCTCCAAAAATACTCACGGCCTCTGGCCCGCTGGATTTCTAAACACTAAGTTGCCTCGAAATGCGCCAAAATGACAGGGGCGCAAACATACAAGCATAAAATGCGCGCGATCTATTTGAAATCCAACCCCTTAGCCTCTGACGTCTAAGCCGCGTCCTGTCGGCAGCGGGCCAAACAGCCGCGGTTCGTTGCCTTAGGTTAGTGTTCCTTCAGGCGTAAAATTTCACAGCCGCTTCTGAAAAACTGAAGTAAAATTTGCTAAACTGGCAAGATACTGGAAAGGTCCCTTTTTCGTACAAATGTTCCTGGTAGCTCTTTCTTGAAGATAGTTTCGAGAGCAATGCTCGTTTTGGAAGGATTTACAGTAAGTATAACGCGTTCGCCCCCATCCCTGCTCCAATTTCAAGTAGGTTAAAAAAGTACTGAATGCTATGGAACTATGTCGTGCCTTTTGCCTCTTTTAAATGACGCGCAAAGATTAAAACCGCGTCAAGAAGTGTTAGTCCCCACACACTCCTGGGTTATGTACTTTTTCATACATTGTTGTGTACGTCTATAAACTTACGATGCTTGAGTACAAGTATGTACACCGTTAAGCATAATATTGTATGTAGCTACGTACAAATTTTACGTAATTACGCACGATATTATGCTTTACAATGTATTTATTTGTGCACAAGCATCGTAAGTTTATAGACGTACACAACAATGTACTAAAAAGTACATAGCCCAGGAGTGTGCACACTTCCAAAACTAGAATAATTTGTCTGTTTTGCAAAAAAGCTTCTAGCCACAAAATAAAAATAAAAAAAATTGTGCCACACCAATGCAAGACATCTTAAAACGCCTTTTTCACTTAATTGCAGTTTTATTGTCCCTCAATCGCAGCTTGATTTTTGTCGAAAGATAGGTGAGGTGATAGCCGGTGAGAGCCTAATAATAAAATAGTATCATTTATTTTTTCCAGAGTGCTATCGCCATGCTGCTGCTGCTCCTGCTGCTGTTTCGCATGCTGCTGACGGCAGCCATGGCCGAGGAGGACGCCAGCGAGGCCAAGCAGCACCACCGCCGCACGATGCGCCTTCAGCGCCTCGCTCACCACCGCCGTCGGGATTCTCAAGAACACAACATTGACGACGACGACGACCCCCAGCTTGGCTCCGATATCGACTCGGATGTATTTGTCGACGAAGACTTCGACGCCGTGACGAGCCGAGGTCCTATTCGTCAACGTATCGCGTAGCTCTGATAGTTGTTGACGTTGCGCTCTCTAGAACTTTGAAAAACTGTAAATGGACGGAATGGCGACGGGGTGTTCTCAGTGACAGGGGGGAGACTCGCGCGGGAATGAGGTCATGCTGCTATCTCCAGGACTCTGTCCAGAGCCAGGTCGTTGGACCCCATGGACAGCCATGTGTTGCGGGTGCGTGCGCGCGCCCAGGCCGGCGCCCCGGGCCGGAGTAAACTGCGGCCCCTGGCCGTGTACAAGCCCACCTTCAGCCTCAATAACAACCACTGCTACTACCAGAGTGACGACGAAGCCGAGGCGTTGCTGGGCGCTTCTAGGGCGCCCTCCACAAGGTTAGTGTTATGCGCAGTGCAGGTTAAAGGGTTCCTCCTTGGAGGGGTGAGCGTAGCATTCATACTCTTTTTTTTTTTTGCTCCATACACCCACTGTAAATATGAGAGCGAGAAATCTCGCCCTTAGGAGAGCGAGAAATTTTCCGTCTCTCTTTAAGAGCGAGGTGTAGTTTTCTCGCTCGATTTGAGCCATAGTTTCAAAAATCTCGCCCTTTTTGAGTGAGGATTAGGAAACCTCGCCCATTTGAGTGAGGTTTTTTATCCTTATTCATCACACTTAAATTGACTGATGTTATAGATTCTTTCTCAACAAGAGCGAGGTTCGTAAGCCCTCGCTTAAATGGCGAAAGAGGAAACAATCTCGCTCTTTAAAGATGAGACATCTCGCTCTTGCATTTGCAGTGGGCCCATTTAACTGTTGAATAAGTTAAAAATTCGATCTTCATATAAACGATTTTCTGTAGGACAGCTCCTGTCAGCCCTACCCCAACAGTTTGTCATGCGTGCTCCAAATTCCTTTAATAGGGCGATGTATATGAGTCCTGAACCCCCGGCCGGCCGGCCGCGCCGGCCCGGCGTGCCTCTCTGAGCCGGGAGTACACACTGTCTTCTCCTCTGGCGCGCAGGTGCCCGCAGCCTCCGCCCCCCGTGCCCGCGCGGCGCCACCGGCACGTGGCGCCCTCTGGCGCCCAGCAGCTGCGCGACTCTGGGGACGGGGATAGCGCCGCCAGCGCGGCCTGCTGCTGCGGAGCCGTGGCGCTGCCGCTGCCCTGGGCGCGCGCCCCGCCGGCCCCGCCGGCCCCGCCCGCGCCCGCCCCGCACGCCGCCAGGGCTATGAATACGCACGGTATCTTTAGCCTCGGGGCTGAGCCGGCCGACGCGGCTGCTGGCGAGCCGCCCGGCACACAGCCCGGCACACAGCCCGGCACACAGCCTCCACTGCCGCTGCAGCCCCGCCGGGGACCCGGGTGCACGGGCCCGGGGGAGCAGGGCCAGGGCGCGGGCCGCGAGGACGCCGCAGTACACCGCGGGGTCCTCGCGCCGCTCGACCCGCCATGGACGGCCAGGGAGAGGGCCTCCCCCGCCTCGACGCCTGGCGACGGCGGCGGTCTGGTGACCGAGCGCCGCTGTAGTGCCCCGGATGGCGACGCCAGCGACGGCCCTCGGGATGGCGTCGTGAGGAGGATGCTGCTGGAGGCGCCCGCGCCCGCCCCCGCCCCCCCTCGCCTGCGAAAGGAGCTGCTGCCCCCGCTGCCGCCGCTCGCCTCGACGCCGCTCAGGCGCCGCATCCTGGTGCGCACCAAGCCCGACATCCCCTCCCGGCTGTGTGAGGCGCCGCCCCCCGCCCCCGCCCCCGGCCCCGCCCCCGCGGCCACGTCGCCGCCGCCGCCGCCTGCAAGCCCCATGGACAGGTTCAATAAGTTTCGGTTCGGCGGACGCGTTAGTGACAAACAGGAGGGCGCAGGGGGTGCAGCGCGCGGCCCGCGCAGCCACGGCCGCGCCCGCACCAGCGACAAGACGGAGAGGCTCCGCGAGCTGACGGAGAAGCTCAAGGGCGGCCCCTGCGGGTCTGAGCCGCGGTCTGAGCCCCGGGCGGAGCCGCGCGCGCCCGCGCCCCCTTCCCCGGCTCCCTCCCCCATCCCCAACCAGACCCCCGGCCCCGGGCCCGGCCCCGGCGCAGCCAGTGCGCCGCAGACGCCAGCCGCGGCCGCGGCAGACAGTCCAGAGGACGCCGACCTGTTCGACTTGCGGCTCGTGCGCCCCGAGTCGCGCGCCATCGTCGGCTCCTACATCCAGCGCACCATCCCGTTCCGAAGCGCCTCCTTCTCGCAGGTGGACTTCTCGGACGGCAAGTACTTCCGGCACTCGCCGCGCGCCACCTGGCTCAAGCCGATGTCGGCGGCCGCCACGCTGCCGCGCAAGAAGACTGATGAGCTGAGCATTCCTCCCCCGCCGGCGCCGCCGCCGCCGCTCCTGGTCGCCGTGGAGCCCGGGGACGCGCGCGGCTCCACGGCCTCCGTGGACTCCGCCGTGGAGTCGGCCGTGGACTCTGCCGTCGGCTCGGACGAGGGCTGCTGCTTCGAGCCCGTCACCACCAAGGCGCCCAACCCGATGCGGTCCATGACTCACCCGCTGCCCACCAGGCAGGCCAAGATAGTGACCGAGCCTGGAGGCGCCTTCCTGTCGGTGGACGGGCTGCCTCACCTGAACCGGGACGCCGATGAGCTGCCGGCCGCAGACCTCAGCAGGCTGACCAACAGCACGTCCAGTCTGTCAGACGCTGACGCGCCAGCCAACTCGCCGTCAGCCTCCTCGGAGGTCTGCGAGAGTCAGACAAGCGGTGAGTTCAGACCGTCGCCGACGCCTCTGCTCCCGCCGTCAGCCGGACAGGACGACATCAAGCCGCTCGACAACCCGGTGTCATATGAGGTGTTCGTTCGTCAGTTTCCAAACTACAAGGAGTACGAGAAGTGGATGAACGAGAGCGTCCTCATCCACAACGGCGAGGCCGTCCGCAGCGAGAACGAATGGCGCGAGCAGTGCGAGGCGGGCGCGCTCCGCGAGAAGCAGCACCAGCACCAGGAGCAGGGCGGCAGCGGCGACACCCACGGCAAGCTCAACACCACCGCCGTCCTCGAGCACGACGACCGCTGCATCAACAACTTCGACCCGTCGACCTGTCCCAAGTGCCTGGAGCAGATGGAGACGGGGCCGTCCATCTTGCAAAAGCTCAAGGCGAGTTTCCACATGGAGGACCTGGAGCTGGAGCCGCACGAGAAGGAGCTGTTCAGCCGGCACAGCGACCTGCTGCTGCGCAAGTGGGTGCCGCCAGCGGTCGCCCCCAGCAAGGCCAAGCACTCGTTTGAGCGGTCCAAGTCGGAGCCGAAGGAGACCCTGAAGGAGGACGGCAAGGCGGTGGCCGGGGCCGGCGCGCCCCTCGTGCTGGACCCGGCGGCAGCGCCGTTCCACCGGACCAAGTCCACGGACGAGGCGGAGAGAGACAGCGCCCCGAGCACCGCGGACCCGCCCAGGATCTCGCTGCCGGACGACGTGGCGCCGTCCAGGACGCCGCCGCTGCAGCAGGAGAGCGAGGAGCTGCGGCGCCGCCGGCCGAAGGACGAGCCGCGGCGGTGGCTGGAGCGGCCCAAGCTCATCTGCCAGAGTTCAGACGAGCGCGACGACGAGAGCTCGGCGGGGTCGGCCACCCCGTCGCGTCCGAGGTTCCCGCTGATCGGCCGGTCCGACTCGCTGTCCGAGGGCGAGAGCGACCAGGGCGACCGCAGGCCGAGCACGCCGAGCAGGGCGTCGCCGTCGCTGTACTCGCACCTGGACCTGTCCGACTCGGAGGGCCGCGGCGGCGGGTGCGGGGCCGCGGCGCAGGCGGGCGGCCCCGGGCCGCGCAGCCCGCACACGCCGCGCCGCTACTCCAAGCGCCCGCTCCGCGGCCCGTACGGCCAGATGCTCGAGGCCGAGATGAAAAAGCCGGACGCCAACCGCAAGCTGTCGCAGTACACGGAGGACCTCAAGTTCCTCGAGGCGTTCCCCACGAAACAGGGGTCGTCGCAGTCGCTCGTCGTGTCCTCGGCGCCGGCCTCCTTCCCGTCGGCGCCCGGCGTCTCTGAGCTGACGCGGTCCGTGTCCTCGGGCGAGCAGCGGCAGGCGGCCGCCCCCAGGAGCAGGCACCAGGGCGCCGGCGGCCACTCCATGGACGACTCGCAGCTGCGCGCCACCGCCCTGGCCTCGGGCCTGCCGTCCCCGCTCGCGGCGGCCGCCAGCACCACGCCCAAGCGGAAGGTGTCCGCCGTGGACCTGCCCTTCGCGTCGCTGCACCCCGGCGGCGGCGGGGGGAGCGTGCCCGTGTGTCACCAGCGCACCACGTCCAGCCCCTCGCAGCTCGAGGGCATCGCGCTGCGCGCCGACATGGAGGCCTTCAGGAGGTCCAGCGGCCACACCTCGCCGCATCACGGCGTCATGGAGGCCATGGGCAAGGAGGACCCCGCCAAACGGAACTGGAAGGTGAGCACTGCGTCTTTTTATTTCTAAACGGTTCACTTACAAGAATATCCTGTATATTTAAATATAATGATTTCAGTATTTTAAAAATATCGAGAAAAAGTAGAAAACCGCGTCGTTTTACTTTCGGAGAACTTTGCTGATCTTGAAACAGAATGACTCTAGTTTTTGCTTCAAACGGATCAAACAGTGCTCCTTGCATATGCTGCCAATGGGAAATATTTTTGTAAGTGATATTTGTTCCGGATTCGGATGGCTATAGGAGGATGCTGACTACTTATCCGCCCCGCCCGGCTGTCCGGTGCTCGCGTAGGGCGGGTAGGGGCGAACAGGCCGGGCTGGCCTGAAGGGCCCCCAGTGTGTTGACATATCCAGACACATGGCTGGCCTTGGGGCGTTCGAAATGTAGGGCAAGCCAGTGTACGCTGCAGGTTAGAGCGCGCTAAATTTAACTTCGGACCTGCATCCGTCTAAGTATTAGGAAAACATTGTGGCCAACGTTACATGAAAGAAAATAATTCAGGGAATGAGATAAATACTTGTAGGATGAGCTGGTAGGGCTTTTGTGTATTATAACCATAATAAGAAAGAGAATGAAGCTGTTTGGCGCAACTGATATTCATGGGAGTTATTCCCAGTAATGCACTGTGAAACCAAGTGTTCAACTGTTCAACACTGGTAAGTGTGCAACTTCCAGTATGACAGGTGCAAGTGCGCAACTCGGTATTTGTGCAATTGGAAGTGTCAAACTCGCCAGTCGTACACTTGCAAGTGTTCAACAAGGGAAATGTTGCACGGGGAAGTTGAACACATGCAAGTGCACAAATGTCGAGTTAAACACTTACAAGTGCACAACTGGCAAGTTTGACACTTGGAATCGCACAAATACCGAGTTGTACACTTGGAAGTGTAAGACTGGAAGTTGCACATATTCAAGTGTTGAACAGTTGCACACTTGGTTTAACAGTGTGACATGACATTCATAAAATCGCGATTGTCGCATCGGTAAATTCGTGTACCAGCGAAGGACATATTTTGGATTTCCTAGTGACGGGGTGGAAATGCGCATTAACGGACTACAGGTTCCTTTTTGGTTTGAGCTGTTATGGCCACTCAGCTGTTTCACCTCCCTCCACGGCCTGGTGTACCCCGCTTCGCATGTTCTCTCCGTGCTATTCTAGTCGCTCGGAGCCTCCCCTCTTCACGCCCACAACTCTCCCTCTCCCTCCCCCCCCTCCTCTCTCTCTCTCTCTCTCTCTCTCGCTCTCTCTCTCTCTCTCTCTCTCTCTCTCTCTCTCTCTCTCTCTCTAGCTCACCCCTCGCGCACACCTTCTTGTTTCGGACGAATAAGAAGTCAGTTTACATACGAATTCTCATTTTTCATCTTATGTTACCACACCAAGCAAAGTTTATTAGGAAAAAAGGAAAGAAAGAAAACTTGTTTACTTCAACAAATACTCGCCTGCACCAGTGAGTCGCACAGCGGGGTCAACTTTATAAGTGTATCATCTTGACTCAGTTGTAACTGAGGCATACAACTTGCACAATATATAAACGGGTGAATGTGGATGGCCATAGCTTCTCTCTCCAATGCTTGCGTGTGGCAGTAACAAGTTGAATCTAAGTACGTGGAGCGAGCTGTACATGCAACTTCTGCGGAGTAGAGTTTATAGAGAACGACACCTGTTGGAGCGCTCTTTTGTTACTAACATAGTTTACTTTTCCAATGGCAATCAAATCTTGGCGATTTATTGTTGTAACCGTAATTAACGTCCTGCTAGGACATAATAGAACCAATAATTATTCGTGTAGGTTATCCCGTTGCCACGAGCACGGCAAACAGATACATCGACGTCCAATGTTTATGGTGCCTCGGCGCGCGACGTCGAGATGTCTCTGTCACCATGGCAACGGGGGCTGTCGGGGGTGCTACGCACTGCCACACCACCCCGCCCCGCCACGCCCCGCCACGCCCCGCCCCGCCACGCGGCGCCGGGTCGCGGACATAGTGTTTACTCTGATGACAAGGCCGGGCGGGCGGGCGGGCGGGCCGGGCGGCTTTGGACCACTGTGGCGTGCTTGGTGGGGGCGACGAGGTGGTGCGGACCGCCGCGTCGCGTCGCACCGCCAAACTGTTGTGATGCGCGTGCGCACGCGTGCGCTGCTGTCGCTCATCAGAGCCAAGGCGTTCTCGAGTCCAAATCACGTGACCAGCAGACCCGCCGACTACTGTTTGTGATGGAGCGCCCGCCCGACCCGACCCGACCCGACCCGACCCGGCAAACCTTTACCCGAAGCGAGGGGGCTCTTACTCGCGTAATACCATGTACTCGGTTTCGCGTAATATCGGCGTAATACCACAGAAATCTCACCACAGTTAAAACAAGCCCTGGGATTCACAGGAGAGTTGGAACCCAGGGGATGCCCTGGAAATGTTTCAATACCATGTACTCGGTTTCGCGTTATACCATGTACGTGGTTTCGCGTAATACCGGCGTAAAACCACCAAATCTCACCGTAATACTACTGTAGTACCTCTGTGATACCTCGTAATACAGTGTAATACCACGTCATACCGTAAATCACGGTGCGTAATACCGTGTACTCGAAGATGCCGAGTGCCAACCCCCTCGACCGCCAAAGACGGGCCATTCGCGAGGCTCTTTGCCTCGTACGGATGCGCCATTGTATGGTGTTCGACGTCCAGTCTATTTTTGCGATGGCCAAAAGCTCTCAGAAGAGCACTTCGCTTGGGTTACCCAACAACTGGCGATACTATCTGCGGGAGTTAGCAGGGGGGTAACTTAGGTTGTGTGTTAAGCGTAAAAAAAAAATAGGCGATAGGCAAACAACCAGTGGCTTTGGCAGCATGTGGCGGCGGGGTTAGAGAGCAGTGAGTGTCGTAATAAATGTAGTGCGCGGCTGTCACAGTGATGCCCCCCCCCCCCCCTCTCGGTGGGAGGAGGGTGGTGCCGGTGGTCGTGGGTCGTGAAAGGGGTTGCCTATAAGGAAGATTGTGGGAAGGGAGAGGGAGGGTTGCAGACCCTTGGTAGTAGAAAGCACGGAGAAATACACCGACGCAGTAGCAGCAATAGTCGGGCCCGCAGATCCCTAGAAGAAAGCAATAAATTTCGAATCCAATCGTGTTCTGCCCTACCCTAGTCCGTGAGTGGGGCTACTTGAATCCACTCCCCGCCCCTTCTCCCTTCTCTCCTTTTTTTTCCCTATACCTTTCTACGCTCCCCCCCCCCCTTCCCCCCCTCTCGCACGCTAATGGAAGGGATCCTGGAGCAGCTTTGGGCGCGCGGAGTAGCAAAGTCAGGCCATGGCCGAGAATTGACTTTGTATTCCCTTCACAGCGGCGAACAGCACGCCGAGTCACGGCGGGGCGGCGCGCCTTGTCTCCAGGCGCACACCGCCGGTATATGGAGGACCAAAAAGTCGTCATTTTAGCCGGGCGAAAAAATGGGCATGCTCCTTTCTGCTACCTTTGAGTTTGCTATCATTCTCCGTTCTGCGCAGCGTACCGCCCGTTGGACCCGTTGTGTCCACAACCACTCCAACCACTGGAGGCTCTAAAAACTAAAGCTACACCCAGAAAATCGTTTCCTTAAAACTAGGAAAAATTTCCTAACGTTTTGGTTTTTTCCTTTAAATCAAGGAAATTTGCCTAAAATGGACATAAAGAAATGTTTTTCTTATTTTTAAGAAAAGTTTACCTTATTTCAAGGGAAATTCTTAAAGTTAAGGGAATATTTACGTTAAAACAATTGTATTTCTTTGAAATTAAGAAAAACTTTCCTAATGTTTTTTTCAAGGAAACACTTTTTTGGGTGTACTCAATCTACTTTTTCCAGCGTATATTGGTATCGCTTCACATTTATTCTTTCGCCGACTATCTGGTCCCTGCAATCTTCCTCCTGCCCCGGCCCTTTGCCGCCCTCCTTCCCTTCCCCTGACGTTCTCGCGTCCCTCCCCTCTTGTCTTTGCCCTCCCCCCTCTTTCCTTCCTATTTGCCAACCAGCCCTAGACCCCGGGGGCCCGGGGGCGTACAGTGGTACGCCTCCCCGGCGGCAAGGTGAGCACACTTCCGGATGTGCCGATAAACAAACAGTTCTGAGCGTTTGCAGGGAACGTTATGTGGGGGAGCCATGCCAGAGATTTATGCGGGAGATTTGTTCTGTTCAAAAAATAGTATTACCCCTTGTACAAATAATATCATCAAATAATTACGCAAAACACTTGGAACTGAGCACGTAATTTCATTTTCAATTAGCTGCATGCACTGTAAACGCTGTGGCTACTTTTAATGCCAAATTTTGGCATTCTGTTTTGAACGCCAAAATTTTGGCCTCTTTCTAAAAGAACGCCAATTTTTGGCTACTTTTAATGCCACTTTTTGGCGACCCTTAAAAGAATGCCAATTTTTGGCGTTAAAAAAGGCCAAAAACTGGCGTTCTTTTAGAAAGATGCCAAAATTTGGCGTTCAAAAAAGGACGCCAATATGTTGGCATGAAAAGTTGCCACAACGTTTACAGTGTGCGCTGTGGTTTTCATTTGAAAAATAATATTTCGGGCGTGCTTACAAGTCATATCTGTTACGGTATATCGAAACCTATGCGAGTAACGCTGGCGGGGCGACCCCTCTAGACTAGCCGTCGCGTCGTGCTCACTCTAGCTCCTCGGTTCCTTCCTCCCTCCTGCATTGACGTCCGTATTTTTCATCCCATCTGTATGCAAATTTTATGCGAGTCACTACCGTGTGGACCCCAGCCTCACCACCAGTCACCACACCCCTGCCGCCGACGCCTCATTTAAATTGTGAAAAAAATGCAATTATTTTCGCTCATGCCCTGCTACCTTTAGTGAAATAGCGCCGTGGTTTCATGAAAAGCATTGCTGTTGGCATAGATGGTAGAAAAAAACTTATGACATCTCGCTCTCCTTACCCTTATAATAACGACATCCGATTCGTCGCCAACAGACAATCAAAAACGTCTGCGCACTGTAAATCAGGGAGTCATGAATCTCGCTCTCTAGAGAGCGAGATTGTGACCCAAATTTTAATACTCTCAGGAGAGCGAGAGAGAGTAACATCGCTCAATAAGAGTCAATTTGAGGACATTTTCGGCTGTTTCTATGACTCTTTTCGAGTCGCTTCTGCTAACATCACCCAATTTAAGTGATAGATACTACTCGACTCATACTGAGTCATCTTGGCGAACATCGCTCTAAGTGAGCGATGTAGAAAAACGTCGCTCATTTTGAGCGATAAACATGACTATCGCAAATACAGTGCAGTGGCGTGGGTGAATATATGCGCTCCCACATCTCACCGCATTGCCGTCGCGCACCCCTTCGAGTCTCAATGTGTTTCCCCGTAAAGGCGTCGCGCATGCTGGCGCCGAGGGGGCGTGGCGCCGGGGGGGCGAGGGACGGCGTGGCGGGGCGTGGCGAGGCGTGGTGGGGCGGGGCGTGGCGGGGCGTGGCGGGGCCCGCGGCGATGCACAAATAAACACGCGCCTGCAGGCCGGGTGGGCAGCTGGTGCCGGTGTTGGTTAGAGGAGTAACTCCCTCGTGCCGGACCCGACCACGACCTGAATTAACCCACCGATGGGCCGGGGGCGAGCGGCAGCAGCCGGGGGGCGGGGCGGGGCGGGGCGGGGCGGGGCGGGGCGGGGCGGGGCGGGGCGGGGCGGGGGTGCAGCAGCAACACGTGGATGCAAGTCACCCGGGCCGCACCACCCAGTCTATTACACTGCCGCAGCGTATCGTGAAACAAGAGTTAAATAGCCCAACCCTTCACTGAGGCGAGATTTGTGATGATTTTAACACAAAATCATGCGATAACTGGTGTTTTGCGATTCCTTCGATTCATCGCATTTTAGAGCATGATAATATTGTATCACTAAAATAATGTGAAAAAAAATACAGGGGAAAATTATCACCAAAAAAATATTTTTTTATAAGTTTTCATCACAAGATTTAGTGTATAACACGATTTATTAGCAAATTTTCTATGATCAAAAGTTATCAACTTTATTTTGAGATAATTTTCTCACGTATTTTTATCACATCTATTTTTGTGACAAAAAATTATCATGCTCTCAAAAGCGATGACTCGTGGAAATCGCAAATCTCATATGATTCCAATTAATTTTATCACAAACTTGATTTCATTGTTGACGGACCAAAGCATAGCATGTCGCCATACCAGTAGTGCGTGAAAGCCCCGTTTATCCGTCTGAATCCGATGTGCAAGTATAATACAGACAATACACCCTGCAAGGCAGCTAGCAACCCTTTGCTGCTCGTTAGGTGACGGCACGAAATTTTGGGTACCAGGAATTTAATTCCTGCTTCCCCCTGCGCTTGGGCTCTCCGGATAGGCCGCCACCTGCACATGAGTGCTTGGCGGGTAGGCCTATCTAGTGTGTCGCAGGCGCTCCGCCTCGGTAACGTCCATTGTGGGGGCGCCAGCACGTACACTTTACACATTAAGGTAAATGAAGTGGGAAAAACGTTTTGCATCAAAGCCTCTGTGTTATGAAACAATGGTAACGTCGTTCGCAGAAAATTATCTGAGCAGCCTCTATCAAGCATCATTCGCTCCATTCGGTGTACCATGAGATCTAATGCTTTGATCGAATGTCACGTCGGTCTAGTTACGTCTTATGCCTGCTATTCAACTTGTTAAACAGGCAACAGTGAAATCCGTTACAGGGTTGTGGTAGGGGATAATGCCCCCCCCCCCTCCCCCTCACCAAACTCTCCGACGCTCTCTCGCTCTCTCCCCCGTCGTTTGTTCTAACTCTCGCCCGTGGTCTCCCTCCCGCCCCCCGCTACTGTGCCCCAACCCACCCCCCTGAACCACCCCCTGAGCTGCTCCCTCCTCGCCTGGCACCACCCCCCGTCCAGCGCGCCTCCCGCCCGCCTCCCGCCCGCCTCCCGCCCTCTCTGGGCCAGGAGGAGTGGTACAGTCGCCTCGGCTCGGCTCGGCAGTAGCGCGGAGGCCCCGTGGTCGAACGGACGTGCCCCGCCCCCACGTGTGCGCGTGCGTGCGCTCTGCTGGGGCCTGGGGAGGGGAGGGGGCAGGCCACACGGCGGGGCACATCGCACCCCGGGCCACGTCGCGGCCGGCCCGGCCCGGGCACCGGGCACCGGGCACGAGGGCTCGCCCCGCGGGGGAAAAGGCGCCAAACTGGAGGGAGGAAGGGAGGGAGGGCAAGCTCCATGCGTACGCGCAGCGTCCGGTCCGCGACTGGCTCAACGGAATGGGCGGGCGTGTTGGCGCGAAAGTGTACCGCGATCAACGAGTCATGCCATGTGCACACCCGAGGGATCCGTACACCGCGGGGAGCTAAAACCGACGAAATTGTGAAGTCGCTATCGAAACTTTGCCCCATGCAGTAAATACCTCGTTTTCTATTAATCTTCGGTCGGTTGTCACTTAAAAAATTAGTTGTAAGGGAAACGGTTTCCTTTCGGTGCGAATAAAAGAGGTAAAGGCAAATAATAGGATGCCCGATCATTATTGTGCGTGTTGCTGCCTTCCTTGCGCTCCTCTGCTTTGGTAGTCTAGTGCCAGCATTTTCAAATGCGATGTGTTTAATCCTAGAAATCTGCACCTGCATGCCGCTGCTATTTTTGTCCAATCCTAGAGAAATGTTTTTTCTCTTAAGTGTCAACCATCGTAAACTTACTCATTTGCTACAAAGACTCGCTCCCGGTCGGCTTATACACGCACGATGCCCCCCGTCCCCTCCCCTCCCCTCCCCTCCCCTCCCCTCCCCTCCCACATATCCACGCCTCGCTCCCAGGGGTCCATAGGACCTAGTGGCTGGTAGGACGCGATGGCCCCATATGGTTTTCGTCTGTGCCGTACCATCAGCAGTGCCTCGCTACACACTACGCTGCCTGCTACAGTATCTCAATTAATAGTAAATCGTTATTAATAATAATGAATGAACGTGACAGACAAAAGGTTCACTCTGATTTGTGAATGATCCAGGGATACAAAATTATTTCTTTTGCTTATTGTCGTGTGTTTAGTCCGCGACCGGTCCTCTACACCCCGTGCACGGGAGTATGCGGGAGTCGCGCAGTGAAGGCTATCAGGCGCTAAAAATACCGGCGATAAAAGGCTGCCGCTGCTGCCCGCCCATCATGTAGTGCAAGAGGGTGGGCAAGTGAGGGGGAATCGCTCTCGCTCTCTCTCTCCTTCTCTCTCTCTCTCTCTCTCTCTCTCTCTCTCTCTCTCTCTCTATCTCTCCCTCTCTCTTTCTTTCTCTCTCCCTCCCCTCTCCCTCTCCCTCTCGTTCTCTCTCAGCCCTCAGCCCTCCTTGCCCACCCTCTCTATACATGACCTGGTGCACCCTGGGGAGCCACAGGCCACATTTCCGAAGGCGGGGCAGTGGGCCAGGAGGTAAATGATGCACACCGTTACAACGATATGGCAAAATGTCACGCCAAGCATATCAGTCGAGTAGTGTAACTCTAACGCTATGTCACGCACGTAGGCCTGGGTCAGCGTTGCCCGTCTTCTCCTATGCCCTATTCCTGTTTCCAGGGGTAACATTGGCAACCCTTTAACCGCTTGGGTGTAACTCGCAAGTATAAAGGCAACAACTTCTCGCGAGTTTTGGCTCATTATCACGCCAAAAATTTTTTTTTTTAAATCGCTTAGCTGAAATTAGATGTGAAAAATTAGCACCACGGCTAAAAACTTAAAACAGACGAAAACTAAATAGCAGGGTAGCTAGAAAATAAGCACCGTAGCTTAAAAAATACGATTTCACGAAATCCTGGTAGGCACGAAGTTCATTAATGTTTTGGTTACATAAGATACTTAGTTGGATCTATTTAGAAATTGAGCTAAAAATTTCCATTGGGCCGGGGGGATGAAGTGATTTTTTTTTATCTCAGTGTTTGATAAGCGTCATTAGTACAGGTCGCATGCCACTGCCAAATTGGGGTATTTAGCTCAAACGGTTTAGAAGTTCAGTAAAGAAATGTCCGATCAATATGATTTTTGAACTCTAGGCTCGTTGTGCAATTATGATTCGAATAGTGCATTAACATTTTTATTCTAACATGTTCTTGCAAATTTTAATTTGTAAAGTACTGTGCATGACTAGAATCAACAGGTCCCCTGCCAAGGGCCTCCTCTGCTGCGCGCCACGCAGTGGACTCGAGTCTTCGCAACAATACCCCGATCGGCTCGGCTCCGTGACAAGTCGAGCATTACCATAGAAACGCAGATTTTAACTTCAAATTTCTCAAAATTGGTCGATAACTTTCGGATGGCATTGCAGCAGTGAACTCAGGAGATTAAGTTCTACCTCCCTACCAAATATTATCAAAATCGTATAGAAAACTTACGTTTTACATAAGGGGCCGTGCTGATAAAAAAAAATTCTAACGCTAACGCGTTAAACGGCCCCCTAGGTTTTAACACTTACCTTAAAATAAGATAGAATTTTAAAATATAATGTCAAAACTGTTTGTGAAAGTCAATAAATCATGATATTCGTGAGCCACAGATCTGCCACACAAAATGTCGCCCAGCGGGCCGGCTATCAACAACGCCTTTCTGCTGGCCACTCAATCCAACGTAAAATATTTTTAAAAACATTTCCATTTGGGAAAACAGCAAAAGGATGTGCCAGGCGTTTAGCAAACAACGAAAAAAGTCTTTACGAATTAGCAGAAGGACATATTCAGTAACTAATTTATAACATTTACTGAAAACGTGAACGTAGGAATAATCTTAGGTTGGCGGTATTGTTACAAGCCCCGCCCACTTTCAAAGAAAATTATTGGAAGGCGGAATTACAGTCCCAGCCAACAATCAGAAGTCGCGGCTGGCAGCTAGTGGTCGCGTCTGAAATTATCCTGGTGGTGCATCCTTTTGCCCGGCGCGAAATTGCTGCGATTCTGACGTGACCACTCCGGCTCAGAAACTTTTGGACATCGAGGTACAAAGCAACAAGTGATCTTTTTCATTGGTCGGGAAAAACCGCGAAATAGTTTTATTGGTCGAACCTTCCCCGCCCCGGCTCGGCCTGGCTGCTCCGCTCGCAATTACCATAGAAACAGCGAATGCAAACTAATTTTATGCAAATTTGGCCAGACAGTTTGACATCAGACCTATTTCAAAAAATTCCTAATTTTCCGTACTTTTTTTCATTTAAATTTCATGGGAATCGTATAGAAAAAACTAGCTCCGGCCATAAGGGGCCATCGTCAAGCGGACAAAACTCACTGGCGTGAGCAATAGGCACCCCTAACGGGGGCCTAAAAATGGGATCCTGAGACAAAACCATAAGGCTACTTCGTGCCTAAAAATAGCTGCCCTCAGACAGCAAAAAAAATAGTACACCTGGTAATATTTTTGCTAAGACGCGAATTATTTTTATTTTTTTGTTTTGATCGATTAATCAAGCAGGGTTGCCACATGTCGGGAAAATCAGGATAGTCAGGATAATGTCAGGATTTTGAAAAGTTGTCAGGATAATCAAGAAAATGTCAGGATTTTTGAGTTAAAGTGTCAGGGTATATGGGCTCAGGGCTGATTCACCCCTTTTCGGCCGCGAGCGGGTCGGCGCTGTACTGTGTTCTCCCTCCTGCTGAGGGGAGCAGTAAAATGCTAATTACTGCATGTGCTGTTTTTGAAAAATACACCCTACCCCATTCACAATGCCGCCATTTGACCTGGTATGTGGCCTAGAAATGTCAGGAGAAATCTAAAATTGTGATTCAGTGGCAACCCTGTCAAGGTCCTGCAGGTCAGGTCTCGTTGCTCCCCACGTTTATCTCCGTCCGTAAGGTATCAGGTCTGGTGAGGGTCGCTGACGGTAAAAATGTTATGTGCCGCACACACACAGGCCCGCGCTAAACGCTGCTGAGCTCAGCTCAGCCCGCTGTGCTGAAGGGTTCGCCTCCTCGGCGGTGTCCCTCCCTACCCCTGCCCCTCCTTGTCCTCCTCTCGCCGCTGCTCGTCCGCCCGGCCCGCCCCTCTACAGCCCTCCGCGCCGTATTTCCTTTCACCGCCACCGCCTCTTTTTGCTATAGCTCACCACTCCCACTTTATCGGAGAGTACAGACCTCTCGTGCCACTGTTCTGGGGCTACACTGGAAACCTAAAGTGTGAGGAGAAACTGAAACACTTGTGGGTGTGTGAGTTTTCCATTCATACACTTGTGTCTTCAAGTGCGTGAATTGCCTGCAAAAATTCACCCTCTTCTAAATCAAGTGTGCGAATGGAAATGAACACACCTACACGGTAAAAACTGTTCCTTGATGTCCAAGGACCATCGGAACGATTCAAGGACGGGGGTGGGAAAAAGCAGCAGGCCGTCCTTGAATCGTTCCGATGGTCCTTGGTCATCAAGGAACAGTTTGTACCGTGTATGCAAGTGTGCACACTAAACCCTTATGCACTTTGTTGTGCATAAGCCTTGCAGGATTTTAAGCAACCATAACTATGCACATTTTTTTCTGCACAACTATGATTAACTCTGGCCCTTATGCACAAATTTGTGCATAATTATGTACAATGTGTACATAGTTATATGCATAAAATTTTGTGCATAACTATGGTTGTATGTGATCGTGCATAACGATGTAAAAATCATGCATAAGAGTTTAGTGTGTGCGATATTCCCCCAATATATTGATCCCTCCAATGAAATTAATAACGCCTCAACTTTACCACGCTTCGCCGTCCCTCCCTAATCTCCTGCAAAACATGAAAGTCAGTGTTGTTTCGGTGATGAACTTGTAGCAGTGTGGCGAGCTGGGCTACACCCCAGACGAATACAATGCCGCGCGCCCCTCGCAGCTCGCAGTAATGGCTGTGAGAGCGCTGAGAGTTCTGTACGGCCTGGACCCTCGTTACAACACAAACTGTACGCCTGACACTGATTGACCGGGATTTCGCCATACTCACCGTTAAAAGCCGGGCGCTGAGTGCCGGGCCGGGCCGGGACTCCTGCCCTCTCTGTAGCGACAGGGGCGCGGACATTCCCATACATGAGCGATGAGGCAGAGATCAGCACCGCGCCATATCTCACGCGTCCCCAGGCAGAACTGCCCACCCGCTGCACTAGCTGTGAGCGGTGGCGCATGGAATGTAAAGGGTTGGTCGGACTGGCTTACACCGATTAGAAGCGAAAAGATTGGATGGGACTGGGATTTAACTCGACGTGACTGGAAAAATGACTGGATTTAGCGAGATAAGTGATTGGACGCCAGGTATAGAATTCAGTGACCAAAAGCACAAGTTATTCCATGATTTTTCGCCGTGTTTTGGAGTATCTTATGGAATTTTTCGACTGGTTTGCGTTGTTTTTCCTTGACTTAATGTGACTGTAAAATGACTAGATGAGACTGGAAAATGACTAGATGTGACTGGAAAATAACTAGATGTGACTGGAAAATGACTAGATATGTGACTGGAAAATGACTAGATGTGACTGGATAAGTGACTGGTCTAACACTGAAAACTGCGTGGCGTCTTTTGAGGCCAAAGTTGGCGTTCTTCTCTGAACGCCAAATGTTGGTGTCAAAAGACGCCAAATTTTGGCGTTCAAAGACGCCAAATACTGGCGTCCTCTAGGAGAACACCAAAATTTGGCGTCCTCAGGACGCATTTGGCGTCATAGAACGCCAAGATTTGGCGTCTTAAGACACCAAGATTTTGGCGTTTTAAGACGCCAAGATTTTGGCGTCTTTAGACGCCAACCAATTTTCAGTGAAGTGAGGCACCCCTCGGCGCAGGCGATATATCGACCCCGCTTAGAACAGTGTCACCCTACCACACGAGATTTCCAGCTGCTTCTACCCATCCCCGAAAAAAAATCAAGTGAAACTCAGAAGCCACCCCTCTCAGCCGCCCCTCCCCTCGCATCCTCTCCCCACGGCCGCGCCCCCTCACCCCTCTAGAGTCGGATGGGTGGTCCAGAGAAGCATTTTCGGGCTCCGAATCGATCCAAGAGGCGCTTAGCACGCGATTATCATGCTGTAAGGCGCCGCCTTATGCCTCATGCGCCCCGCCTCGTCTGCTATTCGCGAGTTTCATGATTATCTTCTCAGAAAAAAAAATTCAGCCAACCAATCTAAAATCGCAGTTGCCAGACAAAATCAAAGCTACCTTGTCGGCAGGCCGTGTGGCCGAGCGCCGCGCCGGGCCCCAAGGCTTTATAGGCGCACGTCTGCTAAGCGGGTGGCCTACACTCTAACAACTAGGCTGGATGCAATTTTGTCCTCTCCCATTTAGAGTGTACCCGCCTACCCCCGTGAGGAGCCTGACGCCCACTAGAATAATGGTGTGATTTAACCCCTGTTGCGACTTTTGCTTTAAAGCAACTCCCAGAGGGCCTATGGCCTATGGCCTTTTTAGGATGTTTTACGTGGATACAGTTTTTTTTTCTTTCATTTTCGTTTTTACAAAATTTTAGCGTTTTACAAACAACGTGAAAGTATGCCAGGCACTTACATTTTAAATTTATTGCTCAGAAGCTCGAGTAGTTTTGTTTCACTTCATATACCCTCATGTGTCTAGTAGTTTCAGTTTAAAAAGATCTCGAATTTAGGTGCGTTGTGTTGGCTGTGATAGAAGCAGCTGTCTCGTCAGGGGCGGGACGTAATAATTGATGGCGAGGCAGTCTCCCCCTCGCCCGCTATCACCCCTAGCCTAGCGCCCCCGCCCCGCTGCTCAACTGCCCGTCAACCTGTCTGTCCGCTGGGCCGCGCGCCGCGCTAGGGCTGGGCCCGTGCTGCCCGTAATGAACTGTCAGCGGGGAAGCAAGCGGACAAGCCGGACACTGGTGCCTGATTTCCGCATCGCTTTGACGCACACCATCACACGTGAAACATTACACTGGAAAAACAAAGGTGCTAAGTCCTACCTTTTAAAGGCACTAAAGATCCGAAGGCATTACAGTTTATTTATTTATTTACTTATTTATTTTCAAAATATTTCCTTTCTATGGAACATAATTGAATTCGAAGACCTATATTCCTAATCTACGCAAAATTCCGCGTCAAACGAGCGTACAAGTGATGGGGTTCTATCCAAAAATGTCATAAATTGATTGCATTTTTTTTGTACGTTTTTACTTGCTTTTCATTTGCTGGCCGCTTATCAGAACCCTATCTCATGTAGGCTCGATTGACGCGGAATTTTGCGAGGAATGCTATAATGTATCCTAAAATGTGATTAGTTCGCTCATACATAAAATATTTTTTATCAGGGCTCCTACCGGTCAGGGAAGTCAGGGAACACTGGTAAAACTAAGGCGTAGTTGTACCCCTTTTGTGAAGCGTACCGTCCGTACGCCCTTCTTGAAGCGTACAAGAGCTTATGCGCTTGCATGGGGGAATTTTCTTGAAGCGTAGTTGTATGCTTCAAGAAGGGCGTAAGGTCTTCAAGCGTAGTTGTACGCTTGAAAAAGGCGTACAACTACGCCTTAGTTTTACCAGTGAAGTCAGGGAAAAGTCAGGGAGAAAAAAAAGGGTCTGGAAGTCATGGAAAAGTCAGGGAAATTTTGTTTGGGTCAGGGAAAAAAACCAAGGTTGGAGCAAATGCTGTCCATAGTTCCGTATACTAAATCCTTATGCATTTTGTTGTGCATTAACATGCAGTACTTTAAACAACCATAAGAGTATGCACAATTTTATGCACAACTATGTACAATTTGTGCATAGTTATGTATAATGCGCCCTGGTTTTGCTACTTTTAATGTACAATGGACCTCTCAAAACTAGAAAAAAGTCAGGGAAAATTTTCTTGTCTGGAAGTCATGGAAAAGTCAGGGAAAATGAGAATTGGAATCCGGTATGAACCCTGTTTATAAAACTAAAAATTTACACTTTAGCATCCCTTAAACGGGTTTAGCACCCCTGGTAAGGTAGGACATCGCACATTTGTTTTTCCAGTGTATATTTTCCACCGTGCTAGGCTTTGCTTAAGAACTTTGCAGTACCGTGCATGATCGCATTTGTTAGTGTAAATTTTTCCTCTCCGCTTGCTTCTAACATTAACGCAGCGCCTTGTCGATGAGAGAAAGTCTGTTCCACGCGTCGCGATAGTGCCGAGTGCATCGCGTGCGCCGTGCGTCAACACGCGCCTTGACATGTGTTTTAACACTTTGTCCTCGCGGCGCCCCGGCAGCCTCGACTGCGCTCGACGCTCGAGGTGACTGGCGCGGCACCATGTCCGGGGGAGGCGGGGGGCCCGGGCCGGGGCCGGGGCCGGGGCCGGGCCGCGAGGGGCTGCGGCTGGGGCTGCGGCTGAGCGAGCCCACGCTGGGCTCCAGGCCGCCGCTGCCCAGGCCGGCCCACCACCACGGCGCGCAGGAGGACCCTGACCACAGCCAGCCGGTGAGAACAGAGCACCACGCACACCTCGCACACCCTACGTCCGGACCGGACAAGTTGATGGCATTTCTTTAGAAATCTTCAGCCAAGGCAAGCTTAGCCAAGCGGTCTTGGGACTTGCCTTTTTAGCAGATGATACATTCTAGCTAACTTAAATGACAATTACTAAACGTAAGATAATGTATCAGCTAGCTTGTACTCTCATAAAGCGAGTGGTGAGTGTGGCAAAATAATGGGGGATTGTGTCGCCTCGCCTCGCCTCGCCTCGCCTCGCCCGCTCGCGCGACAATGCCTTGCAGTTGCCGCTGCCGCAACGGCCGATCAACAATATACGCTCGGACCTTTGGACGCTTGGGATTAAGCGACCCGTGCCCCGTCCCCTAATAGCTTTAAAATGAAAACGAACCTTACCTATTTTAATTTTTACTATCGTCCGAACTACCCTCCAGCCTCGACACTCTAGATAGAATGAAATTAAATATGCCAATCAACGTAAATGGAAAATAAACATGTAGCTACAAAATGTATCATCTGCTTTCAATTCCAATCTGGATTGAAATTTTCTCCTTTCTTTTCATTACATATTATTTGGCATCATTATTTGGCGACCAAAGGTAAATGGTCTGAAAAATAACACTGATATCTTTCGCCGAGGCGGACTGCCGTCTCCTCCGTCCTGCCTACGGGGTGGGGTAGAGACGCTGGGGAGGGGTAGGTGTCTTCTTAGGGGCAGGTGGATGGATGGATGGATGGATGGATGGATGGATGGATGGATGGATGGATGGATGGATGGATGGATGGATGGATGGATGGATGGATGGATGGATGAGTCTATGAGATGTGTGGGATCGGATGGAAAAATAGAAGCGGTAGCAAGACCGCTTAAAAAATTTCGCGTAACACCCTGGCCGGCCGGCCGACCGAGCGGGCCGACCAGGCCTACCTGTGGGACATGCGGCTGGCCGAAGTGTTTGCATTGTTTGTTTGCAGTTGGCCGGCCTGCCGGGCGGCCAGGAGGGCCGGGCCACCCTATAGGCAGCCTCTCACCACCCCGCGGCGCCCCGCCACCAGCTCCACTATTGCCCCTTTCCTAACCTTTCGAGCAACACTGTCAGGTTAACATTCTTCTTGGCAGTGCTTCCTCCCCATTAAGTACAGCTCACTTGTCGATGTTAAGTTAAAGTACCTTCCTGCGGAACGCTCCTTTGGTACCCGAAGAAAAGTTTTGCAGATGTGATATGTTGTTAAGACGCTACAAATTTCAACGCAGGCCATCTCTCAGGGCGCCTGGTAGGTAGGCAACATCTCCCCTGCAGCGCAACCGTGTGCTGCGGGTTGGCCTACCCTGAGTCTCGCAGGCGCTGAGCCCCTTCATTTCGATTTACACGCCAGACGGTAAAACCAAGACGCCAGTGTTACCGAGAAGCGCGTGACCCAGGAGTCCGCGAGGTAATAGAAAGCCCCTCACTGCACTGTGCTGTATTGTCATATTAGTCGTTCTGGTCATGAGTGTATTGCGAAATACATCTGGGGTCGGAAAGGGGGCTCCGTGCTACCCGCTACTGTGCCTCACCCCGTGCCAAGTAAGTTAGTAAGTTTCCCTCAGCGTGCATAACGCAGAGGCTGGGCTGCACCAGAACGTAATAACGCCCCGTCCTGCTCCGCCCTCCCCGCCCCGCCACCCCCTGTGGCTTATAAGCCTCCGCCTCCCTCCAGCCCAGCCCATTACCTGGGCCCCGCCCCGCTCGCTCTGTGACGCTGCGCCCCGGCGCGGCCCGGCGCGGGCCCGGCCCGGCTCCCCCATCTCGCCCAGCTCCCCGACGAAACAACCTTTGCGCAGAGATTAGGTCCAAATAATAATTTGGCCGGGTGAAGGTCGTCGGGTGTCTGGCAGCGGTACTCGCTGCGGCTCCAGGCAGAGCTGATGGAGATGGTGACGGGACGGAAGAGGCGCTGCGGAGAAGTAAGGAGAGGTGTCGTGGGAATCAAGGGGCGAATATCAACGATTTGTTGACGTTGTTCGCAGAATAAGCAAAACAAAAGGATTACTGGAAAATGTCGATTTGGAGACAAAATATGCCATCGCACCGGAAAAACAAAGGTGCTAAGCAACGCCTTTCCTGGGGCGCTAAAATCTTAGTGCCTTTGGAAAGGCACTAAATTTTCTTAGTGCCTTTTAAAGGAAGGACTTAGCACCTTTGTTTTTCCAGTGCGGTTTTACATGGCAAAGCCAAAATCAAACGTTAGTACCCTGCTTGTCCCTCACAGGTCTTAATCTGCTACCGCTTCAAAGCTTCAAAGCCGGTGGCTGTTGCTATACAGAGGGACCTAATCTTAGTGCCTTTGGAAAGGCACTAAATTTGTATGGAGTATACGCAGCTGGTCAGCTAAAGGTGCTAAGTCCTACCTTTAAAAGGCACTAACAAAATTGAGTGCCTTTCCTTGGGCACTAAATCTTAGTGCCTTTGGAAATGCACTAAATTTACTTAGCACCTTTGTTTTTCCAGTGCGGTTTTACATGGCAAAGCCAAAATCAAACGTTAGTACCCTGCTTGTCCCTCACAGGTCTTAATCTGCTACCGCTTCAAAGCTTCAAAGCCGGTGGCGATTGCTATACAGAGGGACCTCACTCACTCCCCACCCCCACCCTCTCCGCCCCCTCTCTCCCTCTCACCTCCCCCCTCCCTCAAGCTCTTACTCCACACGCGACCACCCTTCGTTTCAAACTTTGGATGAATAAAGTTGGTTGGACTGGGTCCGGAGGGGACGAGGGACCGACCGCGACCCGGGTCCGCTCGCTCTCTGCGATATCATATTCATTGGCCTTTGTCGCTTGGACCACTAATCGTCGGTGGATTTCAGTGTTTTTTTTTACAATTGCAGTGAGAACTATAAGAAGAAAACACGAATTTGACGAAACTATGATATTGGTATGAACGAAGGCAAAAAGCTGCAAAACGTAAAGCACAGTAACACTGTCAAAAATTACAACGGGAATTTTGACGGGATGGCCCGGTAATTTTTTTAGCCGGTTTGAACCATTTTTAAATTTACGGGACGACCGTACCAGCAAAATACGGACCTTCCCGTACATTCAAGCTTCGGCCCGTCCCGTACACCAAAAACCCGTATTTTGTGTTTTATGACTTTTGATGAAAACTGGTTATTGGACACTTTGCATCTAAGTAGGTACGGACGGAAGCGACCGTAATTTTCTACTACGGTTTATCCCGTACTTTAGAGTTATCGACGGCTCCGTAAAAAAAAATAAAAAAAAAATACGGTGCATTCCAATTCACTTCCGTAATATGCTACGGGATTTTTAACAGTGAAGAACGCCGAGACCTGCTGTTTGGTTGTTTGGTTGTATGTTTTCTAATTGTGTGATCTATTCTGCTTTTTAGGACACAAGAACACACGTTGTGGTGGAGCTCTACGAGACGGAGCGATCCTATGTGGAGTCCTTGGAGTTTCTAGTCAAGGTAAGATACAATGCTACGGGCCTGAAATGCAAAATGACATGGTAATGCCCGAGCCTCTATTGCAACCGCCTTGTCTCCCCACGGGGAAAACAGCTTATCTTGTTTTACTGTTTGTAGGAGTACATGCAGCCGCTCAAGAAGCCGGAAAATGCGGGAATGGTTGACTCAGAGCTAGTAGAACAGATTTTCTATCAGGTGAACAATTCAAATTCAATCGCTTACTTTTGGTCCTACTTGTGATTGCGCTGTAGTAACGAGTTGTAATGATGCTATGCGTCACACAGGTCCCAGCCATCCTGGCTCTGCATCGAGAGTTCCTGGACGATCTTCAAAAACGACTTGAGAACTGGGACTTCCAACAGAAGGTGGGAGATGTCCTGTTGAATGCGGTGAGTGAACAACTGTGGTTTATATTTGCCGCGTATGTCATTCCGAGGTATTATTCATCCGTTTGGTTGTCCCTGATGTTTGTGGTCTTGCAGTTCACGAAGCGTTCCGTCATCGAGACTTACACCGCCTTCATCAATAACTGGAAGACCGCCAAAGAAGCCATCAAGAGCACGTGCCAGGCCAAACCGGCCTTCGCCAGATACCTCGAGGTAGGCCAGGGCTCTCCCTAGGCCCCGCCCCGCGGTGGGGCAGACTGACTGGGTTATTATTTTTCTGCGTCCCTCTTCCTCTGTTCCCTCTCCCATTGCTCTTCTGTTTCACACGTCCGTCCCTCCCGTCCCGTCCCGCGCACTATGGGCTCTCCAAACAGAGGGAGGATGGAGCGAGGGTGACAAAAGGGTTACGGAGCCGAGGGAAAGAGAAAGGCGAAGGGAGGGGAGGGGAGGGGAGGGCCGGGGGCCGGGGCGCCCTTTCAGCAAACCAATCTCCCTCTGCGCTTAGAGCCCGCCCGGCCGCCCGGCCCCTGTCCGCGCCGGGGGTAGGCAACACGCCCGCACTGCTGCGCCGCGCCGCGTGAGGCCCGCTCCGCCCTGACACGGCGCGGGGCGGGGCGGGGCGGGGCGGGGCGGGGCGTGCCGCGGCGGCAATGGCGGCGATCACAAAGTTCAATTAGTCATTTGATTTCCTCGCAATAAATCATAGAGTAAAGTCTTTTCTCCCCGCGCCCCCCCGGACTGACCTCGCCAGCAGCAGCAGCACCACGCCTCAACCGCCCTCCTGGTCCTGGGATTCCCTTTTCTGGGTCAAAAATAAACGCGCCGACACATTCAGGATCGGTTCGGCCGCCCCGCCCCGCCTCTGTAAACGCACTTGAAGTCTCAATGCGGGAATAAATTTGAAGAGTTTGAAGTGAGGGCGCTTTCTGAAAGCAGATAATTTTATCCCCTTTTAATTAACTAATCCACCAGCCCCCCTGTACAGTAATGGAACGTTCTCGAAATATTAAAGTTACTGATGTTTAGTTGTTTTCTTTTCCTTTTTTTCAGGCGATGGCACGCGAGCACAAGGGGAAACTGGACATCGACTCGCTGCTCATTAAGCTAGTGCAGAGAATACCCGGATACGAGCTTCTTATACAAGTAAGTTTTATCTCTCTCTTTCTCTCTCTCTCTCTCTCTCTCTCTCTCTCTCTCCAAACTCTGGCTATCTTTTTCGCACCACATCCCATTCCGTAGGCGCGCGGCAGATAGCTACGCGTGCGCGTTGCGACACGCGCGCAATTTGCATACGATTAGAAGGGCTGAAAACAGGGCGCTCGGGAGATGGGGAGGGGAGTGGGATATGGGCAGGGATGAAAAGGGTTTTAGGTGGAGACCTTTATTGGAGGGAGAGGAGTACTGAAGTAGACCAGTTTTCCGTGGAGGGAAGTTTTGCTCTGGCCTTGAATAGGACTTTATTGAACAACTTGGTGGCATGGCACAACGGAAGCGGGGCTGTCTTGCAGGTCCATAGTGTTAAAACCTTACGGTGAACTTCACTGTAAGCTACTGTGAACCGTAACCGTGCAGCACTGTAGCTTACGGTGAATTTTCACCGTAAGTTTGGGTGAATGTCAGTGTAAGCTACGGTGAATCAGGGTGCATCACCGTAGCTTACAGTGAAATCAGTGTTGTTAGATAAGTAGGCAAAAGATCGTACGCACGCACCTGTGTGAGGCAGACGGGTATCTCAGCCAGCCTACTAGGCAAAATGTGTTCTCATGTGTGGAGAGTTTGCCTAGTAGGCCGGTGGATATACCCGTCTGCCTCACACAGGTGCGTGCGTACGATCTTTTGCCTACTTATCTAACAACACTGAGTGACATTCACCGTAGTTTACGGTGAAAATTCACCGTAAGCTACAGTGCTGCAGGGTTCACCGTAGCTTACAGTGGAAATCGCCGTAAGCTTTATATCGAGGGGTCGACCACTTAAAATATTTGTGTACATGGAATATATTCCAGTTGGAATATCTGGAATATTTTTGGAATATGTAGAACAATATTTTTGGAATATCAGGAAAATGTGAGATAATATTTTTGGAATATCAGGAATATGTTGGAATATTTGGAATATTTTCGGAATATTTGGAATGTTTTTGAGGTATTTGGAATATTTTTGGAATATTTGGAATTTTTGGGGCTGGAATATGTTGGAATATCTGGAATATTTTTGGAATATTTTTCAATGTGTACATGGAATATCCAAGTGGTCGACCCCTCGCTTTATATTCAGTATGCACTCATGAACTGGTGACTGAAGCTTGTGCTTGTAACTGACCGCTGCTCTCTCTCTCTCTCCCAGCAACTGCTCAAGCACACGGACCAGTCCCACGCGGACCACGCCCTGCTCCTGGACGCGCAGCGCGAGATCCACGAGCTGGCCGTCAAGATCAACTGCACCAAGATGGAGAGCCTGGAGGCGGAGCAGCAGCAGGCGGTGCTGCGCGACCTGGAGCAGCTCGTGGAGGGCTGCGACCTGGTGGCGCAGGGCCGCGCCTTCCTGCGCCACGACATGGTGACGCTGGCGACGGGCCAGGGCGCGCGCAAGGACCGCGTCATCTTCCTCTTCAGCGACCTGGTGGTCATCGCCCGCGTCAAGCGCAACCTGCGCAAGCCGTCCACGTCAGTGCCAGTCCCGTCCATTCAAATATAAAGAGGCAAAGTCTCTCATTTTCTTTCTTTTACATGCCATTGCAATCGCGCTTGCGTTTTTTGCTTTCCAGGGCGGGTTCCAGTACGAGCGTGGCGAGCGGCCTGGAGGGCAACAGGTACCGCTGCAGCATAAAGGCAGCACTGGACGACCTGGAGATCGTGAAAGGCGAGTACCCTGCCTCCCGGGGCAAAATAACCCTCAAAACTATATCGTAACGACGTCGGTTTTTGCACCTTACGTCCTTACGTGCACACTACACCCTTATGCACTTTGTTGTGCATAAGCCTTGCAGGATTTTAAGCAACCATTATACTATGCACATTTTTTTTCTGCATGACTATGCTTAACTCAGTCCCTTATGCACAAATTTGTGCATAGTTATGTACAATGTGTGCATAGTTATCCATAGAGTTTTGTGCATAACTATGGTTGTTTAAAATCGTGAATAATAACGATGCAAAAATCGTGCATAAGGGTTTAGTGTTTGAAAAGCGTTTTGTCACGCAAGGTTTGTAGGATTCTACTGATAGTCCTTTCATTTAAACCTGCAGCGAAGGACGAGAGCCTCCGGCGCGTGATGCGCGAGATGGAGCAGCTGTCCGAGGACGTGGCCGCGCTCACGCAGATCACGGAGCTGGCCTCGGGGCTGCACCTGCCGCACGTGCAGCAGCAGGGCCAGCTGCAGCAGCTGCAGCAGCAGCTGGAGGAGGTCGCCCGGGACCTGCTGGCCTCCTCCTGCCGCCAGCTGGCTGAGCGGCAAAACTCCGACAGTCAGCTGTCGTGCCTCGACCTCACCGTCAACACCTCGTGAGTGCCTCGCCTCGTCCTGTCTGTCACCATGAAAGAAGGGCGCGCTGGAGTGGAAGCATGAACGGGCCTTTTTCGCGCATAACCAAACGTTGCAACACTTTCCCAAGCCCCTCGGAGGTTTTGCGAGACGAGACCGCGATTTTCAGACTCTTCAAGGTTCAATCTGACCAACAACACAAAAACACATTCGAAAATCCTGCACGGGGTCCGTGCGGGAAGCGGGTAAACTTTGGACGAGGTCCGCGGCCAGGCAGGCGAAACCTCCGAGGGGCTTGGGAAAGTGTTGCAGCGTGTGGCGATGTGCAAAAAGGGGCCGTCCATGCTTCCACTCCAGGGCGCCCTTCTTTCATGCTGTCACGCGGCCTGGTCCATTGGCTCAGCTCGCTGCGGTTTCCAGTTTAACAGTCTCGTGTGCGTTCTCTTTCGGCAGGAACGGCGTCGAGAACATAACTGTGATATTCCCCAAGCCTGACAAGCGGTCTACCTGGGAGGAAGAGTTTAACGAGGCTAAAACCCGGTTAGGTAAGGACTGGACTGTCTTCCTCCTCCATGTCGAGTGATGTCGATGGCACTGGCACCCCGATATTCAAATGTCATTCTTGTCATTTTGATGTTATTTTGTTACTTTGCCTGCAGCGCTCTCAGCGGACAGACGCCCCGCTCCAAAGTTCAAGACGTCTGTCCCGATACGCAAGACACGCGCAGGGCTGCAGTTCACCTGCGCTGCCCCGACCCTACCCGGCCCAGGTAGCCTAGCCTCTTCAGAAAGTGATGCCAGAAAAGTAGGCAATAAGTAGCCCAAGCACAGTGGAGTGAAGCGGGCTGCATCTGCACCTGCCTACAAGGCAACAAACAAGCACCTGTGCAAAGGTGTTGCCTAGTAGGCAGGCGCAGATGCAGCCCACTTTACTTCCCTGTAATTGGGCTACTTATTGCCTACTTTTCTGGAAACACTGTCTTCAGGCGCCTTCCTTCTCATTCGACTTTGTCTCGTGAATTCGACTTAATTTTTCTCTCGACCTCCAGTGGTGCCCCAGGGCAGCCACCCTACGCGGGACGTTTGGGTGTGCAACTCGGACGGGTACGTCGGCCAAGTCTGCGTCCTGTCGCTGCTCCCCGAGCCCAACGTCACCTCCTGCAACGGCGTCTGCAACGCGCGCATCCTCTGCGTGGCGGCCATCCCAGCCGGAGTCACCGGGTAAGTGCGCCGAACCGCGCCGAACCGCGCCAACCGTCGAGTCAGGCCCGCCAACCATCTGCCGCCCTCTGTCTGACTGCTTCTCTGGCGAACAGGTCGTCCACCGCGGGCAACAACTCGAACCAGGATCAGTTTACCAACAGCAAGACGGGCATCAGCATATCCGTGGAGGACGCCGACAAAACGGGCCGCAACCTCCACCTTGACAGGTGCGTGCGAGGCGAGGGAGAGTGTGTGTAAGACAGTGATGCCAGAAAAGTAGGCAATAAGTAGGCCAAGCACAGTGGAGTGAGGCGGGCTGCAACTGCACCTGCCTACTAGGCAACAAACAAGCACCTGTGCAGAGATGTTGCCTAGTGGGCAGGCGCAGATGCAGCCAACTTTACTTCCCTGTAATTGGGCTACGTATTGCCTACTTTTCTGGCAACACTGGTATGTGTGTGAGAGAGAGAGAGAGAGAGAGAGAGAGAGAGAGAGAGAGAGAGAGAGAGAGAGAGAGAGAGAGAGAGAGAGAGAGAGAGAGAGAGCCTGGCGGTTAGGCAACTTTTGCGTGAAGTGCATTGGAGCTGGGCGGGCTGGCCTACCCATGCGCCGGCAGGGGCTCGGCCGCGCCGAGTCCCTTGAAGTGACTTTGGTTTTCATCTGGGTCACGAGCAAAGTCTGGAGGGTGCTGCTCGCATAATGGAGTGTGTCTTTCACTGTCCCTGCTGCAGCAGCAGCTCTTCTAGTGACGAGGACGAGGACAACGACTCGGGACCGACAGAGGAGCGGCAACGACGGCGCTCCAATACTGCCGACTCGCAGCCGGGGGCGGCGGGGGCGGCGGGGGCAGCGGGGGCGGCGGGGGCGCCGGGGGCGGCGCCACCACCACCCTGCTCCAACGGGAACCTCGAGAGCGGGAGCGGGAGCGGGTCCACCGCCCCGGTGGTGGCGCCCGCGGCCACGCCCTCGCCCGCGGCATCAGTGTCGGCGGGGGCCCCTGTTGGCGCGGCGCCGTCCTCGGTTGTGGAGTCGGCCGCGCCCTCTTCGACTGGCCCTGGCCCTGGTGTGACGGGGACAGGGCCGGGCACGGGCACGGGCACGGGCACGGGGGACGATGCCGGCCTCGCACAGCCCACCATGTGGTTGGGAACTGAGGACGGCTGTATCCACGTCTACAGCTGCAACGACAACATCCGTATCAAGAGGAACAAGGTCAAGATCCAGCACGGCGCGGCCGTGCAGTGCATCATGTGAGTCACTCAGGCTAGTGAAAGTGTGCGTCCCCACCATAGTCACTAGATCGGGACCCATGGCATAAAGACACTCTTGATACGTACGGTTTCCTTTTGTCCTGTTTTATTTATCTGACATTTTGTCACAGGTACTTTGATAATAGAGTGTTTGTATCACTTGCCAATGGTGATATTACAGTTTACAGTCGAGATCAAGGTAAGAAAGAGCACTCGCATTGATGGACAGTCAAAACTTAATATTATTTGTTTATGACCTGGAACCAATTTTCGTTTCAGCTGGAGGATGGAACACAACTGAGCCATACACAGTAACAGTTGGTTCGGCTGCCTGCCCTGTTACTAGAATGGTACCTGTTTCTGGACGCTTATGGTGTAGTTGTCAACACACCATAAAAATACTCAACACTTATTCACTGCAAGTTGAAGTAAGTAAATCATAAATTCACTTGCACACTGCAGATAAATTCTATTTTGTGTTTGTTTTGGTATTATTTTTATTTGTATACAAATTTAAGTATATACATACATTTTTATTTTTTTTAAATCAAACAGCAAACTGTTGTTGCTGCAGACAGCAACCGAGCAGTGACATACTTTGTTGTGTCAGGCTTAGCAGTATGGCTGTCAGTACAAAATTCAGCAGTATTAAAACTTTATCATGCATCTACATTTGAGCACCTTGGTGATGTCAATGTAGCACCTGCGGTAACCAAGATGTTAGCCAGTGAGTTTGACTCCTGTATTTTGCTGATTATGACTTCCTTAGGAAGTTTAGTTATCTAGAAAATTTTTTGTGTGGCCGTTTTAGGTTGCGATGATATTATTCGCCAGCACAAAGCTGCTTGTTTACGAGTCACATCATTACTGGCCTGTAAAGATTTACTCTGGATCGGCACAAGTGCAGGTGTTATTCTAACAATGCCTCTTCCCCACATTGCACCAGCAACTACAAGACTAACATCCACACCCAATGTTTTAGGTAAGTAAAACAGAAATCCCCCAATGATTATTTTTAGTACAAGTAAGTGAGAATTAACTTATTCATCTCTTGGTAGGAGTGCCACATGGCCACACTGGTCATGTCCGCTTCTTAACTGTTGTCGAGGCATTCTCAGATGACGTGCCAACATCAACCTCTCAAATTTATCACAGCCGAAATTCATGGAAGAACAAGTCTGACCAAACATGCACAGGAAACAATAAGCTGCTTGTAATATCTGGTGGTGATGGTTATGAAGATTTCAGAACTTCTAGTGTGTCAGAAGTAGCAGGAAAAGAAGATTCAACAAATCATCTGTTAATGTGGCTAGTGTGAAAGATGAACACTTAGTTATTATTCATAAAATGGATAACAAATTGTCAATTGTGATAGCTCTCTTTAGCACTGTGCATCATTTGTATTAAACATAATTTCAAAGTAAAACTTTTGGTGCAATTGTTAAAATTTTAAGTAAATTAATTATTCAAGTAAGTAAGGAAAACTAGTAGGTTTGCTAGTCATTATTAATGTTAATATTTGTGTTTGACTGGAAGAATGAGACTACATTATTTTCTCAGTGCGAAAATCAAAATTCTGTTGTTTGAGTGTTTTATGTTAATACATTGAGTGCGGCCTAAGTCACCACATAGAGTACACGCTTGCGTGTTAAAGTGCAGGGAATAAAAAACCTCCCGCACTCAATGTGTTAAATTTGGGTCACTTTATAGTTATCCAGCACCAATTCCAATGATGCCGGCAAAAGCACATTGTTTTCATATCATTTCAAGCATTATTTTGATCTGTAAGATGTGTTCTTAAGTACAGAATATTTCTCACAATCCAAACGTAGAAGAAAATCTCATATGCTGATCTCCGTTGTTGGTTGAATTTGAGGGAAAATATTTTAAAGCTGAAACATCTTTTATTTTAATTTGCATTTTGTTTGTAATTTGAATTTTTTTTAAAATTTCTTTGTTGATAATGGTTGAATTGTACAACTATTTTTATATAAATGTCACTGTTTTCTTTTAAAATTTATTTATTTATTTATTTATCTATTTATTTATTTATGCATTCATTAATTCATTCCTTCATGCATTCATTTTGTTAATCAAGAACACATCTTAATAAAAGAAAAATATTGTCAATATACTGAATGGGAATCCGTTCAGCAATATAAGCCTTTAAAGAAAAATGTAATTTGTTCTGGAAACCGTGAATGCTTCCCTAGAAGCACTGGATATGCAGGGCGCTTTCAATGCGTTTAGTCATGAAAACAGTAGGTATTTACCTAGTCAGAAATGAGACATCTACTAAATTCTATGGTCTCTTTTGGATATCCTTCTAGTTTACTGAGGGTCTGAAACATAGCTTGAACGTCAGGTCTTGCATGTGTAATGTTTCTGACTGAGGAATGCTCATGTGTGCACTACATATACACATCAAATGCAGTAATAGACCTTAAGTGTGTGGATAACATTTTACCTACAGTGTGCATATCCATACGCATTAATGTTCTCAGCACTCCTAAGATTTACTAAGATAAGAAAAGAAAATGTTACTATTCTTGAGCTTATTTTGGTGATAATACATCGTGACTGATGCATTTTTAGATTAATTTTTCATCTCATTACTAAATGTATTTTTATTTGAGTTCACGCTCCACACTACTACTTAAAAAATTGCTCTGGAAGGTATTAAATAATAATTAAAAAGTCTTGTGCAGATTTTATTTTTCTTCTCAGTGAACTCCGGACTAGCACGACGGCTGCCCCCGGGTAACCACGAGGGTATTCTGACGCCTGTATAGTAACCGCCGCTAGGCCGTTCCATTTTAGGGGTCAAAGTGAAAAGTCGAGGAGGTTCGGGTCTCAAATGATAGATCTAAGCTAGAAATGACCTCTGGACTTTGTCCGGAGTCCGTAGGACGAAGCACGGCGGAGCTCGCGGCCCTTTTCGGTACGGCCCTGCGACCCGCCCGGAGCGGGCCTCCATCACCCTCAAGCCGGGTTTACAGCGAAGAAATGCGAAGCGCCGGCTGAGGTGAGGTGGGCGGGGAGGCATCCAGTACGACTCCGTAGGTGAGTGGGTTGCCTACCGTCACGGCGGCCGGCGGCAGCGTTGACTCCTGGCCGCTCGGCTCGCCGATCGCCGATCCGATCGTCTGTCGGAGCAAGGCGTACTTGTGGTGGCGTTGTTGTTTGGTCCAGCAGTGGCACAAGAAGAGTGGTCCCAGCGCAGGCAAGATAAGGGAAATCAGTAAGTGGAAACATGATATTTCAGTTGAAATGGCTTTAATAGTATTTTCTTATGGGAAGTTGTACTAAAACTGTTTGAGGGAGTTAACTATGTGGTGCAGTTTCCCGATAAAGTGGAAGATTGGGGAAATGGTATAATTTAAAGTTGTGAGGTGGAAGAGTAGGTTATGTTGTCTCTTTTGACATTTTATTTCAAACTTGTCGTGATGGACGCCTGCAAATGAAAACCCAGTACTGTTTGTTGGTTTTTCGATAAATTTGTTTTTGAAACTTTGCTGTGGTATGTCCAATCCTGATTGAAGATGGTAATTAATTTCTGTTGTTGACCTTCCAGTGTGTCTGGGGGAGAAGTCTTGTATGGGTGTTAGTCATGAGTAAAGTTATAAAATGAGTGCTGATTGAAAGAGTTCCATTTTCGCTGTCTTGTTAGGAATGAAGAGAATAATGATTTTTCAGTATTAGCATAAATAAAGAAAAGGTTGATATGAGTTAAAGAATCAGAGTTTAGTTGAGAGCATGCTGAAGTATGTGTTAATCATATGTGTTAAATCATGTGACAGTATGATGGGGTCCCGCAATTATTTGAGTAGTTTCCATGTTGCTGCAAACTTGAAAATTAGTGGATTGGAAGTGATTGGTCAGTTATTGCACAGAATAAGGTTAGAGTCAGGGGAGGTGAGGGTGTCTATACTCAAAGCAGGCATAGATCGACCCTGGAATAGCACAGGCTCTTATACATAAGGACGAGAGATATAGTTTGGGTGGTTGTTAAATGCAGCTTGTTGAGTAGGGGATATGGGAAGGTTGCGTTGAAGCTTGTTTGAGAGGAGCTCTGTATGGCAGAATAATGCTAGGAAAGTGTCCAAGTTTAAAGCAAGTTGAGGATGACAGCGTCTTTGTCGTCCATTTTGACTTTGTCATATAAAGGGTTGTTTTGAAATTGAATTGGTTATCCATTTTCAACGTGACATAATGTTCTGAAGCCATTGTGCCTGATTGTCCATTTGTTGTGATAGGAAATGGCAGGGGAAACTCTGGAAACTGTTGATATAGCATTTTTTGGGAAGTGCTTGTAGAATTGGATATTTGTAATATTGTTTCCATTCACTAATTGGTGTGACGTGGAGTTGAGGAGCTTGAGGTTGTTAAAACCCATTGGACAGTTGTTAATTTTTTCCATGCTGATCTGTGAGAGGAAATTGTACGTATGTCACAATAATTGATACAGAAAAGTCAATGGCTGGGTTCTCTGTAGATTTGTAAAGATTGTTGATAGTTTGATCTGAAGCTTTACAGGCTACAGCTCTCTCTGCTCTTTGTTAAATTCCCCCGCACGTTTTCTAAATTTGCCATCTTTGCGTTTCAGAGCTCGTACCGGCCCTTCACTGATCTGTCGTATGAAGCCCTCGCGAGAAGGGAATGTCGTGGTTCACGGAGTATCGCCGTGACGTTGAGTGTGGTTGAGCAGCATGAGCAGGCTTGGCATTGCGGTCAGCGGTGCGCGGGAGTGGTGGAGTATCTCTGGCGCTGAAGGAAGGCGAGTATAGACAGGTATAGATTGTTTCGGCCGGGTCGTCCGCTAGGTGGCGCTCGACCCGGACGGTCATCTTTTTTGCGCGGTGTGTGCCCACAGAGGATTTCCTATATTGTTAATTCTCGGGGGGGATCCCCGAGACGGTGGCGGGGTGGTGGGTGGGGAACATACTTAAATGTACGCGCACTTTTTATCGCTTGAATTTTTATTGTGATACTTTCTCATCCACAGGGTTGGCTCTCCTAGTTCCACAACTCTTCTCCTTCCAGGCTGATGGGGAGGGGCCCTCCACGTGGTCCATCTTGTGACCGAGATGGATCAAGCCTTGAGGAGCTGCATCTGAAGAGAAATCACAAGATGAAACATCAGGGTGAGAAAGATGACTTGGATTTTATTTCAAATATTAGAAATAATATTTATAAAACTTACAATTGTTTTCTTCTTGTCAGGTCTGTTGGCTCACTTATTTTCTTCAAGATGATTCTTTTCTTGGAGATTTGCCGATCAACATTCAAGTCATGGAAGCCAGACGGCAGTAAACATCATGTGCGAAACCATACACTGCTTCACAAGGGGATCAAGAGCGCTGCTTGAAAAACCTGGGTCAGAAGAGAATATTGTACGTTTAAAAGAAAATTATTTCAACACTTTAAAATATAAACTCAGTTTCAATTTGTACCTCATCAAATCCACCAATCCCAACCAAGCTGCTTCCTCATCGAAGAACCTCTCACATTATGCGTGTGAAAGAAAACAAAGAAATGTTGTAAGGTTATTTATTGTTTTAAATCTTCTTCCCTTCTCCTTTGCTGTCAAAGATGTTGCTCGAGGAGCAGGTCCTGTCCTTCCAGGTAGTCGTAGTCACCTACAACATAGAAATTTCAAAAAAAGTGAGTTGGTGTCACAGTGCTTACCACTCAAGTGAAGTCAAGTTAAGT
This sequence comes from Frankliniella intonsa, assembly GCA_033675135.1. Classification (NCBI taxonomy): domain Eukaryota; kingdom Metazoa; phylum Arthropoda; class Insecta; order Thysanoptera; family Thripidae; genus Frankliniella; species Frankliniella intonsa. The sequence goes on from CM066253.1 coordinate 19,955,950, forward strand.
AATATGGGGACGAGCAGAGCTCTGCCAAATCACCAGCCTGGGACCCCCAGGAAGACCGAATCAACTAGGACAGCATTTAGCAGAGCTCTGGGGGGACCCTTTATCCTCTGGGTGAGAGCCGTCTGGTGCCGAGTTTAGACTCTAGCTGGCGAAGAGTATTTGCTTTAACCATAGCAACCATGGGGTTGTTTAACCACAACAACCAGGGGGCGACACGGCCTCGCCAGGCCACCTACAGTGTGGAAAACACCCAAACTGTAGGATTTTAACCCACACCCCAGCCCTCGGGGAAGCTACAAGAGATGTTATTAATTTGCAACTTTTAATAGCCAACAAAGTCTGGCCAGCAAAAAGCTTATGAGAGCAACGCAAAATGACTTTAAACAAGAAAAAAATTTAAAAGCTCACAGGCATGAGCAATAGGCACCCCTAACAGGAGCCTCAAAAATTAGATGAGCGGTAATTGCTGTGACACCAACTCAGTGATTGCTCACCTTGCAGATTTGCATTTTGCATTTTCTCCTGACGAGCAGTAGCCAGTGGATCCTGGGATCCTGGGGCGCCAAGTGAGCAGGGGCCAGGATAATAGCCCTGCCAAGGAAGAAGTAGAATACTAATTATTACAATTTAATAACGTTTGTCAATTATTTCACATAAAATAAAAGACTAAAGCAAATTGAGTTCTTCCTCAATTCCTAACAAAATTTAATTTTAACAATGGGCTCCTAATACTGTCTCAACATGCTCAACAACAAGTAATGGGTACGCTTAGAGCCAAACAAAACAGAATTCTTTTAACCACCACGAATTCCATAACATTACTGACAACAATCATCTATTGAAAACTTCTTCTCCAAACTAAAGTGGTAAATATATTCAAACAAAAGAATTAACAGAAAACCAGCAAATTTTGAAGGAAATATAAATGTTGCAGCACTGACTTGTAGAACATGTCTTCTAATTTCCATTTGAGTTTGAGAAATACAAGTAAGAGGACTCTTTGATGACTTTCAGAGTATTTCACGATTTTGTAATGCAGGCTTGAAACACATCACTTACAAAATCAACATAACCTAACCCAGAGAGGAACAAATTTACATGCGATATCTTAATCATATAAGAACGATATCCGACATACAACAGTGTCAATTCAACAAGCCCACTAAAAAAAACAAGTTGCCAAATTAACCGACATAATGTCGTTTAGAAATAGTGCTCGTTCTTTACCCTTCTAGCATGTGAAAATATGTCTTTTACTGAGCAATTGATATTAGCTAATACCTGTGTCAATGCTGAACCCAGAAAAATTACCTTCACCTAGTTTCAATAGTTTTACATTTAATAGCATGTTTCAATGAAAAAATTCAAAAAAATAATTTACTTAACTAGCACAATGTGTAGCACAAAAGCACCTTTTAAAGTTTAAAAACTACTCATCTGATCACTTCAATGACAATGAATGGAACTTAGAAAACTGACACAGACCTTTCGCATCTTGAGGTAACTTTTCTAATTTCTTTATGTGCTTACCTTAAAATCAACTAAATCACCCTAAAATCACTTCAAAATATCAAAAACCTTTTAAAAGATGCAGATTTGTCAATACTTTCAATCTCTGATATGACGAGAACATAACCTATCTTCACACAGTAATTTGTTTTTGCAATATTTGTTATGTGAGGCAGGAACTGATAAAACCAACTCGCATTTTTTGTCAGTGTTCAAGTGTTAATTGTTGAGAACATATTTTCACATGGGTACATGCTGTGTTTAACGAGAAGAAAGTGAGTTGCTAAATTACACCAAGCCGGGACTGATACTCGTTCTTTTTACCTTCACATCATATACCCAACAAAAAGGGGTAAAGAACGAGTAAAATTTGAACAAGAAGAGACTATTACGGCACAAAACCAACACTTTTCCGAAGGAAATTTAATGTAGTAACTTACCCTAAAAACAGACACCAGCGGCGGGCACCATCAACAAGAACAACAACAACACAAACAACAACACAGCAGAAAAGGTTTGCTGTTTGCTGTCTCAGGAAGAATGCGTTTTCTCGCTGAAAACCCCGGTTTTTTGGTTCAATTAACACTCGGGAAGTGGCCGGGGGTACACTAGAGTCCCCCTGCACAACCCCCTTCATTTTGGAGAAAAAAATATTTCGACCGAAAATCGTAAAAATGCAAAGGCTATAGCCTTTGCGTTTTTGCGATTTTCGGGGAAAAAAAAATTGTCTCCGATTTCGACCAAACTCACAGGGTACCTTCTTCTGGGGCTAAAAAACATATAGCAAGTCCAAGCAGCCCGATTCCGTACTTGGTTTGGGAGATATACGCTTCGGCGGAGGCACTTCCCTCAGCAAAGCTATCGCATTTCTTCGCCGAAAACTTCGGTTATGGGTTCAATCAACACTCGGGAAGTGGCCAGGGGGTACACTAGAGTCCACCTGCACAACCCCCTTCATTTTGGAGAAAAAATTATTTCGACCGAAAATCGTAAAAATGCAAAGGCTATAGCCTTTGCGTTTTTGCGATTTTCGGCCGAAAAAAAATTGTCTCCGATTTCGACCAAACTCACAGGCTACCCTCGTGGGTTGGTCTAAGGGGGCGTAAGTGTCCCCCGGAACAATCCCCGTCACTTTGGAGCAACATTATTTTTCGGCCGAAAATCGTAAAAATGCAAAGGCTATAGCCTTTGCGTTTTTGCGATTTTCGGCCGAAAAAAAATTGTTTCCGATGTCAACCAAACTCACAGGCTACCCTCGGGGGTTGGTCTAAGGGGGCGTAAGAGTCCCCCGGAACAACCCCCGTCACTTTGGAGCAACATTATTTTTCGGCCGAAAATCGTAAAAATGCAAAGGCTATATCTTTTGCGTTTTTGTGATTTTCGGCCGAAAAAAAATTGTCTCCGATTTCGACCAAACTCACAGGGTACCTTCTTCTGGGGCTAAAACACTTATAGCAAGTCCAAGCAGGCCGATTTCGTGCTTGGTTTGGGAGATATACTCTTCGGCTTATCATATTGTGTAATTTAATAATGTTTTATAGTGTATATGTCAGTAATTCTGTATTTGAAAAAAAGTGTATCGGCGCGATAGGGCTCACGACATACGTCGTAATTTAATCTTGGTTTTTCTCAAAATTATGCTTACATACTTGAAAAAAACCTCTATTTCTGATTCATTAGTACCCAAAATGCCACAGTTTGGTTATAATATTATAACTGTATGTATTACCATTTCTCAGGGGAAAGTGTGAACTAAATTACACATCACCGAGCACAATACTCGTTCTTCCACCTCTACTAGAGTAGTAGAGAGGGGTGAGGTAAAGAACGAGTAAAAAGAATATTTTTATACCTTATTTGTATCTGTTTTATATTTGATCTGAGTGATTCTGTAGTTACAAATAACATAAATGATGAAAATGCTTCAATTTTAATGACTGATATGACAACTAACGACAAGATGATATGTGGGGAACACTTCACTTTAACAAACTCAATTCATATACTGGTACACAATGACATACATGGTGAAGGCGTTTATAAAAAAGTTGTACATACACTAAGAGATTCATTGAACACAGGTGATTCAATATGAACAATACCCTGAGATACAATCATAATTTATGTAGAAGATAGTTTTCTCATGAAATATCTCCTACTGAGAGTATAAAAATGAAAGTAGATAACTGAGTGGACTAACTGGTGGTGATCCAGTCATATTAACTAAAACTAAATAAGTGACGCTCATATTGTCACCAACCAGAATATCACAGACAGTAATTCATAATAGTACTACATTAGTAACATGATACAGATGCAACTTAAATGGTTTACAACAAACAACCTTGAAATCCTATAAATTTATGTTTGTACATTGAATTATTAAGCACAAAATTTATAAATTTTTCCACCTAAAAACAGCACTTGTCTACATTAAATTTAGAATGATAAATTTAACATACGCCATAACAGTTTAACAAATTAACAGCATCACGAATCAGTATTAACACTGGGAATACTATTTAGGTACAATTAAAACAGTTGTTTGTTCCACAAAGAGTCTTAAATCTTAATTTTAAGTCAAACTATGTTACTAATTTGTAAGGGTCACAACAAAACACAAATGACAAGTGACAACATCTGAATAAATATAGTATGTACATTTTAGGGGGGAAATATTTACATACCTTAATCTATCAGGTGAAAGGAATAATATTCTGATAAATGTAGCACCTACTTGGCGACAAACATTCCTTTGAGGACACATTGAGCACTCAGAGAAATAAACCTGAAATGACTGAAATTGACTCAGTAGCACCAAACAGAATCTCTCATTGCAAAAAATAGATTCAATTCCAAAGCAAGGCAGCCAAATCAACATAATACTGTATATTGATCAAATAATTAACTTAAATTTTCATACGTTTATTTGTAAAGATGTGTTCATAGAACACTGAGGTCATCTTTTAGCCATTGAGGTATGACGTGATTTTTCAAGAGTTTGGCTAAGGCTGTATTGTGTGACAAATAATACCGCTGAAACAAATAATACAACTTGAAATCTTCCTTTTCAAGGCAAACAGAAAAAATAGAATTTTAATCATGTAGATCACTAAAGTTACCTGAAGCAGCTTGTATGAGCGCTCTTCCATGGGTGGGTATTGACGCCCCTTACTACGCCCCAAACACTTGTTATGGTCAGCACTTACTACTTGGCAATAAAAGCCTTTCTTTGGGTCATACCTGAATTTAAAAAGAAAAAACATACTTAATAAGTAAAAAAAAATGATTGGCTATAATTACATTATAAGAAGGTTATTAACAGAAACTTTCCATACCTGAGGTGCTTAGAAAAATCAAAAGGTGGTGATAATTTCAAAAATCGCTGCAACTCATTCATCACTTCAACAGGGTTATTTCTTAGTTGTTCACCGTCAATTATATGTAATTGCTGAGCCGGGTAGTATGACAGCCATCTTTCCAAGTGTTGGGAATACTTACCAGGATTAAGACACCTTGGGAAATGGGAAACGAGATATAATTAAAATTACAGAAATATTTCTATGGTAAAAAGTACTGCACATATAAAAATACAATACCTATTCCTGAGTTCTCTAAGGGTTTTAGGAGCAGTATCTGTTGCAGTTATGACTTGGTGGAATGAATAGTTCAAAGCTATCTCATCTCCATGTGCTCGCATGTGTTGGTACCAAGAATAGGCTCGTCGAGCAGGAGAAATAAGAATGGTCACTAGCTTGGCATGAGGTAAAAGTGCATGAGCTCTTCGGGGAACAAGCTCCCCGTCAAAGTAAGTGGCACTCTTTTCAAATAAGAAACGTGAAGTAGAGTTTGTTGGTATAGGGAAAAACCCCATGTACCTATTAAAGAAGAATACAACATAATCGATCTTTTCACAATTACACATGTACATCACACTTCAAAAGACTATAGTGAGCACTCACCAATCTAGACCGCGATAATAGTTTTTGCCATTGAAAAACTGAATTTCTTCAAATGTATCCTGGCTTGGAAAATTAGAAGACACCTCAGGGTGCATTGATAAAAACGTGTAAAGAGCTGTTGTACCCGTCTTTTGGGGGCCAATAACAAGAAAACGGGGCAGCTGCTCACATGTTTTGTTGCGAGACCAAATTTTTTCATGTCTCATATCATCACAAGGATTCTAGAACAAAAATAAAGAATTTGGGACAATTTCATCTGCAATTTCAATCAAACAGATACTATGAATACTGTAGATTGGCACTTACACCCCATACAGGGTCTGCTTCCTCAGGGTACATTTGAAAGTACTTTTCAGCCAGCTGAAGGGGAGGTGCAGAAACCAACTGCAAATTTGTCCAGCATTGAACAAATTTGATAACAGATTCAAATGTATACAACGCTAAGCGATCATTACCATAATTAGACATGTGAGTCATAAATATGTTCATCTGAAAAGAAAGAGATCAAGTTAGAAGGTTCAAGAAACATTCATGCAAAAAAATAAAAATTATAGTAATACATATAAAAAAATATATCTGTTAAAGGGTACGTACAGGATTGTAAACAATTGTTTGAAATAATTCTCCCCCTTGTATTGACTCATCTAATTTAACTCTACCTCCTGGATATCTTTCAATAAAGATAGTATGAGTGAAAAGACCACAAGTCTGCCTAGGAAGTACCTGTAATTGAGGGAGATGCATTAATTAGGCTTTCAATGGATTTAATTTAGTTCCAAAACCAGTTCCATGGACTCAGCACTAACCATAATATTGCGATGAATAAAACCCCTACGGAGACGGGCAGGCCGCAAATGAGGGTATTCTTCTGTTGAAGTCACTCTCACATTCCAAACTTTTTTCCAAGCTGCATACAGAGGCTCATGGACAGGATACACACCAGAATGATGGGGTGACACTGAGTATCCGGAATCTGTTGGTATTCTGTGCTCCTGGTAATCAAAAAGTTATAATGTATTAGTCTCACAAAAAATTTTTAAAGCAACTATAGTTTTGTAGAAATATGTTAGATATTTTACCTTTGCAAAATTTTTATTTAGCATCATTTCCATGGCTAACTGGGTTCCATTATCATAGAGATGTGGCTGTTGGTGATTCCACATGTGACTAAACCAATTGAATTTGTCTACATTTTCTGTAAGGATGAAAAATCAATTAAAAAATGCACCCCATAACAGAATAAAATTGAAAATCTCAGCTCACAACAAGAATGTTACCTAAGAGAGTGTCATCTCCTAGGTTTTCTTCTGAAGTACCATGATGAAAGTACTTTCCAGAGAAACCTAAATTGAACCTAAACCCAGGAACCATCTTCTGAATACGCGCCTGAGCAGCAAGAAGGGCTTGTACATCATCTTGCTTTAACCTGGTGCCCCGTTCTCCAACAAATATATCATCAATATCAACTAGGAGAAAACGTTGCAGGCTTACACTGAGTTGTCCATGTGATAAATAGGACAAAGAATCAAGGAAAAGAAGCTTGTGAAGCCAGAATTTCAATCCACTTCCAAACAGAACTCTCTGAATTCCATCAATTTGTCCATGGTCCTAAAATATTTAAGCCTTCTCATTATATGTACTAGCCAAAGAACAGAGAAAATACAGTAAGCACAGCCTGAGTTTACCTGTACTATAGTTGGAAGTGGTGTTTTATCCATTCCCCCAGGAGCATCTCTCACTGCCCAAGCCAGTGGTTCATATGTTGAGTGGTTAGGGTGGAAAACAGTCCAATCATCAGGAAGTTGGCCCCATGCACTTTCTCCAGCACGAGTTAACCTCAGTATTGGAGATGCAGCATTTAATACAGCATCCTAAACACCAAAATTAAAATAAAATAAAAAAAAAAACAAGGGAGAATAAAACACAAAATTACTTTTGTGGTAAAATGGGCACTCGTTCTTTACGACTCTTCCAATAGTAAGAGTTTAGATGTGCAGTGTAACATCCTAAAATGATTGCACCTTTATCACAGAACACAGAATGCCTATAGACAAAACACTTATACCAATTGAAACTGGAAATGCTGGTCTTGCTGGCATCTATGAAATTTGTGTACTGTTTTGTATGATGTTGGGCTCTGCCCGACGTCCGCGTTGGGCTCAACCCTGGCCGCCACGCCTCTCGGCCGGCCATTGTCACCGGCCAACAATACATTACGTGCAGGCGGGACTTAGAAAATTTCCCCAAGTTTCTAGTTGTATTAACTAAACTCTGAAAAATGCTAGGAAACTCAAAAAAGTTCTATTGATAAAACATTTTTATTTATTGTTGAAAATGGCAAAACTGTATTCAGAATTCACTCACTTCCTCTACTGTACGTTTTCATGATGCACCAATAATGTGTGGTGCTGGGACTTAGAATGAAAATCAGCCAAATTTGTTAAGAGTTCTCAAAAAAATACTATTAAACTCAAAAAATACTTCATAGTTGGTAGCAACACCAGCATTTCCAGTCTCAAATGGTATAAGTGTTATGTCTGTAGGTATTCTGTGTTCTGAGGTGATAATGGAATCATGTTTAGGTGTTACACTGCACTGAGAACAATACTCGTTCTACTACCACCTAGTAGGTGAAGGTGGGTGGTAAAGAACGAGTAAAAAACTTGAGAAATATAAAGACACAGTTTGTATTAAAAGAAAAGTGCCAAAAGGTTCATACCTTGAGTCGCAAATTTGTATGTATATACAGGGGAAATCCTTTCAGTTGAGCTCCTACAAGAGTTTCTTCAGATGAAGGTTGAAAAGCCACAACCCCTACACTATATTCCCTACAATACTTGTCCAAGAGTTCTCTATTCCATTTATCCATATTTAAATATTTGTTGATGTTTTCAAAAACTATAACACCATATTTTCCTTTATCTGAATTTGTCAGAATAGGTAGGGATTTACCAGCAACTTCAACTTTGTACCTGCAAGATTGATAAAAATAATTAAAATAGCTCTGGTAGTGGGAGGGAAACTATTACAATTATTGTTAACATACTTTATTCGATTATACACAAGCAGCTCAGCAATTTCTCGTCCTAAGCGTGAATAGGTGGTTTCAACAAAAACCAGGACTTTGGCATCTATTCTAAGACGAGCAGCTGAACGATGATCATGAGCTGCCGCTGCATTGCGTGATGGTCCACCAGATAAAGAACAGCGTATAGCAGGCTCTGGTCTAGTATCACGTCTTATAAGGCTAGAAAGAATTTAATAAAAATATTGGCATTAATAATATTTTTAAAAACAGAGAAAAAGTTTAAATGAAGCATCAAAAAAGAAGCAGAGCTACCCACCTGGAGAAAGGATGGTTCCCAAGATAATGGGTGTAGAAAAGAATAGAAAGTGTTGAGAGGAGGACTAATGCTGCCACACATCGCTTGACAGTGATTGGCCTAGCAAGACACGCCAAGCAGGATGAATGTCGAATAGATGTCACATTACTTGATCCCAGTGGTAGGCCAGGCAGTAACAAAGCAGACTCGCTGCTTCCTCCTACTCTGATCACAGATCCTCCCCATTTCTTTCGACCCTCTGGTGAAAGCATCTTCATAATTCTACTGTCTATATTTCTCAATATGAGAAAAAATTATTGTCTTACACATTAACACAACTACACAAGGTTTTTCATATGAATATGACACTTAATTATGGCACAGAACTACACATCACATCACTAGTACAGGATAGAAGTAAATTCTGAGAGGTGGCACAGGACTGATGCAACTAAAGACTTAATATAGTATTTTTGACTCAGATGAACATATTGTCTATCTGTCTATCTTGGCATCTAGACGCCATTTGGTGTGCTTTCTCTGCGTGTTGACCAACTGCGGCGGAGGCATTGTGTCTTGAAGTTGCATGGAGCAAAAAATGCCCAATCGCACAGCAAGGCATGGCACACACAATCAACCCTCCTACGCCAGGGTTGTCAAAGTCTGCTCCAGCACCTGTCCAACAGACAAACAATAAAATTGCATTAGTAACATTTCAAAATGCAGTTACAGACGGACTAATAAACATTCCATTCCATTTAATTTAATAAAATTATAGGGTACCCCTGGAAATGACATTCTTATTCAAATAACAGATGGGCGCTCTTTACCTTTAAAAATCATATGCATAAAATACACACATACGGCACTACATAGATGGCGGCCTTTCTTTCCAGCTGTTTTCCCCCACGGCAAAAATCAACTCGCATTTCGAACAGCTGACCACAACAGCAACTCGTCTGCACGCCCGACCTGCGACCCGACGAGGGAGAATGGTACCTCCCGACTGAGACTGTCAGAGGCCCAGGGGGCTAGGCTCACGCTCCACACGCTGGAGCTGGACTTGGACTGCCGCCGGTGCCATGCCGGGCGCCGGGCCGGGCCGGGCCGGCCCTCCTCCTGCCTCTCCTCCCCTCACGGGCGCCAGGTAGTACCCCCACCAGCGGCTCCCCCCCCCCCCCCTCACCGCCCGCCCCCACGGAGCCTCGGGGCAGGGCAGGCGCCTGTCCTGAAGGGGCGACGGGCACGAGGCGCCAGGGAGACCGCGAGCAGCCAGGGGGGTAGGGCGGGGCAGGGCCGAGCAGGGCCGAGCAGGGCCGGGCGAGGCGGGGCGAGGCGGGGCGAGGCGGGGCGAGGCGGGGCGGGGCGGGGCGGGGCGGGGCGGGGCGGGGCGGGGCGGGGCGGCGCCCCGCTCACTACTACCTGTCCCACCCCCCCCCCGCCCCCATCAAGCCTTGGCGCCAGCCTCCCTTTTGTACTCGATTATAGTTTGTCGCCCCGCCTCGCCCCGCCTCGCCCCGCCTCGCCCCGCCCCGCCCGCAAAATATAAACAAGGCGAAACGGCGCGGTAACCCACTCACTCCACTCCCTCTAGCCGCGGCGCCCCGCCCCCCGGCGACTTGTAGCCTAGTGCCTGGGCCCTACACCCTGCTCTGCGCCGGCCGGGGCGGGCCGGGGCGGGGCCGGGGCCGGAACAGAGCCGCCTGGCGACACCGCGGTGCACTGCACTGCACCTGCATCAGCACAGCCCCGGCGCGCCACCAGCCACCTTAGCCCTGGCCGCCCTGGCCAGTGTTGCCAGAAAAGTAGGCAATAAGTAGCCCAAACACAGTGGAATGAAGCGGGCTGCATCTGCACCTGCATACTAGGCAACATCATACATGCACCTGTACAAAGGTATGTATAGGCAGGCGCAAATGCTGCTTTACCTTCCTTTGTTTGGGCTACTTATTGTCTATTTTACTGGCAACACTGGCCCCGGCCGAGGGGGCCACGGGCCACAACTCCTTAAATCACGTGCGATGAAAGTAAGACCTTTTCGGGTAATACCAGGCTTTGGCGATAAGCCATTTTCATTGCCTCTCCAGCGGCATAATGAGTCGATTCATTGCCTCTCTAGCGGCAATAAGTCGGTTTCATTGCCAACCCAATAATGTTTACTTGCCGTTTCTGTCGATGAACAGTTATTGACGCCCAAATATTTGGCGATACTTTCATTCCAGCAACAAGGAAATAAATGAAACACTGCCGAAATTTGGCGATGAAAGTTTATCTCCAAACAGGCGGCAATGGGAGTCATTGCCAAATATTTTGGCGATATGTCATGACCTTTTTCTCATTCATCGCCATTAAAAGGCAATGTACATTGCCACTTGGTCGGCAATGAACCGAATCATTGCCGCTGGAGAGGCAATGAACCGACTCATTGCCGTTGGAAAGGCAATGAAAATGGCTTATCGCCAAAACGCAGTTCATCGCCAAAATGGCGCTTCATTGCCACAAAAGGAAATGACCATTGCCGATAAACGGCAATGATCATTGAATCATTGCCGAAAAATGGCAATGCTCAATGCCTTTTGAAAAACAGTGCTCACGCCGTGTCCATGCGCAATCCCCCCGAAATCCTCAGCACTCCTGCCTTCTTCGCAATCATGTGTTCACCTACAAGGGGAGTTGTGGCCCCCCTCGGCCCTGGCCCTGAGCCCTGAGCCCTGAGCCCCTATCCGTGTCCTTACCCGTTCAGAGAGACGGCGCCGAGAGCACGCGGACATGGCTGCGACTGCAGACTGCGCCTGCGAACAAGAGAAAGGAGAAAGGTATCATGTACTCGGTCAGGTGACGTGCGACCCGGCGAGAACACTGCAAATGCAAGAGTGAGATGTCTCATCTTAAAAGAGCGAGATTTGTTTTCCTCTCGACCCATTAAAGCGAGGGTTTACGAACCTCGCTCTTATTGAGAAAAAAAAATCTATAACATCACTTAAATAAAGTGAGATGAAGGATAAAAAAATCCTCAGTGCAAAAGGGCGAGGTTTCCGAATCCTCGCCCATAAAAGGGCGAGATTTTTGAAACTATTGCTCAAATCGAGCGAGAAAACTAAACCTCGATCTCAAAGAGAGAGGAAACATTTCTCGCTCTCCTGAGGGCGAGATTCCTCGCTCTAGTATTTACAGTGGATGTTCAGTCGGGGCGATGAGGGGACCGTCCGGGACGAGGGGGAATTCCCTTCCGTAATACACAGTACACTAGATCCATCCCTGTAATACCCGTAATGTTATACCGAAAAAGATGAAAATATTCCCTTACGAAATCAAATATTGTGTGTAATACCGGTGTAATAATGTGAAATACCGAGTAGTCCGTACAAGATTTTCTGATGTGAAGTCCCCCTCGGTCCGGGACCGTCACCCCCAGACACTCGCCTGCAGGTTGGCTGGGGAAGACATGGACCCTTGCATGGACCTATTCAAGGTCCAACGAAAGGTACAACAACTCTCTTTTTATGGGGGAGGCCTTATGGACGCTACCCTGCATGCTGGAAATGCTTGAAGATCGGGGAGCTCCTGCGGGCGCGCACAAACACCGCCACCGCGGGGCGGAGCGGAGCGGACTTCCCCCTTGACGCTTGTGCGTGTCCCCTCCGCGCCCCGCCCCGCCCCGCCCCGCCCACAGGCATTCGTATTCAAATGGCCCCGTGCTGCTGGTTCTTGTAAAGGAAGTTGGTCCAAGTGCCAAGTTTGCCGGCATCTCAACAACCCCTCCCCTCCCCTCCCCTACCACGCACGGCACGGGCGGGCGGGCCCAACACTCCCCCACGGCCTCGCCCCCGCCCCGCCCCGCCCAGAAGCGCATAGAGGCACAAAGACGCCTGTACACAGCGGAGTGCATCTGCGCGCCGAACTACAACTACACCGTAGTTTGGGAGTGTACCAGAGGTGGCCAGGCGCTACAGGCTACGGGATCCGGGGCGCTTATTGTCGCAAACGTTTGGTACGCCTGCCGTAGCCGAGGCCGTACGCAAGTATTAAGGTACGCTATTTAGGGCGCACATAGTGTGCACACCTTGTCCCTTAGCAGCATAGTGTGGCCGTATGTATGTGCCATGCGATCGCCCCGCCCGGCCCGGCCCCGTCCCGCCCCGCCCCTCAGATTAGTCCTGTTCTACTGAAAGGCGCTCTACCTGAGGAGGCACGCACGCATTAGAGTCATACAGGGGGGGTCCTGTAGGACTCTCGCACGCATTAGCTCCCACAGGCAACACTTCGCAACCACAGCGTGGTAACCACTCGTTATGTTAGCCAATGAGGTAGCTGGCGCGATATCAGCGAGTTTATTGGCTGCAGCAGCGAACACTACAAATCAAGTGGTGAGACATCTGACCAAATTTCGGTGATACATAAAGTCTCACCGAAAAAAAGTCGTACACAAATGTATGACCCAAAAAAAGTGATACTCCAATGTATGACCGAAAAAAGGTCAGACATCAGTGGGGATGGCCCTTGATTTCCTTATAAAAGTATCATCCTTTACCGGTGTATCACCCTTTTATCGGTCGTACATCGAACGTATCACCTTTTTTCGGTCGTACATTGAAATATCACAATTTTTCGGTCATACATTGGAGTATCACTCTTTTTCGGTCAGACAGTTATGTCTCACCCCTTATAGGGCAAGATGTCTGACCTTTTGATTTACAGTGAAAGTAGACACTAGGAAAAGTCAACAAAGCACCGCTTCGTATTACGAAGAAAACGGGGTCATTGTAATACAAAGCGAAATTTCTTTGTAATTACAAGGCAATGTTTCGTAATTACAAATCACTGCTTTGTATCTACGAAGCAGACCTTGTAATTTACAAAGCAATCGCTTCGTAATTACAGTGGACCCGTTTCCTTTGTAGGTTACAAAGCAATGCTTTGTAAACTTTTTTAACAGTGTGGCAGTGCAGCCGTGGCGCAGCCGCAGCCCGGCCCGGCCATGCTCACATCCCCGGCAAGCGGCTTACGTACGGCATGCACTGGCACGGCCGGGCTGGGCCGGGCGCAGGCGAGATGAGAGCGCCATGGAGAAGGACTAATTCTAATGGAGAAGTAACTGGCGTGACACGGTCCTCTTCTTGATGGCCCAGAAGGCTTGTCCTTTGACCTATGAACCTCCGGTCTTTACAGTTCTCATCCCAAAGGTTTAAAGATGTACCGGGTGTTTCATAAAAGACGCAGGAGTGTTGCGGGTCGGCCTATGCTAGAGTCTGCAGGCGCGACGGTGCCTGGATGACAAGGTGGGGTCCATCTTCCACTCCGCGCCTCTCGCTCGCCTCCCGCCACGGCCGCGCATTCCACCATAGGCCCCGCCGAGGTGCCCCGCGGCTCGCGGTCATCTCCACGGTCCCGCGGAGGTCGCGAAGTCGTCGCAAAGTCGCTCATGCAGCGGGGTTGTCCACGAGGACCTCGCAAAAGTACCTCCGCGGGTCGCGAACTACCCTTGGATACGAGGGTCCTCGCACCATGGCGCTCGTGGGGTCCACGTAGACAACGCCGCGGCAGGAGCGACTTTACGACGACTTCGCGACCTCCGCGGGACCGTGGAGTTGACCGCGAGCCGCGGGGCACCTCGGCGGGGCATAAGGTGGGGCGCGCGGCCGTGATGGAGGCGATCCAGAGGCGCGGAGTGGAAGATGGACACCACCTTGTCATCCAGGCACCGTCGCGCCTGCAGACTCTAGTATAGGCAGGCCCGCAACACTCCTGCGTCTTTTATGAAACACCCGGTACGGTTTGCGATTAGAAGTCGACTAGATGGCCAGTAAAACCCTTAAAATACAAAGAAATATGATGTAACGCACTCTGTGACTAAAGCTAGAGAGAGACAGCATGTGTCTGAAACGTGCTTGATGTCAAAGCTGCCAAGATGTCCGGTTTTTTCCATCGGAGTGGCGCGTTGTGCATTGTTTTAGTGCCCTAAAAGTACGAGTTGAAGTTTTTAAAACGTCTTAACCACTCCGTTCGCGAAGATATCTGTCTCTCTCACTCCTCGGTCACCGACTGCGGCCCGCTCGAGCGCCAGATGCCTCTCCATCAGCCGTTCTCCATGGCGCTCAGCCCCAGCCTGTGGCCGGCCCCGCCCCCGCCCCTGCCCCCGGCCACTGGCCACTGGTGTTTGTTCAAGACACAAGCGCGATGATAATCCTCGAGCAATTTTCACTAGCAGCATTGCTCGCTCACGGGCAGTCAAACACAAAAACGACACCGAAAACAATTTTGCACTCAGTGGCCACTGCATCGGCCTGCGGCCATTCCCGACGCAGTAAAAAAAAATTAAAAAAAAAAAAAGTAAAATTGCCGACGTTTCTCTACCGCTTTCAACTAAACATGGGAGCGTGACCTTATAGTGGTCATACCGCACTCACGGAGAGAGCACGTATGCGCGCGTGTATCGCACAGTTAGCAAGCAACTCGCTCCCCGCCGAGAAGGCCCTAAGCGAGGAGCAAACAAACTCCAGTGATGTTCCCCAGAGCCAGCGGGCCCCGGCGGGGCGGGGCGGGGCGGGGCGGGGCGGGGTGGGGCGAGGCGAGGCGGGGCGAGGCGGGGCGAGGCGGGGCGCTGCGGCACGCCACGCCGTCATGTCATTTACACATCTCCGGGGCGGGGCAGGGCGGGGCGGGGCGGGCGGGGGTTTAGACTGGTGTGAGGGGTAAGCAAGCACGTCGCAGAGGAGCGGGGGGTGCGGAGGGCGGGGGGTTCAACCCCCCCTCCCCCTCCACCCCCGGGCACCCCCTCTTCCACTGGCGCCTCAGATTCGTACAGCATCGGCATGAGCCCGTCCCTCCTGGTTCCGGTTCGTGTCATCGAAGTAGAAGAGGGGGCGGGGGGGGGGGGGGTGAGAGAGTTCAACAGAATGGAGGAGCCCCTCTCGCCCCCGCTCCTCCTCTGCTGCTGTCATTTCCGTTTTCATAAAAGAGATAGAATGCGGCGCGGCGCGGGACTGCCTCACTTTTGTTTTTGAGGCTCCAATTTGGGTTCCGTCTCCTCGCATCGCCCGCGGCCCCGGGGGGATCCGGAGGAGGAGGCAGGGGTGGGTGGACCTGGAGAGTTTCAAGTCGCCCCGCCCCCACTGGAGAAACAAAGGTAGGATTAACACCTACATGACAAATGGTTCATCACAGTGCACGACAGAATCATGTCATGTGACGAGAGATTCATGTCATGTGACGAAAACTTCATGTCAAGTGACGAAATGTATGTCATGTGAAGGCTGTTTCAGCACGGCTCTTGTGACGAAATATTCCTAGCAATATTTATTGTCACATGACGATTCGGTTTAACAGTGTGACAGCGCCGCTGGGGTTGGCTTCTGTCGCGGCTTTAGGGGATGATTAATCGCTGCGGCCCTGCTCGGCTCGGCTCGGGCGGCGGTGAGCTAGGGAGGTGCGGAGCAGAGCAGGGCTGCGCGGCGCTGGACCGCACCGCACCGCACCGCCCGCTATCGGCAGCCGATTGGGTCGCGCCGCCGAAATGAAATGGCGCGCGATTTAAAGCTCAACCGCGAATAAACGAGCAGGAGGCGAAACGGGGTGGAAAAGGGGAGGGGGGGCGCCACCTGCAGGCAGCACCCGGCCGGGCGGGAATAACAAGAGCGGGGAGAAAAAGGACGAAATGTAGGGGTGGGGTGAGGTGGGGGGTGGGGGAGATAATAATGTCCAACGACTGAGCATTGTTTTCACTTAAAAAAAAAAAGTGAGGTTTGGTTGAGGCTGAGGCCGAAATGGGAGGGGAGGGGGGAGGCACTCGCTGGCGTGCGGGGTGCGGAGCGGCGACGCGGGGCGCCACCTCATCAGTGATCAGCGCGTGCTCAGAGCGATCCGCACCGATCAGCTGTTCGTGCGGAGGGGAAGGGGGCGGGGCCGGGCGGAGGGATCATTTCTCTGCAGAAATAAATCTGTCAAGTTGTCTTAGAGAAACTCTAAAGTTGCCGGGCCGAGGCTGGCCTCCCCCACGGAGACACCCGTATGGAAATAAAAACGGCCCTAATGTTGTCGCTTATTTGTCTTACGGGCAAGACAAAAACAAGACGGTTTTGGGGCATTTTAAGACCATAATAAACACGGAAAAAAATGATTGGTTGTCACAATCAGAAGTTGATTGCCACAACCGAAATTCCTGGTAGCTGGGGGCGCTATCGACTATCTGATTGTAAGAACCAAACGGCTTAGTAGTCAGAGGCTTGTTACGAGAAGCGAAAAGTTGATTCTGAGGATCAAAAAGACGGTCGTCCGAACCATCGTTTGGTCAGTCGTGAGAACCGTCCCGAATTTTATGCTTGGTGGTGACAACTGGAAAGAATGGTCGCAATGATCAGATGGTTGGTTCCTGTGATCAGGCGGTCGGTTTGAGCAGAAAATGAGAAAAGAGTCAAAAAGAATACACGTGGTCTCCTTTTCCGTAGCCTTTTATTTATTTCCGGTCCATCTCCCTTTTTCTGTTTACGTTGACCAATGTCGGAAGAGACCACGCATGGAGAAACTGGATGGGCGCCGGCCGGAGTCGAACCTCGACCCTCTACTCAGCCGCCAGGAACGGAGACCACTGCGCCACAGCGGCGACAGTCGGTAGGGAGGTGGACCCGGCTACTTGGTCAACCTCGGCTGTTGAGGAGCCAGTCGATCGCGGCATATGATCAACTCAGGTGGTTCCAGCAACCGTCCTTCCCTCAGCAAAGCCGACTTGGTTGCAGGAACCAGCCATGGCCTACCAAGAGAGCTGTACTTGCCCAACCAACTCACTTGTTCGTCTCAACCGACATGTCCGATGCAGGCAACCAACTTGCACTCAACAAAGCAATGCTGATGGCTACAGCCAACCCTTTTTTTCCGTGAAGTCGACAGTCCTCGGAAAGTCGTCATTCAGGTGTCAGCAGGTGCGCGAGAGCGAGACTGTGTGCGGCTGCGGGCGGGGCGGGGCGGGGCGGGGCGGGGCGGGGTGCGGCGGGGCGGGGCGTGGCGAGGCCCTGCAGGCTGGTGAGCGAGGGGAGCCAGGGCAGGGCCCGAGCCACTCCTTGATATCTGCGTGAGATTTGAGCCCCAGAGCCGAGGGGGGAGGAGGTGGCAGGGGCGGGCGGAGGGGGCGGGTTGGTTTGGAGCAGTACAACGGCATGCAACCCCCGCCCGCGCCCCCCAGCCCAGCCGGCGGGCCGCGCCGGGCCGGGCCGGGCCGGGCCACTTCCCGCCGTCGCCCCCGCGCCTCGCCTCGCCTCACTTCCGGTTATGGGGGTGCGGGGCGGAGCGGGCGTTGGGAGGGTTGAGGGGGTTGAGCTGGGTTGGGTACCAAACAGTGGTGGGGGTGGGGCAGCAATGCAGGCAGATAAGGCTTAGAAGGAAGGGTGGTGCAGGGCGCACCGCCAAGCCGGCATGGCGATGGGGATGCCGAATCATAGGGGGAGAATGATGCATAAGAAAATGCAATGCCGTAAAGATATGTAGTGTTCGAACCAGAAAAACCATTGGTACGTTTTCCCTCGCATGGATACATGTATTCACAAGGAGTGCAAAGTAAAAGAGAGGCATACGAGAGAGCAGAGGGGAGGGTGAGAAGAGACACTGTACAAAATATCTTTGTAAACAACGACTTTTTTCGTAAGGTTTGATTTGCAAACGGTGTTGTTACTTATTTACGATCGAAATCGTAAATTTACGGGAAGCATATTTGTGCTCATTTAAGAACCACGAGTCAAAACCAAGTGTCCTTAAAATTTTGTAATTTTACAATTTGATATCGTAACATTTCTCATGGAAAATTTTCCCGTAACCCTTACAAACATTTCTCACAGTGGACGAGACCAATGTCCAGCCGGACCGGACCGGAGTGCGGGGGAGAGTCCGCGCGAGTCGAGTCGACGACATGAGCCTACCCAACTCCGCCCCACCTCGCCCCGCCCCGCCCCGCCACACCACCGGGCGCGTCTCAAATTAGAAAAGTTTTCTTCAAGTTAGCAAAAGACTCGAGTCGACAAGACGCGCCGCTCTGCTGCCGCCGAGCCCTGCCCGCCCCGGCCCTGCCGCCCGGCCTCCGGCCGCCCTCCTGCCCCGCCCCCCCCCCCCCCCCCCCACCCCGCGCTCGCCTCCACACGGATCGGACGGCCGATGCGCCTGGCGAGAGCGGAAGTCGGCCCGGCCCGGCCGCACCTCACCTCACATAAAACAGGATTCGGCACATGGCGCATCGCGCGGAGCGCACCGACACCGACGCAAATCCTAAATCATATCATCTCTTCGTTTTATTTCAGAATTCTTTCTTCCTCGTGTGTGTTTATGTCGATACGCGCCGAACCGAGCCGAGCGCCACACTGGCTGCCGCAGTAGAGCC
Source organism: Frankliniella intonsa (assembly GCA_033675135.1). Classification (NCBI taxonomy): domain Eukaryota; kingdom Metazoa; phylum Arthropoda; class Insecta; order Thysanoptera; family Thripidae; genus Frankliniella; species Frankliniella intonsa. Next base: position 19,975,104 of record CM066253.1, read on the forward strand.
GTGGGGCGGGGCGGGGCGGGGCGGGGCGGGGCGGGGCGGGGCCAGAGTCCTCCAATAGAGACCGATAAAACATGACAGGTGCAAATGAGTCAGCAGCGTATGCACCGAGGCGGAGGCGGGGCGTGGCGGGTAGGGGCGGGGCGTGGCGGGGCGTGGCGGGGCGTGGCGGGGTGTGGCGGGGGGAGGACGTGGCGGCACCGCCCCCGAACCGTCTGCTCGGGGCAATATGCCTTCAGTTGTGACGCGACGGGGCGGGGCGGGGCGGGGACGCCACCGCGACCCCTCCAGACTGCCAGCTCGCCGCGGGGAGGGGCTGCTCCGGGGCCGGGGCGGGCGGGGAGAGGGGATATGCCCTGCGGACGCAAGCGGGCGGCGCCATCCTGGGGGCGGGGTGGGGCGGGGCGGGGCGGGGCGGGGCGGGGCGGGGCGGGGCGGGGCGGGGCGGGGCCAGCGAGGGCTGGTCTGCCGGCCGGGCCGGGCCGAAGCTGAGCGCTTTCCGATAACGACGCAGACAGATGTCGCCGCTGCTCCCAGCCCGGCCCAGCCCGGCAGCAGGCTGCGCTGAGCTCCCTCCGCCCCGCTGGCAGTGTACAGCGGCACGTACACAGTGGTACGTCGGGTACACATTGTACACACACTGGAAAAACTAACGTGACATGCGTCACGTTTCTATAATTGCTACACTCTCAGGAGAGAACGTTTCTTGCTGCACTCTCTGGGCGATGCCCCTATCCTTTTGCATGGGGAGGAGTGCATCAAGAAACGTTCTCTCCAGAGAGTGCATGATAATGTGTGATACATGTCACACTTGTTTTTCCAGTGCAGCGCCCGGTGTGAAAAAGCAATTCACAAAGACCAGCTCACAACTGAAACTGTATACATTTGTCCGTTGTGGTCGACTCATGCCCCCTGGCCCTGTCCAACCCTCGTGGGGCATATCTCACAGTCATGTGTGCGCGCGCCCAACACACAGTGCTGCGTGCCGAGGGGGGGCACAACTCTGAAGTTTGGTGTACAAGCGTCGTGAACTTTCCCGAATTTTCTTGAATTTTTCTGAATTATTTTAAATTTTTCTGAATTACAAGGTGTGCAAAAATTTCAGAGTTGTTTCCCCCTTTGCTGCAGGACATGTGCGGACACTGAAAAATTTGTATGTAAAATTACGACTTTTTTCGTAACTTGTGGTTTACAAATGGTGTTGTAAATTTACAATCAAAATCGTAAGTTTACGAACGCTTATTTGTGCTCTTTTAAGAATTACAAGTCGATACCAAGTGTCCTTAAAATTTTGTAATTTTACAATTTGATATCGTAATTTTACGACATTTCTCATGGAAAATTTTCCCGTAACTCTTACGAATATTTCTCACAGTGGACTGTAAAAATTAAGTTATCACTTGATGACAATATCAAGGCTTATTTTCCTTACATGGAACCCGTTTTATGACAATGTCATCACTCCCATGTCATCAATTTGTGACGATCGAGTCATCATTGTCAAGTGATGACATTATCACTTTGTGATAAAGTCAAACCAATTTTTACACTGCGCGGGCAGGGCAACTCGCAGTCACGTCGCGGTCCCAGGTAGACCATCAGGCTGGGCTGCAAGACCATAGAGTGCATGTGCAACAGTGGCGCCCACAATCCCTCATTGTACCATTCCTGTATGCCTAAAAATGTACCCTCACTGGAAAAACAAAGGTGCTAAGTCCTACCTTTAAAAGGCACTAACAAAATTTAGTGCCTTTGGAAACGCACTACACTGTTAAAATTTGTGTTGTTCATATACAACACCGGTGTTGTATACTTTCATAGCAATACGTGTTGTTTTAAAACAAACAATTTTGTAATTTTACAACAAGCAAAACTACTCTGAAAAAGACTCGGATGAAAAATTTATGGGATTCTTCCAGATTTGAAACAAAACAGTTGTTACAGTACAAAATTGTTTGTTCAGAAACAACACATATTGCTATGGAAGTTTACAACACAGGATTTGTAATGTTACAACCAGGATTGTACTTAATTTCTACTGTTTCAATAAATAACTCCTTAAATTATACAATATCTTTGGTGTTCGGGCTGAAAACAGCTATCTTGTTAGCAAACAAGAAAAGTCATTAGGGGAAGTACCATCACCTGACAACTATTTTTAACAGTGTAAGATTTAGTGCCCCAGGAAAGGCACTAAATTTTGTTAGTGCCTTTTAAAGGTAGGACTTAGCACCTTTAGCTGACCAGCTGTGTATACTCCATACAAATTAAGTGCCTTTGAAAAGGCACTAAGATTTAGTGCCCCAGGAAAGGCACTAAACTTAGCACTCGGTTTTAGCGCCCCAGGAAAGGCGTTGCTTAGCACCTTTGTTTTTCCGGTGCTACCCTTCTCTTTCTCTTCCTTTCTCTCCCTTTTTTTCCGTCTCCCTTTCTCGCCTCTTTTATGTACCAGTATAGGTCTCTAAAATGTACCTGTATAACTTTGTACCCAAGCACCTGCATGGGTTGAACCATAATGTGTGGGCGCCACTGACGTGCAAGACTTACGACATATTCGTAGTTAAGTTTGTTAGCGACACATGTCGTAATTTTACGAACATGTTGTAATTTTACGATGTTCATAGAATGTCATGAAACATATTTTGCACTTGGAAAAAGTACGTGTTCACAAACAACACAACGATGAGGTTGTATTGAAACGACATGTGTTGTTAACAAACTTAACTACGATTCTGTTGTAGCGTTACAACATGTTGGTAAGAACTTGTTCCTTAATGGACCGATACGGTTGAAATAGAAAGTGATAGAGGGTCTTTGCTCAGTTGGACAAATGAAACAAATGCTTTTGTAAACCAACAACACGGTCGTCACGGGTAGTGTCGTAAACTGACAACTATTTTTATTAACAGTGCACCTGCATGGGTTGAACCATAATGTGTGGGCGCCACTGACGTGCAAGACGCACGCCATACACAAGCACGCCGGACCGGAAGTAAAGCATGTCCCCGGGGGGTCGGCGGGGTCTGAACATCCCCCGAGGGGTATGGGGTACAGCAGGTGCAGGCGGGGTGGGGCGGGGTGGGGCGGGGGGGCGGGGTGGGGCGAGGCGGGGCGGGGCGCGGCGGGACGAGGCGGGGCGGGGCGCCTGTACCAAGACGAGGTGGCCCCGCAGGACCTCGGCAGCGACGCGGTGTGGCGCCTCGGGCCGAGGCGTCGGCGGGGCGCGGGGTTGGTCAGGGGTGGGGGGGCAGCGCCAGAGTGAGGTGGGGCGGGGTGGGGTGGGGTTGAGTGGCTGGGGAGGGAGAGGGGGGGGGGATCCGCTCATATACAGTCGCCTGTCCTGGCCACACAGTTGTTTGGTCAACAATCCCAAACAAAAGGGAACAAAAAGCGAATCGAGTCGCCGTGGCGGGGCGGGGCGGGGCGGGGCGGGGCGGGGCGGGCTCTGGCGCGGTGTAGGGCGGTGCAGCGCGGCCGACTCCAGCGGAGCCACTCCAGTGCACTCCAGCGATAGGTAGGGGGCATCGGCCTCGTCTGGGCGAGACAGGGGCGTGCCGGGCCGGGCCGGGCCGGGCCGGGCGGGGCGGGGCGGGGGAGAAGTCCACAAAACTTTCCTCGCGAGGATGGCGCGGCGCCGAAAGCTATATAATTCCATCCTTCCTCTCGCTCTCGCCATGCCAAAGTACAGTGCAAGAAGGAAAGCCAATGCCAGGATGTGAAAAAGCGATTTGAAACTCGCTCAATTAACGAACACTGTGCGTGTGTGTGTAAAGTAAGTATACACTGTTACTCTAAGTGTTCAACTGCTCAACGCTTGTATGTGTGCAACTTCCAGTCTAGCACGCGCAAGTGAGCATCTCGGCAGTTGCGCACTTGCACGTGCTAGGCTGGAAGTTGCACACATTGAAGTGTTGAGCAGCAGTTGAACACTTGGTTTAACAGTGTATGTGTTATGCTTTGGAAAAGGAGATTAACCCTGTTATTGCCCGCTCCATGACTTTTCAGTAAAATTTATGAAGTTAAAAAGTTATTGCACTCCCGAGTTGTAGGCCTGCTTTTCCTACAACAGTGAGACGAGACGCGACACCGACGCGACGGCAGGAGCCAGTTTTGTTGCAAACAAAACGGACCCTCCAACAAAGGGATGTGTATATGACGACGCAGCGAGCCCGGCCTGCCCCGGCAGGTGAAACTCGACCCTCCCCTTCCCCCGCCCTGTCCTGCCCTGCCCTGCCCTGCCCTGCCCTGCCCTGCCCTGCCCTGCCCTGCCCTGCCCTGCCCTGCCCTGCCCTGTCCTGCCCTGGCAGCTCGTCTCGCCTACGAGTGTATGCTCAGCGCGCGGACAAATACACGGTGACAGACACGCACAGCCTGGCCAGCACGGCCTAGGCACAAAACTAGCACAAAACTGGCACAAAACTGGCACAACCCACCGTGCCCCGCACCACCCCACCCCGACCCGCGCGCAGGCCGTCCCCGCCCCGTACCTCGCCCGTTCATTTCGCCTTTGGGAGCAGCGGAGGTGTCATAGTCCCACAACCCAATCATAAAGCGCGGGGCATAACGACGGGCGAGGCGGGGCGAGGCGGGGCGGGGCGCGGCGGGGCACGGCGGGGCGGGGCGGGGCGTGGAGTGGCGGGTCGCGGCGGGGTGAGGGAGGAGGGGCTCCGTGCCGTATACTGTACACACCTACCCCCGACGCGACGCGTCCAGAGGCTTTGCGCGGCCCCGCCATGGCCCGGCCCCGAGCCTAGCTATTGCAGCTAGCGCCATCGTAAAAACATGGGGCATCACGGCAAAGCCCTCGCAGGGCACACAAACGACCGGCGTGGCATAACAGGCCAGGACAGAGGAGAGAGGACAGAGGAGGAGAGAGGACAGAGGAGGAGAGAGGACAGAGGAGGAGAGAGGACAGGGGAGGAGAGAGGACAGGGGAGGAGAGAGGACAGGGGAGGAGAGAGGACAGAGGAGGAGAGAGGACAGAGGAGGAGAGAGGACAGAGGAGGAGAGAGGACAGAGGAGGAGAGAGGACAGAGGAGGAGAGAGGACAGAGGAGGAGAGAGGACAGAGGAGGAGAGAGGACAGGGGAGGAGAGAGGACAGAGGAGGACAGAGGACCAAGGAGGAGAGAGGATAGATGAGAGACTGTAAAAATACAATCAATACGAACGGTACAAACTGTAATTGTACTTGGGACATTGAACTCGTTGTACGTTACTATTTACAACAAATTTTAACATTTAACATTTATCTCACCCCTTGTGACGAACCTTCCAGGAGCAAAATTTAACACTGACTGTCGAATGTGACGAATTAAAGTTTTACAGTGCACTGCACATGTGCACTGTTGTTAAATTGTGGCATTTACACTTGCGCGTGCTAGACTGGAAGTTGCACACATACAAGTGTTGAGCAGTTGAACACTTAGATTAACAGTGCTGCCTGTGCTATGCCGATCCCCGCCCCCGCCCGCGCCCGCCGGCCTCTGGGCAAGTTCCCGCCGTCCACGAGGACACCCCGCCCCACCCCTCCCTCTGCACCGCGGTGTACCCGGGGCTGGTCCCGCGCCGCCCCGCCCCGCATCCGCCAACCCACATCACAGGGTCAGGGTGGCTTATATAGTTGGCCCCGGCTCTCCTCAGGCTCGCCGGGCGTAAGCGCGATGCTCCGCCGAGCGGTAAAATGACGCAGATTACAAAATAACTCTCCCCCCACTGTTGCCCCGCCCCGCAGTCCTACACTGTTAAACCAAGTGTGCAACTGCTTAACCTCGTTCTTAACACTTGTATATCTGCTACTTCTTTAACACGTTGCATGTCAAGTACGCACTCACCAGTCGTACGCTTGTACACGGAAAAAACTTCGTCCTGGTTTTCAAGCAGCCCCGGAAACCCCGTGTATTTTCTCCATAAGTACTGCTTGTTTTTTCCAAAACTGCTTGGAAACCAAGACGCCGTTTTCCCCGTGTACGTGTTCAACCCGACAGTTGTGCACTTGCAAAGTGTTTAACATGGGAGGTGTTGCACGGGGCATTTGAACACTTGCAAGTGCACAACTGTCGAGTTGAACACGTACAAGCGTACAACCGAGTACAACTGGCGAGTTTGACACTTGCAATTGCACAGCCGCCGAGGTGCACACTTGCACGTGTTAGACTGGAAGTTGCACACATACAAGTGTTGAGCAGTTGCACACTTGGTTCAACAGTGTACCCTACCCTACCCTGCTGACGAGCAGTACAGTGCAGACAATCGCATGCGCTCCGAGCCAATAAAACTGTGAAAGGCACAAACAAAAAGACATCCACCTAGTGGACACACATAGCGACAGGATCGCGGGGAAATGCATCGCCCGCCATGACAACGAGCACTATAGAATCGATCGAGCGTTAAGCACATGCAGTGTCGCGCCTCAGTGCGGGCGGGGCGAGGCGGGGCGAGGCGGGGCGAGGCGGGGCGAGGCGGGGCGAGTCGGGGCGGGGCGGGGCAGGGCGAGGCGGGGCGGGCACTGGGAGCCAACTCTGTGAAGATACGACCACGACACCCGCTCGGGCTGAGGGTTGGACACCAGGCCCCGGTACCAGGGCGGGGTGGGGCGGGGTGGGGCGGGGCGGGGTGGGGTGGGGCGGGGCGGGTCGCCTGCTGGCTGTTGCGGCACGGGCACAACCACCGCCAACCACCACCCACCATAATGAGGTTGCCAGGGCAACCCGCACACCAAACTGAGAGGAACACGGAGACGCACGACCGAGGGGGGAACAACTCACAAATTTTTGTGCAACTCGAAAAGAGAGAAAGAAAATTTCAACAATATTATAAGAATATATATATTTTTTTTTAATTCAGGAAATTTATTTAATTCATGACACTTCAGAAAATTCACGTTATTCCACACCAAAATTGAAAGTTATAGGCGCTGCCGCTCCGGACACGACGCGTGCCCTGCCCTGCGCCTCCACTCGCACCAGTGGGGCTTCTTCCAGCGGCACTGCACCGCGCACGTGTGCGCCGCAAAAAGCAAAAGGCTTCTTATCGACAGGAAAAAAATACCACCTCGCCTACCGCGCTAGCACGTGCATGCACGTGCAGGTACGACAACCTGCCCTTCTCCTTCATGCACAGAAATACACTGCTGTGAAACTAAGTGTTCAACTGTTCAACACTTGCGAGTGCGCAACTTCCATTATAACAGGTGCAAGTGCGCAACTCGGTATTTGTACAGTTGGAAGTGTTTAACTCGCCAGTCGTACACTTGTAAGTGTTTAACTCGACAGTTGTACACTTGCAAGTGTTCAACAAGGGAAATGTTGCACGGGGCAGTTAAACACATGCAAGTGCACATATGTCGAGTTAAACACTTACAAGTGTAAAACTGGCAAGTTTGACACTTGGAATTGCACAAATACCGAGTTGTACACTTGGACGTGTAAGACTGGAAGTTGCACACATTTAAGTGTTGAACAGTTGCACACTTGCTTTAACAGTGTAGACACGTGGTGGGCGGACGCAGGTACGCAGCCTGCAGGCGCGGGAGGAGGGCCCGGCCGGCCTGCCTGCACCGTACAACAATTTAACTTATTTTGATTGCAATTTATTCCCGCCAAAATCCTTTTTTAAAAAAATTATCATTTTGCAAAAAGCAGCACTGATTCGCCACTCGTCGTTTGGCAGTGCGGCGCGGTCCCCGCATTTATCACGTATTCCATCCGTCGCCATGCACGGCGCGGCCCCGGCCCGGCGTGCGCTTCAATCATTCATTCATTCCTTCACTCATTCATTCCTCGCGCAGCGCGCCGCGCCGTCCCGCCAAACCAATGGTTGCAACAGCAGCGCAAGTGTCGAGTGCGCCGCGGCGTGTGGTCTGTGCACTGTCAAAATTAATACTGTAAATTAGCATTTGGTAAATTGTAAATTGTCAAGTTTTTAACTGACTCATGTTGTAGACCAACGACTGTTGTCCGGCAACAACGTCAGCTGTCCAGTAACAACGAAAGTTGTCCAGTGAAAACAAAAGTTATCCAGTGACAACAAAAGTTATCCAGCTACAACAAAAGCTGTCTATTAACAACAATAGTTGTCCTGAAACAACACAGTTCTTATTTTGCCATGAAAACAATTATTGCTGTTTCTCAACAACCTTCGTTGTTCTTGAACAGCATTGCTGTTTAACATTGTCGTTACAAAACAGGTTGTTTTCCAACAAGCTTTTGTTACAGTGTGCATGCAGCGCACTACTCCCAAGCTACAGTGAATCCTGCAGAATCTTAGTGTTTAGTAGTTTGACTGTTTAAAATGCGAAACTAAAGAGTTACAACTGCAGAACTTTACATACATACACTTTAGATACGAGGCCGCCTTTGATCATGCTGCACGCGGCGAACAAAAGCAACGCCAGGGTCACGTTATTGGCTCTCTGACAGTATCGGGGCGGGGATGACGCGAGTCGCTAAAATCACTTTTATCCAGCACCGGTGCCAGTGGTCACGAGTGGGGCGGGGCGGGGCGGGGCGGGGCGGGGCGGGGCGGGGCGGGGTGAGGCGGGGTGAGGCGGGGTGAGGCGGGGTGAGGCGGGGCGGAGCGGGGCGGGGCGGGGCGGGGCGGGGTGAGGCGGGGTGAGGCGAGGTGAGGCGGAGCGGGGCGGGGCTCCGCCACGACAGCACTGCAGGGCCATTCTTTCTCAAATCACCGCAGAGCCCGGATGGTGATGTCGGACTTTTGGTCGGCGGGGTCAAAAACTCACTCAGGGGGTCCAATAGTACCCAAATGTAGCGGGGTTTGGCTGGGAAAAATCTCCTTTGGATTTGGCAAATTTTTCATTTTATGAATTTCAATAAAACTTCCAGAATTTTTTAGATTTTTGAAATTGGCCAGCAAAGGGTCCAGTGGGCATAAATAGCTTCCCCTTGTCTTACTGATTAAGAAAATATATATTTGTAACAAATTTTTTAATTTTCATTGGGATTCTGGGGCTAAAATCTATAAAAATTTTAGTTTTTATTTTTTAACTTTTTTAGCTGGTCCGACGATTTTAATGAAACTTTGCTCAAAGGTACTTATGTATGAGGCCAACATCCCAGAATTTTCTCAACTTTGGCCCGTCACTCCTTCCCTCCATCGGTTTGACATTTCTCCTAATTAGCTCAACAAATTTATCGGTTTTTGGTTTTGTTGAGGTATTTGACTCTGGGAGTGGTAGAATATAGTTGGGGATCACCCCTAGGACCCAAATATCAATGGAAATTTTTTTAAAAAATTTGGTTTGTGAGTTACAGGAGATCATTTTTTGGGGTTCGACCAACACGGATAAAGTTATGAGTGATATGTAATATCCTAAATGAAACACAGTACTGATCTCATTCCAGGCGTTATTAATTCAGTTTTTTATCCTGAATCAAATAACCATTGGTTGGATTGGATCGTGAAAATTTTTTCATAGACCTATTTAGTAGAATACCGTTTGACAACATTTTAACGTTGTCCGACCAAAAGTCCGACATCACCATCCGGGCTCTGCGGTGATTTGAGAAAGAATGGCCCTGCACAAAGGCGGGTGGTGTCGCCGCGGCGCGCAGCGCACAAGATTTGTGTCGACGCCAACGCCACAGTCAGGGACGCCCCGACGCCCCGCCCGCGCCGCGCCACCTTCGTCAAAGCCGCGCGAGTGTGAATGGGATGGTGCCCGCCCCGCCCCGCCCCGCCCCGCCCCGCCCCGCCCCGCCCCGCCCCCGCCCCGCCCCGCCCCGCCCCGCCCCGCCCCGCCCCGCCCCACCGCGACCCGACGCTGCAGCTCCATACCGCCACGAGCAGCCGTGTCTCCCCGAAGTGCCGCCCGCTGTCCCTATCTGCATATTGTGCGCCTTGCCGCGAGGAGCGAGGAGAGGGGGGCGTGGCGGGGCGTGGCGGGGCGTGGCGGGGCGTGGCGGGGCGTGGCGGGGCGTGGCGGGGCTTGGCGGGCACAGCCGACCTGGACTGTGTGTTCTTCCGAGAAGCATAGCAGTGCCCCTCCCCCCCGTCCCCCTAACCCTTCCCTTCCCCCTCCACAGCCCCGCCAGCATCCGGGCTGCACCACGCCACGTCTCGCTCATCCTGCATGGGCTGTGCTGTACAGGAGGGCCCGGCCGCCGTGCACGGGCAGCAGACCCACCAACCACACACGGGAAAAAAGAAAAAAAGTTTCGCTTTTAGAGAGGAAAAGGAGGGTAGTGGTGAGGTTATGAAAATCCGGCGGCAGGATAATATACACATATTCACAAGAGCTGCGCACACTGAGGAATGAGGTGGTGGGGCTCGCGGGGCTCGGGGGAGAGCTACCGGCTACCGGCGGGTGGAGGCGGACAGGGGGCTGCCAGTCGGCAGGGACGCCGCCCCGCCCCGCCCCGCCACGCCCACCCCTTCCAGGGGCATTAGGCAAATCTCATGCAGTCAGGTCCTCTCCGGCGGCCCACCCCCGCCCGTCGCGTCCCGAGGCGTCACACCGCTGCTGCGGCGCGCCATACACGCTTACTGGAATCCCATACAGCACACTAGTGCGAGTGAGTGCGAAATTCCATTCGTACCGGGCGTTTCATAAAAGACGCAGGTTTGGGCGGGTTTGCCTACCCAAGGGGCTATGGCGCCTTACGGGGAGATCGGGTAGGCAAACCCGCACGCACCTGCGTCTTTCATGAAAACGCCCGCGGTACACTTGAAAACGCAGAAGTGTGAATTTTCTTGGGAATTTCACCCATGTAAACAGTCCATACGTGTCCGGATAAAAATTCACACATCTACAAGAGTGTGCAATGTCTACAACGAAAAAACCTTGCGAACCATTTTGTGGCGCTGCTTTGTAATTGCGTGTACCAATTGCGAGCGATTTTCTTTTGTATTGCGAACAAATTTTACGAACAGTTTACGAAGCAGCCAAATCCTTCGCAATCCGAACAAATTGCTTGCAAGGAAGTATCAGTGTGACACACTTGCGTTTCCAATACACGGCCCGGCCCGGCCGGCCGCAGCTTCCCGCGACACATGCTCGTCCACACACTGGAAATCCAAGTGTACGAATGTCGCTCACTTGTAGGTGAGCAAATGACTATTCACCACATGGTCATTCGCTCACCTACAAGTGAGCGAATAGTCATTTGCTCACCTACAAGTGAGTGAATTTATTCGCTCATCTACAAGTGAGCGACATTCGTACACTTGGAGTTCCAGTGCACGTCACACACGGACAAGGACACCGCACGCGCGCGCCAGAGATAACTACAGGACAAGCTTGCTCAGCCGGCCCAGCCAACGCTTTTCACTCGAGACGTCGTCGGTTTTGGCACCGCTGCCACTTGTCAGACGCACTTGTGACAAATGGGGCCATCAGCTGAAGCGTAAGAAACAGTAGGACCCCATCAGGATATTGCCAGACGAAAAAAAATGAGCCATTACCCGGCGCGGGCGAGGCGAGGAGTACCGCTCATAGTTTCGGTACCGCCCCCACCCCCTTTCTCTCATCGAATCGACAGCGACAACCTTTCATTTCCCCATTAGAGTGCGGTGCACCCCGCCGCGCCCCACGCCACCCCGCCCCACCCCGCCCCGCCCCGCCCCACCCCGCCCCGCCCCGCCCCCGCCCACCTCCTGCGCTAGCCGGGCCGGGGCCCAGCCCAGGTCGTCTGACGGCTGTGTGGGTTTAGTACGGAGGGAAAATGAGAAACAAACTACACACCGCTCATCTCTGTTTTGATTGCTTTTCGGTGCTGCCCTACGGCATGGCATAGCAGGGAATTGCGGGGGGGGTGAAGAGGGTGCGGAGTGGAAAGGGGGGGGGGGGTCGAGTGGAAGGACAAGGACCGCGACCGAGGCAAGGGTAGGGGGGGGGGGGGCACAGGCGGGCACAGGCGGGCACAGGCGGGCACAGGCGGGCACAGGCGGGCACAGGCGGGCACAGGCGGGCACAGGCGGGCACAGGCGGGCACAGGCGGGCACAGGCGGGCACAGGCGGGCACAGGCGGGCACAGGCGGGCACAGGCGGGCACAGGGGGGCACAGGAGGCAGGCACAGGAGGCAGGCACAGGAGGCAGGCACAGGAGGCAGGCACAGGCGGGCACAGGCGGGCACAGGCGGGCGCAGCGTGGCGCACCGATACCAATAAAAGTTTGGTCCAGCGGTAGCACGGCACGGTCCCCGGCGGGCCGGCCCGACTGGCCGTGCGGAGGCGGGGAGAGCAGGGGCCTGAGGGACCTGACCAGCGGGGCTGGCGCGGCGTTATACAGACACTACTCTGTCAGTACAAATGTGGACAATGTATACTTTAAATAAAGTATAAATGAAATGTATACTCTAAGTAATGTATATACATGCCATGTATATGTAAGTGTGTACGTGCGCCCATGTATACAATCAGCAATGTATACATACCCATGTACACTTTGAAAGATGTTTGCATGGTCATGTACACATGTATTGAAGTATACATGGTGATTTATTAAAGTGTACACGGCGTGTATACTTTATTAAAAGTGTCCAATGTAGACATTTGTGATGACAGACTATAAAGAGAACGGGACCGCGCCGCAAACCGGCACTCGCGTCGCGGTGCAGGCCCCCGCCATGAGCCCGCTAGGCAACACCGCCGCGCGCGTGCGCAGGGGTTGCCTAGCGGGCAGGCGCGCTGCTCCAGGGGCCTGGGGCGGCGGCGGCAGGGCGGCAGCAGCAGCAGCGGCCGGCCTATGCGATCAGCACTAGTCAGTCCCGTGACGTGAGCTCGATGTGAGAGAACCCCTGGTGTGTATCTATCTAGCCTGGGCAGGCTACACGATGAGACGCTCTCCGGGAAGCGCCTGCCTGACTCGGCCAAGACCAGCCAGCAGCCCACCCCGCCCACGCTACGCCCAAGCAAGCGGCCCACCTGCCGACTAGCCTGGCGCGGCCTGCAGCCTGCAGCCCAGGGCGGGGGCGGGGGGCGGGCGGGGGCGGGGGCGGGGGCGGGGGCGGGGGCGGGGGGCGGGCGGTCCCCGGCGGGGCGGGCGCGGCGCAGCACAGACTCACGGGCTCGCGCAGCAGCCGAGCCGCGGCAAACGCGATGAAAAACTCGGAAAAACTCTTTCTAATCGCGGAAGCATTCCCCACCCCCCCTCCTCCTTCTCCTCCCAAGATTGATGAAGCAGACTGCGCGGCTGCGGCCAGGGCGGCAGGGCGGTGCAGGCGTTGAGGCCATCTGGCGGGGGGCGGGGTCCTCGCCTCGCCGACCCTCTACACCTCCGTCTGCACCACCACCTCCCTCCTACCGGGGCAGGGCGGGGCGGGGCGGGGCGGGGCGGGGCGGGGCGGGGTGGGGTGAGGTGGGGTGAGGTGGGGTGAGGTGGGGTGAGGTGGGCCACACACTAAACCCTTATGCACTTTGTTGTGCATAAGCCTTGCAGGATTTTACGCAACCATAACTATGCACAATTTTTTGTGCATAACTATGCTTAGTTTCCGTCGTGCACAAATTTGTGCATAATTATGTACAATGTGTGCATAGTTATGCATAGTTATGCATAAAAATTTGTGCATAACTATGGTTGTATAAAATCGTGCATAACGATGCCAAAATCATGCATAAGGGTTTAGTGTGCACGCTCCGCCTGCCTAGGGGCGAACCAAGGCCAGGCCGAGGTATGCTTATCACCCCTGGAGACAGCACTGTTAAACCAAGTGTGCGCAACTGTTCAACACTTGAATGTGTGCAACTTCCAGTCTTACACGTCAAAGTGTACAACTCGGTATTTGTGCAATTCCAAGTGTCAAACTTGCCAGTTGTACACTTGTGAGTGTTTAACTCAACATTTGTGCACTTGCATGTGTTCAACTGCCCCGTGCAACATTTCCCTTGTCGAACACTTGCAAGTTTACAACTATCGAGTTAAACACTTGCAATTGTACGACTGGCGAGTTTGGCACTTCCCATTGCACAATGGCGAGTTGCGCACTTGCACCTGTTATACTGGAAGTTGCACACCTACAAGTGTTGGACAGTTGAACACTTGGTTTCACAGTGAGACAGGCAGCCTGCTGCAGCCGCCCGCCGCCCGTCAGAGCGGGACCGGACACAACCGCCCTTGTTCGAGCGAGCGCTCGTTTTCCCTTCCGTATTCCTGCAAGCAGCGGGCCGGCATAACCTATGCAGTCAGGTTACCCCGGGTTACCCGCACGGAAAACTTTGTGAGAGGCACGAACCATACGCGGCACTCGGCTAGACCCATTCATCTGAGAGAAGGACGAAGCCGGGCGGGACAGGACGGGGCGGGGCGGGGCGGGGCGGGGCGGGGCGGGGCGGGGTACCCCAACTGCAGGCATGCATCACGACGCTAATCGCTCGGCTGGCCATGCGGTGCGAGACATCCTCGGGACAGCTGCACTCGTGTGGAGGCGAGGGACGGCCGGGGCCGGGGCTGAGCGCACCGCAAAAAGTGTCATTCAGCGTAGCCCGCCCACTCTTGTCCTCCTGCCCTGCCCCGCCCCGCCCCGCCCCGCCCCACCTCTGACCAGGTCAGCGCAATCCTCTTCCCCGACGCACGTCCTTGACCAAGGACTCGGCACGCACGTGCACTGTGCACGCGAGGTACGTCCCCCGTCCCTTACGACTCCACGTGCCGGGGGAAGGGGGGGGGGGGGGGCAAGTATCCGTGACGTTTGTACTTGACGCCGCCCTCTCGGCAACCATACGTATTTGTGGCATGACAGGAACCCGCGGGAGAAGAGTATTATTGTTTCCTTTCCCCTCCAAAAAATAAAGCATCCCTCCTCCCCCCCTCCTCATACCCGGCAGGGCTAGGTCGCGTGCGGGGAGCCAGCCTGGACCCCCAGACCACTATACTTGGAGCCGCTCCGCTCCACTCCCGCTCCTGTACAGTTCAGCAGCACCAGCAGCCGTGTCGGCACGCGAGCTGGGAGAGGAGAGGCCGGGACCAACTGGGAGCGGGCGAGAGAGAGACGAGAGAGAGGAAGAGACAGGGGAGAGAGACGAGAGAGAGAGAGAGAGAGAGAGAGAGAGAGAGAGAGAGAGAGAGAGAGAGAGAGAGAGAGAGAGAGATAGAGAGAGAGAGAGAGAGAGAGAGAGAGAGAGAGAGAGAGAGAGAGAGCGAGAGAGAGAGAGAGAGAGAGATGAGAGAGAGAGAGAGAGAGAGAGAGAGAGAGAGAGAGAGAGAGAGAGAGAGAGAGAGAGAGAGAGAGAGAGAGAGAGAGAGAGAGAGAGAGAGAGAGAGAGAGAGAGAGAGAGAGAGAGAGAGAGAGAGAGAGAGAGAGAGAGAGAGAGAGAGAGAGAGAGAGAGAGAGAGAGAGAGAGAGAGAGAGAGAGAGAGAGAGAGAGAGAGAGAGAGAGAGAGAGAGAGAGAGAGAGAGAGAGAGAGAGAGAGAGAGAGAGAGAGAGAGAGAGAGAGAGAGAGAGAGAGAGAGAGAGAGAGAGAGAGAGAGAGAGAGAGAGAGAGAGAGAGAGAGAGAGAGAGAGAGAGAGAGAGAGAGAGAGACGAGAGAGAGAGAGACGAGAGAGAGGAAGAGAGAGAGAGAGAGAGAGAGAGAGAGAGCCGCAAGGTCGCACGTGATGCCACAGACACGGGGACAAGCTGGGCACGGGGCACGGGGAGACTGGGGACTGCGTTGGAAGGGACAGGCATTGCAGATACACTATTCGGCAGCTTCACAAGAAAAACAAAGGTGCTAAAGCACTTGTGCCTTTACAGGGGCACACTCTGAAAATATAACTTGCACGACAGTTTTAAGCTGCAAAACTCAAGTCTTTGCTGTTTTGTAGTTCTAGCCACAAGACTTTTCAGTCTCACAGTCTAACAGTCTTACGGTTTAAACTATCATGTCGTGCAACAGTTACATTTGCAGAGCAAACACCCTCTAAAGACGCGATTTTAAGCACGTTGCTTGCATTTACAAAGGCATGAGTGTGAAAAATCGTGAGAACAGTGGCCACCCCTTTTGTGGTGTTATGAACCTATGTTTTCGTTGGGTAGGTGGGGTTCAGGCGGCCAGTACCAGTGGTGTGATGGAGGCATAGGCATGCAGCCTCAATCACTCGTCCAGGCGCCCTCACCTTCGGTCAAACGGCCAAATCAAGCGGGTCCGAAGCCTCGGGCCGGGCCGGGCCGGACCCACACCTTAATTGAAGGCCTTGTCTGTGAGTTGCGCCCTGGCCCGCCGGGACAGGCCGGGGCTGAGTCCATCTCTTGTCTCTCCGCCGCGCCGCCCCACGTTTGACGGAGCTAAGTCGAACCGCCACGCGGGGCGGGGCGGGGCAAGGCGGGGCGGGGCGGGCACCAGGGCGTAGGGCAGGACAAGACAAGGTGCACCCCCCCTGGCTAACTCTAGCCTCCCAACCTGAGCTCTATTGCTGAGAAACGAAGTGGGGCGAGGCGAGGCGAGGCGAGGCGAGGCGAGGTGGGGCGGAGCGGGGCGGGGCGGGGCGGGGCGGGGCGGGGCGGGGCGGGGCGGGGCGGGGCGGTCACGTCGGATCATCTCGGTTGATCCGGGCGGCCTGTGTCCGTGCGAGGGGCGCGCCGGGCCGGGACAGAGGCCGGCGGCGCGGCACGGCACAGCACAGCCCTTGTTCCGACAGGGTAATCCCGTGTAGCAGACGACAAAGGCTTGACGATGCGGAGGGGGAGCGGGGCCCGGCCCGGCCCGGCCGCCCCCTGCGGGGCGCAATGGGGTGCAAAAGGGGCGGGGGACGTGCAGGTGCAGGCTGACTGATGAGGGGTGCGAGGACGGGGTGGGGTGGGGTGGGGGAAGGCGGGGCGGGGCGGGGCGAAGATACAAAGGCGGGGGAGAGGCGTAGTCGGCGAGGGCTACTGGGCTGGAGTCGTGGCCACCCTTTGTTCCGTCCACACAAGGCCGAGCGAAGCGAGCCCCGAGCCCGGCAGCGTTCGCGGAATGCCGGCCGGGCACAGCCGGGCGCCCCGTGAATTTCGCGCAACGCATTCACAGTGCGGGTCCGGGGTGCTGGCCGGGGGGGGGACGGGGCGGGGCGGGGCGGGGCGGGGCGGGGCGGGGCGGGGCGGGGCGGGGCGGGGCGGGGCCGCGATTAGAGGCAGAGCAGCGCGGTGTGGTGTGGTGGACCACAGCCCCGACCAGCCGCGCACAGTGTCCGGACCGGTCGGGCCCGCACAACACAACGAGCAGTACTCGCCGGTCACACGAGCAGAGACGGCAAAGTCATGCCACGTAACTAGACACTGAAACAGGGCGTAGCAAGAGAGAGAAATTTGTAAGCCTCGTGTTCGTTTTTTATTTATTTTTCTTTCTGTCTATTTGGTTCCATCGCCCTTCTGCCCTTGCGCTAGACTGATTTCTTTCTCCAGGGGGGGTCAAGGGAGATTTACCTGGAAATGCCAACGACGAGGAGGGCCGCAGGGCCAGGGCAGGGCGGCCAGGGCCCTTAGGAGCGTCCTCATCGACCCGAAGGACACGCGGGGCGGGCGTAGCGCCGGCGCGCCCGCCCACTATAAAGCTCAAAGCCGGCAGATTTTTCAGAGGACAATTAATTAAGAGGTCCTCAGCTCTGCTCGGGTCGCTCCAACCTGAGCCCCCCAAACGCGTCCCCACCGCCATCCACCCACCCTCCACCTCCACCCCCAACTATCAATTAGCAGAGCATACAATGGCCCCCGTCACAATGAGGGGTGGCAAGGCGGAGGACGGGCTCGGCTGAGTGTAAACACCCCCGTAAGGAGACGCAGTCGAGACGTCTGGAGGAAGGAAGAAAAGTAAGGGTCCTAAAGAGGGACGGGGAAGCGTCAAGGTAAAGGGTGTCTTGTCGGGTGCTGTACATCCCTCGTCAGTTCCAAGCTAGCCTACATATACCGACGTCATGGCCTCTGGCAACAACAACTAAATACCCGTGGTACAGTACTGCATGATGAGAAAATTGGGAGACGAAATGTTGCTTATCTAAATTTGCAACTTGGCGGCGGTTAAGGTCCAGCCGAGGGGTAAACGACTCAAGGTTTCAGCGGGTTTCAGAGGCAGGTTACCGAGATAGCCCGGATAACCTCGAATACCCCTCGCATAACCTTTGATTTCCATTCAAAAATTGCCTAAATTACCCATTATTTGGCCTAAATTTCGACGGATTACCATTGCTAGTCCGACCGGGCCGAGTCGGCCGCACAACTTGAGTCCCCTCGGGTCCGGCCTCAGAGCGCGGCAACAGTACAAGGACCAGTGTTGCCAGATAGGTAGGCAAAACGCACGCACCTGTGTGAGGCAGACCGGTATCTCCGCCTGCCCACTAGGCAAACTCTCCACACATGAGAGTACCGAGTGTTTCTTTGAATGCGCAACAGTGTTGCGGGATTGCATACTCTCCAGCGCTGCAGGGGCCATGGCGCCTTACGGGCGAATGGGGTAGGCAAACCCGCAACACTGGTACGCATTCAAAGAAACACCCGGTACATTTTGCCAAGTAGATACAGGGCAAAAGGGCGATTCCCACCCCCCTCTTCCCTCGGTCAGCTCGGCTACGCTCGCCTGAAAGGTAGGCAAAATGAGATGAAAACACCAGTATGTAGGCAACCCACAGCACATCGCCACTCCCGTCAGCCCTACTTGAAACCGCGCCTGAGTAGGCAGGCGGAGGAGATACCCGTCTGCCTAACACAGGTACGTGCTTACGATATGTTGCCTACTTATCAGGCAACTCTGACTGACAGTGACATTCGCTCTAAGGCCGTCCCGTTCCTGAGGCGGCCCACAACGTCACCACCACAGGCGCGGTTTTAAGTCCGACTGACGGGAGGGGCGATGTGCTGTGAGTTGCCTACGTACAGGGTTTTTTTTCAATCCATTTTGCCTACTTTTCAGGCCGTTTTCAGACCTGACGGGGCAACCCCTTCAACTTCAACTTGGGTTATAGCGACGGCAGTTCATTGTGAACTGAAGACACCAATTACTTTGGCAAGAGCCGCCAGTCCGTGAACGGACCATCCCCGAGACCAGCTATTGCTCAAGTCTCCCCCTTATACCGAGCCTGCACCACCACTGCACTAGTGTCTGCCGAGGCACCGAGACGCGGTGAGCGCCACTCACTCACGCCCACCCGATCCCCGTCCCGTCCCCCCTCACCGCGCCGAGTTCCCCGAATAATATACCTGCTCAGCTGGCGCCGCTGCTGCTGCTGCTGCTGCTGCTGCGGGGATGCCTCCCGCGCGCCCGCTGCTGCTGCTGCTGCTGCTGCCGCAGCTGTCACCGCGGCCGCGGCGAAGGCGAAGAATGTGAGTCTGGCCCAGGCAGGGCAGGCTCCGCAGGCTGCTGCAGCTGAGGGCGACCATAACCTCAAAGCCGTCCGCTGGCCGTCGCCGTCACTGAGGTCCTCGGCGCGGAGCGGGCGCGTCCCGCGCGTCCGGGAGCACGGGCACGAGCCCCGGAGTCCATCCCGCAGTGCCAGGCCGACCCGGAGCCCACCGGCCTCTCCGCAATTCAGCAAGACAAATAAAAACTGGCGCCCCCGTCTCTCGTCACCGCCGCAGCAGAACTTGTTTCGGGCGACTCTGGGCGGCCGTCCAGCCTCTCAGCGCGCTCAGAGCTGATCCGGTCGCGGCGTTGTCGGGCACGGGCATCGGCCCCCCCGTCTGCGCTAAAACTATCGCCAAGTGGAACAAAAACAAAAACAAACACACTCGGGGCGCGCGGGCAGCCTGCGCGGGGGCCGCCTCCGTGTGTCTCTCTCGGCCGTCAGCCGATCACTGAATGGCGGCGCGCGCCGCGAGAGAGCGCTGCGGAGGGGAGGGGAGGGGAGGGGGTGCGGGGGCGGAGCGCGCAGCGCAGCGGCTCGACACGGCGCGGCCACGTGCTCGGGGTCGGGGGGAGGGGGCGGCTAGAGCGGCGCGGAGGAGCGCCAGGATTCGAGCGCGGCCGGGATCAAGACGGGCCGGGCCGGGCGGGGCTCGAAGTCTAAGTCCCGCACGTAGCCGGGAACAGATGATCCAAGTCGGGCGGCATTGTGAGAATGGGCTGTTTCGTTGCTTGGAAAAGAGAAAGACAAGAAGCACACAACTTTCGTCGCCTGACGGAACTTCCGCTGCCCCTCTTCTTTGCCCCCCAGGGGACGGAACTTCTTGTCTTTATCTTTTCCAAGCAGCTGAATAGCCTATTAAGCGTCCACCCACAATGCGATTCCGGCCGGACACGACGATACTTCTGTTTTTGTAAAACGTTTATGCCCATTTTCATCGACTACCGTCGCACATCTACATAATTATCTAGGCACGCGAAACATGTTTCGCCCTTAGCGGCCCTGCCCGGCAGCGCTTCTCTTGGGGTCTGGACCCGCACTCTAATTAGCTCACGAGTGTCCTAACCGTGAGTGACAGTGAATTTTGTGCAAGCCTAAGGTATGGACGAAACATCTAGGTACGTACGGTATGGAGAAAATACGAAATTTTCTCCGTAACCTATGGATAAGGTTGTGTTTGTAAGATAGACAAATTCCCTGTAACACGAACAGTTTTCATTCGTATTACAGTGGATTTTTGTCCATACCGTACGCTTGCACAAATTCACTGTGACTTAGGGTTAGCATATCTGTAAGCAAAAATGAGAGTGCAACCCGCCAGACCCCGCCGTACTGCGCCGGAGGATACATCCCCATGTCGGCAAGGCCTCTCCGCGCCTGCCGTCGAAGTCGAAGGCGAAGTCTCGGACCCTCCTACAGCTCCTTGCTGGACTGCACTGGTTTGTTATTTTTTTGCCACGCTGACGCTGAGAATGCATTCGGCTGAGGCTTGCAGGTTTGTCGCGTCGCCAGGCCTGCGCGCCGGGCTTTTCCACGGAGAAGAAAGGCGAGGGAAACAGGAGGAAGGAGAGCCGGCCGGCAGGGCGGCAGGGACTGCACGGTCGACTGGCGACGCGACGCGGAGGGCCAGACGGGACGGAGGGAGGGCTGACCTTCAGGCGACAAGGCGACAATTTGCTTATTCGACACGCGCATTCTCTGATTTCCGTCGCCATCGGGGATTTGTGCGGTGTGAGAGAGACGGAATTTTTTTGTAAAAGAAAAAGGGCGAAGAAATTGAAAGGAAGTAAGAGGAAGGCACTGTTAGAAAGACCGACGGGAAAATGCCCCAGTACGTCCTGTTAAGTTGTCACATATTATCGCCAGTAATTTACTCTAACTCTACTCTACTCTAACGGTCTAAAACGTAAAGGTTTGGACTGTACTTCACTATGCGGGCTTGGTCTCAATTTCAACTTTAAAGCAAATTACAAAGTTACAGTACGTCCTGTATAGATTCGACCGTGAGTGTGGAAAAAAATCTTTTTTTTATAATGTAAAAAGTTCCAAGTTTAAGTCCGTCTAATAATCACGATAAACTTTTCAAGTTCCTTTCCTGAATCAACAAGTCGGGCATTAACAGGAGTAGATGTATACAGTTAAGTTACGGGTTTTGAGCAGGTATAGCCCCAAGATAAAATGGAAATAATAATTAAATTCGATGATATTTTGACATGGGTTGTAAGGATCTTATTCAAGAATCCGCTTCGAGACACAGCGGCGGGGATGGGCACAATACACATCATTCGCGCATCCAGTCCTATTCATTAATGTGGGTCAGATTATTGGCCCCGCTTGCGCAGGGCACACAAAAAATTAGTCGTTAGACTCATCATGTGTCCCCCTCCACGGAAATCTTTAGTAAAAGGCGAAAGATTTGTGCGATCTGAAGGGAGACCAGAGTAATTATATGACGTTCGCCACGACCATCTGATACCTCCGGGGATGTGAAACCTCAGCGCGCAGAGCAGGCCGGCAAGCGAGGGTGGCTCCATCCCGCGGAGCGGGAACGAAACAAGAGACAATTCGGCATGTCCTGCATAGGCATACAGCACTCAAGTTCTTGATTTACACAAATTTTAACATGCATGGCCATTCTTTCCCACCAAGAAACGGGAAAATCCTGATCTGTCTGCCCCTAGAAAGTAGGCAAATTAGTCAGGCGGACCTGAATGACGAACACGAGATTGGACATGGGGCTCTCCCGGCATTGATGGTACGAAACTTTGGCTTTGGTTTTAAAGTGAATAATATCCTTTTCTTAGGGATAGCTCGTTGGGCTTTGGTGTGTAAGAAGGTTTCCCCGGAAAGTAGTCGTATCCCTAACTCAGGTTCTGAAAGTAACCTGCCAGCCTAGCTCAAATATCACAATCAAGTGGTTTTCCCGTTTGAGGATGTAGAATGGAATTATTCCGGGACAGCGCGAACGCAGTCCCGACTATCAAAAATTATACGCCCGAGGTATCTACGTTTGAGATACTCGCAGAGGTCAACAGCGTCGAAGTGCAATGACGTCGTCTCGCCCTGGGGGAACCGCCTTCATGATCACGGTTAACCCCTGCGCCAGGTAAGTATGAGTTGGAAGTGTAGAGGTGACCACATATCGAACCCTCACGGTCTGAACATGCTGGGTGTCTACATTCAGTGAACTTAAAATACCCAGAGGGGCAAGGAGGCTGTTCACGATATTAATTGTATGGTGATGGAGAAAATGCCTGACAAAATTTGCGACCCCTTGCTGCAACAGTGTTCGAATTGATTGTAAACATTAAAATATTTGTGCGGGCAGAACAGCGATAGCCTGCCACGCCATCTGCTGGGGGGTGCGAATACTGCGTCCGGACTATATCCAGGAGATCAGTTCAGTCCCAAGTTATTTTTCTGGCCCAATAAATACATAAACTGTATCTTTTAAAAGACAGATTTTAAAAGCTGGTACTTATATCAGTTTCGGGACAGTGTGAGCGGGATTAGTGGGTCCCCTTGGGAAAATCCCACTGCACTACTTCCTAAAAGCATGGCGTTTGGTACACTTGTAGATGGGTACCTTAGGGTCGATTTGCGAAGGGTAGGCAATCGATTCGTCCCTTAGGGCCTAAATGGCGGCCATTTTCCCAAGTTTTTTGTGATTTACATCAAAACTGCCCAGAAAAATGAGAATCAGACTAAAATTTCAAAAAAAATAGTTTTTGCAAAAAAAATTATTTTGGGGGTTAAAAATTTGAATTTCGGGTTCGGAGACCGCGTAAATGAATTCTACGGGTCTCGAATAGTGGGAAAGCATCCCAAGCTCGCTGAAATCGTAAAACTGACTCTGTTGTGGCAGGCCACAAGGGCCTAAGTAGCAATTTGGCGGCCATCTTGGGAAAATGGCCGCCATTTAGGCCCTAAGGGACGAATCGATTGCCTACCCTTTCGACCTAAGGTGCCCATCTACAGTACCAAACGCCATGCTTTTAGGAAGCAGTGCAGTGGGATTTTCCCAAGGGGACCCACTAATCCCGCTCACACTGTCCCGAAACTGATATAAGTATCAGCTTTTAAAATCTGTCTTTTAAAAGATACAGTTTATGTATTTATTGGGCCCGAAAAATAACTTGGGACTGAACTGATCTCCTGGATAGAGTCCGGACGCAGTATTCCCACCCCCCAGCAGATGGCGTGGCAGGCTATCGCTGTTCTGCCCGCACAAATATTTTAATGTTTAAAATCAATTCGAACACTGTTGCAGCAAGGGGTTGCAAATTTTGTCAGGCATTTTCTCCATCACCATACAATTAATATCGTGATCAGCCTCCTTGCCCCTCTGGATATTTTAAGTTTACTGAAGGTAGACACCCAGCATGTTCAGACCGTGAGGGTTCGATATGTCGTCTCCTCTACAGTTTCAACTCATACTTACCTGGCGCAGGGGTTAACCGTGATCATGAAGGCGGTTCCCCCAGGGCGAGGCCTTTCCATTGCACTTCGGTTGGGCTGACCTCTGCGAGTATCCCAAATGTGGATACCTCGGGCGTATAATTTTTGATAGTCGGGACTGCGTTCGCGCTGTCCCGGAATAATTCCATCCCACTTTTTCCTTATTTGGGGAAGCCACTTGATTGTGATATCTATGTGAAGCTGGCAGGTTACTGTCAGAACCTGAGTTAGGGATATGACTACTTTCCGGGGAAACCTTCTTACACACCAAAGCCCAACGAGCTATCCCTAAGACAAGGATATTATTCACTTTAAAATCAAAGCCAAAGTTTCGTACCATCAATGCCGGGAGAGCCCCATGTCCAATCTCGTGTTCGTCATTCAGGTACGCCTGACTAATTTGCCTACTTTCTAGGGGCAGACAGATCAGGATTTTCCCGTTTCTTGGTGGGAAAGAATGGCCATGCATGTTAAAATTTGTGTAAATCAAGAACTTGAGTGCTGTATGCCTATGCAGGACATGCCGAATTGTCTCTTGTTTCGTTCCCGCTCCGCGGGATGGAGCCACCCTCGCTTGCCGGCCTGCTCTGCGCGCTGGGGTTTCACATCCCCGGAGGTATCAGATGGTCGTGGCGAACATTTATGAATTACTCTGGTCTCCCTTCAGATCGTATAAATCTTTCGCCTTTTACTAAAGATTTCCGTGGAGGGGGACACTTGATGAGTCTAACGACCAATTTTTTGTGTGCCCTGCGCAAGCGGGGCCAATAATCTCTCCTGCATTAATGAATAGGACTGAATGTGCTGATGATGTGTACTGTGCCCATCCCCGCGGCTGTGTCTTGAAGGGGATTCTACATGCGTTTTGAATAAGATACAACCCATGTCAAAATATCATCGAATTTAATTATTATTTCCATTTTATCTTGGGGCTATACCTGCTCAAAACCCGTACCTTAACTGTATACATCTACTCCTGTTAATGCCCGACTTGTTGAGTCAGCAAAGGAACTTGAAAAGTTTATCGTGATTATTAGACGGACTTAAACTTGGAACTTTTTACCTTATAAACAAACGATTTTTTTCCACACTCACGGTCGAATCTATACAGGACGTACTGTAACTTTGTAATTTGCTTTAAAGTTGAAATTGAGACCAAGCCCGCATAGTGAAGTACAGTCCAAACCTTTACGTTTTAGACCGTACGGAAAAATTACAGTCCAGACCGTAGGCGAACCCGAAGTAGGTACGGTATTTTTCACAGTGGGGATGCGGGATACGCCGCGTTCATTCACACAGAGACTATAAAACATAAAAATAAAATTTTCAAGAAATAATCATAATAGCCCGCTCCTTTCCTGGACTGCCAGCAAATGCGTTTAACAGTTGCACAGTTAGCGGTCCTGGACGTTCTGCACTGTGAAATGCTTGCAAGGAATTGGTTCGTATTGCAAACTAATTTCTTTGCTAGCTGCAAAGGGTTTTGAAGCACACACTAAATTGCAATGGACTTTTATTGTCCACTGCAAGATTCAATTTTAAGCACATCTTGACAGGACGCAATATTGCGACTTGCAAATAACAAATTGGCATCTAATCAATGGACAAAATAAATATTTGTCCATAATCATGATGCAAATTTGCCACTTGTAATTCGCAAAATTGCGTCTTGTCAAGATGTGCTTAAAATTGCATCTTGCAGTGGACAATAAATGTCCATTGCAATTTAGTGTGCAGTGTATTACGAACTACTTCTGCGTAAGCTTACGAACTAATTCTTTGCAATACAAGCAAATAGTTTGTAAGAATTCTAGTAGCTTGCGAAGAAGTATTCTTTGCAATACGAACACATTCTTCGTAATACGAATATAAAAAATTCTTCGCAACGTTGCAAAGAATTTAGTTTGCAAGCATTTTACAGTGTGGACGGGCGGCAGGCACGGTGGTGGGTCTCCACCGTCGTCTGGTCTGAGGCAACGCCACCGCCTTTCCGGGAACACCTCCTTCAGAGCGAATGCCAGAAAACTAGGGCGGCGGCGCCGGCACCTGGAGTATTAGCGGCGCCACGCCGGCCGGCCGGCCTGCCTGCCGACGCTCGAGGTGACGCCCACGCCCCGCGCACCCTACCGCGCCCCGCCCCCAGCGTGTTTTCACGCCTCTGTCACCTCACCGGGGGGGGGGGGGGGGGGGGGGCACCTTGTGGGGCGGAAAATATGGAGGTTTCCTTTTCCTTCTCTTTTTTGCTCCGGAAATGGAATCTTCGAAGCGACGCGACGCCTGCCGCTCAACTATCCGCCCCGCAGGAGAGAGAGGACCCTACCCCGGGCCCGGGAGAAATGGCAAGGCAAGGCGGGGCGGGGCAGGGCGGGGCAGGCCAGGGCGGGGTGGGGCGGGGCGGGGCAGGCCAGGGCGGGGTGGGGCGGGGCGGGGCGGGGCGCTCATTGGCACGGGGGTGTAGTAGAGGGAGGATCCGGGCGGGGCGCAACATGACTCTCCCTTGATTCTAATCTTACAAGGGGCGGAAATCTGTTTAAGATGATGTAGCGGCGGGTTTAGCGAGGAGGATGGCTGCTAGATGGGTCGACGTCACGTAAATTTCCTAGTTTTTCTAGTTTACCCTTCCACACAATGTTTCCTAATCCCCTTATATCATGCTAACAAAAAGATGAGTGCAGAACCAGTGAAAAATTTAGTGTGTACAGGTTTTTAGAAAATTATCAAAACACTTTTGGCAAATTTATCATAAATTTCAGTATACAATTACTGTTGTTGGCAGGCGGCATTGTAAAAGTTCAAAACGCGTTATGTCGCCATGTTTTCAGAGGAAGAGTCTTTAGTGGCGAGTACTTATTGTTACTGCCCGGCTGCTGCAAGACGTGTCTGCTGCTGTAGGGCGGCTGTCGTGGCACGTGGCAACCAGGGGTGCTCCACGCCACTCAGTGCCCCGCCCCCGCTCCCGGCCCGCCCCCCGCCCCCGGCCCCGCCCCCGCCACGTTACGTTATCACGCCTCCCCCCCCTAACCCCGTCCCCGTCCGCAGCCCATCTATCTTCTCTTTGCGACAACACTGTAAACGCCCGTCTCTCATGCCGGCGGGTGGGGCCAGACCGGACTGGCCAGGGGGGCGCGACGCGACGCAACGCGAGGGCTCTGCAGGGTGATTCCGAACAGCGTTTAGAAGTGTCCTCTCTCTTGCTCCTTTTGGCCGCGCCGCATGAGTGAGACAAGGACGGAGAGACGAAACCACTGTGCGGAATCAGCCTGTGCTGCGCACCGACCATGGATGGCCCGGGCCGACGACGCAGCTCGCTGGCCCGGCCCGGCCCGGCCCCGGCCCGCCCTGGACAGAACCGCGTCATCGAATGCAGGGGTGGGGAAGTGCGCCATTGCGTGGCCGTCATGCTCGCCGCTGGAGACGCACGGGGCTTAAGAAATAGAGAGGAAAGGAGCGGAAGGGAGAGGCCTGGCGCGGGACCATGGCGGCATGGCCGGCAAAGCAGAGGCCTGCTTAGCTGCCCCCCTCGGGCCCGGGGTGTCGGGGCAGGACCGCGGCCGCAGCAGGGGACTCGCACAAGTCGCGGGCTACAAGGGCTACACGCTAGGAGGGCTAGCTCCTCCTTTTCTCCGGACGAGGGGCGGGGCGGAGCGGGGGGGGACGTCGAGTTGTGGCGCACGAGCGTCTTGCCTGCGCGGTCTGCCCCTGCTGCCCTGCCCGGCCCCGACCCCGGCCTCGGCCGCCCGGGCCCGGCCCCTGTCACCCGCGGCACTCGCCGTCACAGGGCCACCACCACCGCCCCGCCGGCCCCGCCCCGCCGGCCCCGCCCCGCCCCACCCCACCCCGCGCCCGAACCTCAAAAAGGAGAGGGGATGGAGGGGGAGAGGGCTACCAAGGGGCTGGGCGAGCCTTGCCAAGGACAGCCGGAGGGGCTGTCACGCGGATCGGACCGGCAACTCCGGAAATGAAAAGGAAAAGCGACCGGAGGATAGGCAGCGGGGGCGGGGCCCTCGTGGACAATTCCCCCCCCCCCCCCTAGGCCGCGTCCCATCGCGTTACAGACCATTGCAGAACCCCCCGGCCGGCCCCGAGGGGTACCTCACTCTTTAGATGGGTGTACTGCGCTGTGATTGGAAGTAAAATTTTACCAAACTTTTAAAAAACCTATAAATTTGTCATCAACAAATCGATTTTTTGCGATTTTCAGGTGTTAAAAATGCATTTTTGCCGTAAAATTATGTGATAGAAAAATGATTGGACCGCAGGGCGTACACTGATTGGAGGAAGTAAGGCACCCCTCGGCCGGCCCTGTCTCTGACCCTCAACACACTGCATACACGGCAAACTCAAGTGTGTACTTAGTACACACATGTTGATGCGTGCTTGCAAGCTTGCAGCGTTCCAATCCTACTATGATCATACCCTACTTGGACTCTTTGCTGACAAGAGGGCTCTCGCTCTCGCTGGGCACGACACGGCGCCCCCGCTCCGGCCGTCACCCGCGAGTGACGTGATATTCTCTTCCCGCGGCCCGCGGGGCTTGTTGCGTGACACGCGGCTGTGACGGCTGTGAGGCGGGGGCGGCGCGGGGGCGGCGCCACCCCCCGGGCCCCCGGGCCAATCTCCCAACAAAACCTACTTCATTTCCCTCTCAACAGGGCAACCACCCCTGCTTCCAATTTGGCCTCTTTCCTCCAGAACTGCCCCGCCCCGCCCCGCCCCATCCCACCCCATGGGAGCGGGGGCCGGGCGGGGCCAGGAGGAGGGTAGGCCGCATGAAGCCGAGGTGGCCTTCTTCTCCCCCTGCCCCGCCCCCACGGGGAAAGCGACGTCCTGGTTTCCAAGCAGTTTTGGAAAAACCAAGCAGCTCTTATGGAGGAAATACACGGGGTTTCCGGGGCTGCTTGAAAACCAGGACGAAGTTTTTTCCGTGCCCGCCACGAGCGCCATCACCGTGGGGAGGCACATGACGCGGGGGCGCGGCGTAGAGGCCGCACTACAGGCTGTTCCTGTTCTCCGCGCCGCAAGGGGAGAGGAGAGTGCAATGAATCATGAGGCATCAGGTCGGTCCCCCCCGCCCCGCCCCCGACACAGCCCCTGCACTGGGGGCCCTAGACTACCTACAGACACGCTGCATGTGTAGAGGGTGCGGGCCACCGTCTCGAGTCTCTCTGCCACTGTAAGAAACAAAAACTGTCTTTTGACAAATATCATCTGGATAAAAGTGGAACGTGACAAACTTGTCATTAATCCAAGACATACAATTTGTCAGAGGCCGTAAATAAAACTTCGGTATTAAAAAAAACTCCCAGACTTCACAGCTAAATAACTATCATCAGTGACAACAATTATTGTCGATTAATTAGTTGTAGTTTGACAAATAATTTGTCAAAATCAAATGACAATCTATTCGTTGATAATTTTTTTGTCTGGTTGACAGAAGCTTTTTTTCTATTTTTGCACAGCTAGTTTGTCACAAAATATGTCGTAAGATGACAAAAAAAAAAAATTACAGTACATGCGCAGCGCCTTGCCTGACGCCTAACGATGGCGTCGCTGTCCCTTACGATCTCTGCAACATGTCCCCTTCTGACCACCTGGTAGTTATGGTGGTCAGGAGCAATAGCATAGTCAGCTAAATCGCAATGCGACTAGCACCATACCCAAGCAACAGAATTTTGTCAAACTGAAATCATTTGACACTCATTGTCAAAATTTAGTCATTTTGGTGGCCACCTTTGATGTCATTTTGACATCAAATGACATCGTTTGACATCAAAATGATGTCAAAGGTGGCCACCACAATGACTAAATTTTTACAATGACCGTCAAATGATGTCATTATGACAGAATTCTGTCGACTGGGAATCAGTTTGACTTGATGAATTGAACATTGGAGTCAATAGTAATTACAATTTTTTACATTGAGGAACGAAACTACCCTAGCCTTGGCGTTACTATCATTACAATATGAGTTCCACAATTTCCATGAAACAAAACAAAACCCTTCTAAGAAAGGATATTTTAATTTAATGCATGTTGCAGTGAATGTGTAATCATAATACTCAAAAACGTGTGAACAAGATAGTTTGTGATGACTTTATTTTTAATCTGATGATTTTTAAAAGCTCCAAACAATTGATTACAAAAGTAATCTTGTTATTGCCAAACCCATATTATTTTGACTACAAACAACGCACAATAATTAAACAGCATAATTATTCTTCATTTCTTTCTTCTGGAGTGGCATATGCAGTATAGTCAAACTTTTTCACCTTAAAGTCCTCTGATAAAGTCGTTTCAGATTCTTTTGGTATTGACAAGGTCATGAGCCATGCCCTTTGCCCTTCTTTATTAACAAGAAATCCTAAATACGTAAAAATCAAATCTGTAATTTTAAAAAAAAGCATGTTAATAGTTCAGAATATTAACAAAAAATGTTTTAAAACAACCATTAAGTACAAAAGAAGACAAAACTATTACTCACTGCTGTTCTCTGTACCAAAGTTCCAAGGAGCAAAATGAGCTAGTTCACTAGCAAAGAAAAAATTTTGACTGGCTCCAGGGAATACTAAATTCTTTTTTTTGTCTACGTTCATTACTGCTACAAGAGATTGAGCCTTTGTGAGAGCTTCAGGCATAAATTTTTCTTCTAGAGTTTCAAAGTCACCCTCAGAAATACATTTAGTAATAAACTTCAGAACCTGCAAGTAAATAGAAAGTAAATCAATATCCATATGCAAAAACTGCTTAGCCTACTAATTTATATTTTCTATTAAAGTCATAATTTTTTGTTTAATGTTTTGCTTGGTATATGGAAGGAGATCATGGATGTGACATTTTGGCCAAATAATTAACAGCATATACTAAAATGCAATACAATATGTATCAAGCCCTTTGCTGATCTCAGCTCACTATTTCAAATATTATTGTTGTTACGGAGGTCTAAGGTCTTTCTCATGGGACATTGACTAGAATTTGTTATAGTGTTGTCGGCTGTTATGTATTCTTGCAAAGAAACCGAAAGTGCGGGGAATTAAACAAAAAACTTGTCTTTTCCCAAAATAACAAAAAGTTTTCTTTTTAAATAAACAAAAAAACAACATATCATTCATCTTGGAGGTCATCATGTCACCGTTGCAGCACTGTCTACTATTAAAATGTAGCAAACTTCCCGTCAAAACAGAAAAACTGACTGTCTAAAACAATGAATATGAATAAGCAAAGGGCAATGGAATTCACCCAAATGACTTTGTCAACAGCAAATAAGTAAGAAGTGAGGGATAGTTACCTGTTCCGCAGATTCATTGGTAGTAAAGATAATATCTCTATCAAGCTTTTGTTCACCAATACACCAATTTATTTGCTTGAAATTGCGGCCAGCCAGATCCAACATAAAAGCCAAAGGATTTGAAATCGGCAGGGAGGGAAGACTGTCATAATCCCTTGGGCTGTCATTATCGCTGCTGTAAGGCCGTCGTTGATTTTGGGCGACGAAACATCGGTTCAGGTCACAGTTACTGACTGGCAGCTTGGGCCGGAGGGCGCTTCTACACCGAGCCAACAGCGAAAACGCATGACGACTTCCATTCATGGTGACTGACGATCTAAAGAATGACGAACGTTGTAAACATCAAAGCAAAACATAACCTTCAAACCTACATTTTCTGGCTAGACGATTCAACATATCGAAATGCACTCAGTATCGATAGTATGCTATGCAGCAGTACCAACACAACAAATCTGTCAACAACGGGAAAAGCGGGGAAACCGGCGTAATTTGACAGTAGTATGTATTCGATGGTTTTACTAAATCAAATCAAGATACGAAAAAGCGTAATTCTGACAAAAGTACCATTCGTAACAAAAAAATATCCTTTTTTACACTTGTGTGCCATAGAGAATATCTCTCGTAAGGCCTGGCCCAGTGTTAAGCATTGAAAAGCGGAGGGAGACTTCAAATGAATCGCCTTTTGGAAAGCTGATTGTTTCTTTTGAGATAATTGAGATATTGCAAAAGCAGTCTTTTAATAGCCTCTAGTAGCCCCTTTTCTGTCTGGCCTGGTCCGGTCACTTCCCATGGGCCTTCCTGTTTTGTTTTTTAAAATAGAAGTTTTCTCGCAGCGAATGGGCCACATTTAAGTATCTTGTCTTCCCACAAAACGCGCAGCTTTTTCGAAACCTTGCAAAACTCATGGAGGCGCGGGGTATCGATCCCCGTACCTCTCGCATGCTAAGCGAGCGCTCTACCATCTGAGCTACGCCCCCGACGTTAGACTTCGAACTGCGCACCAGTACAAGAGCACTGCTGGGCCTGCAGGTAGGACCAGAACACGCGGTGGGGAGGGGCTGTTGTTGTTCGGTAACGGCCTTCCCCTCCTTGTCCGGACCCCGGCCCTGGCCCCCTCTCCTTTGCGGCCTAACAATCAGCTGACTGGATCAGCCCCGTGCTCTGCACTCGCGTTATGCGACCGCGATTCCGTCTGTTCAGAGGTGTAAAGCGGACCCATCCACACCCAGTCCGGACATTTGCTATTCGGCTAAAAAAGACATTCTGAAACTGCTCGCCGTGTGAAATGAAGTGGAGGTATGTCAGAGACCTATCACGACCCGGACAAACGTTAGGAGAATCCGTTTCGAACTGATATTTAATTAATTTCGCTAATATGACGAATGTCCGGGTTGGGTCCGGATGGGTCCGCTTTTACACCTCTGCGTCTGTTGCAATTTGAGAGACATTTTTGCCAATACGTTTAAGTGCTTCGATGTGAGAATCATACCCCTAGACCTAGACTAACGGACCAGGTAACCACGTCAACGGCACAAACAGCTCAGAATGGCACTGAATTGGAGAGAGATGGTAAATTAAAAAAAAATACAACGGTCCATACGGTCACGACGTAACTATGCAAATCATGGGGGAGAGATGGGGCGGGGAGAAAAAGACGGGTCCGTCCGGGATTTGAACCCGGGACCTCTCGCACCCTAAGCGAGAATCATACCCCTAGACCAACGGACCGCATGTGAGAGAACCGGCTTAGTACAGAACTGAATCGGAGAAAGGTGGTCACGTTGGAAATGAAACCACCACCTCCACTCCTCGAGACCGGGGCGCAGGTATGCAGACCTGGGGAGAGGGGGGGAGGGGAGGAGGAGGGGAGGGGAGGGGAGACAGGGGAGAGGGGTGGGGAGCGGGTGCGGCGCCGGGGAGGGACGGCTCGTGCCACGCGTAGTGGCGTGTGGTCCGCAGAGAAAGACATGACGTGTAACTACCAAGGACCACTTAATGGTCCTTGGTAACTACAGTTAACTGATTCCGGGTTATGAAGAGGAGGGGCCGGACGCCACGACACTGTACAAAATTAAGTTATCACTTGATGACAATATTAAGGTTAATTTTCCGCACAGGGATTTCATCAACGTGTTTTATGACAATTTCATCAATAAGGATAGGACATGTGATAAAAATGTCATCAATTTGTGAGGATCCTATCATCATATGTATTCTAGTGATGACACAATGATGCCATGAAGTGACGACAACATTTTTCAGTGTACTGTGTTCGAGTGCAGAGGGACTCGTCGGGTCCGCAGCAGCCCCGGTGGTGCTAAAGGGTAGCATGGTCCTGTCCCTCCTGTCCTGCACAGCACTGTCCTGGGAGCTGAGAACAGCACCGCAGCTGTCCACCGCTGGCACAGTAGCAGATCAAGCAGGCGCAGGCGCCACTGTTGAAAAATACCACTGTAAAAAATGCCTACGGTACGCGCCGTTAATTTGTTACCGGCTCCGTAACCGTACTTTTTGACTACGGTCTGTCTGACGGTACGGTACGCTCCGTCGCTCCGTGGCCTGCAAATATGTTGGGGAAGTTGAATGGAGAACATTCCATACGCACTGAAGTACAGTCCGCACCGTAAGGATACGTTGCGGTCTGACCGTAAACGAAAATTACGGTCCGGACCGTAGTCATACCGTAACGCCCTACGGTATTTGTAACAGTGGCCGGTACAGTACGGTACACAGCCACGCGCGGGGGCCACAGCAGGCGGCCGCCTGCGCAGCCTGGAGATGCTGTGCCGCCCAACGCGCCTGCGAAACTACTTGCCTACCCTCACACCCACAGGCGTTTCCCTGGGACGTCGGAGAGAAAGGGGCACTTTAATCAGGAAACATTTGAGGCCGAGCCAAAAATGACTTGAGTTGACTGACACTGCTTGTCGTAAGAGCGAAAATTGGAGGCGCGGGGTATCGATCCCCGTACCTCTCGCATGCTAAGCGAGCGCTCTACCATCTGAGCTACGCCCCCAGTTGCGAGTTGTGGCCGGAGTAGATACCTTTAAGCCACCAACGCGGGCCGACGTGTCCGCCAAACACCTTGTCCCCTCCCGTGCCGGCCCCGCCCGGCCCAGCCCGGCAGCCTCGAGCACTCGGGCGGGGCGGGGCGGGGCGGGGCCGCGTCCGGGGCAGGGCAGCCGCGGCCTCAGACAATACGTGACCTACTTTCCAGAGCCAGTCTCTGGACCACCGCGCCCAACATGCAGCTCGCGCCGCAGCCACATGCAGCGCCCATAGCAGGCGCGGTTTTAAGTCCGACTGACGGGAGGGACGATGTGCTGTGGGTTGCCTACATACAGGGGTTTTTCAATTCATTTTGCCTACCTTTCAGGCGGTTTTCGGACCTGACGGAGTGGGGGGGGGGGAGGGGGGGCGATCGCCCTATCCCCCCCCCCCAGTAAAACCGGGTAGGACACCCAGAAAAGCGTGTCCTTGGATCCACGGTAAAAAAAAAAAAATATTCAATTTCAAGACCCGGTCTTGGATGCCATTGGCGTTCTACATCCCATACGGCAAAAAGACGTCTATTAGATGTCTATTATACATCTTTCTGTAGACGCCAGCTATTACTACCCTCCCTCACCCGTACCCCTCTCTCCCCCCCTCCCCCCCCCACCCGTTTGCGCCACGTCGAATGAGTTGCCTACCCATCCGGCGTCCGCTCCCGGCGTGGCAGCATATTTGGTAGCATATTTGGTGGCAAAGCTGCACCCGCAGAAAATATTGTTTTTGGAGAAGAAGTGTTCGGGGACGGGAGGGGGTGGGTTGGAGGGAGGGACAGGGACAGAGAACAGGGGAGGCGGGTGGCCTTGGGCTGGGGCCTTGAGCCTGGGCCGGCCAGAAGTCCCCTCCCGCTTTTGTGACCTTGACCGGCCATGACCTTGACCCCGGCCAGAACTCCCGTTTCCATACCTACTACGGCGAGCCATGTAGGCGCTAAAGAGGGTGAGCGGTTGGGGTTTTAAGGAAATAACATGAAGCCAGGGGCAGGGGGAGGGGGTGGGGGATGGGCCGGGGGTGAGGATGGGGAGGGGTAGTGGGTGGGGGAGGGGATGTGGCCTTGAACTGTTGCTGCCTTGTCCTTAACCCGGCCAGAACTCCCGTTCGGGTTTTGTGACCTTGACCCAGTAACCCGGCCAGAACTCCCGTTCCCACACCTACTATGGGGTAGGCAAACCCGCAACACTGTTACGCATTTAAAGAAACACCCGGTACATGACTGGATCAAGTACCAAATGTTCTTGAGCGTGTGGGCTCGAATCAGCCCCGATTTATTCTCAGGTCAGGTTGTTTCCCTTCGCGCTTGAAATGATACCTATATTCTCGGTTTAAGGCTAAATTGGGCTTGGATTAAGCATCAAATTGAACTTGAGCCAGTCAAGAACACGCTCCTCTGGGTGGAGGGCCGTGGAGGCGTCTGCTAATCGGGTCCACGACTTCCTCTGACTGCTTCTCAGTCACGGACGAACTGCATCGTTCCGGTCTTCAACTTTAGCAGACTCAGTATAAAAAAAAGACATAAAATACTGGTGTCTGAAGAAAAAAAAAAGGGTCCGTCCGGGATTTGAACCCGGGACCTCTCGCACCCAAAGCGAGAATCATACCCCTAGACCAACGGACCTCTTGATGTTGACACAGCCGTGTTCGGTTTATATATCGAAAAGAGAACTTGTTTCGAAAGCAACGGAACGCACGAGGAGGGAGAGTGAAAGTAAGGGTGGGGGGAGGGGAGGGGAGGGGGCAGCGCAGGGAGCGTGGTGGGGTCGCTCGTCACGACTCCCGGCACCTTTACAGTAGCCCCCCACGGTGCGATTGACGTAGCCTAAAATTTCTTAAAACCCGATCTTCCAATGAGTGCGTTGAAAACGTTTTCTGAAATCATCGTTTTCTGCTCCACTTACACACTCCCAGGTTATGACTGGAGTGTACACATGAGTACAGGAGTACACACTCCCGGGTTATGTACTTTTTCATACATTGTTGTGTACGTCTATAAACTTACGATGCTTGAGTACAAGTATGTACACCGTTAAGCATAAATATTGTATGTAGCTACGTACAAATTTTACGTAATTACGCACGATATTATGCTTTACAATGTATTTATTTGTGCACAAGCATCGTAAGTTTATAGACGTACACAATAATGTACTAAAAAGTACATAGCCCAGGAGTGTGTACATGTCAAATTTCAAGCGGTCGATTCCAATTTTCTTTCTCAGTTTAGGCGTAAACTGTGCAAAAATTGCATTATTGAACAAAACTTTGAACACGTAGGGCTTAAATTTGACTTTTTTTCTGAAAATTGTCGTTGAGTACAGATGAGTACGGCTTGAGGCGTACACATGAGTTTAGGAGTGAATAACCCCTCGTCTGAAATTGTGCATAACTACGTACGATTTTGTTCATATTTATGTCAGAAATTTTACGTAAGATACGCATGCACATTGACCTACGTACCTACGTACAAAATAAAAATGTACATAAACCGGAAGTGTGTATTTAACAAGGAGGGAGACGGGACGATTGCGGCTCGCGCGACGTCAGTCAGAATCTGCTGAGCAGGCCGCAGGCGAGGCGGCCGCGGCCGCGGGCGCGAGGTGCAGTGCCAGCAGGGACAGCTGCAGCGCGGCGGGCAGTGGAGGCCGGGGCGCACCGACTACATGCCCCGACTGGACAAGAAAAGAAACCGCACGGTTACCATTTCCCTCAGCCTCAATGTGACTGACACACCGGAAAAACAAAGGTGGTAAGCAACGCCTTTCCTGGGGCGCTAAAATCAAGTGCTAAGTTTAGTGCCTTTCCTGGGGCACTAAATCTTAGTGCCTTTGCAAAGGCACTAAATGTGTATGGAGTATACGCAGCTGGTCAGCTAAAGGTGCTAAGTCCTACCTTTAAAAGGCACTAACAAAATTTAGTGCCTTTCCTGGGGCACTAAATCTTAGTGTCTTTCCAAAGGCACTAAATTTTGTTAGTGCCTTTTAAAGGTAGGACTTAGCACCTTTGTTTTTCCAGTGCAGTAAGGGTTTTATGAAGACCAATCAAGAGGCAAAGATGTTGCCTGATGAGTGTGAAGTTACTTAAAAATCTCATACACGGCAAAATATGGAGGTGCGGGGTATCGATCCCCGTACCTCTCGCATGCTAAGCGAGCGCTCTACCATCTGAGCTACACCCCCTTCACAAAGAGTTGGCCCACGTGAACCGCCGACTAACGGCGCAACAAACTGGACCACAACGAACTGGATCACTTCTCCGCCAACGGCGGTTGTGCGACCACTCGACAGTCCTATTGGTCGGTCCTACCCGACCGCCCGGCCCGGCCCCACCCGCTCACCGGTCCTGCTTGCGCTCTGGAGGGGAAGGAGCGCGGGGAGGGACAGGACCAGGGGCTGCCGAAAGCAAAGGCGGTCGACGGTTAAAGTGAGAGTGTTGAAGAAATGTTGTCCAACGGGGGGCGTAGCTCAGATGGTAGAGCGCTCGCTTAGCATGCGAGAGGTACGGGGATCGATACCCCGCGCCTCCATATTTTGCCGTACTCAAAACAACTAACTTCTTTCTCTGAATGACTGCTCTCTCTTTCTCTCTCTCTCTCTCTCTCTCTCTCTCTCTCTCTCTCTCTCTCTCTCTCTCTCTCTCTCTCTCTCTCTCTCTCTCTCTCTCTCTCTCTCTCTCTCTCTCTCTCTCTCTCTCTCTCTCTCTCTCTCTCTCTCTCTCTCTCTCTCTCTCTCTCTCTCTCTCTCTGCACGGAAAAAAAAGGTTAGCAATACAGCTAATCCGATAGCTGAATGGAGATAACTAATAATTTAGCTATGTTGCTAAAATTTAGCTGTGTAGCTCAAAAAGTAGCTGAGCTAAGTAATTTTTTTGCTGGATAGCTAAATGTTAGCAGCATAGCTAAATAATTAGTTATCCCCCATTTAGCAATTGGATTAGCTGCGTAGCTAACTTTTTTTTGCGTGTGTAAAAATATTTTAGGTCTTTTTTTTTTTCATTGCAGAACATTTTCTTGAAGGATGATTATAATACAAGTTATGATATGTACTATTCGCTGGAATAAGTTCTACTCTTATGACACGAGTCAAACGTTTTCAATAGAGTAAGTTTAAAGAAGCGCGCCGATTTGCGAGTATTTGATTGAAGGTGCCCGCTCGATGAACTGCTCGGGAGCAGGTGGTGACGGCACGAAGTTTTTGGAAAGAGGAATTCAATACCTGCTTTCCCTCTGCTTATGCAAGAGTGCAGGCGCGTTATAAGTGGGGCGGAGGGGGGGGGGGAATTGCCCCCATCGGCCTCCAGTAAACCACCTGAAAGGTAGGCAACTTGAGCTACTATACCCCTGTACGTAGGCAACCCAGAAGGCACCACCACCCCCATCTACAAGACCTTACCACGCCTGCAAGAGTGAGATGTCTCATCTATAAAGAGCGAGCTTTTTTCATCATGCCCCATTATGGCGAGGTTTTAGGAACCTCGCTCTCATTGAGAAAGATTCTATAACATCACTCAAATTAAGTGATCACTCAAAAAGGGCGAGAGGAAACAAAACAACCTCGCTCTCAAAGAGATAGATAGAAAAATTCTCGCTCCCTTATAGGGCGATATTCCTCGCTCTGGTATTCACAGCTGTGAAGTGGCACTAGTGCCACTGCGCTTGGGCTCTCCGGGTAGATAGGCCGCCACCTTCAGACGAGTGCTTGGCGGGTTGGCCTATCCAGTGTGTCGCAGGCGCTATCATTAGCTCCGCTTTGGTAGCTTCCATTGTCGAGGCACCATTACCAGGAAATCAAGTAGTAACTCTGGGACATAGTCGATATAAAATACACCAAAAATTAGGGTCCGTCCGGGATTTGAACCCGGGACCTCTCGCACCCTAAGCGAGAATCATACCCCTAGACCAACGGACCGGTTGAGTGAGAACCAGCTCAGTGAGGTACATAACCCGAGAAAGGCGGTCACGCTCGAAACGAAAACCACTGCACACAAACGGTGGGGCGTTAGGAAAGACAGCGGGCCCGGGCCGGGAGGGGAGTGGTGTGTGTGTGTGTGCTGGTGGGGGAACCGGCTGCCACTCGCGAGAAAGGCCCTACTCAGGCCAGTCGAACAAGTGTTTTTGATGGGCGCGTCAATCGGGGCGTAACGTCAAACTGGGGGCGTAGCTCAGATGGTAGAGCGCTCGCTTAGCATGCGAGAGGTACGGGGATCGATACCCCGCGCCTCCAATAAAATTTTATCCCCCTCCCCCAGAGACAGCCAACATCCTCCCCGGACATAACTTTCCGGGAATGTCCCCACTAGGACCTCTACAAACGGTGCTGGTGCTCAGGCTCAGCGCCATGGCATGGCGAAGGCCTGCCAGTCTACTCCCACGGGCCCCGCTCCTCCGCTCCACCCACCCCATGCCCATACCCACCCCTGCCAGGACTCTTCAAACCAACTCTCGCCAGAGCCAATATTGGGGAACCAAAGTACCATGGCCCTCGCAGGTCACTCTAAAAAAAAGAACCCTTGTAACTTAGCAACATTTTGTTGCTAAGTTTTGTAATGACTCGTGTTGTTGCACAACAAGATCTACTTATATAACAACGACTGTTGTCAAGTAACAACAAAAGTTGTCCAGCAACAGCTGCTAAACTTCCTACAAAAGTTGTCAAATAACAAAAAGAGCTATCCACTAACAACGAAAATTGTCCAGAAATAACTAATTTCTTGTTTCGAATTGAAAACAAACATGGTACTTTTTCAACAACTTTTGTTGTTCTCGGACAACGCTGCTGTTAGTAGAGACTGTTACAGTCATCACTAAAAAGGTTGTTTGGCGACAACTATTTTTTACATGTATTGCACAAAACTGTGCCTGTGAGCTTTACTGTGTACCAGCAGGGCTCCCAGTCCCAGCAAAGGTAGGCTGACACCGCCCGAAGCACATGAGTGTGCTGCTGACGGCCCGGCACCACCCCCGCCTGCCATAGGCACATCTGTGGACTGGACACACACAGGTGACAGGTGCGGTCTGGGCAACTGCGAGGTTTAATTTTCCTAACTTTGTTGCCAACCATCTGCGCTGGAAAGCAATCCGCACACACACTAACGGGCTAAGTACTATTTTCTGCATAACTACGAACAACTGTGCACATATGTAACTTAAGCACAATATCGTGATTTTGATCATAAATTACGCATGATTTCATACCTAATTGTGCAAAAAATTATACGTAATTTACGTATGTACAGCTCTAGCACTTTTCTCGCAGTGAAGGACATAGTGTTGCTGTCACGAAACGCTCTACTTTTGCAAGATGTTGCAAAAACTGGAGGCGCGGGGTATCGATCCCCGTACCTCTCGCATGCTAAGCGAGCGCTCTACCATCTGAGCTACGCCCCCCTGTAAGAACGCAGTGCCTGGATCTCTCAACTTCTACTGGCTAACCAAAAGTATGCCGCGAAAGCTCCTGGGCTGATTCAGCTGATTCAGTCTGCTGATTGGTGGTGCTGCCCGGTGGGCCGCTGTGGAGAGGGGGTCGGGGGCCGGACGGGGAAGGCCGTTACTGAACAGCCCCACTGCCAGTCCTGGGCCTACCTGCAGGCCTTGTGGTCTTATGCAGGGGCGAGACCCAAACTGACCAACCGGGGGCGTAGCTCAGATGGTAGAGCGCTCGCTTAGCATGCGAGAGGTACGGGGATCGATACCCCGCGCCTCCACTTTTTGTCAATTCAACATGACAAACAGTCTATATTTTCAGAGGTACCGTGTGTTCCGTCAAACAAGCCCGTTTCCGAGGCGATTCCGTGGAACCCCTGCTAAACTGCAGATAGGCAAACAACCGCGCAGCTGTGCTTAGCGGTGCAGGATTCCCTACTGTTCAGCGCCGCCGGCCGCGCGTACACGGAGAAAAGCAAGTCTGCTGTTGCGACCGAAAATTGATCGCTACAACTAAAAATTAGTTAAAAGAGTGACAACTTATGTGTTTGAGTGCGTAAAACCGGATATTTCCGACAACACAGCCACTTTTTGTTCCCTAGCACGTGTATTTTAGTTGTCACGACTAATTCGTCGGTTGTCACGCGGTTAACTCACATATTTTTTTCCGTGTACTTGTTGAGCTTTGAGCGTCGGAGCTTAATTTGTCTTTACTTAATATGACATGCAGAAGGTCTCAGGTTCTTGCAAATTTGAAAGAACACAGATGTTTAGAAGGTCACGGAACTTGAAAAACCAAAAGCTTGGATACTTTTTAAACCTAGAGAATTTTTGATTTGGCGAAACTGGGCCACGCCTGGGGCCCTGGCTATGGTCGCTCGCCCCGGCCCGCCCTGCCCCGCTACGCCCCGCCCCCTCCCCCTCCCCTAAACACATTTTTCCTTGGCTGGGCACGTTACGTTCACGCGGTGTCGTACACCTATTGCCTTGCCGCGGTGCGCTGAGCCACGCCCATCAAACAACCGGTTCTGCCCAGAGAGCTAGACAGACAGACGCACCTTGGGCTTCGGCAGACTGACAGACGGACCGCTCCGCTGCCGCCCCGCCCCGCCCCGCCCCGCCCCGCCCCGCCCCGCCCCGCCCCGCCCCGCCCCGCCCCGCCCCGCCCCGTCCCGCCTCGGTCACTGCCACAGCCGCGCCCGAGTGACCCAGTGCCTCAGTGCCTCAGTGCTGCTCAGTGCCTCAGTTTTCAAGGACGCTTACCCTCACGGGGTCACACCACAATCTTAAAGAAAAAATTGACCGAAAAGAAAA
This sequence comes from Frankliniella intonsa, assembly GCA_033675135.1. Lineage (NCBI taxonomy): Eukaryota > Metazoa > Arthropoda > Insecta > Thysanoptera > Thripidae > Frankliniella > Frankliniella intonsa. The sequence continues at coordinate 20,016,874 of CM066253.1, forward strand.
ACCATCCAATCAAGAAAGATGAATCCCTAGTTTTCACATTTTTGAGGATACGAAAAGTACCGTTAGTACGGACTACGTTCACTCCGTACCCGGCTTCCGTTACCTATCCCTCATATGGCGCCCCCACAATGGACGTTACCGAGGCGAAGCTAATGAAAGCGCCTGCGACACACTAGGTAGGCCAGCCCGCCAAGCACTCGTATGAAGGTGGTGGCCTACCCGGAGAGCCAAAGCACAGGGCGAAGCAGGAATTAAATTCCTGGCACTCAAATTTTCGAGCCGCCACCTCCCAAAGAGTTCATTGTGGGGGCACCTAAAAGAGCCCATGTTAATAAAACTGAGGGTACGGAAAATGTACGGAAATATTCCCGCAAATTTTAATCCGGAACTCTCCGTTGCAGTACGGTGCCTGAAACGGCGTTCCGTACCTTCTGTCCATTACCAGGCCATACAAGGTACGAAACAAGATACAAAAAAAACCGTACTTCATCGAGAAAACCAGTATTTTTAGGGGTTACGGTCTCCGTAGCAGGCTCCGTACCCGTCCGTACCACAGGCTGTTTTTTTACAGTGCAGTTGACGTTAGATCAGCTCGACAATGTTTGTTTTCCCAGTGTAACGGCCAACACAATCGCCACTATCGACAGCATCTTTCAAGTTGTGTAAAAATTCAGAAGAAAAGCGCAAACATATGCAACGAAACTTTTATTTTTAGTGTCACCCATCCAAGGGACATCTTCTATTTGACAAAACTGGAGGCGCGGGGTATCGATCCCCGTACCTCTCGCATGCTAAGCGAGCGCTCTACCATCTGAGCTACGCCCCCCTGTAGAACACGGAGCCTGGATCTCTCAACTTGTACTGGCTAACCGAAAGAATGCCGCCAAAGCTCCTGGGCTGATTCAGCTGATTCAGTCTGCTGATTGGTGGTGCTAGCCGGTGGGCCACTGTAGAGGGGGGGCGGGGGGGTCGGGGGCCGGACGGGGAAGGCCGTTACCGAACAGCCCCACTGTCAGTCCTGGGCCTACCTGCAGGCCTTGTGGTCTTATGCAGGGGCGCAACCCACATTGACCAACCGGGGGCGTAGCTCAGATGGTAGAGCGCTCGCTTAGCATGCGAGAGGTACGGGGATCGATACCCCGCGCCTCCACTTTTAGTCAATTCAACATTACAAACCATGTTACAAACAGTCTTTATTTTGAAAGGTACCGTTGTGGTACCGTGTGTCCGATCGAACAAGCCCGTTTCCGAGGTGACTCCGTGGAACCCCTGCTAAACTGCGGATAGGCAAACAGCTTCGCAGCTCTGCTCAGCGGCTCACCATCCTTTTTTCACGGTAAAACTGGCGTCTTGGTTTTCAAGACAACTTTCTTTATTTTCAAGACGTTTTGGAAAACTCAAGACCTTTCGTTAACGTTTTGAAAACCAGGATGGTTTCCAAGACATCGCTCTTGGTTTTCAAGACATCGTCTTGAAATTATTCCACTTTTTCAAGACAACGTCTTAACAACCAAGAGCAATGTCTTGAAAATCGACCTGCTGGTCTTGATTTTTCCAAAACGTCTGGAAAATCAAGACGCCAGTTTTACCGTGCTCTTCTGCGCAAGAGTATGCAATCATTCATAACTGAATGGGTATAGGGGTAGTTAAACTCGTGAGTTAAAAATTTAAAATTAATATGCTACAACCGTTTAGAAATAAAATAAATGTGATTTTATTAGACTACCCCACATAATGGAGAAACAAATTTTTCAAACTGACACTGTTTTCCCAGCATCTTCTGTTCAATTAAAAACATAGAGCACCAAATGTTTATTATCACATCACAAAATTAAAATTTGATGAAGGTCTCGGCTCAGCAGTTTAGAGCTCAAGACTCAAATTTAAGAGAGATCCTTTTAAATATTATGCTCTAGCTCACAATCACTCATTCACACGTGCAAAAAGGAATTTCTACAGTTGAATTTGTACAACAATTGACCTGTTTATAACGTATAAACAAGTGATTGATGTCACCAATTCCATAACTGGCCCTAGAAAGAAAAAGACTAAATAAAGCACTATAAATAAGGCCAAATTACAAGAATTAAAAGTTTAACAATCAATCAATCAGATAATTCAAATTACAAAAGCAGAATGAGTTCAGGTACCAAAAGGCACAAGACACTACAGCCTTATAAAATCACCGCTTACAATTAAAGATCTAATTTCCTGTGCCTGAAGAAAAGAATGTCCAGGTTCAGCCCAATGAAAAATTAGCTTTTTAGTTAAGTTTAAAACATACAATGTACAGTCTGAAAGGTTTCATATTCAGCCTGTTTCTTAAGAAAGAGAAAACAATCTTTAAAGAAGAGATCACTTGAGGCATTTTATTCTTTTTTTTTTTTTCAATTGACTAGAATTAATTTCACTTACAAACTACAGTACTAAATCCCTGAATGAATGAGGTCTTAAAATCAATACAATAGTAAAGAAATCACATAACTTCAGAAGAGGAAATTTCGGCTTTTGTGACACATTTACAGAAAGGAGACTTAATGAAGTCAAGGATGGTGAACAGTAACCACCCTTTGTTTGGAGAGCCCTCAACAGAATGAAGATAAAAATCAAAGATTGATGAAGTTTTCATTAGTTTCAAAACAAAACAGTGAGATTTTTAAAAAAAGGCATCACAATGTGTGTAAAAATAGCTAATAATACGTAAACCAAAATAGGAAGAGTATAAAAAAGATTTCCAAGACACTGAAAGAAAATGACATCATAAAAACAGCTACAATCCCCAGGCATGTCTGGGAATAAAATGAAAACTAAAATAAACATGGAATTTAATATGCAGGTACATTTGTTCAAGTTGTTACTAAACCAATCATGATAAAATTAGATTTTCATGAAAATTTTAATTTTATGGTTAAGATGATTAGTTAATATCTGCACCTCTACACCAACAGCAACTCATCACTGAGCATCTGAAACAAAATTTTATAATTTCTCTGTCTGCGCTTAATAGAATATTTTGTTAAAGATCTAATCTGCAGCACCAAATGCATAAACAAAAATGAGATTTTTCTCTTTGGTGCAGGTCAAAGAATACTGACAAGTTTTTGTTTCAGGAGCTGCCTTTTACAGACTTTGATTAGTTTACCACAAAATCTTTAATACACAGATATATACACACATGCTGACACACACAACGATCAAGGGAAAAGCAGGGCATACCTTCAGAAATTTCATGATTATGCCTAATTCAAATAACTTATACACAAAATAATGGCCCATACATTCCATATCTAAAAAATTAACAAGACTTGTCGCCTTCTCTTCAAGGTTCATGCAGTAACATTGCAGTAATATGCCATCAAACAAAATTGCTAGAAAGCTGCACCATATATATAGTGAATCTCAGATTTAATATGTACATCAATGCATCATAGGGTTTCACAAGTTAAAAGTTGTTGCACCGAATGCTCAAGAAAGAACTAAAATGTTCAAATCAGATAATTGTAATTAACCACCACTCTATCTTCAGACAATATGTCAGGAGAATGACAGAACAATCAACAAACTAAACCCATCATCTCCCTGTACATTTTAACAAGTTGAGTGCAGTAAGTTTTCATTCCCTATGATTTAACACGGGAGCGTGACCATATAGTTGTCATGCCGCACTCAATGGGTTAAATGGTAACATATTGAACAAAGAATCCCTACCTGAGGTTGAAGAATAAGAACAATCAAAAATACCCGTTAAAAGAAAGTTATAAGATAGTTTTAAAAATTGGTGATCTAAATGCAGTGAGGATATTTATGGGAGTTGAATTTTCATAAATATTTGGGTATCTGTCTCAGACAGTAGCCGTGATATCGGGGCAGTATATTGGTTAAACTAAAATATGAAGACAAAAAAGACAATACTTTAAAACATAAACCTCCAAGCGTACAGTGTGAAAAAAAAATCAAAGAAATATTGGTTTTATCAATTGATACTAATGCTGACATAATCACAGGGAGATATCAAAGCAATAATAAACACTCAGAACTTAGGAGTAATTTATCTAAATCATACTGGAGCTATAACATGACCACAACCTACCTTTAAAGAGAAAGAGAAAAAGAAGAAAAAAAAAAGAAAAAAAAAAAAAAAACATTTAAAAAAGCAAATGAAAACAGAAAGTTGAGCAAGTTTGCAATGAGACTTGAACATGCTACTTCATTTCTATGCAAACAACTTATCACAATTAAAAGACCAATCACAGGTTAAAAAGAAAGGCAAAAACTTCAATTTTTCCACTGTATCACACACAGTGTCTTGAAATAAAAGATGTGCATATGAAACATCAGCCAACTGGGAGATACAGTCAGGATAATGTCCTGACATAAGGAATAATGTAACACTTCCAGCACCCCACTGTTTAGTTGCAGCTATCTGACATGCAAAACAGAATTTTTAGTAATTGACAAGAACATAGAGGCAAATCTACCTGAATAAAATATGCTCACCATAGGAAAGATCCAAACATGTACTTTGAATGTTTATAATAAAGTACTGTACATATAAATATTCACTATAGTCAGGCCAGCTTTGAACTCAAGAAATTATTTGTAAAATTATTAATTCTCAAGCCACGTCTTTTGCTTTATTCTTCTTAGAGATGCTGAAAATGTTGATTTGCCAGTCGTTGTTGCTGCAGGTGTGATTGATGCTGCTCCTGCTGAGTTGTATTCTCATGCGTTTGAATCTCTTGTTGTTGCTGGAACTGATGTTGTTGCTGTAGAAACTGCTTTTGCTGTTGGGAATGGTGACATGGCGTTTGATTTTCTGGACAAGATGCATCTCGAGATTGTTCCCGCTGCTCTGTAGAAGTAGATGTATTGAGGCCTTCCAGCGGGGAGGATGGGGATTTGTTTGGAGGAAACAATGAATTGCTGGATGGAACTGTTGCCAACAGCCCTAAAACAGACACATAGAATTTGCATTAGAAATATGTTTATGAAAAAAAAGTTAATAAATATAGAACAAATTCAAATTTCAGAGATAAAGCTATAATGGCATACACGCTACATGTTTAATGTATAAATAAATGTTTAAAATTGGCTTTTAAAATAGTCAGAAAAATGAAACGCTTATAATTTACCCTTTAGAAATGAAGTCTCAACAAATGTGAAAAAAACCTTACCTATGCAAGTTATCTTTTGACAGAAGTAAATATCTAACACTTCTACGCATAAGCATGGGATGCTCATACAGGCGTGAACCCATTTGAACAAAGAGTACTACCGTCAAAAGGCAATCACCAACTTTCACAATACACCTGAAAATTCAGCCTCTAGCCAGAACCCTTTCTGGAACATGTATGCTTTTGTAGAATCTTCTGGCCTATGAGTACACTTACTGAGCTGCTCCCTTAATAACGAGCTTTCAGCGCCGGTCCCTGTAAAAACACAGCATTATGGCCAATATTAGAGCTTAATTTTTGCTGTGCAATACCATAACTTGTACCACATATTTGTCAACTCTTTCATAAGTTAACACAAGTCAGATATTAATGAAAGTAGGGAGAAAGGATGAATGTGGCATCCAGTTTTTGCAAGGTGCACATTACGGTACAAGTGAAAGTTATGTGATTGAGCACATTGGGCTCTGATTGAAGAGTGAGATTTCAATTATCACAAAGCATTTCAAACCCAAAGAAAGCCAATGCAGCCAAGCAGGCTAGACCTCATTCCTCTCACTTTATAAAGAATTCTTAAAACATAACACATGCAAAAAAGAGTGGAAATATACTAATAGGCAGGTATTTGACTGATGACAAGATTGTCTAGCACTTAAACAAGGTAACATTCAGCAAATGAAATGCATTCCACTCAATTATGATGAGGTCTGTTACTTAATACTTTGTTACAAATAGTTAGATATCTAGATGTCATGCACCATAAACTACACCAATCCCTTAGATTTACAGTTTGTTTACAATTCATAAAAGCTACCTTTAAAGTACAAATAACAATAATTCCCAAAACAGTAAAGAAGCCAATTGTGCAATTTACAATACTAATTTGCTTGTTCTAGATATATGTTACCATGCAATAGATGAATTAGAGAAAACAACATTCCAAATAAGATGAAAAGGCATATGTGATAACAAGGCATCTTACCTGAACCACGGTATTTGCTGAGTTGAGTGTACACCTGTTTCATTCTTTCAATATTAATTCTGCTTGCAGTCCCATGATTCACCATAGGTTTTGGATAATCCTTTCCTACAACGCATTTGGCAGCACGCTGTACGGTCTCTGGAGCACTCCAGGGCTCATGAATGTACCGTGTGGGAAAATTTTTTAAAATAGGTAAATACCGTCTGAAAAATTATGACAATCAAAATTAGAATCTATATCTAAGGAACAAGGTACAGATATGAAATTTAAAATACACCCAAATATTTTACCTAATGTAATCACCATTGGGATCTGCCTTGCGACCGAATCTAACTGGGCAGTAACAGTGGAAGAATTGCTGGAAAAATGACGAACATGACAACCACATCCACATACCAGCGTTTACTGACCAATCCGCATCAAGAAGAAGCTCCTCAAACACCTGCAATCAACATTCACAATTTTATGGTAAGGTGTACTAAGTTTGTTTGTATAACTGCACTGAATTCTGTATTACCTTCATTCCTTCTTCCCATGAAATCCATAAATCACCACGGGTCAGGAAGCATGCAACAGCATGTCTAGCCAAATGATGAATCCATCCTTCTTCTCTTAATTGAGTCATAATTGCATCAATCCAAGGGAAGCCGGTTTGTCCCTACAGAGGCGTAAGAAAAATGGTTAATTGCTAAAGTTCATTAAATAGGTCAGAAACTAGAAAAGCTGCGGAAAACATACATTGGCCCATTTGGCAATTGCCTCAAGGTTGTGGTCCCATGGGATTTGCACACAAATAGGATTGCCCTGCATTTTGTCAAAATTAGGATTGCGAGTGGCAGCACAATAAAAAAATTCTCGCCATAGTAATTGACCATGTAAGGAGAGAGGTGGCACAGCCTTTTTAATCTGAAAGAAAAATGAATTAGAAATACTGAATCATTTACTATTTTTACAATAAGACAAGACTAGAAATTCAATGTAGCTCCAAGCATAAGCATAACTTGAAATTATTTTACCTTCTTGTAAAGGTCTGTCAGTTGATAGTAAAACAGTCTGGTTGAAAGACAACCAAATCGCAAGTAGGGTGACAGTCCTGTTTGACTTGCAAGAAGTGACTGAGGGGTCATTTTAGGACGTCCAAACGATGCAACCCATGCCTTCCGTTCCAAATGATGTTCAAGACGCGCCAGTGCCTCTGTCTCACCACCAAGCCATACTGCAGGTTTGAGACCCTCTGTGTCAAACCCTGAAAATTTCAAAAGTTTAAGTATGAAATAGAATATGTACAGGTAAAGGTGATTTCATTTACTTTTACAGTAATGAAATATGATCACATTTCCTCTTAAAACTTCTTAATTAAGAAAATAAAGTTGAGTTACCTAACTCCTCCAAAGTAGGAACGCCAAACTTTTCATCATGATCCTCCTCAATGGGTGTATAACAATCTTCCATGTTCCTCGCTGTAATAGTTGGCATTGCCTGAGGTGGAGGGTCCATAGACGCCACTAAATTTTGGAACTGATGGTAAGTCAATGGTGGTTTTCCCCCATTCTTTTCAATAATCCTGTATTTTGAAAACAATGAAACTTTACCATAAAAAGTCAGGAAGGCCCATCCATATTGTTTTGGTGTGATCTATAATCACGTTCCACTGTTATTCGATTCATGTGAAGCTTTAGCGAAAAAAGCACTCCAAGTTACCAGCTTACATTCCTATGTCTGAAATCAGACGATTACCTTTGGAGATTACCTTCTGCCTCTGCAAACTTTCAAGTGAATTCTGAACACTCTGAGGTGTGTAGACAGACAGGGTACACAGTGGCTTTGTGAACAAGGTGACTAGATTCAAAAACCAGAGCGGCCCGGAGGAGCTCCGAGCCGTGCGGCCCGCTGCAGGCCGCAATCGGAGAGATGGTGATTCACATTTGAACAAATGTGACATATTATAACGAATGTGACAGCTTTTACATTTTAAAGAATGTGGTGTCACATGAATTGAATAACAGTGTCCGCAGAGTTTATCAGACATGTTTTCTTTTCTGGTTATTAGGGCTCACTCTAGAAGTGACTTGCCTTTTTCCCTTTTCAATATTTTTCTGATTAAGTTTCAATATCATATATTTTTTATAGTTATTTCCAATTGGGTAATTAATTTTAGATGTTTTTATCCAACTGGTTAATTCAACCCCACAAAACTGTTTGATAACTTACCTTTCCAGTTCATATAGAGTGTGAGACACTTTGGAAACAACACTAATGCTCAACTCTTTGCACATGGCCATAATATTCTGGTCACGAACTCGGCCGAAGGGTTCTGGATCCTCCTCAAATGTCAGATTGGTCGTTCCCCATTCCTGATAAAAAATAATTCCGGTCAGTGGCATCCGAAAGTGCCTCCGGGATGGAAGTAAACAAATGTTTCTGATCGAGGGAACTACTGACCTTGAAGAGTTTTGGTAGAGCGTCGGCAGGCTGGCCTCTTATCACAAAGAGTCGCGAATTGAACTTCCGCAGACTCCTGTCTAAATCCTCGAGACATTGCAGGAGAAACCTGGAAAAGGGCGAACCGGTATTAGACACGTGGCCGCTAGCAGCGGGCAGCTAAACGATTTTCATTCGGCGTCATACCGGCACTCAGTGGGGAGGGGGAAGGCCCAATATCATGAGGACGAATAGGATACAAAACGCTTACATTCAGCGCTCACTTTCCAAAATCAATCGTATTTCTTTGGCATTATTAAATTTGAGGTGCCCCGAATGACTTGTCGTCGGCCACCCAGTCACAGAGGTGGCCGCCCCGCCTACCCCGCCTATGGTCGTCCCACCGAAAGAATAGACTACTCTCTCTCGCACTCATGAGCTGGCATAGGCTTTTCCTGATTTTGGTGTACTAACTTCTCGGCAGTTCCACTATACTCTTGGATGCCTGACTGGCCTGACTGCTGACCGACCTGACGCGAAGAGGGGTGTACCCCGCCCCGCCCCACCCCGCCCCGCCCCGCCCCGCGCGGGGCTTCTTAGCGGGAGACGGTTGCGTAACGCAAAGGCTAGGGCCAGGGGCTCTCTGGGCCGGAGTGGACCACGGCGACGCACCCCACCCCTGAGGACGCACCGGTCCCGCTGACTTCCCTCCTTGATAAATATCAAATCTGAAATTCAATGTCAAACTGTCACAGCTCCCCCCCCCCCTCTCCCCCATCCCCCCAAAACAACTAATTTTCCTCCTTCGACGTGCAACCCTTCTGTTTTGAAAGTAAAAACACGGCTATCGCCCGATCATTTCCTGTCTCGCGCTCTGTACCTGTACCTAGAGCAGTGGCGGATCCAGCCTGGGCTGGAGGGAGAGGCAAGTGAAGCGGTTGCCTACTTTCAGGGGAATTTTGCATTTATGACATACTTTTCCTTTCCCCTTCTGCCTTTCCCCCTTTTTCCTTTCCTCTCTTCCCGCTTCTTATTTCCCTCTATCTCGTGTAATTCGAAGGTAATATTTGCTGTTTTAAACTTCGCGCCTTTCGTGTAAAAGAACACATTTTTTTTCCTAAGTAATTGCCGCGTTTTTCTAATACAAAAACTAACTTAGCCCTTATAAGTAAAACAAAAAAACTACCGACACTATAGAATAACATAGGTAAATTAGGCATAACCCATTCATACCTCATTCGCCCGTTAGGCGCCATGGCCTGGCGAGTATGCAATCCCGCAACGCGCATTCAAAGAAACACCGGGTATCCCTGAACATCGACATCGCCCTGAGCCTGCGGCCCGCCCTGCACCGCCCTGCAGTCGGGGCATGGTGGCCCCGGTGGCCCTGCCGATGTCGCGACCCGGGGGGGGGGGGGCTATAGGAGCCATGACCATAGCCCCCCGGGCCGGCGGGCAGGCCGCAAACTGAAGGCTGAGTGCGTACAGCTGCTACAGCTCTCAAACACATGTGTCAGATATCAATTTATTATTACCATCATGTCACCTTCTCCTTACTAAAAAGAATGTTCCCCGGAGCCGAGGACAGGAGGAGCCAGGACGCAACTACTCAAGGACTGGCGGCCCTGGCGGTGCGGCCACGACGATTGCTCGCGTCGATACCCCGCCCCGCGCCGCGCGCCCGTCGAGAGACTTCTAGAACGGCATTTCCGCCAGAGCCTGGCGCGTATTATGCGTGCAGGAGTGCGTCGCGTCGCGCCGCGTCCACCGCGCCGGAGCAAGACCGCGAGCCAGGCGGCAATAGCATGAGGCTCCTCCTCCTCGCTCAAAGCAGAGCGAGCATGCTGACCCATGCTGACAGTCAAGGAGGGGCGGGGGGAGCTCGAGGGGCACCTCACTACCTCCAATCAGTGTGCGCCCTGCGTTCCAATCATTTCCCAATCACAGTCCAATCACATAATTTTACGACAAAACAGCATTTTTAACACCTTAAAAGTGCAAAAAATCGATTCGCCGATGAGAATATTGGGTTATATAAGCCACACTTTGCAGCCACCTGAATGAAAAATATAAAACTGGCAAAAACCTTCTGGTTGGTTGATTTTAAGGACGCTGAGTTTTTTAAGTTTGGTGAAATTTTACCTCTAATGATAACACAACCATCTTAAGAGTGAGGTACCCCTCCGGGAAGCTCCACATAACGCCGGCCCCGGCACCTACCCCGCGGGGAGTTCCATTCATCCTTCCGATATCAATGACAGCTCTGTGCTGGGCGGCGGGGCGGTCCGGGCGGTACGTGCAGACTGTACCGGGTAGCGGGGCGGAGGGCGAGGAGAGGGGAGGAGACGGGGACTGTTGTGGCGCGCGCCCCGCCGCCCGCCGGCCATCCACCCACCGCCACTAGGGCGCGGCGGGGGCGCGGGCGCAGCAAGGGCAGCAGGGCGGCTGTGACCAGTGTTGTTAGATAAGTAGGCAAAATATCGTACGCAAGCACCTGTGTGAGGCAGACGGTATCTCCGCCTGCCTACTAGGCAAACTCTCCACACATGAGAACGCATTTTGCCTAGTAGGCAGGCGGAGATACCCGTCTGCCTCACACGGTGCGTGCGTACGATCTTTTGCCTACTTCTCTAACAACACTGGCTGTGACACAGGGCCACACCGGCGACACTGGTGTGGAGGTACCACCCTGCCCCTCACCCTCTCACTCCCGCCCGGGCCGGGCTGTTTACACTTACCGCACCCGCCGAGTGAAGTGAAGGTATTACTGCTCGATAAGGCGGGGTAGGGCGCAGCAGCCTAACGGCGGCCGAGGAAGGAGCCCTCGAGATTATCTTTCGAAACGCCTGGACTTTATCGTAAGAAGGTGAAGGGACTTGCATTATAAAACCCCGCGCGGCACCCGTCCGGTCCGGTCTGGCCCAAACCTAACGCCCGCCAAATATTTTTCTGTCTGACAGCGGATTCCAACCTGATCTATTCCTTTATTTATTGTTAAACTCGTGCCATACCTGAATCACGGAAACCTCGCGAAACCAAAACGCGGCAGACATTGGCTCACCTCCACTTGTTAATGCCGACGTTGGAGGAGCCCGCGAACCACGGGTCCAGGAAGTAGATGCAGCGCAGGGTGACGGCGCCCTTGAGGCCGTGGCGCAGGCTGGGGTTGTCGTGCAGGCGCAGCCCCTTGCGGAACCAGTGCACGCTGTGCTTGGGGCGCGCGCCGCGCAGCTGTCCGTGCAGCTGTCCGTGCAGCTGACCGTGCAGCTGACTGCGCAGCTGTCCGTGCAGCTGACCGCGCAGCTGACCGCGCAGCGGCCCGAGCCCCGGCAGCTCATCGTGCTGGGCCGCAGCGGCGTCCGCGGCCGACGTGGACGCCGACCCCGCCAACGGCGACGTGAGCGACTCGGCCTCGGAGTCCGACGAGCACATAGTCGTGCTGCGCTTCACCTGTTGATGCGGCTGCGACTATCCCGACGGCGCATCTTGGCAGTCGCCACCACGCTCCTCGAGTCACCCGACCACCGACGACCACCAACCTCGCCGTCAACGTCAACACACACACACGCACACTAACACGACGGGGCTCCCGCCACGTACACACACGCACACGCGCGCGGTCACTACGACAAGCTCTTGTCGTCTGCGGACTCGGAGCTTATGCCCGGCCCCTGCCCCTGACTTGCTGAGATACGTCCGCCTAGAGGGGAGGCCCGTGTCGGCTGGTGAGGCGGGACGGGACGGGACGGGACGGACGCGACACGACACGACTGGTCTACTGCTACGACTGCCTGGGCTGGGCTGCGCTGGGCCCGTCGCACCGCCGGGGCCGCTGAGCTGGGCGCGCTGCCGGGCGCGGGTGGGCGGGGCGGGGCGGGGCGGGGCGGGGCGGGGCGGGGCACACTGGCACGGGCACGGGCACGGGCAGGGCGCTAGGCCGGGGCCGGGGCTGACGGCATCTCTCTCGCTGCGCCACAGGGGCCGGGCCACAGGCTGCGGGCCGACACCCGCGAGCCGAGCCGAGCCCACCGCGCCGGGCCTCGCCTCGCGCCCCGCTGCATTCCCCCGTGTGCCCCCCCCCTCCCCTCCCCTCCCCGCCCCGCCGCGGCCGCCTCCAGTCCACGCCGAGAGCAACGTGACTTCAACGTGACTCGGCAGCTGTGGCGTCGATCCGCCGCGCTATTGGTCGGCGCCCGTCACGTGGGAGCGGTGGCGGGGCGCGGCGGGGCGCGGCGGGGGCCTGGTCACGTTGCGCGCCATGCTGCCGGCCGTGTTGCCAGTGGTCGCCAGCCATAGCCGGGCCGGGCCGGGCGGCCGGCTGCCGGCGCCTGCCGCTCGCCGCGTCCCCCCCCCCCTCCCCTGTAACTGTCCTTCCCCCTTGTCCCTCCCCCTCCCCTGTAACTGTCCTTCTCCTTGTCCCTCCCTCCCCTGTAACACTGTCCTTCTCCCTTGTCCCTCCCTCCCTGTAACTGTCCTTCCCCCTTGTCCCTCCCCTCCCTGTAACTGTCCTTCTCCCTTGTCCCTCCTCCCCCTGTAACTGTCCTTCTCCCTTGTCCCTCCCCTCCCCCTGTAACTGTCCTTTCCCCTTGTCCCTCCCCTCCCCTGTAACTGTCCTTCTCCCTTGTCCCTCCCTCCCCTGTAACTGTCCTTTCCCCTTGTCCCTCCCCTCCCCTGTAACTGTCCTTCTCCCTTGTCCCTCCCTCCCCTGTAACTGTCCTTTCCCCTTGTCCCCCCTCCCCTGTAACTGTCCTTTCCCTTGTCCCTCCCCTGTAACTGTCCTTCTCCCTTGTGCCCCCCTCCCCTGTAACTGTCCTTCTCCCTTGTCCCTCCCCTGTAACTGTCCTTCTCCCTTGTCCCCCCCCCTCCCCTGTTCCTGTCCTTCCCCCTCCTCCCTCCCCCGACCCGACCCGACCCTACCCAGCCCCGAAGGCGCGCGCGCGCTTTTACCCGCCATCGGACTTCCGCTATGAGAAATCGTGTGAGAGCGACATGTACCGGGTGTTTCTTTGAATGCGTAACAGTGTTGCGGGTTTGCCTACCCCACTTGCCCCTAAGGCGCCATGGCCCCTGCAGCGCTGAAGAGTATGCAATCCCGCAACACTGTTACGCATTCAAAGAAACACTCGGTACCAAGTGTTTAAGAGAAGACGCAGGTGCGTGCGGGTTGCCTACTCGCTCTGCCCGCACAGCGCCGTGCCGTAGCCCCTTGGGTAGGCAAACCCTCTCGCACCAGCCTGTCTGAAAGGCCCAGTACAATGCCCTCTAGCCAGGCCGGGGCAAGGACGAGCCGATACTGTTACGTCAAAAAGTTAAGGCGTAACACTCTAGTTCACCACTGGCGGGATGCAGGCAGCGAACTGGAAAGTGGTCGATGTCAACCTTACCAGGCGTCCGGCCCGGCCGGCCAACCCCGTGCAGTTACACTGTACCGGGCGTTTCATAAAAGACGCAGGTGCGAGCGGGTTTGCCTACCCAAGGGGCAATGGTGCCTTACGGGGAGATCGGGTAGGCAAACCCGCCCGCACCTGCGACTTTCATGAAACGCCTGGTAACGCATGCATTGGTGCGGGAGGGTTGCCTACTCACGTGCACGAGTGTGAGGGGAGGGGGCAGGATCAGAGAAGGTAGGCAAACCTGCCCACTCGCTCAAGTGCGCCCCTGTGGAAAAGAATCCGGGTGGATGTGGGCGAAAACGGGCAAACGCGGGCCGCGTGCGGGCCGGGCCCGGGCACTGCGCGTGCGGATCCGGGCGGTGTCGAGCCCCTGTCGCCCGCGTGTCCGTCCAGCCGCGGGGGGCGCGGAGCTGGGCGGCCCGCTCGCGCCACTCGCGCGTGTAGCCCGCGGGCGCACGTGCCCAGGCGTTGCATGGGGCCGGCCCGGGCCGCTCCTGGACTCCGGGGCGTTCCTGGGCCCTCCAGACCAGGCGAGAGTCCTAGACCAGGCTAGCAGTGATGAGCCCCTTGTGCGTATGCTACCGCATGACAGCGGTGTGGTCGGGTTGCCTATGCGACCCCCTGCCACCTCGCTCCTTCCCTCTGTTCCACCGACCAGGTGGCTGGAAAACCCCGCGCACTTTCGTAGTTATACTGTACCGCACGCAAGTGCGCGGACGGGTTGCATACTCAAACGGGGCCGTAAGGTGCCTCGGTGAGCGACGACAGGCAAACCCGCCCGCACGCCTGCATTCGGTACAATGCAACTATGAAAGCAGCAAAACCGACATGAGCCCCGCCCGAACCTGAGCCCGGAAGGCTTCAGAGGCGACCTGGGCCAGATATGAGTCCAAGAGGTTGGGGTACCGTGGTCTTTTCCCAGGTTCGGACTGATGTTAAGCTTGCACCTAACCTGGGTGTGGACCTACGCCTCCCGGGCTCAGGTTCGGGCGGGGCTCATGTCGGTTTTGCCGAAAGTGCGCGGTTTTTTTCAACCACCTGCTGGTACAGCTGTTCAGCCCCCCCCCCCCCCCGGATGCACCCGGAGCAGTGTTGATAGGTAAGTAGGCAAAAGATCGTACGCACGCACCTGTGTGAGGCAGACGGGTACCTCCGCCTGTCTACTAGGCAAAATGTGTGATCTTGTGTGGAGAGTTTGCCTAGTAGGCAGGCGGTGATACCCGTCTGCTTCACACAGGTGTGTGCGTACGATCTTTTGTCTACTTATCTACCCAAGGAAAATGTTTTTCTCACGATTACATCATTGTGATCTTTTCATGACTTACGAGGTCACGATTTTTGCACATATGACGTCACTGGTGATGTCGAAAAACGTCACAGTGACATCTTTGTGACACCCGTGATGATTTTGTGAGTAAAACGTTTTCCTGGGGTAACAACACTGACCCAGAGTCGCCCGTCGCCCGTGCTTTGCCCGGGCCCTGCAGCCCAGACTGTACGTGGCCCGTGTTTGCCCGTTTTCGCCTACATTCGCCCGGCTCCTTTTTCAAACGGGGCCGTAAGGTGCCTCGGTGAGCGACGACAGGCAAGCCCGCACGCCTGGTGGTACAGCAACCACCGACTAGTACTCGGGTGAGTGTCGTGTCATTTTCCACTTCTTCATTAACGTGAGCCGTGAATAGAGTTCTGAACGCTGACGGTTGAACAGTAAAGATGATCAAGCAGCCTTGACGCTTGACGGAATCTCTTTTTCATCTGATACCACCTCGGCTATATCAAGTTGAGAAAGGCGCTGGCTTAAAACGAACACACTTCTTAACTTGATATGGCTCTCGGCTTTGCAGGATGCGGATCCTCATGAGGCGCACCATAACACCATCACTGTATTTGTATGTTTTTGTGCAAACGTTTGTGCAAAGTTAAACATGCATATCGTTTCACACAAATTTCTGCGAAAAACTGCATGAATTATGTATGCACAAAATCGTTCAAATCATCGAGGAGGGGAACTAGAGGGGCCGCTTCCTCACCTCTTGCCCTCGCTCAGCTGAAGTGCAATGCATGCACAAAAAGAAGGTGATCTTACCCCTTCGTCTCGACCATCGCACAAATTCGTGTGAAAAATTTGATTGTTTAACTTTGTACAAATAAAAGATACAAATCCAGTTAGTGTGAATTGGAGGTGTAGGAGCAGTGCACTAAAGACAGAACAAGGGCACGTCATGTTCACCGGAGGCCCGGCCCGGCCTGGGTCCGTGCGGCTGGCGCCAAGGGCTCACGCGGCCAGAGCGGTGAGACTGCCTGCCGCCGCGCCCCGCCCCGCCCCGCCCCGCCCCGCCCCCCAAGCCCCTACGACCCAACAGATACGGCACCCCAACTGACGTCATCCGCATCCCCCGGGCCGGAGTGCCGCGTGCCGCGCACGCCCCAGCCCGGCCTGGCGAACACGACACGAGGCTTTATTGGGTCGAGTCGGCTGTTCTCCTCTCCGCCCAGCCCAACGCCCGGCTAATGCCCCTCAGCGATTAACTCTGACAACGGAAGAGATTCGATTCACATGACGGATATCCAAACTAAACGCCCATGGAACATGGAGCATTCCAGGGTGGCCCATTTACCCCGGCGTAGGTGTAGGTCGCTCCCCTTGCCCTCGCTAAGCTGGAGTAGAATGAGTTGCCTACTTACACCTACGCCGGGGTAAATGGGCCAACCTGTATAGGCGTTTGCTAGCGGCTGAAATTCAATGGGTCACTTTAGTTTTGATTGCGCGATAGTTTTCGGATAACCATCCTGATAACTTCCAAAGCACCTCTCACAGCTCACTCGCCGGAGAGAGCAGACTGCTTCCTTTCGGAAAGCGGGGGAAAATAGAAGCGCTCGCAGCAAGCCTCCATCCACGCGATTTCCACCCACTCCCCAAGCGGCCCGTTACATAACTTTCTGATCTTCATCAATGGGGCTTCAGAAGAGATCTCTTTTCCAAAAATATGCATGTAGTCCCAGTAATGTATATATTACATTTAAATGTGTTTTTCTCCAGACATAAGTGACAGCACACTTGATGTCATTGCATTATGAAGGCTTGCAGTCGCATGTACCGGGCGTTTCATAAAAGGCGCAGGTGCGGGCGGGTTTGCCTACCCGATCTCCCCGTAAGGCGCCATAGCACCTTGGGGCGGGTTTGCCTACCGAAGGTGCTATGGCACCTTACGGGGAGATCGGGTAGGCAAACCCGCCCGCACCTGCGTCTTTTATGAAACGCCCGGTATGTAGAGCAGCATGGCTGTCGAAAATTATGTCATTTTTTTCACTAAGACATCTGCAATCTTACACAGAAAAGGTACAAACAAGTGCCCCTGCTCGTGGAGAAGGGAAAAGCGGGCGCGGGGTAGTTAGGTACTAAAATTTCGGTAGAGAATAATCCCCGTAACTGTTGTCACCCATGTGACATAACGAATCATCGTCTGTTGCGCAAGGAACAAAAGTGAAATAAACCGATCATTACAAAGAGTCCTGAGCACCACGTAACAACAAAAACATTATTAGTCTCGCGTCGTTCGCAGTCGTACTTTATACATGACCGATATGGCACTCGTGAGGAGGGGGCATCTTTCGTCCCCCAGTTTAGAGGCCCAGCCCGGTGGTGGGCTGGACCATCCAGGACCTCGGTGACGATCAGCAGCAGGGATAGAGGGAGGGCCGGCCGTTAAATACAAAAAAAAAAAAATTTAAAAAAAAAAAAATACATATATATATTTTTAAAAAAAATTTAAAAAATTGAAGAGTTATTCGTTTAGAGGGAAAGAAAAGAGCTTCCTATGCTGCAACTTGACTGCATGTTTAATAAAGGTTAAACAAATCAACATTCCATAACAAGCTAACAGTAGGGGTAGAAAAACTGCTATATTCACAGCACAAAAATGTAGTCTCTTTTAACATACAGTTTGACCACTTCCACACTTAGTAGACTAGAATTAAGTAGAGGTAACAAAGCAAATAACATGTAACAAGTTAATTGGGAGAAGTCGGGAGAAACCTGACATTATTTCAATATTCAGTACCCTTTTTTTCTCTAAAATGAAGAGAAGTTGTGCTTCAAATTTTAGGTGGGAGGAAAGTCTGACTGGTGGAATACAAGTAAAATCTTAACTGTCATGTTTAAAGAAAAATAGTAAAGCAAAATATACAATATCACAATTAAAAATCAAGAAGAACTGGTTTTGTTTCTCTGGCACATTTTACAGCTGACTGCAGTAATTTCACAAAACCTGTATCTTTTGGTTTCTCTAAACCACGCAAAAGACGATTCTTCATCACAGCAACAAATTCACGATTACTGAGCTGACCATCCACTGTAAAATAAATGTATAAAATGATTATACAAGAATTTTTTTTTTTGAAATGTTTACATATGTTGCATAAACTTACAGTTTTCATCAAATATGGTAAAAACAACACTTATGATGTGATCACTGAGATCAACATGTGCTACTGTTTTGGCAACATGTTTTAAAGTGGCTGCAAATATAGGTAATTTTTAAGATAAAAATTCTTATAAGATTAACTTTGAAAAATGAGTGGCTATTCCAGAAACATTACCCTGATCAATAGAGGCCCCAGCAATATGGTAAAATGTGAGAGCTGTGTCAACGTCATTAATGTTATTTAGAAAATGGAAGAACTTAAGGTAATCTTCCCGACTAACACCTGGAGAGCTATGAAACCTTGAAACAAAACATCATCAGATTAAAACAAGTGAATACACCATTTCTAATGAAAAGAACACAGTAGAAGCCGCATACATTTTTTTCACTCGCTTCAGAGTTTTTGTTTTTTTCTTCTGTGGGTATCCAGCATATGCAAGAAGCAGCTCTGTAAAGTCAGCCTCAGTTATATTTCCATGTTCATCAGGATTTTTGCGTTGAAACTATAAGATAAGAAACAAAACAAATAATAAACGAGTGTTAGGCGTCAGTTCAGATTAGAACTACTGTACTTCCATTTTTTTACTTCTTTTAAAAAATAAGGAGAATAATTGAAAATTATTTACCTCTAGGTTCAGAATTTCTCTCTGCAATGATTGTTGAAAATCCAAAAACCTTTCAATGGTAAGTTTCTTGGTCAAATCCGATCCAAAAAAAAATGTTGTTAGAGCTGAGTTAACACCCTAAAATCACAGCATAAAATTAGTTTACTAAACCTTGGAGTAGGAATTCAAAACAGTTCAGGGCAAGGTTTTGTCACCAATATACCTTGAATGTGTTTCCAGTATTAGAATGGTCACGATGACGGCTCCCAATACTTGTCTGCTGCCTTATCAGAGTGGCAACTTTCTCAAATTCTTCGCAGTCTACATCCCCATCACCATTCAAATCAAACATTCGAAAAGCAATTTCAAAATGACGGCGAGATGCTGTAAAAAAATTCTAATGTGAAAAAAAAACTAAATAATTAAGTGGTCTTTAAAAAAAAAAGTTAAAACACTAACTTGAGAGAACAGTCAGGAGGAAAATGTAGTCAGAAAAGGTGATAAGACCTGCACTGCCCAGCTTATAAAATATACTGTCTTCATCCAGAGCCAATTCAAGTTTAGTATGAACATCCTGTAAAATAATATTGTCTGTAAGTTGTTATGGAAGAAACATTGCAAGGAAGATTGTTATGAAGATTTAAGATTCTCATAAAGTAAAGAAAATTAGACAAAATCTATCAATTTCTTGAAAGTAATAACTATCTTCTAGCATTGTAAAAGTATCAACTCCCTCTTTATTTTTATTTTCTGTTTTTTTTTTAATCATTAAGATAGTTATATTGAAATTGTATTATTTGAACAGCACTGCCAATATTATGTCAACTACAGTACTTTGATCTTTTGATCTAAGTTATGAGGAACAAATGACTTGTACTAATACTTTGGCCTTAAACACTAAACTCATTCCTGCTTACAAGGCACTTGCACTGGAAAATGTTGCTTAGCAAACCAAGAAGCATTTAAAAATATATTCACACTTAACTCATGGAAGTTCACTCAGAAAGTTCACTCACATTTATTACATTAGTTGTAATACCTACACAAAGTGATCTATGAATAAAACAGTGAGCCCTACTGAAAAAAGTGAAGACACTATCCTAAAAGCTATTATAGAAGAAAATTGATTATGATTTTTGGAAAGCATCCTACAGCATACAATAGCAAGTGCAACACATGAACCTTGAACCTTGAACAATTATGCAAAATTTAAGGGAAACATTTCTTAGCAATCAGATTTTAATTTTTTACAAGAGAAGAGTTTAGAGCCAGCTTGATTTTGCTTTCAAGTAGCAGTGTTGGGTACATTCAAGTTACATGGGAAAATTTTCATTTCAGAACAGTCAAGTCCTTTTACCCAATAAAAATAGACCAGTATACTTTTCAATACTCAAAAAGGTATTGTTCTTATCAAAAACCACTACCTGTCCACAAAGCTCTGGCAAAGACCTTAGTATTTATTCATTATTGGTGGCAACATTTGCAGTGAAGGGAACATCAGAACTTGTGTCTTGGTATAAGTGCCTGAGAGGAACTAAAGAAAGACTAGAAAGATTATAGGTGATAGAAAGTGAATAATAAATAGATAGATAGACTGTGTAAGTAACATGCAAATGACATGGTATGTGCAAATATGAAACCCCAATAAACATTTCTTTTTAGGAGAAGTTTTTAACAACCTAACTGTATGAAAATATAAAAGTAAAAGCCATACATTGTGATTTCACATTTATAAATAAAATGTCCAGCTAACTTAAACAGTTTGGAAAAGTATTATTATTTAGTGTTGCCTTATTGAACAGGTTAAAAAAACTCCAAACTAAAATTAGTAATACCCAACAACAAGGGGTTATTATATTTGCAATTACACTAGTCAAGTGTTAAAGTGAAAAAACATCTACCAGGCACTGAGGAGGAAAGAAACCAGAAAAAGTGTACAATAAATACCTCCGAAGGATTCTGGAAATTACAGAAAACCATTGCAACGATGGAGAAGGTGGCAGACAAAACATGAAACCGCACAACAAATAATTAGTGTCAGGAGAAGCAGGATTGAATAGACAAGAGAAGGCGGGGTTGGTGTGATAAGAAATTTAAAAAATCATTAGCAGTGAGTCAAGGATAATAAAGAGTACAGAAGACAGGGCATCATATAATTATTTCACTTTCTAATGTGTATGAGCTTTTTCAAGAAAACGCCTACAAGGTCAGGGTAAGTGTACAAATAGATTGGAGCACAGACTGCTTGAAACCAATTAACAAAGAGCAAAGAGGGAGGAAATGGAGCTTAAAGAGCATAATACACAGAAATGAACTACAGAGCTCAGAGGCATACATCATCCAGAAGCACATGATGCAAAATAGTACATACAATAATTTACTCTCCAAAAAAATAAAATGAAGATGTGACTTTTTAAATTGTTATTTTTTTATGGAATGGTCAATAGTAAGGACACTTTTATGGATAATAAATACTATTTTGCATCGACAGACAATTAGAGAAAGAAAGCAAAAATGCACCATTTTAGAGTCACAAACACAGAAAGCAAAATAACATTTAGACAAATGGTAAAAATATAAATTTTGCCACTTCATGAAAACAGATGAGAGAAGATGATTAGGATTGATATAGTTATTATTGGCAAAGAGAAAACAAATTTTTATCAGTCACTAGATTGATGACTCCAGGTTATTCTTGAGTTCCTGTTTACTTTGTCCTATACACTACTTTACTCTCAAGGGCCATGAAATAGCAAGTTGACTTCTCTGATGATTTCCTGAAACCTCACTGGTCAAAAAATGGAACACTTTAAAACAAAACAAAAAAAAAAGACTTACCTTTGGATCATATCTCTTATATCGGTCGAGTCCTAAACCTGCCAAAAACAAAAAACAAAACCAGTAAGTACAGACATGGTTTATGCCAAACAGCAGAAAAAGCATGGAAACGATGAGGTAAGCATATTAGCAGAAATAACAATAG
This sequence comes from Frankliniella intonsa, assembly GCA_033675135.1. Classification (NCBI taxonomy): domain Eukaryota; kingdom Metazoa; phylum Arthropoda; class Insecta; order Thysanoptera; family Thripidae; genus Frankliniella; species Frankliniella intonsa. The sequence continues at coordinate 20,038,853 of CM066253.1, forward strand.
CATGGAATTAAGTAAAACTATATTGTAAGCGCTGCGTGTGCAACCAATGTAAGTGAAAGAAATATATAATTGTAAGCACCAATCCATGAGAGAAAGAGAGATATAGACAGAAAGAAGACTAGAGATTTGAAAATTCATACATAAAAAGAAAGCACAAAGAAGCCAAATTAAGGACCAGGATACTAAAACAGGAGGGAAATTACTCATGTTTAATAAGAAAGAAAAAAACAAAAATATTAACTATAGTTCATGGCACTAAAATCAAAACTCATGCTATGGTCCACATAATTACTACGTTTTTTGTGTACTCTAAAATTTTTAAAAATAACAATGGCAATTTATAGCCAAATTATATACGTACTGTATTGCAAATAGAGAGTGCTTGCAATCAAAACCTACTTCAGTTGTAGTTTAAAATATTTACCGGGAGGCTGTTTGACTCCTGGAGTCATTGAACGAAGAAAGTCATCAGGTGTCATGAATACTTCATGAGTCTGGACTCCAGAAGAGGTAACATGAGTAACTTGCAGAGTGGCGAAGTAACGAAAAACCTTGTCAGGAGTTGAGAACTGACGGATGCGATTTTCATATTCGATGATCTGTCACCGCAAATAAAGCAGGCATGCAAGTTAAGATTAATTTTTGTCTTGGCACGGTTGATGCAGAAGACAATCAGAGTCTTGATTTCCGTTTAGTCTGAAATATTGAGGCATTAGTGGGTATGTTGTTTCATGCAGAGTCAAAGTTCCGGAATGATAATGGTACTGTAACACATTATTAGAGGTGGTTTGTGAGGAAATCCAGCACAAACATGTACCATATTAACAGTTGATTCATGCAGCATGCAAGATGCTCTCATGCAAAAAGTGCAAAGCAAATAACTGGTGTTAAATGAAATGAGTTCTCATGTGTTCCAAAAACAGGGGTATACATGCTATGCCTAATAGAAAATCATTATATTATTATGTGCAAACTAATCAAATTATAAAATTATTTATTTAGTTTTATGTAAGAAAGATGGATATCATTCAAACCACAATGAATAAGGTGATCTATATCTATAACTTCTACAGAAATAATGATTTCCTCAAGGCCATAATTCACCAGTTTTCAGTAGCTATGGACAATTTTACCATCTGGCTGTCTCCATCCGGGGGTGATTGCACGTAGGAAGTCATCAGGTGTCATGTAAATTTCTGTGCCTTCAGAGCTTTGAACTTTCACTGTAGCAAAGTATCGAAAAATCTTGTCTGGTGTTGAATACGCCCGCATTCGATTCTCGTATTCAATTATCTGTAGTGCAATTATTTTAATAACTTAAAAACCTCCATTGTGCAAATCTTCATTTATTTCTAAGGCTTTAACATTAGAAGTGAAATGAGCTAAAAGCTGGTAAAATCCATAGAAGTGCATCAAATTATTGTAATTTTATTTAGGTATGTATATATATTGATGCTAAACTCTACATAAAATGAATCATGCATCTGCATAACAGATTACTAAATATTAAAAGTGAATTCATGCATGACGTGCTTGGTATAAATATCCAATTTCTCTAGCAAGCAGATATCAAAAACCAAACACTTTCAATGTAATTGAGGACAGTTAAATGTCAACTCTTTGAAACACAATAGTAAGACTGAAATAAACAACAATACAGTAACTAAAAAATCTGTCTAGTGTAAAAATATTACAAAAGGGGTTTCAAATACAAATAGTTCTGAAAGCTTTCAAAATAATTTTTAAAAAGTTCATTAAATTAATCTTTGACATTACTCACTCTTCTTTCACGGAAACCTATGGCCTTCTTCTTTTTCTTTTTTGATTCATCAACTTCTGTTTCCTCTGCTGTGGCCTCTCCAACAAATGTTTTGCTATGCTTTTCAACATCTATTGTTGCTGCATCCACTTTTGGAGGCCAGTTTTCCAGCCAACTTGGTTTGAAAAACTCCCAAGCATCTTTGCCACATTTTTTGAAGAATGGAATCAGCTCTACATCTCTGAAGCATCTGTTCACAAGTGACCGAATAAGGTTTGATAGACACCAGCATTATTGTACTAGGAAAAACTGTAGAAAAACGTAATAAAAATTTACTTACCCATCATAAATACACCAAAGCATTCCCCCGGTTAAAATAAAAGATACAATGTTGTTAAACCCATCTGGCGGAATACGCTTGTGCCCAAAGTCTTGATTTAGTTTGTAGGATCTGGTTTGGATTTTAAATGGCTCTAAACACACTATATTCTTCTTGGTGACAATATTGTTCCATAGCAAACGTGAACACGTGTGAGATAAAAGCCTGGCATGAATACGAGGTGCAGTGTGAGGAACTGACACAGTTTGTAAGCCATATTTGAGAATGGTGAAATTGGTCAGGAATAGTGGCTTCTTATTAACAATTTGATATGCCCTGAGCGACATTTCAGTGTTTGTCCTGAAAATAAAAGTAGAAGAAATTGTCAATCAAATTATGATAGCATAAATATAAAAGGCCATTAACAAACTTTATGAAGTTTACGAGTGGACATCAGGAAAAAAGGTTAGAAGTAAGAAAAAAAACAGTCAAAGAAAAAGAATCATACACATACGACTTATACAAAGAAGAATTGTTATGTAGAATAGTTACCAAATTAGTTGTGAATAACGGTCAAAACTATAACTATCAAGTGAATACTGCTAATAGGCTAGCGAAATTTCAATTGAATACAAAATACAAGCAGGAAACTGCCAGAACACAAGCTAACCTGGAAATTGCGGATGAGCATTAAACAACCATTTTATTTGAAAAGTAACCTTCTATGAATATTTCAAATACTCCAAAATGGAGAAGTTTTCCAGGAGAATTGCTACCAGATGTATGTAGCCAAACAGCAGCAGAAAGATAATAGAAACGCCATACTATGCTTCAGTTCAGTCGAGTCAAGAATACCAAATTAAAAAAAAAAAACACTCAGCCAGGAAGACAGGAGTAATTGTAATTAGAGACGAAATGCTCTGAATATGGCTACATCATGAACAGCAAAGTTACTTTCATATGCGATGGTTAGGATATTTACTGACAGAGGAATAGAGAAGATGTAAAGATGAAAAGTGACTGTTTAGTAGGTTGGCGCTCTGAAAAAGGGGGAACAAACCTACTTCTAAATGGTGCGCTGAAACTGACTGAATGTTGGAAGACGTTCATGAAGTTCTAAGTGGTGTTTTGACAACTACAGAAGATTTGCTAGGACGTTCGCACGATAAGTCAAATTAAATAAGCATTATAAGTAATCGTCTGACAGGTCTGACGAAAGGAATGGATCACAAGAAGAGTGAGAAGTTCAAAAACGTATCAGAAGAGGTTAGTGGTCAGACAAAAATGTTATTAATATGAATTATATGAATGCTCTACAAGCGACAGCGAATTTTCCAGAAGATACGATACGATACGAAGCTTCAGCCCACCACACAAGCAGCCGAGTTCGAGGTAAAAATGGGCAAATCCACCCTGTCCGGAGACTCCTGCTCGCTGATCCCCGCCGTTGTAGGAACTGTGTCCGAGCGCAGCGTTCACTGGAAACCAGACATGTGAGTTCTCCGAGGCGTATAATTCCCACAACGCAAACACTGTTAAGTAATCGGGTAATTTCAAAAAGCCTTCCTTTCAAACGGATCATGCACACGGCAGCGGCAGACCGGCGGGCCCCTTAAATGCCAACCCGAGGGGGAAATAACTTCTGAAAATGGTGTACACTTGCTCTGAAAATAGGTTGGAAATGGATAATAATGCCGATAATGGGGATAATGCGTGAAAATGTCCGAAAATAGGTAGAAATGGAAGGACATGGCATGAAAATGACTTCAAAGTGGATGGTATCAATGCAGGAAAATGGATGAAAATGGCCGATAATGCATGGTAATGATCGAAAATGGAAAAAAATGGATGAAAATACTAAAAATGGGTAAAATGTGTGAAAATAGCCGAAAATGCGCGATAATGCCTGAAAATGGGATGGAAATTGTCGAAAATGGATTATACTGCCAAAATAGGAAGCGTGAAAATGTTTGAAAATGCGTGAAAATGCATGACAATGCATGGAAATAATCGAAAATGAATGTAAATGCTGAAAATAGGGGAAATGCGTAAAAATGCCTGGAAATGGGGAAAATGATAATGTGGTGTACACTATTTCGCGTGGTTATTTCCCCCTCGTGCCAACCCCTCTCCTTCCACCGCATCGCTGACACCCTCTTTTGCCCAGAAAGGAAGATGACTTCGAGGATGGCGGATCCGACGCAACACACTCCAGCGCCTTCAGCAAAGCGGAGGGGCCTCGGGAGGGGCCCTCCGAGCTGGAGGGCGCCGAGGGCGTCGAAGGCGTCCTACGGCTAGAGGCGAGTTGTGCGAAGCTTCAGAGGCAGCTCAAGGTATACGCCCCACGCTTGGACTAAGTCCACACTTAGTGCAAGCCCCACGCACGTGCCTCAGGCTGCACGGGGCCGACATCGGTCTGCTAACAGATTCTGAAGAGCGCTCTTCTCGCGCTGTCTCTCTCGCACCTACCGGGTGGTCCTCGGACCCCTTCCTCTTTGGTAAGTAGGCAACCCATTGTACTTCAGCTGAGCGAGGGCAATAGGTGAGGAGGGGAGCTAGAGGGGCTGCTCCACTCCTCACCTCTTGCCCTCGCTCAGCTGAAGTACAATGGGTTGCCTACTTACCAAAATGGAAAGGGTCTGAGGACCTACCGGTATACGGCGCATCTCATGAGTGCGAGAGAGACAGAGCGAGGAGGAGAGCGCTCTTCTGAATCAGTCTGACACGCGCTGCTCGCAGGACGAGGTGAGGCGCAGAGCGGCGCAGGGTGGCCAGGGGCAGGGGCGGGACGTGATCAGAGACCTGCGCCTGGACAACGACAGGCTGCGCGCCGAGCTGGACACCCTGGTCAGGCTCAACAAGACCGAGAGCGCGGCGGAGCGTCTGCAGGAGATCCAGGCGGACATCAAGTCGCTGCAGGACAAGGCAATTCCCACACTGCACAGGCGTGGATACGGGGGGGGGGGGACGAGGTTTTTGCCTATGTCACCTAGTTAGCCGCCTGAAATGTAGGCAAAAGGCTATACTTTGCCCCTGGAAGTAGGCAAAAAGTGCTGCTTTGCCTCCCCCTCCCCCCTCCGGCTGCCTCTGGATCCGCCACTGACACTGCAAGCGATTTCGTAATTTCACGAACAATGGCCTGTTATTTGTTTTCGCGAACTCTTCTCTATTTTTGAGACGGATACATTTGAAAAATGATAATTATATGGTGTAAAAATGATGACAATATTGTGCAAATGATCCAGAATCCAAAGAAATTTGTCGTTCTGGAACTCTTACTACTTATAGGTCAGATTACGAATAGTTTCTTTATCTGAAATGTTGAACAGTGTTCGTCATTTTTGATAACGATACCACGCATAAAGAATTTTATTGTAAAAAACTGGCCTACCGGCCACTAGACAGACAGTCCAGCTCCAATAGCAAACACAAAAAACTTAAACTTTCCTACGCTTAACGCTGGACAACATTTGCTTTGACAACTTTAACTGGCTAACGCTAACGTGAAAGCAGATGACTTTTACTTAGTACGTTTTGTCTCAAACTTTGAACTTCCTACTTCAAACTCAGAACTATAACCTTTTTTCGCGTTAACTTTTACTGTCAGAACTTATCAACTTTTAGCTCTTTAACTTTCAGCTTTTAGCTTATCAACTTTTAGCACTCCAACTTTCCAGCTTTTAACTTTTTCACCTTTCAACTTTTAACTTTTCAATTTTTAACGTTTTAACTTTTAACGTTTACTGACAACAAGTGCCGTTGAAGCGCTGGGCCTTAGGTGTAGGGCCAAAAGTTTCAAATTCTTTACTAGCGATTTCTTATTTTAACGCACGACATTATTTTATCAATCATGCATTGAGGAGCAGGTGGAAATTTGAATCACGATTCTACGACCTACCGTTCAAGAATAAATCGTGTTAAAACCATATCCTTTAATAAAACGAAAATTTTTATTTGTCTTTGTAGTTGGTCCAATTACCATGTGTTTAGTATCAATTTCTTCATCTTCAAACGACGGACCAGAATTTGGTATCCAATCGCTTCAAAACTCAATACCCGCTAAAGTTAAAATCGGTACTAGGCCAGGCGGCTGGAGCGGGGGGCCCTTCTCAAGTGGCGGGTGTTTGTTTACGACCGCGGGGCGCGGGGCCGGCAGGGGGAGGGTTGGCCCGTCAGGGCGGCGAGCGACCCTGATTCTCGGAAGACAAAGCCGTGACAAATTGGTGTCAAAGTTTCAATTTCTGAACTAGCGATTTCTAATTGTAACGCAGATCATTATTTTATCAATCATGCATAGAGGAGCAGGTGGAAATTTGAATCACGGTTCTACGACCTACCGTTCAGGAATAAATCGTGTTATAACCGTATCCTTTAATAAAACGAAATGTTTGATTTTCCTTTTTAGCTGGTCGAATTACCATGTGTTTAGTATCATTTTCTTCATCTTAAGACGGCGAACCGGAATTTGGTATCAAATCGCTTCAAAACTCAATACCCGCTAAAGTTAAAATCGGTACTAGGCCAGGCGGCTGGAGCCCCCGGGCCCTTATCAAGAGGCGGGTGTATGTTTACTGGCTATAAATGTCAAGTTGTTTACATGGCGGCATGCCCTTTGTTTCGGACAGAAAACGGTCACGCCACGGGCTCCCCTAGGAAAATTTTGGCTAGGCTGGCTGGCTGGCTGGGCTGGACTGCTGGACTGCTGGCATCTTTAGCTGGACTGGCTGGCTTTAACTTGCACCTTTATTTTAACTGGCAACTTTACCTTCGGGTAAAGCCAGTCCTACTGGGGACTGTCTAAAAAAAAACCTTGCTTAAAATAATGAGATCCCTTCTCAACAGTGCAACGCGTGGGCAAATATTTTTTTTCTAAAATGTGCTGTAAGTTTGTTGAGCCGTTGACTGGGTGGGCGTAGGTGGGCCGGCTGCAGGAGGAGGTGGCGGAGCGGCGGTCGACGCACAGCCGGGAGCTGCAGCGGCGCCAGGCGGAGCTGCAGCGCCTCGTGCAGCAGTGCGAGGCGTCGCGCGCCGCGGTGCGGGAGCTGCGCGCCGACAACCGGGCGCTGCGCCAGCCGCAGCCCCAGCCCGCCAGCATCGAGACCATCGCCAACAGCGCGCCGCGCCCGGGAGACACCGTCGACCTGCAGGTGAATTTGGGCGGGAAAACGAAGTAAATTTCTTTAGATTCTCCTAGATAATTTTCCTTTTTAAATGGGGTAGCACTTTCTTGAATGTTTCTAAATGACGCGATAAACCGAGGGGGTATGCACTCTCAAAACCTGTGACCCGACTGTTACGTCTATTACGCTCTATTACGCCTCAAAAATGTCGGGATTCAGCTAAAGATAGCTCGAAACAACCCAAAAATAGGTAAATTTCGGAGAATTTCGGCTATTACGCCACTATTACGCATACTATTACGCGTGCTATTACGGGCAGAGTGACCCGACTATTACGCGAGTGCATACCCCCTTGCGATAAACTTAATCGTCCTAGTTTTTAACCCCTCGGCTCGGCCACACGGGAAAAGGATCTGGTTCTCACAACAAACAGTTATGTTAACACATTGAGTGCGGCATGACCACTCTATGGTCACGCTCCCGTGTTAAATCATAGGGAATAAAAACTTCCCGCCCTCAATGTGTTGGTATAGCCTTAACAGAAAAAAAAAATGTTTCAGGAACTAAATTTGTTGGGAGAGCTAAGCGTCTGTTACTACAACAGACACACTGTTGAGGGTACATTCTGTTAGTTGGGACAACAGAACACCAATTTTATTGTCCCAGATTTAACAGATTTCTTCCCCCAACAGAGTATTTGTTGTAGTAACAGACGCTTAGCTCCCCTACAGATTTTTACGAGGGGTGCCTCACTACCTCCAATCAGTGTGCGCCCTGCGTTCCAATCATTTCCCTCCCAATCACAGTCCAATCACACAATTTTACGACGAAACAGCATTTTTAACACCTTAAAAGTGCAAAAAATCGATTCGCCGATGAGAATATTACATACAGGATTTTTTTTTTCTCAGTTTGGTAAAATTTTACCTCCAATCATAACAAAGCCCTCTAATCAGTATGTGTACACCCCACCCATCTTAAGAGTGAGGTACCCCTCGGATTTTTATTTCATAGACCAGGTTTTTTTTTCGATCTGTTAAGGCTATATTAACAAACTCATGTTTTCCGTGCATGGCGCCTCTCCTCTCCTCAGGCCGCGCTGGACAAGGCTGCGGGCCGCGTGCAGCGCGCGGAGCGGGAGCTGGAGGAGAAGCGGCTGCACCCGCGGCGGGTGCCGCACTCGGTGGCGTCGCTGGAGGCGCTGCGCGACTTCTGGCGCGAGCACGCCGCGCTGCTGGAGGGGCTGCGGCGGCGCGGGGCGCGGCGCGACCAGCTGCGCGACCGCGTCGAGATGTTCGCGCGCAACATCGCCATCCTGCGCGCCGAGAACGACGAGCTGGGCGGCCGGCTGCGCGCCGCGCACCGCCAGCTCGCCGCCTTCGTGGAGCGGCCCGCCGCGCCCACCGCGCTCGTCGACAGGAACGTGGCGCTGCTGCGCCAGATGGAGGACATCGAGGCGGCGCTGGCCGACAAGGCCGTGGAGCTGGACCAGCAGGAGGGCGAGCTGCGGCTGGAGCAGGCCAAGGTCCGCGAGCTGCTCGTCGAGGTGAGTGTTGTGTTGCTCGCAGAGGCCAGGGCCTGGTCAAGAGACTACAGAGAAGGGACTGGTATCTCGCTATGCCGGGACTGCCGCTTTGCCGCACGTTGCAGCATCTAGCTACCACAATATTTATCGCATGGACTTCGCTTTGGTCTAGAAACGTATGGGAGGGTTCAACGAATGCCGTGGTACTAAAAGTTTTGCCAAAAGGCCCACCAGACTTGGCGTAGTGAGGGGCAAGCGCGGATCCCGGAGGGGGGGGGGGGGGGTTGCGAAGGGTCAATTGGCTCCCTTCGGCACCTAGATAGCCGCCTGACAGGTAGGCAAAAGGAAAAGGCCATACTTTGCCCCTGTGAGTAGGCAGAAAGTGCTCCTTTGTCCCGCCTAAAGACAGCCTCTGGATCCGCCACTGGTGAGGGGAGAGGTGAGGGGCTCCCCGAGGGTCGGCCGGGGTCGCCCGCCCGGGTACCCCGGGCCTGTCCCCAAGAAGTGGTGGGGATGACTCGCGTGCAGAAATCAAGGTGCAAAAATCAAGTGCACACTGTACTGGAAAAAACGTGCGTCTCGTCAGTTGGTGTTATCAGTTTTGGTCACACCACGTAATGCGACCTAAATTTTCGTCACACCATGTGATGCGACACAAGCTCCAGGGTATACGGGATTACACATAGGAGGTCGCATCACAAACGTGACCAAAACTACGGTCACACCACATTATGTGACCTCTTCCAGGGGTCGCACTTGCACGTGTGACGCACGTCACATGAGTTTTTCCAGTCAGGCCACGTGTGAGAGTGTGCTGTTTGCAGCTGGAGGGGCTCCGCCGGGAGAACCGGCACCTCAACAGACGGCTGCAGAAGTCCGCCGGTCCCGCGCGGCCCGGCGCGCCCGCCCAGGACGAGGCGGCGCGGCACCTGGGCACCGCGAACCTGAGCATGTTCCTCATGCCCATGGCGTCGCGGGATGCGTTGGGCCGAGGCGCGGGGGTGGGCGCGCGCCTGAGCGAGGCGTCGGCGTCGGCACCGGTGAGGCTGCGGTGGAGGAGCGCGGGGAACGCCGCGGCGCCTGGCAGAGCAGCGAAGAGAGCGAGCTCAGATGCTCGTATGCGTCCGAAAACGACAGGCGGGAGTGAGAGAGAGCTATGTTCTAGTTCGAACGTCTCACTCACACCTGTCGTTTTCGGACGCGTACGAGCATCTGAGCTCGCTCTCTTCGCTGCTCTCGCGCCCGGGACTCGGGGGCAAAGAGTGACGCGGAGCCTCGTCGTTGGCAGGACGCCGGCTCCCGCGGCAGCCTGTTCTCGGCGACGACGTACGCCCGTCGGCCGTCGCTGGGCCACGCCCCCGATGTGTCTACCGGCACGGCCCGCGACAGGGACCAGTGGGGCCCCCAGCAGGCGACGTCGGGGACCTCCGAGGCAGCCCACGGGGAGCCGCTGCCACGCGCCTCCAGGGTCCGGTACAGCGAGGACACCCGGGACCAGGACGGCGACGAGCGGCCCATGCTGTCCGCCAGCTCGCTGGTGGCGCACTGGCGCGAGCAGGACGAGCACGAGCACGCCGGGGTCGGGGCCGGGGCCGGGCCGGCGTCCAGCACGGAGGAAGTGTCGTACGCAAGTGACAGCCCCGAGGACCAGGTCACGGCCGGCCCCGGGGGCGGCGGGGGCAAGGGCGGGCCCGGGCAGGAGCCGGTGGTGTCGCAGCCGCCCGCCCCCGAGAGCGCCCCGCCCCCCATCCCCACCCCCACACCCAGGGACTCTCACTGAGGTGAAATACACGCGGCCGGGTTTGTAAGAGGAATATGAGCGCCGCGCCGCGCCGGGGGAGCGAGGCGCCGTGCTGGTCACGACGGGGAAAAGCGCGCCGGGCGGGGGCGGTGGCGGGGGCGGGGGCGGCGCGGGGCACGGGGGGTGGGCCGGGGGTGGCCGGGGGCGGTGCGGCGTGGCTGCGGACGAGGCCAACAGAGGGCGCGTGGAGCCTGGCGACAGTGGTCCAGCCCCCCACCCCCACCCCTGACCGCGCTGCACTGCGCTGTCTGGTCCAGTGAGCGCCCCGCGCCCCAGCCAGACACAACTCGAGCCGAGCACGCCGAGCGCACCGGAGCCCGCGCCCCCCGTGCCGCAGCCCCGCGAGGCGAGGCGGGACGAGCCGGCTACGCTGCGGATACTCCGCCCCCCGCCGCCCCCCGGCCGCCCCCGCCGCGTCGGGCCGGCGCCAATACCCCGCCGCGCTACGCCGCGCCACGCCGCGCATCGGCCGCGGTTCTGCATCTCGTCGTGACGTCGCCGTGCGTCCCCGCGGCCCGGCCGCGACCCCGTGTGTCCGGCGTGGGCAGCAGTGCGAGAGAGAGGGAGAGAGAGGCGGCAGTGCGAGAGAGAGAGAGAGAGAGGCGGCAGTGCGACGGGCCGCGACGGGAGTGCGAGTGAGAGGGAGGGGTGGGGACGGGCATGGAGTGATGTGTGACGATGAGTGTGGGAGAGGGTCGGGAGCCCGCGGCCCGCGACCAAAGTGATATGTGAAGTGAGTCGGAGCCGCCGGCAGGACCAGGACCCTGCAGCATCGACAGCGCAGCGTCGGCAGCCATGGCATCCGGTGAGTGAGCGCGAGGGAAGGCGAGGAGGAAAAGTCCGGTCCGGCCAGCGCGCGAGCGGAGCCGTCTTGTGTGTTTTGGATGCACTATTTGCCATTATCGTTTGTCACACGCCAATTTTATTTAAACCTCTATAAATCCATACTTTTGCACCTTTAGGAAGAAGGTATTTTTTTCTTTTTTTTTTTTTTCCAAAATTTTATGAGGATCATCGTTCTACTCAACATTTAAGTCAAGACACCCTTTCAATGACAAGGCCGATTCTTATTTTTAAAACTTTAATCCGGCGATCTGCACTCGACATGAATTAGTTCAGGCGACTTACACGAATCGGGAATATCCGAATGGCCATTTCTGGCGCGAACCGCCCATTTATAACGCGTGAATTCAACACAAAGACATAAAAACAATTTTTTTATTCTGACGACCCGCGAATGAGCGCGTGCAGGTTCCAGCGATGGGCCTATCGGTCATAAACACACCTGGCCCGTTGCAAAAATTGATGGCGCCATCCAAACCGTAAAGGCCGCCGATCATGGGGGGCGCGCCGGGCCAGGCGCCGGGCCGGGCCTTTACGCCCCGCGAGCCGAGCGTCGCACATTGCGGCCTTTATGCGGAGGTGGGGTGGGAGGGGGGGGGGGTATAGAGAAAAAGAGATATAACCGACACGCCGCCGCCCGCTGGACGACATGTCGCTATAAAGGGCTCTGAGCTCGAAGTCAGGATTCAAGCCGAGCAGGCTGCGCCGAGGGCTGCGCCCTTGATGGCCTTCGGATGGGGCGATGAACTGAATAAGGCCGCCGCTGTCGCCCGGCTATTCACAAAACGACCATACTCCAAAAAAAAAAGGGGGAGCAGTGTTGTACTGTACCTCAAATTACAAATGAATAATAAAATAAATAAAAATGAGTGGAGTTTTTAATTGGAATGAGAGCTGTTACCGTGATTGACCAGTAAAAAAAGAAGAGGAGGTGTATCAACGAGCCAGCCAAGAGCCGCGCACTCACTATGTCTCTCAATTTCGGCACCGATATCTCCGTCCCCATAGCCAACCTTCCACAGGGGCGGCCCCCTGCCCCGCTACCTACGAGTGCTGGACATGTTTAGTGCGGGCCGGCTCGGCCCACGGAGCAGCGGCAGAGTATTTTTATCGTTTCGGTCCCGGCCGCGCGCCGCACAGCGGAGTTACGCCCCTCCGCCGAAAAGGTTTCCCGGAGCGCTGCTCACAGCGGGACAGGACAGGACGGCCTCGTTCTCACCCCAGGGGATCAGCAGCGCGACGGCGCGCCGGGAGAATGTGACCACGGTAGCGGCAGGTCCTGCCCCGCCCTGCCCTGCCCCGCCCCGCCCTGCCCTGCCCCGCCCTGCCCTGCCCTGCCCTGCCCCGCCCCGCCCTGCCCCGCCCTGCCCTGCACTGTTAAGCCAAGTGTTCAACTGTTCAACACTTGTATGTGTGCAACTTCCAACCTAGCACATGCAAGTGCGCAATCGGCAATTGTGCAATTTCACGTGTTTAACTCGCCAGTTTTACACTTCTAAGTGTTTAAATCGATAGTTGTGCACTTGCAAGTGTTCAACAAGGATAGTGTTGCACAGGGCAGTTGAACACTTGCAAGTGCACGACTGTTGAGTTGAACACTTACAAGTGCACAGCTGGCGAGTTAAATACGTGACATTGCACAACTACCCAGTTGCACACTTGTGCATGTTAGGCTGGGAGTTGCACACATACAGGTGTTGAACAGTTCTTGGTTTAACAGTGTGCCCTGCCCTGCCCTGCCCCGCCCTGCCCTGCCCCGCCCCGCCCTGCCCTGCCCTGCCCTGCGCTGCCCGCGAGACAAAAAAGAACAGAAACCTGCAGAGTTCCTTGAACTATCGCGCGGCGGGCGCGGCCGCGTGAATGAACAAAGGCGCCTGAGAAAGCAGCAGTAGCAGCCGTGGCGTCTAGACTAGAGTCTAGTCACTAGACTGTACAGCTGCTCACCTCACCTCCCGTCGCGCCCGGCCCGCATCTGATCCGACCAGCTCGTACAGAAACAGTATCAGTATCTCTCTCCCAATCTCAGTTTTGCCGCCCCCCCCCCCTCCCGCCCCCTCCGTTGCACGTTATATCCCATCCCGGCGAAGAATTACATCGGTAGGACCAGGCGTGGTGTGGTGGCGCAGCGCAGCGCAGGTAGATGGAAGAGAGGGAGAGGAGGAGGGGCGGGGGGGGAGGAGACGTGACATAAAGTCATGCCGCACCCGGGGCGGGGTGGGGCGCGAGTTAACGCTGGGCGAAACGATAAGCCCAGGAGAAGAGACTCTCCTCGCGGGCCGGAGAGTACGTGCGAAGGGTGTGCAAAGCAGCGCCCCGCCCCGCCCCGCCCCACCCTTCTTATCCACAGTCCATACGGGACGGCCGCGCGCGGCACGGCAGAGTCGTGCGATTTCCCATATTCCCACATTGCCGACAATTTCCGGCGTGGTGTCGGGTCGGGTGTCAACGGCGAGGCGGGGCCGGGGCGGGGCGGGGCGGGGCGGGGCGGGCGCGGGCCGCGCATTCTCATGCCGCACTCCATTGTATTTGGATGGCGGCCAGCGCCGTGGTTCGGGTCCGGCCCGGCCCCTCTCGGCCCCCACTTCCACCGCGGAGCCAAACCCGCAGCCTAGCTCACCTCCAAAAGCCGTCCTCGTGGATATTGTCCGGCGGGCCCCGGCCGGGGCGGGGCGGGCGGGGCGGGGCGGGGCGGAGCGGGGCACTCTGCTCCCGCGCGTCCACGCTCCTCCTCACCCCGTCCCGGCCCCGAACCCTTCCGATGTGGACAGCTTGCAGGCGCCCGAGGTTTGTTTAGGGGAGGGATTGAGAGAGAGGACTCTGCCCGCTGCCAACCACGTGCAGCCGCACCTAAGGAGCAAAAATAAAAAGGGTAAAGAAACCGCCCCTTCCCCCTCTTTTCTTATCTAAATGAAATGTGTAAGATTTGTTCAGCGCACGCACTGTGAAACCAAGTGTTCAACTGTTCAACACTTGTAAGTGTCCAACTTCCAGTATAACGGGTGCAAGTGCGCAACTCGGTATTTGTGCAATTGGAAGTTTCAAATAACTCGCCAGTCGTACACTTGTAAGTGTTCAACCAGGGAAATGTGGCACGGGGAAGTTGAACACATGCAAGTGCACAAATGTCGAGTTAAACACTTACAAGTGTACAACTGGCAAGTTTGACACTTGGAATTGCACAAATACCGAGTTGTACACTCGGACGTGTAAGACTGGAAGTTGCACACATTCAAGTGTTGAACAGTTGCACACTTGGTTTAACAGTGCAGTTTCTGGCGTGAGCTTAACGTCCGATTCTGAAAACGAAAGCAGCGGCGGGGCGGCGGCCCTGATTTCCGGTGTAGGCGGTGAGCGGCAGGCTGCTCGGCCGCTCGGGGCCGGTTGGAGACCCTAGCCGCCTCCGCCTGGGCTGCCCGGCACGGCCCAGCTCGCCCCCGATACCCACTAACGTACTGTGCATAATTGATACTCCTCGGGGGAGAGGGAAGGACTCGACGCTGAAACCCACCTGAGGTTCGCCAGAGAGGGGTTTGGAGGCCCCGCCCCGCTCCAGCCCCGGCCCCGAAAAATAAATAAAAAAGCGAAACTTGAAACTTGGCGACTCGAGCGGCGGCGTAGGCGTGTCGCCCTGTGCGGGAGGGGAGGCTGCATGCTGCACGTGCTGTGCCGCAACATCTCACTCGCGGGGCGCGACGCGGCGGGGCGGGGCGGCAGTATTGAAACTTCCGTCAAGTTGTTTATCTTGGAGAGGTCGACGTTTTTGTTGTTACTCGTCTTGCCAGCGAACGAAAAAAACTTGTTCGATTTACGAGTGAGGCGCGGAGCGCAGGCGTGGCGAGGCGGCAGCGGCTGGCGTGGTGGGAGACACAGATCTTGGCTCCCGCATTAAGACACCTCAACCCACCAAACCAACAACCCTACAGCCCCGCCCTCACTGTAAACACGGTAAATCTGTTTCCTGGGACCTCCCAGGAAAGAGGTACTTTTCCAGGAAAGTTCCTTTCTTTTTCAGTACTTTTCCTGGAAATACCCAGGAACTTTCCTGGAAAAGTACCTACTTTCCTGGACGTCCCAGGAAACAGATTTACCGTGAACGCTGTGGCCACTTGTGCTACCAAAATATTGGCATCCTTATTTTGAATGACAAATTTTGGCATCTTTCTTATGGCCACTAATGGACAAAACTTGGCATTCTGCGAAGGAGGGACAAAATTCGACATTGAAAGTAGCCGCAAAAATTAGTATTCCTCACGAAGAGGCCGAAATTTGGCGTTTACAAAAAATTGCAAACATTTGGCATTAAAAGTAGCCACAGCGTTTGCAGTGCTGGGTGGGTGCACCGCTGCACTGCACACTCACAACTTGGGAAACGCTTGCCAAATAGAGTTCGCTAATGCTCGCACGGCACTGCTGAGCTGCACGGCTGCCTACTATAGAAGCAAACATGCACTGGTAAAACTTAGGCGTAGTTGTACGCCTTTCATGAAGCGTACAGTCCGTACAGCTTTCTTGAAGCGTACAAGAGATCATGCGCTCTTTTCCTCCTAAATGCATCTAAATGCATGGGTGAATTTTCTTGAAGCGCAGTTGCCCTAGGGAAAAAAATACCTGACCTGGGGCTGATGTTAACTGATCGAACCTATCTAAAAGCTGGAATGAACCTGTCCTGGACCTTCATTTTAGCTAACTTTTAACTGAAAGTACCTCACAATTACGCCAAATTATCTGAGTTTGGCGCGCTGTTAGCTGATCAGTAGTCAGCTCTAAATTGGCCAACCCGAGGAGACTTCGCTTTTAACTGAGTTTAGCTGCTTACTTAACTGACTCCAACTGAGTTTAGCTGAAATTATCTGAATCCGCGGCTCAGATACACCCGATGATTGCGCGTAATTAGCTGACGTGGCTGAGTTTTTTGCTGAATTACATTCACCTCACAAAGGATGTACCTGAGGACGAACTGATTGAAACTGACTTTAACTGATAAAGGCTGAGTGTAGCTGAAAATACTTGACACTTTTTTAAGTTTAACTTTTCAGGTATTTTAATTTAAAAATTTTACTTCACAACAAAAAGGTAACCTTACCTCACTCGAAGTATTATCATGGGGGTTATTGCAATTAAATTCCTGAGACCACGAGTCGTGCCCGCTTATAACCACCATATCTTCATTTTCCTGAGATGCCTCAAACGAAGACAGCGAAGACATGACGAGTAAAGTGAAATTACTACAAACACAGGTCATGTGCACTGCAACACCAGCAGCACCAGTGCGAATGATTCTGTGAGTGTGTAGGGTGTGTAGTGTGTCGTGTTTGCGGCGTTTGTGGTTTGTCTTCCCCCCCTCTCCCTTGTGTAAATTTGGCCGATAGTAAAGTACAAAGGCAGTGAATCACTCGAGATGACTCGATTTGTACTCAACAGAACCTTGTGATAGCTGAGTTAGGCTGACTGGAACTGAATTCCACCTGAGAGCGAGCTGATGCAATGCTGTAGGAGAACTGCCAAATAACTGAGGCATAATCCAGTTAACATCAGTCAAAGTGTCAGTTAAACGCGAACTGAATGAAATCTGAGTGCGAGCTGAGCTGCAACTGAGCACTTACTGAACGGCAGTCAGGTCCGATCAGCACTCTGACTTTTCGCGCGCTTTGGAAATCAGGGAAGTTCAGTAACAGTCAGCTCAGACTCAGTACACAATTCAGTTTCTTGTCAGCTCACATTCACTTGTGAGTCAAACTGATTAAAGCTGAATCTTGCTGATTTTTAGTAACTGAGCAAAAGCTGACATTAACTGAGTAGCGTCCAGCTATCAACGTTTTAAAACCAAGTAACTTGGCGTCATTGACAGGTAGAAAATTGCATTTCAGGCATCATCAGTAAAAATCAGCTTTTAGATAGGTTCGATCAGTTAACATCAGTCCCAGGTCAGGTATTTTTTTCCCTAGGGTGTATGCTTCAAGGAGGGCGTAAAGTCTTCAAGCGTACAACCACGCTTGAAAAAGGCATACAACTACAACGTAGTTTTACCAGTGTGGCTGCCAGTGCGTCGCATCAATTGGTGTGACCATTTTGGTCACACCACGTAATGCGACCTAAATTCACGTCACACCATGTGATGCGACGCAAGCTCCAGGGTATACGGCATTTGACATAGAAGGTCGCATCACATCACAAACGTGACCAAAACTACGGTCACACCACATGATGCGACCTGTCCAGGGGTCGCACTTGCAAATGTGACGCCCGCAACGTTTGTTTTTCCAGTGTTAGTTTTACCAGTGTGGCTGACGGTCCCATCGCGTTACTCCGCGCACGCGCAGTGTTACTAAGTGCGCTGCTCCCGCCCCGCGCACGTGACGGTCACAGGGTCGTCTTATTAGCGCCACCATCGCCACCGTGCCGTTACCTCCCCGTTACCCCCGCGCCACGCCCGTCTGAAGTGCGTAGCGCTGTCCGGGATGAAACAGGAACAGGATCAATTTGGCCATAAAATGGGCTGCAGGGGGGTTTTTTACGAGGACACGCCGCCACCGCGCCCCGCCACGCCACGCCACGCCAGGCCACGCCACGCCCCCGAGACCAGGGCAGCAACCCATCTGCAGCCGAGGGAGGCGCCTCGCCACGCCAAGGCTGGGCCCGGCCCGACCAGCAGCACGGTGATTCCACGCAGCTTTTTCCTCTCTCTCTCTCTCTCTCTCTCTCTGTCTCTCTCTCTGTCTCTCTCTCTCTCTCTCTCCCTCTCTCTCTCTCTCTCTCTCTCTCTCTCTCTCTCTCTCTCTCCCTCTCTCTCTCTCCCTCTCTCTCTCTCTCTCTCTCTCTCTCTCCCTCTCTCTCTCTCTCTCTCTCTCCCTCTCTCTCTCGCTCTCTCTCTCTCTCTCTCTGTCTCTCTGTCTGTCTATCTGTCTGTCTATCTCTCTTTCTCTCTCTCTCTCTCCCTCTCTCTCTCGCTCTCTCTGTCCTCTGGGCTGCGTAGGGCGCGGCGAACTCCGCCCTACGATAGGAGCAAGAGTAGAAGGGGGAGGGGGTCCGCTTCAACAACAGCCGTGTGAACAAGGCAAAAGCTCGTTTAAATAGCCCGCCCCGCGCCCCGCCCCGCCCCGCCCCGCCCCGCGTCGCCATGTTAATGGGCGAGGCCCCCCTTTCCCCGCTCACAGCGGCCTGCTGCAGGAAAATCATTTTCGATTCGCGTAGCTGCGCGTTCGGCTGGCCGCGGCGGTCACAGAGGCTGTGGGGTGGGTATGGGGAGGGGAGGGGGAGGGGAGGGGAGGGGTGCATTTTAGCGGTCCATGTTTCGGTCGGAACCAATGAGAGCGACGAGCTGCTGGGATGCAGCTACTGCGCTGCATCGAAAGTGGACTGGGAACAAATGATCTGGCACCGGGGCGGCTTATAAAGGGAAATGGACAGTGTCCGGAACTTGCATATATGCATTAGTAAAAAGTTATAATTTTTTTTAATGCCTCACCGCGGTATACATAGTTGGATGCGCATGAAAATCGTTCTACTTCGTCGAAATGTTTCCCTACGCCAATATATTTACTGCAGCGGGCAGCTTGCCCCTTCGCAGAGATATCAAGGTACAGTAATTCCAAGTTGTCAGACGCTCCAGCATGCTGCAGGGAGGGCTTATCGTCGGGTCTTTTATAATTGTTTGTGGGCCGGCAGCAGCGTCCCCAGCGCAGCGCGCCGAGACACGCGCGGGGCTGGTCTGCCTACTGTAGCAGGGGCGGGGCGGGGCGGGGCGGGGCGGGGCGGGGCGGGGCGGGGCGGGGCGGGGCGGGCGGAGCAGCGCAGCCAGGAAGTTTGCTCTTCCGGCGCGGCGTTCGCAGCTTTTATAGGCCTGGTCCCCCCTGGTTTCCGCTTCCATTACTGCTTGGCTACGCCTTGCCTCACCGCGCCACGCCACGCCGCGCCACGCCACGCCACGCCACGCCACGCCACGCCACGCCACGCGCCACGGCCGCCCGGCCCGGGGCCTGCTTCGGGCTCTACGGGGTGTTTCGCGAAATGCACGACCGTAGCAAACCCCGTAGCTTTAGTGGTTGTCCGAAGGGGAAGAGTAACTGAGGTGGAGAGGGGGAGGGGCGGGGGCTGGCGCTAATAGGAGGGCGTTAAGAACAGACGAGCTGCGCGCAAGTGCCGCCGCCGCCGGCCCGGCCCGGCCAGGCCCGCAGTATCGGATTAGGAAAGAGGTGGCCCGCGTGTATTGGGCAGGAATGAATATTTACCTTCAGAACTACTACACACGTTAGACTTGCCACCAAAAATTCACGACCCTGCTACACTTTAAACGCTGTGGCAACTTTTGAAGCAAAAATATTGGCGTTCTTTTTTGAACGCCAAATTTTGGCATCTTTCTTGTCCACTTTTAACGCCAAAAATTGGCGTTCTTTAAAGGAAGGCCAAAATTCGTCATTAAAAGTAGCCAAAAATTTTCATTCTTTTAGAAAGAGGCAAAAATTTGGCATTGAAAGTAGCCACAGCGTTTACAGTGTACTTGCAGGACGGAAAGGGAGAATTGCGCGTCATGTGAAAATAAATCACGGAAACAATGAACAAATACGGTCCGAGGAAATCGCTTAATCCCTTCATCCGACGCTAACCGAGTCATGCTAACGCGACACCGTCCGCTTCAATCGGCGTTTGTCACACACACACACACACATCACGGCCCGCCATTCCACCAGGCGAGAGGCCGGGGCCGAGGCGTGGGCGGGCGCGGATGGATCCGGTAAACTTGAAACTTGATCGTGGGGCGCGGCCCCGCACTGGCGCTCAGGCCGCGTGGAGGAAACCGCCCCCGCCCCGCCCCTCGCCACCGCACCACCAGGCCCCGGCCCAGGCCCCGGCCCCGGCCTCACCCAGGCGGAGGCCGTGGCGGCGGCGGAGCCCCTCAGAGCTTCTCCGGCCCGGCCCCGGCCCGGCCCGGCCCCGGCCTCGCCCTCACCCGTTCGGCTAATCCATTATTCAGAGTGAGGACGCCACGCCGCCTTCACTTCACCTCACATCTCCGACCACGAGCAGGCTACTCTGCGCGCGGTGGGGCCCGCCCCGCCCCGCCCCGCCCCCGCCCCGCCCCGCCCCGCCCCGCCCTGCCTCAGCCTGGAGGCCAACGGCAGTCATTTGCTGCTAGCAGGCCGTCTGGAGGCCGTAGGGTCACATGAAGTAATGATTGGGGAAGCGAGAGAGAGGGAGAAAGAGAAGGAGAGAGAGAGAGAGAAAGAGAAGGAGAGAGAGAGAGAGAGAGAGAGAGAGAGAGAGACAGAGACAGAGACAGAGACAGAGAGAGACAGAGAGAGAGACAGAGACAGAGAGGGAGAGAGAGAGAAACGCGGCTGCACAGCAGGCCGAGAGAATAGAACTACAGTATGTTAGCATTGGAATTAATTACAATTAATTAAACTTGCCGGCGGGCTGGTGCGGGGCGGGGCGGGGCGGGGGCGCAAGAAGTACCGAGAGTACCGACCGAGGAGAGGACCAGGACGAGGAGGAGAGCGGCGCGAGTTACTGCTGTCCCGTCCCGCAGTGCAGCCCGACCGACACCGACAGTGCAGCTATAGCAGCTCAAGCAGCTGCTGCCTCACTCGCACCGGCCCGGCCGCGGCCTGCCTGGAGGGGAGGGGAGGACATCGTGTATCGTCTAGGTTTGGCTCAGGAGTTTTCCTAGCAAACGTGGAAAAAAGTGCAAACAGACAATTTACCAGTGTTGTTGGATTAGGCAAAAGATCGTACGCACGCACCTGTGTGAGGCAGACGGGTATCTCCGCCTGCCGACTAGGCAAACTCTCTACACATGAGAAGACATTTTGCCTTGTAGGCAGGCGGAAATACCCGTCGGCCTCACACAGGTGCGTGCGTGCGATCCTTTGCCTGCTTAATCTAACATAACACTGCAATCTACACCTAACCGGTTTGCGGTCGGCGCCCTGAGCCCGCTCGCGCGGGGCGCCTGCGATGGTCGGGGTAGGCCAGCCCGGCGGACAGCCGAGCGCGGCGCGTTGCCTACCCGACCATCCGCAGGGGCTCTACTGCTGTGGATGTTACCTCCAGAGCAGCGAAGAGAGCGAGCTGAGATGCTCGAACGCGTCCGAAAATGACAGGTGAGCAGAGCGAGACGTTCGAACGAGAACATGGCTCCCTCTCACTCTCACCTGTCGTTTTCGGACGCATGCGGAGCTCGCTCTCTTCGCTGCTCTGGTTAACACACAGTGCTTTGTACCTGACAACTGTCATCTCACCGACACATTTTTCAGGTGTAGTGCGATGCGGGCTGCGCGCAACGAGAACTTAAAGTCGTCCAATAAACTCGGGGACGAGCAAGAAGCGTTCTCTTCGTTGGACCCGTTTCTCGCGTCGGGATTCCTAGGGACTTGGTAATTACCAGGGCGAGGCGACGCTCTACGGCCCGGCCGCAGACCAGTTTCTTTTCCGGGATACAAAAACAGGAAAGTCATTTACTCTTCTTTTGCACTTATCGAGGAATGAAGTTGGGAACGCGACGTTCTTGACTCGCGCTTTTTTCGGATCAATCTCGAAAAAGGGATAATATTCAGCGCTAAAGTTCTATCGTGGAATGAAGCTCCTGAAATGTCCCCGAGTGCTAACTTACACTTTGGTCACGCCCTTTCCTGTGGCCTCCTCCGCGCGAGGTTCGTTGGCTGCAGAGGGTCGCCAACGACAAGGTGGAGGGAGCGGGGAAAGGGGGGGGGCACGAGCAAAGGATGGGAGAAAGTACAAGGGCGGCGAGCGGGGCGAAATGAGAGTGGGCGGGGGCGGGGCGGGGGGCAGGGCAGAGCGCCAACTTATCGCGGTCACAGAGACGATATAAACGCCCCAAGTGTGACGAGGCGGGGCGGGGCGGGGCGGGGCAGGGGCCGGAGGGGAACGGGGAGGCCTAGGCGCTCCAGGCCGCCTCGGCCTCGCTATCGACGGGAATCGAACCTCCGGGCGGGGCGGGGCGGGGCGGGGCGGGGCGGGGCGGGGGCCAGTGTGCCTGCTGAGCGTGACCTGGACCTGGCCCGCAGCCCCGCTGTTCCTTTTGTTCACGCGCCGCGTTCGAATACCCCCGCCCCGCCCCGCCCCGCCCCGCCCCGCCCCGCCCCGCCCCGCCCCTCGCTGCCTCCACCCGCCTCGCCGCGGGGCGGGGCCCGCTGCCGGTGCGTACACCTGCAGCAGCTTTGTTCCAGCGGTGCGGCTTTTGTTTGATTACCGAACAAGGCGAGGCGCGCCGGGGGGAAAGCAGACAGTGCGGGGCGGGGCGGGGTGGGGCGGGGCGGGGTGGGGTGTGGAGGTACGCGCATGAATGAATCGCCAGCCAAACACACGCAGGCTGGCAGCACCCAGCCCACCCCGCCCCACCCCGCCCCGCCCCGCCCCGCCCCGCCCCGCACTCCACACGCGCCGCGCCGTGCACCGCCTTTGTGAAACACGTGCGGGCGAGACTGTACTGGGGCTGCTCACGCGCCGAGCTGCAGCACATTCCACTGACACGCCCGTGGGGAAGAGAGACGGAGGGAGAGAGAGAGAGGAGGGAGGGCGGGAGAGAGGGAGAGAGAGGGTGGGAGGGAGGGCGGGAGAGAGGGAGAGAGAGGGTGGGAGGGAGGGCGGGAGAGAGAGAGACGGAGGGAGGCAGGCTGGCGGGTTGATGGAGCACGGAGCACGGCCGCCAGAGGCAGCGACACTCAGATTTACGCGGCCCGATTGTGCCAATAAGGATTGCGCCAGCCTCCCCCGCACATCCCCCTCCCCTCCCCCCTCCCCCTCCCGACACACGAGGAGAAGAGAGGGGCGGGAGGCGGGGCGGGGCGCTGCGATGCGAGCAGCAGCCGTGGGCCCGCCCGCATTCGGCCTCTGCTCTCTTCTCTCCTGTTTTCCATTCTCGACACATTTCGCCGATCGCTGATTCTCCCTCCCCTCCCCTCCCCTCCCCTCCTACCCCCTCCCACCCCCTCGGGCCCGCTCCTGCCCCTCTACAACATTCCGGTCTGCTGGTATCCTATCCTTCCCCCGTCTTCTCCGGGGCGGCGGCGCGGGCGACTCGGTGCCCCTGGCCCATGGCGTCACCCCGGGCCTTCATGCTCCCCCCTCGCAGCCAGGCGTGACGTCACGTGACGGTCCGCCCCGCCCCGCCCCGCCCCGCCCTCTCTCTTTTTGACATTCCCTCTTGTCACGTTCTGATCCTGATCCACGACTCTGATCCTTGTTTGGGCCCCTAACAGGCTTATTGGGGTCTCCGGTGCGGTAGGCGAGGCGCCTGGCGCCCCGGCCTGGCGCCGCTCCGCTCAGCCCAATCTCAGACCGCGCCGGAGCTATCGCAGGTCCTGGGGGAGCCGGCCGGCGGGGCGGGGCGGCGCGGGGTGGGACGGGGTGGTGAGCGGTGAGGGGCGGGGCGGGGCGGACCGTGCATTGTAAACCCTGCCACCCGCGTACACATACACACACACACACACACGCCCGTTCCTCTAGCCATTGTGGTTGCAGTACGGTGCAACTCTGGCCATACAGCCCACGTGACATACCGCCGCTCTGGCCCGCCCCGCCCCGCCCCGCCCCACCTCGCCCCGCCGCGCCACAAGTCCCCAGGCGACTAATTATGTTCCCGTATATAGAGCGGCGCTGGCTCGGTTTATCACCTCCCAGCTCACTGCGCGGTCCACCCCGCCCCGCCCCGCCCGCCCCGCCCGCCCCGCCCACGCCGTCGTGCGCGCCAAGGCGTTATCGGGAGGGGCGGGGTGGGGCGGGGGCATGCATATGCTGGTTCAAATTGAGGGCGAAGCGTGCGCCCCGCCGGGGTGGGCCCCTCTCCCTCCTCCGCCCCCTCATCCACCAGGGCTAAAGCCCCTGGGAGTCGCGCTAAGTGTTGAGTAGTGCTCTCTCGCTCCTTAACTCGCACGCACTCCCCAAGGGTCGCTCTCTCTCTCTCTCCCTCTCTCTCTGTCTCTCTCTCTCTCTCTCTCTCTCTCTCTCTCTCTCTCTCTCTCTCTCTCTCTCTCTCTCTCTCTCTCTCTCTCTCTCTCTCTCTCTCTCTCTCTCTCTCTCTCTTTCCCTCTCTCTCTCTCTCTCTCTCTCTCTCTCTCTCTCTCTTTCTCGCTCTCCCTCTCTCTCTCGCTCCTCTCAAGAATTTAATAATGCATCCCAGCTACGACACGCACGACGCCACCTTGAATCTACCCGGGGGCTATGAGCATCAGGTTGCAGTACACTGAAAAATAGAGGCATTGAATTTGCTAATTAACCACAGCAGTGCCTGGCAATGTCTTTACTGAATGTGCTGCAAAAATCAGGCCAGAAGATTGAATCAGCCTACATTAAATTCTGTAATAATTTCACAGACTTATTATTACTCCTCCTTAATTTCTCTTGAGGGCCTCATCGAGCAGTTAATTTTGAACCACAAGGATGATAGATTCAATTATGAAATAAAAGAATTCTCCAGCCATAGAAAACTGCCTAACCATAGAGAATCAATAACATAATTTTTTGAGGGCACTACATTACGCGGGATTTGATTCACTTGTCAAACTGCACGGTGAAACCGGCGACTTGGTTTTCAAGCACACGTCTTGGTTTTCAAGCAGCCTAATGGCAATTTAAGACGAAAGCCTTCATATAGCTGCTTGAAAACCAAGACATCATTTTCGCAGCGTGTGTAACGTTACACGTTACCGTGCGGTACCGTACCGTACGGTAAGGGCTGAGAGAGAAGTCACACGAGATGATCCCCCAAGGATTTGACGATCTCAAGTAAGTCAGGATCCCCAGATTAACTTTCACCGGCAGAGACCGCCGTGGGCGGCGCGGTGAGGGCGAGGAGGAGGCCGGGTGGGGACGGAGAGCGGGGAGCGGGGAGCGGGGAGCGGGGAGGCGGGAGCGGGGAGAGGGGAGGTAGCGGACCATCCTGTCGAGCTGACGGCATGTAGAAACTTGGTACACAGACTCAGCAGGGAGCTACGCTTGTTATGGTAGGCTGCTGCGGGGCTGGGGGCGCAGGGGAGACCGGGGAAGGGGGAGGGGGTTGGAGCGTGTGTGCGAGGGAGAGAGAGGGTAGCGCGTCAAGCCGGATATAGGACGACTATGCGGTATGCGGTGGCGCGGCGCGGCGCGGTGTGGCGCGGTGTGGCGCGCGGAATTTGGCGCCTCATTGTCAGTCAAACACAGCCTGCCTGCCGCACTGGCGTCTGCAGCGGGGCGGGGCGGGGCGGGGCGGGGCGAGAGCGGCGAGAGTCGATACACCGCGCGTGACTGTGCATGGGGAATCATACACGGTAAAACTGTCGTCTTGCACGGAGAGAAAACACTTGCTGTACTAGAAAACCTCGTTGCAAATATAGCGCCTACAACTATATTTTGCTGCCCTAGCATAAAAATAGCTGTGACAGCACACCGTGAAGCTGTATAGGTGCCATATTTGCAACGAGGTTTGCTAGAACAGCAAGTCTTTCCTCCTCGTGTGGTTTCCAAGACGTTTTGGAAAAACCAAGACCTTTCCTTGACGTCCTCAAAACCAGGTCGATTTTCAAAACATTGCTCTCGGTTTTCAGAATTTCGTCTTGAAAATGTGAAATAATTTCAAGACGGCGTGCTGAAAACCAAGAACAATGTCTTAGAAAGCATCCTGGTTTTCAGGACGTTAAGGAAAGGTCTTGATTAATTTTTCCAATACGTCTTGAGAATTGAGAAAGTTGCCTCGAAAACAAAGACGACAGCTTCGCCGTGTAAGCAGCATGACAAAAAAAAAACGCGAGTTGCACCTCCTAACGCCACCTTGAAAGGGCGCTTGAAGTGCATTCTTTCGCTTGGCGGCAGACACTTCTCACCGAAGCGGCCCTTCTGAGGCACTTGGAGGTGATGGTGTAGTGCCCTGCAGAAGTGAGAACTTTATTTCAAGGTGTTTGTATTACACACCCCACCCCACCCCGGCGCGGTATGGCCGACAGACGCAAAGCAGGCGAGGCAGCCAGTGTGTGTGTGTGTGGAGGGGCGCGAGGGGGGGGGGAGCTAAGAAGTCTGCGGCTGAGAGAAAGGAATAAGTCAGGAAACAAAGGTAATAAAACGCGAAGAGAGGAGGAGAAAGGGACGGAAAAAGAAGCAGGGAAAAAACAAGACAAAGAACATTTGTATGCGTGAGTGTGGGTGTCTGTTGGGATGGCAGGCGCCTCATCCCGCTCGCAGCGCGCAGGGGCTGCTCTCGGATCACCTCAGCTTGGGCCTCGGCTTGGGCTCCTGCAGGAGCGGGCCCGGAGTGGGGCGGGGCGGGGCGGGGCCGGGGAGGCAGACAGGTCACTCAGGCAGACTAGTCGAGTCGAGTCGTGGCGGGGTAGGGCGGGGCAGGGCGGGGCGGGGTGGGGTGGGGCGGGGCTTCATGGAAAAGTACAAGCACTCACTGTACAGACGAGCCGGAAAACGGGGGCAAATACACGCACATGAAGACTGCAGGGCAGTTTAAGAAACCAACAGCAAACTGCAGTGCAGGGGGGAGGACTCTGCTCTGCTTGCTGGAGAGGAAATCTCTGACTTCGAGAAACGAGGGAGATGGGGCGAAGATGGCGATGTGAAAAAGGACGCGTCTTGTCTCGTGTTCCCCGGGGTGGGTGGCGGCTCACTGGCCTGCCCCCAGCAAAGCTCGACCTCGACCCCCCTCTGGAATTAATGCCGTGCGCTTCATTTTGTCATTTCTTTACGTCTGCCGCATAGATAATTGTATTCCTTGGGGGATGTAGCCAAATGCTGCGGAGAGAAACAAGACTCGCCGAGAGCCACACATGTACTAGCTCACGTATCATGTAACTTTCATAAAATTAGAGGCTGGTTGTCGGGGGCGGGGGATGGGGCGGGCTGTGTCTGCAGAGGGGGCCCTCCTCCTGAGCCCTGGGCGGGGCGGGGCGGGCGGGGCGGGGCGGGGCGGGCACAGCCAGCCCAGCAGAGCAGATGGCTGCCGCAGCTAGCCTCCCTATTTTTGTTATCCCTCTGGCTCCACCGCGGTGGCCTTGTTCTAATATTAACGCCGTTTTTGCATGCACCGCTGTGAGGTCAACATGAGCTAGCGCCGCAAGCGCAGGGCGGCGCGGCGGGGCGGGGACCCCTTGGCGAATATGTTACGAACGACATATGTGCTGTGTGTAGACCCGTGTAACGAAAGGGCTACAGTCAAACTAGCATACATCACAAAGTTCTAGTACAAAGTTAGGTTGAGTGCACAAATCTTTTTTTCTATCTTCCACCTTTGATTTCACAGAGGAGAATATCGTCTCATATAAAGGAAAATCTTTTTTAGAGGTTCATGAAAGGGCTGAGCCGGGCCGGGCGGGCAGCAGCGTGCCTGCGACTGGCGGGGCGGGGGCGGGACGGGGGGGCGAGGCGGGGCGAGGCGAGGCGAGGCGAGGCGAGGCGGGGTGGGGTGGGGCGGGGCGGGGTGGGTGGCCAGGTTGCACAACAGAGAAGACCATCATTACTTTTCTCATTACACGATGATTCGTTAGATCAGTACGGGTGAAAACTGCTCGCACTTGAAAAGGTTGTCTTACCTTATTCTGTCTCATCGAAGCAGGTTTGTTCTCCCTGAGTCAAAATTTCTCACAGAATAATGAGATGAATTCGTGCCAGCAAAGATTGTACTCGAAACACGTCACATTTTTATTTGAAAACCATTGCAGAAAACATAACATCTTCATTCAGAAATATGGCAAGAAGCCCAGCTTACGACACCTGTAACCTTAACGGAAAATCGCTTCAGACCAACATTAATAACAAATCATGAACACATGAAACACATGTTTGATCCTGGGGGCTACACTTAATTTCGTCGTCGGCAAGAATCGGGCAGGGCAGAGTTGTCGTCGCCCGCGTCGGATTTGTCCGCCTCCATTAAACGCCTGTGATGTGCCGGGTAGGCAATCCGCTCAGCACCAGCGTCCAGCGGGTGTGCCTACCCCAGCTGTGGCGGGGGTTGAGGGAGGGGAGAGGCGACCCGTACCCCGTACCGCCGCGCCCCCGGCCGCCGCGCTCAACGGTTATTTTCACTGTATATTTTTACTCGCCTCAGGGCCGTTGGCAGCGGCTCCATGTTTTGATTGGTGACTCCTTAGCACGTTGTGTTGGCGCCGCCGGTGCTGGCAGCAAAGCAAAGGAAAGGGGTACTATCAATGCCGCGGGAGGGAGGTGGGCCGGGGGCGGGGAGGGGGGGGGGGGCAGGACCATTTCGCCGCTGTGTCTCGTATATTGCGCCATATAGCTTTCAATGTGTGTGTGTGTGTGTGTGTGTGTGTGAAAGGGCGTGAGCGTGCGCGCGTGAACGTGTGTGTTTGTGTGCGCGCGCGCGTGTGTGTGTGTTTGTCTGTTTGCGTGTTTACCGTCGCCAGCAGCAGCGCAGGCGTTTGAGTTGAGGTGAGGTGAGAATAGCAGTAAAGTGGGCGAGGGCACACACACACACACACACACACGCACGCACGCACACCGACACGCGGATATCCAAAGCCTATAGCAAGTTAGAGCGTGGCACGCCGCGCCGGTAGGCTGTGGGCGGGGAGACAAAAAACGAGGCCATTACTCACGGGATGGTTTGAAGGGCGCGCCGCGCCGCTGCCTCGGCCGCTGCCGCCCGGACCCGCCCCACCGGTCCCGGCTCACTCATATGGCGCCCGCGGGCTTCGTCTCGGACGGGAACGAAACGCCATTAGCAGCGCTGGCGGGTGGCGGGGCGTCTCCGGCTGCTCAGCCAGTGTTGATAAGTCTCACGAACACACCTGTGTGAGGCAGACGGGTATCTCCGCCTGCCTACTAGGCAAACTCTCTACACGAGAGTCTACCTTTTGCCTTGTAGGCAGGCGGAGATACCTGTCTGCCTCACACAGGTGTATTCGTGGGAATTTTGCCTACACTCTAAATGACTATGGACATTTTTGTAACTAGCTCCGAACGTTTTTGTACGTCACTAAATAAGATACAATATTATGTGTCAGTACAGTTACAATTTTAGATAAATCGTAACGAACGGCAGACAATTAAGAGGTCAAAATTGTATCTAGGTTAGTGACGTACAAAAACGTTCAGAGCTAGTTACAAAAATGTCCGTAGTCATTTAGAGTGTACTTATCTGGCAACACTGTCCTCAGCCCTGTGCCGAGAGTGCAGCGAGGGGTCCACCACTCTGGCAATCATGTGTACTTTTTGTCCGATAATCGTTGGTAATCACGTCCCAAAACTTCATCTTTTCCTAGTTTTTCACGCTGTTTTGGGTTTCTCCTCATGAAAATATGTAAAAAATGACATAAAATTCAAAGTTTTTTCAAAAGTTTCACTGAGAACTGTTGGCAATCACTGGTAATCGGTAATCGCGTGTACGCTCCAGAACCGAGTGATGGACCCCTCGGAGTTCAGCACACGTGTCGAGCAAGCGTCGCGGCGCACAGCCCGACCCGACGCCCTGCGCCGTCCTGCTGCACAATGGCTGACTAACGACTGACTAACGACATGGAGACTGGCGCGGGCCGGAGACACTGTGCTGCCTGCACGCGCAACGCGTGACAGCTCGCGTCCCCTCCCCTCCAACTGCCTCGTCTTCGACTATTATTGTTTTCCCCGAGGCGGTTGGCACTCGGTATCCTCGCACTCCAAAATGCTTACGGTGATTTTCACTATAAGCTACTCTGGAAAACCAAGTGCTCTAGAAACCCAAGTGTGTGCATGGTATGCTCCATTTGGAGTCAACCACAAGGCACACACTAAAGAAGAGTGTGCCTGCTAGGCATGCTCTAAAGTGTGCCTTGTGGTTGACTCCAAATGGAGCACGCCATGCACACACTTGGGTTTCTAGAGTGTACACACTTGGGTTTCCAGAGTACGGTGAACCCTGCAGCACTGCTTGCTTACGGTCAATTTTCGCCGTATATACGGTGAATGTCACTGTAAGTCACAGTGATGCGCCGTAGCTTACAGTGACATTCACCGTAACTTACGGTGAAAATTAACCGTAAGCTACAGTGCTGCAGGGTTCACCGTAAGGTTTTATTAGTGCGTGTACACGGCATTGTGCCAAAACGTGGTACTACGCACCGTGATTTACGGTATTACGTGGTATTACACTGTATTACGCGGTATTACGTGGTATTACACTGTATTACGCGGTATTACGATGAGATTTTAGTGGTATTACGCGACACAGTGTACATGGTATTACGCGAGTGAAAACCCCCTTGGTTTTTCCCTGTCGGCCCCACCACTTTGTCGGTCTCACTATACGGTACTCGCGCCAGACACTTGTTCCGCTTACACAATCAAACTTTTTCAAAAGACGCGGTCATAAGCCGGCGCCTGCAGCCTAGCCTCGCAGCCGGGTCCTCGCCCTCCCTCCCCTCGGGTCACCCCCGCTATGACCGCAGGCCGAGCGCTGCGGTGGGTCGCCGTGAATGGGGTCTGATGACGGGTGCACGTCTTTGATGCAGCAGCGCCTGGGGCTTGGGGCCGGGGCCGGGCGCACAGCGGGCCTCCCTCGCCGGCGGCCCAGCTCAGCACTGGAAGCGCCCCGCCCCGCCCCACCCCGCCCCGCCCCGCCCCGCCCCACCCCGCCCCGCCCCACCCCGCCCCGCCCCGCCCCGCCCCGCCCCGCCCCGGCTCCAGACGACATCAAACCGCCGCGACACCGAAGCGCGAAACGTATCTCACGAAGCAAAGAGTCTCGATTGACCCGCCCCGCCCTTGAGCTTCTTCTGAAACCCTCACTGGAAAAACAAACATTGAGTGCGTCACACTTGCAAGTGTGACCCCTGGACACGTCGCATCATGTTGTGTGACCGTAGTTTTGGTCATCACGTTTGTGATGCGACACCTCTTATCTGAAATGCCGTATACCCTGGAGCTTGCGTCGCATCACATGACGTAAATTTAGGTCGCATTACGTGGTGGGACCGAAAATGGTCACACCACAATTGATGCGACGCACGTCACGTTTGTATCTCCAGTGCTAGGAACAAGAAAAGAAGAATTGTAACAAGTCGTACAACTGCTGCACATTTTAAAGGATGAAGCTTTGCCTCGCACTGTTAAATCCCTACAAACAAAATAGTTTGTTAGCTTGCGAAGCATTTGGATGCTCTGTAATACAAAGTATTTTGTGGGTAATACAAAGCATTTCGCAAATGCTTCGCAATCTACAAAGCAAATGCTTCGCAAAGCTACAAAGCAAACGCTTTGCATTACAAACAAAATGCTTTGTATTACAAACCAGCCAAATCCTTTGCAATTGCGAAGCAGTTTGCTTGTAATTGCAAAGCATTGCTTTGTAATAATGTAAGTACTATAGTCGTCAAACTTTGAGTTTTGAATTTGTAATTTTGACATTACCAGTCGCACTTTAACACTCATGTCTGACTGGGCATGGGATGCTGGGGCACCTCAGCGCGCAACTGCATGAGCAGCAATCCCACAACTGACGTGTATTGAACCTCGCAGTTTACACGCCTCTGCAGCTCACAGTCGTGGTGGTTCGCGCCTGACTTCACCCCAATAGGACGCCAGACACTGCGTGCACGCCCGGGGCCCGGGCTGTATGCTTTCCCCATCAGCATCAGGCCGCCACACCGCGTTCTCAGAGATAGGCCGCTGTGTTAAGAGATTCAACTTGATTTAAGTTTACTTCAAGTTAGGATTTTTGAAATCTGAAATCATAAAAATAATAGAGTACAGCCAGGGAGGGCCGGTCTGCACTTGTAAGTGTTCAACTCAACAGTCGTGCACTTGCAAAGTCTGTGCAACACTATATCCTTGTTGAACACTTGCAAGTGCGGAACTGTCGATTTAAACACTTAGAAGTGTAAAAATGGCGAGTTAAACAGGTGAAATTTCACGATTGCCGATTGCGCACTTGCACGTGCTAGGCTGGAAGTTGCACACATACAAGTGTTGAACAGTTGAACACTTGGCTTAACAGTGTAAAAAAAAACACAGTAGTGAAAACCGTAAACCTTAAACACCGTCATTGTACTCGGAAAAAAAACGGTAAAAAAACTGTGTGTTGTTTTCTTACAGTGAATCGTAGTGTTTCCGTATGGATCAGGCTGGATAGATCGATAGATAGCTCGATAGATAGGTAGGGATAGACCGATGGACGCGGGCCGGCCAAACTCTCCGGCCGGCCGGGCCTGGAGCCTGCGGCAAGGCGACCCACCACGCCTCCTTTCATATTGAGGCAATATCCAGTCTCTGCTGGCCCTCCACGGCCGTCCGCCCTCCCTGCCTGCAGGTCGTGGGGCTGAGGACGGCCCCGCCCCGCCCCGCCCCGCCCCACCCCGCCCCGCCCCACGCGTTAGCCAGCCCCAGCAGGGGGACTGACTGGAGCGAACGGCTCCCCCTCATCCCTCCCCCCTCCCCTCCCCTCCTCCTCCACTCCTCCCTCCCCTCCCCCTTCCCCTCTCGCGGAGGACCGTGAGCGGCTGGGCCATGGGCGCTGGTCTGTCCATAAGCTGAGGAGGAGGGAAACGGACTCTTGTTGTGGTTGCCGAAGTGCCGCCGGGTGTTTGGGGAGAGCGGGGTGGGGCGCGGCGCGGCGCGGCGGGGAGGGGGGGGGAGGGGAGGGGAGTGGAGGGGCGAGGAGAGAATAGCCGGCATTCCTGCCTCTAGTCATTCTGTCCCAGACGACATTCCCGGCGGGGCGCGGCGTCGGCGCGGGCTGCTGCGGCGGCGAATTGACGAGGCGACGAGAGGGAAATACACACTAATAAAAGCTTACAGTGATTTTCACTGTAAGCGACGGTGAACCTTGCAGCACTGTAGCTTACGGTGAATTTTCACCGTAAGCTACGGTGAATGTCACTGTAAGCTACGGTTATGCACCCTGATTCACCGTAGCTTACAGTGACATTCTCCGTATCTTACGGTGAAAATTCACCGTAAGCTACAGTGCTGCAGGGTTCACCGTAGCTTACAGTGAAAATCACCGTAAGGTTTTAAGAGTGCAGGGACAGGCAGGCGAGAGGGGGGGGGGGAAGGGGCTACGCTACGCCATGTCGATCGCCCCGCGCCCCGGTCCGGCCCGCTTACCGTATGACTGCTCTGTTTACCATGTGTCGATCTCACGCCTCCAGACGCGACAGCAAGCGGCCTCCGCGCCACGCCACGCTGTCACATCATGAGGCTGCGGACATGACGGGACGTGACGAAACGTGACGGGACGGGACGGGACGTCCGACCCGACACCCGACCCGAACCAGCAGCCGCAACGACTGACCGCGCGGCACGACGCCTGGTATGAACATTCCTCGACTTGTCACCTCTGCTGTTCTGAGAGAAAAAAATTCTAACGCTTACGCGTTACACGGCCCCCTAGGTTTTAACACTCACCTTTAAATAACGAAGAACTAAAAAGTATACATTCAAAAAAATACGTGAGAACTAAATAATTATGATTTTTTTTCTGTAGCTACACAAACTGTCGCCTTACTGGCGTGAGCAATACACTGGAAATCCAAGTGTACGAATGTCACTCACTTGTAGTTGAGCAAATACATTTACTCACTGACTTGTAGGTGAGCAAATAACGATTCACACACTTGTAGGTGAGCAAATAACTATTCAGTCGAGCGAATGGTTATTTGCTCTCCTACAAGTGAGTAAATTTATTTGCTCACCTAAAAGTGAGTGAATTTATTTGCTTACCTACAAGTGAGCGACATTCGCACACTTTGATTTTCCGTGCAGGCACTCCTGACGGGGACCCAGGAAAAAGAACATACTACGCGTCGTGTTGTGTACGCGGGACCGCGTCACAACCAATGAGCAGGCCTGTACCTTATGATATCCATCCTGTTTCGTTTGGAAACACTCTAACGGCATCGCGCACAGTGCCGCGTCCGGGCCTATGGGGAGTGCGCTGTTGTCTCGTCACGGGGAGAGAAGAAAGAGCCTGGACAGGACGGGAGAGGAGGGGAGGGATGGGTATAATGGAAGCCGTGCCCCGCTCCCCCGCCCAGCCCCGCCCAGCCCCGCCCAGCCCCGCCCAGCCCCGCCCGGCCCCGCCCGCCACGAGCGCGCACACACCTCCAAATCATTTGTTAGAACTCTGAAAAGAAAACAGAATTGCCCCATTTTTCTTGTCGCTGGACTGTTCCCTCGGGAGGGAGTCGGGGTGGGTGGGGGGAGGGGGGAGGAGATGAGAGGGAAACCGAGGAGAGAGAAAGGGTAGGAAGAAGAGATAAAGAAAGCGAACGTGATGAGGGGGGGGGGGGGAG
This sequence comes from Frankliniella intonsa, assembly GCA_033675135.1. Taxonomy (NCBI): domain Eukaryota; kingdom Metazoa; phylum Arthropoda; class Insecta; order Thysanoptera; family Thripidae; genus Frankliniella; species Frankliniella intonsa. The sequence continues at coordinate 20,073,439 of CM066253.1, forward strand.
CTCCAGCTCGAGCACCGGGGAGGGGGAGGGGGGGGGAGGGGGGGCGTCAGACATTCATTACCCCTGCAGGCCAACGGCGCGCCGTTTGAAGAGAGGTCATCTCCGCCGGAGTCCCGAGCCCACCTCGCGGTCCCTTCTAACGCGTGTGGCACTGTTGGAAAATACAACACGGTAAATTCCTACTGTACACTGGTAAAACTAAGGCGTAGTTGTACGCCTTTTTCAAGCATACAACTACGCTTGAAGAACTTACGCCCTTCTTGAAGCATACTACTACGCTTCAAGAAAATTCCCCTATGCATTTGGATAGGAGGAAAAGAGGGCATGAGCTCTTGTGCGCTTCAATAAGGGCGCACGGACTGTACGCTTCATGAAAGGCGTACAACTACGCCTTAGTTTTACCAGTGAACGCGCCGTTAATTTTTTACCGGGTCCTGGACCGCGTAATTTTTGACTACGGTCTGAATCTTACGGTACGCTCCGTAGCCATCAAATATGTTGGGGAGGTTCAATGGAGAACATTCCATCCGCAATGAAGTACAGTCCACACCGTAACGATACGTTACGGTCTGACCGTACACGAAAATTGCGGTACGGACCTTAGGCATACCGTAGCGCCCTACGGTATTTGTAACGTAACAGTAGGGAGAAGGGACGTGACGACATTTAAATCCCTCGCTACGGACGCGCGAAAAGTGAGCAGCGGCCGTCATCATTGCACATTACACCAGGGGCGGCCCCCTCCTTTTTGTGGGGACGCGCGGTTTCTCCCACACAAGAGCGCGCCGGGCCGGACCTTCTCCTCCGAGTCCACCAACCTTTCTCTATTTCTCTCTCTCTCTCTCTCTCTCTCTCTCTCTCTCTCTCTCTCTCTCTCTCTCTCTCTCTCTCTCTCTCTCTCTCTCTCTCTCTCTCTCTCCCCCCCCGGGTGGTCCGCCTCCCCGCTCTCACAGAGAGCGTCCCTCCCGGAACATTACCTTTCAGTGCACAACAAAAACGCAGTCAGCAGCGGCTCATTGTGGGTGAAATCGTCTCCGATCGACAGGACGTGTCCCGCTCCCCTCTGTCGGTCCGGCTCGGCCGGTGGGAACGAGTCCTAGGAAAGCGGGATCATAGCACACTGTCATTTTTTTTGTCATATTTGTCAACATATTTTGTGACAAGCTAGCTGTGTAAAAATATAAACAAAATTCTGTCAACCAGACCAGGGGGTAGCAACGAGTGTGTCCCTTGTTTCACGTTGTGGGTTGTTTGAGACAAACGGGCCGTCCCACAGTAAAAACGAGTTCAAATTTGAATTCAGCACATTTTTCGGCTCAAGATAGGCTACTGCTAATCTTTCTCCTAAGATTACAAGAGCGCTGTTGGGATCACGCGCTGTGAGAAACCGCTCCCGGCCTATGCGCGAGCCCCTCGTTTCCCGCCAAAATGTTATTGTATTTTGATCCTCTCGTACCCCAACATGTGGATGAAAGTTGAGCCAAACATTATCCTATCCTGTGCCTTATTTGTTCATCTTTCAGGCCCTGCAAACTGATTTTAGATATCTTATTCCGTTTTCCCCAAACATTTTACACTCTACGGTCATGTAAATGGGCCGAAACGGCCGCCTTTTGCATAATTGTGGCACAAGAACCGTCCGAGTCGTCTTGCTTGCAAACGGTTTAGTATTTTCAAACACTTGAGGTAGCAAGCGAAAGAAGGAATTATAAAGGTGAAATAAGTGACTTGTACCAAAGCAGGAATGCCTTTAAACGCGGTGCAGACGACTTGAAAGGATGGGCTCGCGCATGGGCCGCGGAACGCGTTTGTTGCTAGCCCCTGACCAGACGCAAAAAAAAAAAAAAAAAAAAAATTGTCAAACTACAACAAACTAGTCGACAGTAAATGTTGTCAGTGATGATAACAATTTTGCTGTGAAATCGGCGAGGTTTTTCATACGTGACAAATTGTTAATTTTGGATAAATGACAAGTTTGTCACGTTCCACTTTTATCCGGATAATAATTGTCAAAAGAGTTTGTTTTTTTCTTACAGTGCAGCATTCCAGCTTTTTCTTCTGCGTATAAGTCTTGATTCACACAGTTCTGCAAACGCTGGCGCGCAACGCTCTACGTGATAATGCCAGAATCGCCACCATCTCCAGCCACAAAATGAAATACATGTCCCTTTCGTTAGGGGCGGTGCGTAGAGGCGGGGCGGGGTGGTAGCCGTAGCGGCTGAGCTTGGGACAAACTATGCAAACGAGACGACTAATTAATAAGAGAACACGAGTGGCGCTCTCTCTCTCTCTCTCTCTCTCTCTCTCTCTCTCTCTCTCTCTCTCTCTCTCTCTCTCTCTCTCTCTCTCTCTCTCTCTCTGACACACACGCACACACACATACACAGTAGCACAAGGCCCGTGCGCACTTTGGTCTCTGGAGTAAAGAAGTACTTGCGCTGCGCACTCTCCCGCTGGGCCCGCCCCGCGCCGCCCCGCCCCGGCCCGCCCCGGCCCCCGCGTTACACGCTAACGCCAGCAGTCTTACACCGATGATATGCGCATCTCAAGTGAAGCCCATCTACATGCGTCGCCTAGGCGCGGCGGCCCGGCCACCACGAAGCGCGCCAACAACAAAATGAAACAAGTCGCCACGGCCAGACCGGTGCACCCTTAATCCCGTAGTGACTTTTTTGTTGGTAGACGTTGTGCGTTGTTGATAAGTTATAAACTCGCAATAATAACGTTGATATAGCTTATGCACTTTCCAACAAAATGGTTTTATTGATAATCAATTAACAAATTTGTTGGTACCAATTAACAATATTGTTGATACCTTATCAACACTGCAAAACCGAAGGTGCGATGTCCTACCTTTCCAGGAGTGCTAAACCCGTTTCAGGGGTGCTAAAGTGTAAATTTTCAGTTTTTTTAAATTATTAAATATTTTCTGTGTGAGCAAACCAATCACATTTTCGGATACATTATCGCATTTCTCACGAAAATCCGCGTCAAACGAGCCTACATGTGATGGGGTTCTGAGAAGCGGTCAGCAAATGAAAAGCAAGTAAAAACGTGCAGAATTCATGCCACTTTTAAACAGAACCCCATCACATGTAGGCTCGTTTCACGCACGGTATTTTTTTACAGTGAAGCCCTATAGTGAAATAAGCCTCTGCTGCTCGCAGAGAAAACGAGGCGATATGACGCACAGAGCCAGCTGCGCGACCTGACCCGCCCCGCCCCCACCGGCCCACCGGCCCTTATTGTCTATTCCCGAGATCAAACACAAACACCGTCAAATTCACGATCGTTTATATTCTCCCAGTATCGGGTGGGTCCTGAGGGTCGCGGTCGGGGGTCGGGCCGGCCACCGCGCCGCGTCGGGGCTATGGGGAAAGGGGGGGGGGAGGGGGGGAAGTCCGCATGCGGCAGTATTAAAAACTTTTTTTCCGGCGGAGAGAAGGGGGTGGCGGGGCGAGAGGGGGTGTCCGCTGCGGAGAGACCCCATGTGTGCCGGCCACCCCCACTCCTGCGTGCAGTTGCGCAAAACTAGATTCTCCGATATTTCATGACGCTGGGACACCAATTACCTCCCTGGTCCCTGTTAGAGCTTTCCATTGGGGCGCCCAGAGGACGAGCGCCATGGGCAGCGTCGGGTGACTTACTTTTGCGTGTCTCAGTGTCTCAGGGTCTCAGGGGTGAGAGGAGCGAAGTGCGCCGGGCGTGAGCACGGGCACCCCCGCGAGCGAGGCGGGCGGGCGGTGCCGTTGAAACCTTATTGCGAAGGAACGGTTCGTACGATGGGATATTCACTCTTAAACACTGTGGAAAAATACCACGGCAAATGCCTACGGTACGCGCCGTAAATTTGTTACCTGGTCCTGGACCGTCATTTTTGACTACGGTCTGAATCTTACGGTAGCCTGCAAATATGCACACTAAACCCTTATGCATTTTGTTGTGCATAAGAATGCAGAATTTTAAGCAACCATAATTATGCACAATTTTGTGCAAGCACTGCGTATGTACAAATTCATGCAGTAACTATGCGACTAAATTGTACATAGTTATGCATGAAAGTGTGCATACTCTTATGGTTGCTTAAAATCCTGCATATTTATGCACAATAAAATGCATAAAGATTAGTGTGCAATGTTGGGGAAGTTCAATGGAGAACATTCCATGCGCAATGAAGTACAGTCCGCACCGTAAGGATACCTTACGGTCTGACCGTGCACAAAGATTACGGTACGGACCGTAGGCACACCGAGGGGTCGTCAACTCATATATTACTCCGCACTACATAGCTATGTATAAAATAGTACATAAACATTCAGTGCTCCGGTGTTTCCAGTGTACTCGTGAGCCCCCAGCTCTAATGGACTGAGGTGAGCGGGCTGGACCGGGGCAGAGGGAGGGGAGGGGGGGGGGAGGGGTGCGGGAGAGTGTCTCAAGTGCGTTGCTGCCTCATCGGCATGCAAGGGAAACGTCTCTGTCGCAAAGCCAATGCCGTGTCGAGGCGGTGCTTCCGACACGCCGCGCGGGGAGAGGGGCGGGGCGGGGCGGGGCGGGGCGGGGTGGGGCGGGGAGGGGGGGCCGGCTCATGAAAGGGGAGCAGTGGGAAATAGAGGCGCGCTCGCCTGATGCCCTTTTAATTGGACATGATTTGATTAGCACTCGCCCTTGGCGGCCCGGGCCGGCCCGCCCCCGCCCCCGCCCCCCGGGAGGTGTTGTGCACGAAGAGTCATTAACGCCGAGCACCAAGCGCGGATCCGGCGGGGGGAAGGAGAGGGGGCGACAGGCCTTTTGCCCCCCCCCCCCCCCCACCCCAACCCGGCCTCAGCGCCGCGCTGTGAAAAAGAATGGGGAAGGAAGAGAAAAGGAGGAAAGAAAAGAGGGAGGGAAGGGAAGAGGAACATGGAGAAGAAATGGGAAAAGGAAGGAGACAATCGGCATAACAATAAAAACATTAGTATTATTTTAGGGAAAACAAACTGCATCATTTTTATTAATCTTTTTCAGGTAGGCAACCCGCATCATTTGCCCCCCCTCCCTCACCTCACGCCCCAAAAAGAACGGTCCATAGGCTAGATTTGCCACTGCCGAGCACACTGCAAACAATATGGCGAAGCTCTGCAGCAGAGGGGATGAGGGTAGGAAACTAGTTCATGTGTAAAGCCCTGCAGCCACAGCGCAGGGGGATGTGAGAATGGAAACCCGGCCTATGGCCGTCGCACCGCGCCCAACAGAAACGTAGGCCTCCACGCCTGCTGCGCTTACGGTTCAATTCCATCGCATTTTTTCCAGAAGAAAAAGAAGTAAAACTATATTCAAAATAACATACTACCTATACAGTAAAAATATAGCAGTAAATATGTCTCTGAGTTGGATTGAATAAAATAGCGACATTAAACTCGACTTACCGCACTCCAGAGGAGCGGGCGGCCGCTCACTCTGCGATTGTGTAGCGTAACGAGGTGCACTGCGGTGGAACTGGGCGGGGAAAAAAAATACAGTCGAATAGCAAAGGAGGAGAAGCGGAGGCGAAGAAGAAGAGAGCTAGGCGCCGCCTGCAAAGCGTCGGGCCAGAGCCGCTCGAGTAATGCTGCGGACGCCGCTGCTCAGCCAAAGCGAGGCGATGGGGCGGGGCGGGGCGGGGCGGGGCGGGGCGGGGCGGGGCGGGGCAGGGTGGGACAGGGCGGGGCGGGGTGGGGCGGGGCAAGGAGTGGGCGGGGGCAGCTCCTTTGCAACCAATTCCTTGTTATCTCGCGGCCAGCCCGGCCAGGCCACGCCGCCGCCGCAATAAAATTGGAACGTGAGCATTTGGAATTCATGTGCATCTGTGCACGCGTTGTATGCAAATCGGGGATGAAATATATCCGCAACGGTCTGATTAGCATTCATCAGCATGAGCCCACGCGACGCTGGGGATGGAGAGCGGAACAGCGGAGATGAAAAGTGACACGGAGCCTCGCTGCCTTAAATCAGAGCGCAGCGGCGGCGGGAGCGCGCGCCGGAGAACGGCAGCGAAACTTGGAAGAGGGGCAGCCTACCGATCAGGAACTACAGCCATGGCTGGGCGTTCTTAATTTTAGCGTGTTCTTAAATGTCAGAAACTTCTTGTTGTTCTTAATTGTCAGAAACTTGTTGTTCTTAATTGTCAGAAACTTGTCGTTCATAATTGTCAGAAACTTGTTTTTCTTAATTGTCAGAAACTTAATGTTCTTAATTGTCAGAAACGTTTTGTTCTTAATTGTAACGACAAATTTGCTTTGCACGGTAAAAATGTTTTTCTTGAATTTTAAGACCCGCGGTCTCGGGATCTTATGGAGAACACGGTAAATCTATTTCCTGGGAGGTCCAGGAAAGTAGGTACTTTTCCAGGAAAGTTCCTGGGTATTTCCAGGAAAAGTACTGGAAAAGCCAGGAACTTTCCTGGAAATGTGGAAAAGGAAAACTCTCTTAGGAGGTACCAGGAAATAAATTTACCGTGAACGCCAGTGGCATCCAAGACCGGTCTTAAAATACAAGAATTTTTTTTACAATATAGAAATCAAAACCGTGTCACAATAAATTACGCGTCGGATAAACAAAATAGCTTTAACCACCGTTTTGGGGAGGCATTTTACAAAGTACCCACCCGAGTTGGCGCGGGACGTGCTCGCTGCAGGACGGGCCAAGGGTCCGGGGTCTGGGGGAAGGGGGAGGGGGGCCTCCACTCTGTGACTGCCCGGCCGGCCGGGCCCCTGCAGGGGTAACGTACCTCGAGTCCTAACTAATGCCGGAGGTAGAGAGGCGCCAGGCCAGAGAGAGAGAGACAGAGAGAGAGAGAGAGAGGGAGAGAGAGGGAGAGGGAGAGAGAGAGAGAGCAGGAGAACGGCAGGGCCACGCGGCCGCGTAGAAAGACGTGCGGTGAGAGTAGAATCGTGACGAATTAATTTGGGAGCTCAGTCTAATTTGTCGAGGCGGTGGGCGGTGAGGAACGAAATATCACAACAGGCCTTTGAGTGAGAGGCAAGAGGTGGAACGGCGGCGGAGGGCGGGAGGGCGAGCACAGGCATTGTGAGGCGGCAGGGGACGAAAGAAGAAGTGGGAAGAAGGAAGAGAGAGTGAGATGGAGAGAGAGAGAGAGAGAGAGAGAGAGAGAGAGAGAGAGAGGGGGAGAGGAGAGAGAGTCCGCGTCACCGGCAGGAGAACAAAGCCGACGATAATTTATACAGTCGTCCTCTGGGTTTCCGCCGCTGTGGCGCGGTCCATTGCGGGGGTGAGGGCGAGGCGGAGGCTAGTTGAGCGGGGCAGGGCGGGGCGGGGCGGGGCAGGGCGGGGCAGGGCGGGGCAGGGCGGGCCGCGGGTAGTTCAGGTGGAGGCGGCGTGTGAGGTGGGTGGAGGGCTGCGGGTGGAAGGGGCTGGGGTAGAGGAAGAGGGCTCACAGCGTGCTCACACAGTGGAGAGTCGCCCGGCACTGCTGTGGAAGGGACACCACGCACCATGGCAGTCACACGCACGCACGCACACACACACACACACACACACACACACACACACACACACACACACACACACACACACACACACTGCGGGCGGGCGGGACAGCATACATCTTGCACCGCGCGTGAAAAATAAGCCCTCCGCTATAACACATATACATCCTGCTACCGTCGCCACCAATTTGCTGCGCCGTCTCGGCGGACGTCACGACCAAGCGCGCGCCACGCCGCCGCGCCCGGGCCTGGCCTCTGCAAAACTTCTGTGGAAAAAGCGCGAGGGGGAAACGACTACGGTAATCCGCGGGCTGACAGCCAAATGGGTAATCCGCGTAGAGTAATCCTAGGAAATTTGAGGTAATCCGGGGTAATCTAGGGATAATCCGTGGAAACCGAAAGGAAAATCAACGTAACCTGGGGGGATGATCCGAGAGTAATGCGGGTAATCAATAATCCGGCTGACACAGAATTCAGTAGTCGTTTCCCCCTCGAAAAAGCGGCAGCGGATACTGTCTTCCTTTACTGAAAAACATAAAGATGCAAAACAATTAAGATTGTAATCGTTGCAATACATGCATGCATGAACGAGCGCAGGTGTTGATCTTTACAGTCAGATGGCCTCATTCCGGACAGACGCCCTCATTCCGAACAAAATGCAGGGCTTTGGTATTTTGGTCACCACCGTCAAGGAAAAATTCCACGCAAAGGATCGCCCCTGCGGCGGACGGGTCGCCCAGCAGGGGCCAGCAGGACCAGCAGGGGCCAGCAGGGGCCAGCAGGGGCCAGCAGGGGCCAGCAGGGGCCAGCAGGGGCCAGCAGGGGCCAGCAGGGGCCAGCAGGGGCCAGCAGGGGCCAGCAGGGGCCAGCAGGGGCCAGCAGGGGCCAGCAGGACCAGCAGGGGCCAGCAGGGCCAGTAAAGGCCAGCAGGGGCCAGCAGGGGCCAGGAGAGGGGCCAGCGAGACCCGGCCAGCAGAGGGCCAGCGGGGCCAGACCAGCAGGGCCAGCAGGGGCCAGCAGGGGCCAGGAGGGGCCAGCAGGACCAGCAGGGGCCAGCAGGGGCCAGGAGGGGCCAGCAGGGGCCAGCAGGGGCAAGCAGGGGCCAGCAGGGGCCAGCAGGGGCAGGTTCAGCGGGGGCCAGGCAGGGGCCAACGAGGGGCCAGGGACCAGCAGAGGGACCAACACGGGCTGTGGGGCCAGCAGGGCCTGGCAGGGGCCAGCAAGGGGGCTGGCCAGAGACCCAGCAGGGGCTGGCAGGGGCCAGCAAGGGAGCTGGCAGGGACCAGCGCAGGGGGCTGACACCAGCAGGGTGCCAACAGCAGGACCAGAAGGACCAGCAGGACCAGCAATGCCAGCAGGACCAGCACGGTCAGCAGGGCACTCTCACACACGGCAGCCGCGAGCGGAGGGACCAGACGGGGTGAGGCGGGGCGGGGCGGGGCTCGGCGGAGCACGGTGGAGCCGACCTCGACCTGCAGCGCGTCGCGAAATGACGGACAGTAAAGAACATGTCGACGGAGGGAGACACTCCGCACACAGCCACGTGAGTCGCCGAGCCAATATGTATTCAGCGGGCAAACAAAGCTAGGAGGGCGGGGCGAGGCGGGGCGGGACGGACTAGGCTTGTGCGTGGGGCGCGGTCGACTCGGCCGCCGTGTTGGGGAGGGTGGCCTACGGGGCGTGGTGGGGTGTGGCGGGGCGTGGTGGGGCGTGGCGGGGCGTGGCGGGGCGTGGCGCGCCACAGGGAGGGCCGGCCTAGGCCGGGCCGGACACCGGCCGGGTGCTAATCGCGCATTCCAAACCGCCGCGGCCCGGTGCTGTTGCTGCCCCTCAGCAGATATGGAATCCGTTCAGCCCCGCCAACCTGTTGTGCGGTGTTGGCCGCAGGATGAATTCTTGGCCGGTTCTCCGGGCCGCCGATAGAGTTACTAGTCTGGAGCGCAGGGCTGGACAGTGGCGGGGCAGGGCGGGGAAGGGCGGGGCAGGGCGGGGCAGGGCGGGGCAGGAAAGGGCAGGACTGTCTCTGGGACCGGAGGCCCTGGCGGGCAATCTACACTGGACGGGACCGGCCCGGCCGGCCCTGCTCGGCACAGCGCGGGGTCCGGGGCCGGGGCCGGGGCCAGGGCCGGGGCCGGGGCCGACAAGCTGAGGGGCGTTACGACGGAAACTTTGCACAGCAGCGCATTGCCATACCCGACCGTACCCGACCCGCGTCCCCCGCGCGCCCTGGGCGGTATAAAACAGAAACGCACTGCTGGAGGGAGGCGAGGGCAGCGGTGTCAGCAGTGTCCGCCACGACGCGCACAGGCCGTTGGCGCGCGCGTGCTGACCAGACCCGCTGCAGTTATACAGAGACAATTTCACACGACCCACTGCTTTTTCGAAAAGTATAAAAAAGGAGGATGCATGAGCAGTGATTGAAACGGCAAAGCGGGACACATGCAACATGCAATGGACAGAGAGGTAAAAGAGTGGTCCGTAGAGGGAGGAGGGCGGGGGGAAGAGAGAGCTAGAGGGAGAGAAAGAGAGAGAGAGAGAGAGAGAGAGAGGGGGGGGGGGCAGAGGGAGTAGGGAAGCATGCTTTCAATAGAATAGTCGAGGAGCCAGCGGCGGCGTTGAGGCCCATGCAACGCCAACACCTGTCATAGTAAATTGACACTCGGCCTTCTGTCGCTTACCTGCTTTTCTATTTCAGATGAAATAATGGATGGTAAATGTAATGACAGTCTCAGTAGCATCATTCATAAAATGTAGGTGAGAAATACCAAAGATTGGGTCTGCGAAGCTGCCAGTGAACAAGTCAGGTCTGAAAGCCATCTGAAAGGTAGGCAAACTGAGTTGAAAAACCCCTGTATGTAGGCAGACAACCCACAGACCATCGCCCCTCCCGTCAGCCGGACCTAAAACCGCGCCTGGAACAACTTTCTAGGAAAGTGTCCGATGCGTCCGTCCTCAAATCCGTGCCGTTTCATATCTTTTCCTGCGGCCGCTACAATAATAAAATCTCGCATCTCGCGCGTTATTTTTGTCGAGCGGCGTGCCTCGCCCCGCCGCGCCCCGCCCCACCATGCCCCGCCCCGCCCCGCCCCGTCCCGCCCCGTCCCACCCCGCCACACCCGCCCCTCACTGCCATCATCCTCAGCAACAAATGAAATCGATGTGAATGAATCAGTCCCGCGCCGGCCATCAGCCAGCCCTCCCTTTGTGACTGGGACCCATCACGGGGCCATCCATCTGCCGCGCAGCGCTGCGCCGGCAGGGGCGGCCCGGCACCCAGCAGCCCCCGCAGCCCCCGCAGCCCCCGCGGCCCCCGCGGCCCCCGCAGCCCCCGCAGCCCCCGCAGCCCCCGCAGCCCCCGCCCTGAAAGGACGTGAAAGGAGTGATCAAGTCACTCGGAAGGCATTGCGGCGCGCCTTTTATTATAACCCTCAGCGCCATTCTGGGCTTGCGCGCGCGCGTGTGTGTGCGTGTGCGTGCGTGCGTGGTGTGTGTGTGCGTGTGCGTGTGTGTGCGTGTGTGTGCGTGTGTAGGGAAGGGGGGCCGATGTCTGTCTGATGTGTTCTGCGAGCCAGCGGGTCACCCACGTCATGCCCATCAGAGACAGACTGGCAGCTGGCGCCCACTGGCGAGAAAGAAAGAGACTCAGTGTGTGAATACCGCCCCGCGCCCCGCCCCGCCCCGCCCCGCCCCGCCCCGCCCCGCCCCGCCCCGCGCAGCACAGCGGACAAAGGCGGGCCGCTGCGCGCCGCCGGCTATCGGACAGCTTTTAGCAGCCGCTCTGCTGCCCTCGCTGTGTCCGGCGGGTCCGGCCCGGCTCGGCTGCTTGCTGCCGCTTCTTGAAACGACAGACCAAATATAAAAGCGAGCGTGCCGCCGGATTCGCAATGCAAAAATAAACGGGTTCGGGGGGAAGGGGGGGGGGGCTGGACGGAGACAGGGTGGAGGCGAGGGAGAAGAGTGAACACACAACGGAGACGCGCGACGCGCGGCGCGGCGCGGCGCTCCACTGGATCCAACCAAATATGAATAATTCTACGGACTGTCAGCGAAGGGAAAGTTTGCGAGGCACTCCCCTCCCAGCAGCAAGTCCCCTCGCTAATGAACGCAGCGCGGTGCATGATAGTCGCTAGTCACCAGTCACAGTCACCATCGTCACCAGAAGAAAAAAAATGATGATGGCTGCACATTAGTCTAAACCCTCTCGTCGCAACCTCACAAAACAGCCCCACGATATCTCGCAAAGTACTGCCTGCGCCCCAGCGCGAAACAGATGACCAACGCAAGCGGGGAAAGTTTTCCTTTCGGGTCAGTGGAGGGATGGGCTGCGCCGGGCTGCGCCGCCTGCGCTTCGCTACCGCCCACGGTATCACCCCCTTTCGCTTCCCTACAAAGGCGCGGCTGAGCGAAAAATGTGCGAGAGAAAAAGAGCTGGGGCAACACAACAGGTTCATTCCATGTAATTATAAAGCTCTCCCGACTTTCCCCTCGTAAGCCAGGATAAGGAAACGGCCCAACTAAGTCTTGTCTTTTCTCTCGCTTGCTCTGCCTACCTTCTCCCCAATTTTTCTCTCCGCTGTCAAGGTCAGCTGGCCCCTCTTCTTGGCATCTTCACGTATCCTTTATATCCAACTACTCGCACAGCATCAGAGGCAAGCTTGAAAAAAAAAAAGAAAGAAACTCTGTAAAACCCTGTACAGACAATTAGATTCTGTTTAAAAAATTTAACGACATAATAATGTTCTAGGGCGGTATGTAGAGGGCCTGGACACAACCTTACCACCCCCGCTCTCGCTCCCACCCACTGCCACTCTGAGGTGTGAGCGGAGAGAGGGGAGCCGACACGCGTGGCGCGAGAAGTAAATGGAGAAGAATGAACACTAACAAAGGAAGACAGAGAGGTTTAGATGGGATCAGACACGCAGCAGAGCAGCAGGTTGTGCCTTAGGTGAGACGCTACACTGTTAACAGACCCTGTCAAGATCGTTTGCGGCTCCCGGCCCGGCCGCGAGTGCCTGCTCGAGACCAAAGTGCACTGTTAAACCGAATTGTTATATGTGGCGATGAATATTGCTACGAATATTTCGTCACAAGAGCTGTGATGAAACAGGCGTCACATGACTTTCGCATCTCGTCAGTTGACATGCATGTCTCGTCACATGACATGCAACATTTATGTCACATGACATGCAAAATTCGTCATACTGTGATGAACCATTTGTCATTTCACATTTATCTCACCCCTTGCGACGAACCTTTCAGGAAAAAAAATTAGCACTGACTTTGTCGTAATGTGACGACTTTAAATTTTACAGTGTGGTGGCTGGTTGGTGCCAGCAAAACCATCAGGCAAAAAATAGGGGTACTATAGGGGAAAAAGTTTAGGGCCCACGTTGAACGCATTATCGCCCGCATTTAGTCACATTAAAGCTTTTTTTTTTACTAAAAATGAAGACTGTTTCTACACTACCCAAGCAAAGGCGCAAAAGACAAGTAAGAGAGGGCTGGGTTCCGTATGCGAGGCTTGACTCGGTCTTTGTTTTTGAGGCTCCTTCAAGTTGAGCTTCAGAGGACACGTAAGGCCGAGGGGAGGGGGAGGAGGAGGAGGGGGGCTCGACGGGCCCTGCAGACGGTCTCAGATGACCCGGGCAGGGCGGCGCGGCGCGGGCCGAGACCATCCGTCTTGGCTGCGGCAAAATCAAGAACACACCGCGCCGCACCTCGTGGAGTGCTTGTGCTTGTGTCGCGCGAGGAGGGGAGTGAGAGGAGGACAAGGAAATGAAAATGGAGAAACGGAGAGGAGAGGGCGAAGCAGCAGCAGCAGCGGGTAGAAAGACTTAACATGCCACGCAGCGACCGCCTCCATGATGGTGAAGAATCACATGACCCACAAACGGTGCCGCGCCCCAGTCACCAAGCCCCCCCCCGCCCCCCCTGCCCTGTCTCGGAGGGGAGTACGTGGGCGGAGCTCCTCTCCCCGGCCGTGAGAAGAGGCGTCCAGCCCAGCCCCGCCTCAAAGGATCATCCCTTGCGTTTACTCGCTTTATAAATTTTTCCTCTGCGTGGACCGGGCCGTCCCGAGCCCCTGACCCGCTCATCAGCTCGCCCGGCAGGGCAGGGCAGGGCAGGGCAGGGCAGGGCAGGGCAGGGCAGGGCAGGGCAGGGCAGGGCAGGGCAGGGCAGGGCAGGGCAGGGCAGGGCAGGGCAGGGCAGGGCAGGGCAGGGCAGGGCAGGGCAGGGAAGGGCAGGGCAGGGCAGGGCGGGGCAGGGCAGGGCAGGGCAGGGCAGGGCAGACAGGGCAGGGCAGGGCAGACAAGGCAGGGCAGGGCAGACAGGGCAGGGCAGGGCAGGGCAGGGAAGGGCAGGGCAGGGCAGACAGGGCAGGGCAGGGCAGACAGGGCAGGGCAGGGCAGGGCAGGGCAGGGCAGGGCAGGGCAGGGCAGGGCAGGGCAGGGCAGGGCAGTGCCACCCTGCTCCTGTGATCAGTGTCATCCCCACCCCGGTCCAGGCAGCAGGCTGGCGCTCCGGAAGGACAGCGGAGGAAGTGTCTTGATGGTGTCCGGTCCGGTCGGGCCCCTCAGAGCGGCGCGGAGCTCCCCGGGTGCCCACCACCCGCACCACCCAAAGTAGCACCCCCTCGGCGCTGCTTGGCCCGGCCCGGTCGCTAGAGCTCTGCGGAGCTAGGCAGCCCCGCCCCGCCGCGCCCCGACGCACCCCGCCGCACCCCGCCGCACCTCGCCGCGCCCCGCCGCACCTCGCTGCACCCCGCCGCACCCCGCCGCACCCCGCCGCACCCGGCTGACCAGTGGCCGGGCCGGGCCGGCACTGCAGCTCCAGACGCATCCTTCTCGACGGCCGGGAAGGCCAGAACGCGCTTAAGATTTACGGCCCGGCTCGGCTCGGCCATGGCCGCAGCACCGAAGACGAGTTTGGGTGCAGGCCGTCCAAAATGCAGCTTGAAAAAAGGGCCCGGGTCAACGTCGGACGAGAATATGCCTGGCGAGCTTTTATTAGTTTGCTCTGATGAGACTCAATATGTTTTAGCGGTTCGAATCACTCTCAGCCCGTTATTGATTTTTCGGACCCCTTTGTCAGTATTCCTGCTGCGTAAAAACCTTTTTAAGCTACTGACAACTTTTTTCATCAGTTGTACGCACTAATTCCTTTTTACATTACTGACAATTTCTTCTTTCATCAGTAAGTAACTTACAAAACTGTACGAAATAACTAACGAATTAGTCAGTAATCCTGCTGCGTAAAAACGTAGGTGTTTACTAAGAAAAAAATCAGTACAGGTCTGAGCGTGAAGATTCAATCAATAGAAACTTTGGTTATCGACATAGACTTTCCAGAAATATGTGCGGAAAGAGATTTAGATGTCGCTTGCATTGGGGAATGATCCGTTCTCTTCAGGTTTATTAAGCGCCTGGCGCCTGCGGGGTTCAGGGTAGGCCAACCCGCAGCTCACACGTGTACAACAGTCAAAATGTTGCCTAGCTGTCAGGCGGTCTGAGAGTTTACATAGGTTGAATGAAGTTCGGGCGTACTATCCGGAGGATTCCTTACACTGTTAAACGAAGTGTCCAGCTGCTCAAAACTTGTATGTGTTCAACTTCTAGCCAGGCAAATGCAAGTGCGCAATCGGCAATTGTTCAATTTCACGTGTTTAACTCGACAGTTGTGCACTTGCAAGTGTTTAACAAGGGTAGTGTTGCAAGGGGCAGTTGAACACTTACAAGTGTACAACTGGCAAGTTTGACACTTGCAATTATTGCACAACTGCCGAGTTGCACACTTGCGCGTGCTAGGCTGGAAGTTGCACACATACAAGTGTTGAGCAGTTGAACACTTGGTTTAACGGTGTTACAATGGCTAAATTTAAGGGCTCTTAATTGATATGGACGTGGTACACAAGGAATGAGGAAAAAAAACGGAGAGTAGGGGGTCACATGTAAATCCTCAATCACATTTCTCTGCCAGCCATCAGCCATGCAACATTCCGTGCCGGGCGCGCAGACTCACAAAATAAAGAAAAAATAGCGCCATCACAAAAGGGGATCGGCGCCCGGCCCGCCGTGACGTCCCGCGGGTCGGGTCGGGACGCGTTATAAAGAACCTTTTTTTTTCTAACACGTAGCTCAAGCAAGATAAGAAAACAAATACGATATTCCCCACCCCAAAGCCGACCCCACTCGTGATACGAGAATGAACGACTGTCATTACGGCCCTCTCATGTATCGGCCGTTACGCCTTTACAAGCCTGTTTTATGATTTGGTGCCATGAACGGCGTAATCTTCGGCGCCACCAGCTCGTCTCCACAACCTTGCGGGATCGGGAACAGACAGCAAAAACGTAAAGGAAAAAAGCAATATAACCAGAAGAAAAATATAAATCTTTATTATAATAATAACAAAAATTAAAAGATATCAGTCTTTCCGTTTCACAATATATTTCAATTTAAATAAAAAATGAAGTGCAAACAGTGGTAGTTGTAAAGGGCAAGAGCCCTTTGCTCACAGTGCTCGCCTTGATGTACAGACAGGGGTGGGCCGGCTTCCGAACGGCCTTAACGTTCAGCAATGTATATAATACGCAATTTCGTCCCTGCGCCAGCCCTTGCTGCCTCGTGTGGACTGGGGGGGGGGGGCGCCCGGGGCGGGGGTGGCCTGAGAGGCATGCTGGCGGGGGCCCAGCCCAGCAAGGCCCACCCTCCTCCGGCCCGTCCCGTGCGGCAATAGCCCGAACGGCCAACGCAGTTTTCAGCGACTGTTTACGGGGGGCGTGTGGATGCTTCTTTTCGGAGGCGACCTCCTGCGCTCCGAGTGGGCCGTCCGCCTCCTGGTGACGCAGCCCGAGGGCGCTGGACCGAGCTCGGGGGGAGCGGGAGGAGAGGGGGGAGACAGGAAGGGGAGGGGGGGGGGGGCGCTTCGCAACCGCCGCCCAGCAGTGCGGCGACGAGTTGTGGAAGTTGTGACCGTGTTATGGCGGTAACGCGCCTCTCTCCCCCTCCCGCCTGTCCACATCAGCTTCGTTCTATTTTTCCACCCCTCCACCCGGCCGCCTCAGTGTTTAGGTTTCGGTCGGGCCGACCTATCTGCTTCTCATTATCTCCACTCTGGTCTCTCAGCTCCAATACCCGCTCCGCATAGTTCATCCCGAGCACTAGCACTGGGGCGCAGAAGGACAACGTAAAAAATGTGTGCCTGAAATCTTAGTACATCAACAAAGACCCTTTCACACCATATTTCGACGCTCCCCACGAGCAAATGGCTTTCTCGCCGCGGTAGACACTAGGCTATCTTTTGGAGCCTGGTAAACAAACGGCTAACTGCTTTTCCCACCGCGTCACCGTCGGCACTTTGAGTTCTAATATCAAAGGTCGGTCAGACCATGACTTTGACTATGAAATTTTAACCATGCGTACCTCGAGGTTGTCAAAGCAACATGAATAGTCCCCGATAATTGGCTGAGCGATAGCGAAGCCTATTACTCCACTGATCCGATTTGGCTCCTGTCTGTCTGTCTGTCTGTCTGTATGTCCGCACGATAACTCGAAAACGAGTTGAGATATCGACCTAAAATTTTTACCTAGCTCTAAAACACGAGTCAGTTAAAAACTTAACAACAAACTTGCTGTTAATTTACAGTATTAATCGCTGAGCGAAACGAAGCTGACTCCTGCAGGGGATCGGAAGTGTACTTGGTCGTGAGTCTGTCTGTCTGTCTGTTCGTCTGTCCTAGCCGGTTCTCCTCTTAAAGTACAGAAGTAATCGTAAAAAGCGGTAGGCCTAGTGTTCCGTAATCTACTAATTTCAGCGCTATAATATTTGTCCAGAATTTTCCTCTAAACGGAGTTTGAAATACTGAAACGTTTAATGTAAACTTCACTCCGGAGAGGTTGGCAACGAAAGGAGATAAGTGGTAGCGCCACCTAGCGGCAGTGTGCGAACTACGTCACGACGGCCCAGCCAAGCCCGGTGCCCACCTCGATTGTTTACAACATCAGAATTAGAAATTTAAGTGTCAGTTCGACGAAATATGCTGTCTGAAATAGTTTTTAGAATGGTGGTAGTTGTCTCACGAAGTTTCAAGTGTCGTCATTTTGTAGAAGTGTGTGTACGAGTGATTTGTCGTGTGTTCACGTCTGAGGGGTAGGGTGGGGAGGGTAAGTGCCTCAAGTTCTTATCAAAATACC
This sequence comes from Frankliniella intonsa, assembly GCA_033675135.1. Lineage (NCBI taxonomy): Eukaryota > Metazoa > Arthropoda > Insecta > Thysanoptera > Thripidae > Frankliniella > Frankliniella intonsa. Next base: position 20,091,095 of record CM066253.1, read on the forward strand.
TCTGATTGTACTGGATTTGTGAAATGAACGTCACGGATTGCTGAAACGACTGCCAGGATCGCTTCAACTTACCTCCGAACTCATTATTTGGGTGAGTGACATAACCTAACAACATAAACAATGTTGTTTACAATAGAGTACACACAGTTCTGTCTTGGAGATAGCAGACTTTGGTCTGATATTAAAATCACATAACACCTTGATCTGAAAAGTGAGAGTTACTAGCTGTGACATTATTTTCTGATATTTAACTAAATTTTGTTTTAAACCTTTGCTCGGTACCCAAGTGTTGTGATTCCTTATTTAGCCGCCACAAATTACCAGCCAAACGGTTTCCCCAACACGGTATTGATGCTGTAGTAGAAGTGTGCTCCTTTTAGATATGAGTTAAGAGACATTTGTTATAAAAAAAAGGTTATTAATTTATAAATATTAAATAGAAACATTTAGAGTCTCATTCTACTAAAGAAGACACATCAAAGTGTGGTGAAAGTATTAAAATCTTATAACCTTTTAACCCAACTAGAAAAAGTAAATTGTATGGGTATTATTCAGAGAAATTTAGTAGGATTTTGTTCCGAACCTTTGCTGTTCTTCCCAGTGATACAATTTCTGATCAAGTTATCTTATGTATTAAACCAAACATACTGCTTGATCTGTTTTGGCTATGAATTTGAATGAGAGGAAAGCTGCTCTATAAAAGTAATGATAGGGAGTAACTTTGTTTCTAAAAAATGTTTAGTTTATAGAAATTTGACTCCCACAAACACAAGGGGCGATACTGTAGATTGGATTTAGGTGAGAAACGGTACTTGTAATATAACAATTATGCTGAGAGTGTTTACACTAAATCAGTGTTTCTAAAACATTGAAATATTATCGAAAGAAAGTCATGAAATCATTAAAATGCTACAGAAGTTTTGAATGGTTTCAATTCTATTTCAAATAGCTATAAATCATTTCAAAATAGATTCGCCTCATCATTTAAAGGTTGTGAGTCATTGTGAATGTCTTTATTGCATTTAAAGTTAGTGGCCTCTGTAACAGTATTCATTACTATGTCTTTTTCAATGAGTGACCCAACGCTTGGCTTACCATTGATACTTGTAAGTTGGTGTGAAGACAAACCTGTTTCAGAAGGACAGGAGGGGGAGGGGGGGCAGACAGCATATCATGCAGTCGCATTCTTATATTCATCATATAAATGATACTTATTGGCACTTATCTTACCTCCGGGTGGGGAGGGGAAAAGTGGAGGGGAGGTGGGGGGGGGGGGAGGAGGGAGGTTCTGGAAGTGTGCTCTAGGTCCCCGCGCAGGACAACTACTTTTTGGAGGCCACTACGCCTCTGGCGTCGACCCCATAGGGTGTCCGAGACTTTCGACCTGGAGACAGCTCAGAGGGGATGCTCAGCATGCCCCTGCCACAACGGCGTCACACTCATAATGTCGTTCTAGGTTCGGGTTCGGGAAGGGTTTCGCCGTCCCGCGTCTATGGCGGCCTCCCCTCGTCGGGCACAGGAGGGGCACGAGGTCACCGCACAGGACAACCGCACTTTGGAGGCCACGGCGACCTGCACCTCTGGTGTCAATCACATTGAGTGTCCGGGACTTTCTACTTCACGCTATCTGAGAGGGAATGCTCCCTTCTCTCGGTTGAGTACGAACAGTGATTGTTGGCCTGTTGTTCCTCCACCACCACCTCTCCTGCCCTTCTCCTCCTTCAACCCCCCCTTCCCCCTTTCGGAATTCTCAATTACTTCATGCTGACGGGCATCATGTAGGTTGCCTATCTACACGGCGGAAGGGTTGAAACCGTCCTTTTGTTTTAACACTCACTTCGCTCAGCAACTACGTGCCTGCCGCACGTACTCCTAGTTTTAACAGTGCAGGCGCGCCCATTTGCACCTCTCTCTTTGAAACGCGCAACGAAGCTCTTTTTGGCGGCACTCGGTGCCGGGCCGCACCGCGCCGCCACGCTACCGCCCCGTCAGCCACGGGCCAGCTGCACGTCCGGGTCCAGTGCGCTCGCTCGCTGCACACAGCTCACCACCGCCCGTCGCTTTTTAGTGCCGTTAGGGTTGTTATTCCGCGCTTCTTATTCCCAGACATAACTTTTCGGGAGTGTAGTTTGTTGTCCGTGCGGCGCGGGCCGGGCCGGGGCGGGCCGGCGCGGCGGGGCGGCGGGGTGGTCGCAGTGCGGGTGATTGATGTCCCCGGGGTGGCGCGGCGTCCCATGTCGGCTCGGGTTGTGGGGGGCAGTTGGGGTTAGGGTCTCACTCTGCAGCGAGCGCGTCTGCCCTGCCACCCTCACTCAGGCGCAGCGTTGGTTACGGGAGAGCCCTGCATGTTGTGAAAAGAGTTGACTACACTGTCATTGCAAAGGTTCACCAGAAGAGCACGACAACGGTGTATGCTACAGAATACAGAGCTACTTGAGTCGCCTCCTAGGCATACACCGAGGGTTGAACAAATTGTGAAATTCTATGTCCACTTTCACGGCCGAAATCTCTTGAAATGTACTGCAGGAGGAGGGTGGGGAGCTGCGGGGAGATCAGGCGCCAGAACAGTTGCAGGGGCAGAAGATTACAAAAGGCAAAAAGATACAGTGTATTGCCGATGCCATGCCCGATACGCAAGCTGTCAGGAAACTCAAATATGAGCGTTGGCCGCGGGCAGACGAATTGTTAGAGTTAATATATAGCTTCTATTCTTGCAGCGAAGCGGGCAAATGGAGTGGAGAGGGCCATAAGCCGTATCACAATAATAGACTGGACGAGAAAAAAATAAAAAGAGGGGAACGAAAGGATCTTTAATTAGATTTGAACTCGCATTGAGCCGCGGTGCAGCCCTCCGCCCCGCCCCTCCTCTCCAGATTCCATCGGACCCATTCTCCTCTTTACTTCCCTCCCAGCAGCTCGTTCCATTAACTGGCGCTGGCCAGCCGCCGCTTGCGAGGCTCCACGCAAAGCAGCGGGGTGACGGAAGTCACTGTCGTCAGCAGGAATACTGTTATTAACGAGAGCACAACGCGCGGCACTCGACACGAAGCACAGCCAGTCGTCAAAAGCGAAGCACTTTAGGGGCGTTGATAACCACCGGTCCGGCGGTGGGGGTCGCACTGGTAAAACCTTGCGAAGCATCGTTGCGAAGGAATCGGCTGCTTCGCAATAGGGTATTTCGGACAAGCAACAAGGCGGAAACGGAACTGGCCCGCGGTCACCGCAGATGCATCTCTGCCTGCCAACTGCGCATGCGCAGTAGGCACAGCGATGCTCCGCTCACCTCCCCCACTTCACCCCGCACCAGCGGCAGAGATGGCACCGACTGTGGTCGAGCCGGTCTCGTTTCCGGTGCGCCGCTTACCCGAAATACCCTATTGCGTTCAGAGCTTGTTACAAAAAAGTCCATAATCATTTAGAGTGTAAGCTGCGAAGCAGATTTTTAGTACAAGTTGCGAAGCAGATGCTTTGCAATATTGCAACGCATCTAAGTGCTTGGCATTTGCAGTGTGGAGCAACGAATATGACCCGTTTTCACGCATTTCAAAAAAATAAAATTCAATGCTAAAGGGTGGACGTAATACCGAAAATAGAATGAGAAAACCCCGTGGAGCGCGAAATGGTAAAGTGGAAAAGGAACGGGTCATAGGTTGCGGGGGCGTCGCGCCTCGGTTGTGATCGAAATCCCTCCCCACTGCGCCAGGCCAGCACGTCGACCTGGTGCTGCTGCAGGGTGGCTGGCGCCGGCTGCCGCCAGGCAGCGCGACCACCAGGGGCCTCGGCCCGGGCCAAGTGGAGTGAAACCGAATTATGTGTGCATACCTCAAGGCAATAATTTTGTGATATGGAGCATCCTGGGGAGGAGAGGGTGGGGGTGGGGGCGTAGGGGATGTCATGGGGAGGGGAAGCTAGAACGCGGAGGGGTAGGTCGCAGCGAACGAGGCAAAGAAAAGGAAACGGAACCGGGATGCACGCACGCCTCTGTCCTGGCACGGTTCCGGACCATTTTTTTTTCTGTTGTCTTTCTCGCTTTCCCTTAACCCGACAGCAGGGGAACAAAGCTCCGAGCACGTGCCTCGTGACGGTGCAGTCTGTTTTTCCGGGATAGAGATAAATTAGGAAAATGCGGGAGTTGCTGGGAAGAAGAAAGAAATGCGATATAGAACGGATTTTTTTTTCTATCGCGAGTGTTCTCAAATCGTAGAAAAATGCTCAGTCTATAGAGTACGACAGCCATAGGGATCTCTTATAGAAAAAAAAAACATGGTAGCCTTTTGTTCTTTCCCAAACAGCTTGAAGACCTGTACTTGTTTTTTTTTGTACTCTGAAATGTAGTAATCCTGATTCTCGCTCCCATACGAGAATTTGAGGGTAATTTTGTCACTCTCTAGAGGACAATTTTTCCTCGCTCTATTTGAGAAAGAATTTTTTTTTATCTCGCCAGAATAAAGTGCAGGATTCTTGCTTAAATAAAGTGAGGCAAAGAATTAATTAATCATAGAGCAAGGCTAAAAAATATCTCACTCAAAGAGAGTGAAGTTTAAAATTCTCGCTCTAAGTAAGCTGGGGAAAGTGTCCTCTCCCTTTTATCGGTCGAGAATCTGGATTCGAGGGTTTGCAGTCTATGACCACTGTGAAAATCATCTTTTACGATGAATTTTGTAAATTACGATTAACGAAGTATGTTGTAAATTTACGACGGACCGTTTTTGCTCGTGAATGAAATTCAATTTTACGATTTGAAATTTAAATTCTACAACTGCACTTCACGGAAAATTTCCTCGTAAACCTACGACTATTTTCCACAGTGACGAGAACTTTCTTTGAACTGTGTCCGTAATTTGATCCGTCTATACATCATAGCATTGAAAATACTGCAGCTCGCTGGCGCAGCGGTCGGGAGGCGCTTACTTGAGCATTTGCAGGGCCGTGGGTTGGACTGGGGGGGAGGAGGGGGAGGTCCCACATGCCGCGCCGCCCTCTTCTCCTCCGCCTAGCTCACGCCCGCTGGCAGTGAGTAGTGAGCTTTCCGGAGAATGGGCCCCGTGGACGAGCCCCAAGGGTTTTCTTTCCCTATCGAAAAATTGACGGCGGAGCGTGCGGGGAGCGTTAGGGCGTGACCCCTCGGGAGGGGCCCAGCCCGGCCCGGCCCGGCCCGGCCCGGCCCGGCCCGCGCGGCGTATCATTGATAGGAGGGATACGCACACATATGTTCTGCCCCAACTGCGCCCCAAGGGCCGGCCGCCACGGGCAACACGAGTCTGCCTACCTCGCAGGGGCAGGGCCAAACGAGGGTCCTCCAGGAGGGCTCCCTGACCCCCGGGCCAACCCCGGGCCGCGGCCGAGCCAAAATAACATTCCTCGCGACGTGAGTCAGGCGCAGCTGACTTCTTTCTGGCATCAGCCTGCAGAGAGGAGCAGCGGCGGCCATCGAGAGCAAACCGTGTGTCAGCTCCAGGCGTGACTCTTTCTACTTCCTCCAGTCTCTCAGGGAGCGATACCGAGACGAAAACAGATTACCACTTAAATTTTTACACTTTCACTGCTTGTTTACAAGTCTTCCGGGACCAAGAAAAAAAAAAACAAGACCAACCAACTTAGTGGACCGCCGAGCCGCCTCTGCCGCTTGGAAGAACAGATTGAAAGTCCTCTGGTCGAGTCTGGCCGCTCGGTATAACAATAACTTTACTTTCTGTGCCCAGCGGATCAGCCAGATCTGGAGCCGTGGGTGGGGCGGCGCGGGTCGGCGCGGGTCGGCGCGGGTCGGGGGTGTGGTGTGGCGGGCGGCCACGACTCCCTCGCGGATACAACTTTCCTTTGAGTTGGCGCCACGCCTCGCCACGCCCGGCTGCGCGCCGCGCGGTGGTGAGAGGCGGGACCAGTGCACCCACAACTCCCACTGCTAGCCCATCAACATTTACTCGCAAGCAGTGAGATTAGTCGTGTAGAGAGAGAACTACCTGCATTGCAAGCCCCATAATGACACACGTCATGTATCGGAAAAGGGATAACGTGCGTCATTATGTAACTTTTGTTGAATATTTTCCAAACAAGTTCCTGAATTTTATTTTTGATGACACCATTAAATTTCCCGTAAAATTTTCTTTCCAACGAGCGCACATGTCGACATATCGAAGGGTTCCTGTTTCAAGGAACGTGCTCGAAGAGTATGGGTAGAATACTAGCCACATGTTTGCTCGTTCGAACGGAAATTTTACGAGAATTTTAATGGTGTCATCAAAAATAAAATTCAGGAGCTTGCTTGAAAAAATATTCAACAGAAACTGCCCAGTGTCGCGCGTTGTCCCTTTTCCGATGACATGCGTCATTTGTGGGGCTTACAGTGTGTGTCTCCATTTATGACCTCAATTTTGATTTGACTTCCTTCCTACAGTATCGCAAGTGTGACAATAAATCAATTCAAATCCCATTTGATTTGAAAGCAGATGATACTTCTATTTACATCTCTTAGTCTCTGAATAAGTCCAATTTATGGACGAAATGATACTGAAAGAAACATCGTTAGCTTTGGAGTGCGTTTTGACAATTTTATGGGTGTTTGGCGGTATTAAGGTATCCTCTACCAGAAAATAAGCCCTGTAGCTAAAGTCATTGTGTGGACGCGCGACACAATACCCCCTATAAAATATTCTGCCACGCTCGCTGTCTCACTGTAACTGGAGGAGTCAACTTTGTCGCTCTTGGGAGAGCAACTTTTCTGTACCAAATTTTCTCGCTCCTGGGAGAGCGAGTCGGATCGACATCGCTCTATTAGAGTCATTTTGACGACGTTTTCGGCGATTTGCTAGACTCTTTTTGAGTCATACAAGCCAACATCACTCTAATGGAGCGATTTGAAAATATCAGAAAAGACTCGTTTTGTGTCGTTTTAGCGAACCTAACTCTAACAGAGCGATGCAGAAATACTTCGATTAATACGGGCGAGAAATGTGACTAAAACATTTACAGTCCTGAGAGAACCAGCCGGCTGATACATTAATTTACGTTTGGAAATGGTAATTAAAGTTTATAGGCTAGCTATAATGAATGTATCATCTGCTAAAAATAGCACACTATTCACGAGCCGCGGCGCTCAGGCAGGCGGTGGGCGAGGGAGCGCGGAGCGGACACGGAGGCCCTATTCTGCGGCCCTCCTGGCTCCACCGACCGGCCGCCGCACCGCCCCGCCGGGCTGGGAGCGGCGGGAGCCAGCGGGCCAGGCGCTGCAAAGCTCAGTCATTAATTCTCTGCTGCCAGTCACTGAGCAGCTTCCCTGCACGCCCCGCCCTCTCAACGGAAGGCTTTAGAGGGTTACTCGAAAAGCACGCGAGATTTTAAACTGAAGAAAGCATTATACAAAGGGGGGTGGGGTTGGATTGTCAGTACGGAACGAATTCCTGGCAAAAGGGACGGGCGAGGGAAGGCTTTAGACGAGAACGGCTAATGCAAAGGCACTGCAGGGTGTGGTCTACAGGGGAAGTACCTTGGAGCGTGGGTGGACGGGATGAAAGAAAGACTGGACTCCGTCTGAACAGGTAGCAGTAGCCAGAAGACGATTATCCTATTTTAGAAAAGACACGTAGAAAACTGAATTAGACTAGCACATTTTAAGTAATATTTTATATTTCGAATGATTACTTGTAAATTTATTTAAAAACTAATATCCGCAATTTTAACATACATTGCTTGTGGGAGGGTTTTATTCCCTATGATCTAACACGTGCGCGTGACCTTATGTGGTGACGCTGCACTCAATGGGTTAAAACTGCCCCTGAAAAGTTATTCGAAAAACATTTAACTTACATTGATCATGCAATTAAGAAAAGTTTCTAGCTGTTGTCAGCTCAGAGAGCTAGAGGAGAGGAGGCGTTAGAGTGCAATCTCTGACAGGGTGCAGGTTGGATGGAGATCAAACACGATGTGTGTTGCGTGGGAAGAGACTCCCGCCGAGAGGAGAGGAGAGGGGCGCACGCAGTCTGGACCAATAAGGAAACGGACCCGGAGCGGACGTGTTGAACGGATTGTTCTTCTAGGAAGAAATCTGCTCTCATCTCTCTCTCTCTCTCTCTCTCTCTCTCTCTCTCTCTCTCTCTCTCTCTCTCTCTCTCTCTCTCTCTCTCTCTCATACCCGTCACTTCTTTCACCCTCCCCTAGGGCCTAGGTCCGGCTTTCGGAGGGCGAAATATTTAGCACTAATGAAAGCCGAAAGGATCCGAGTAAGAGAAGAACATGGGGTGGAAAGGTCGTGCACAAATGGTACATTTGCAGTATTTATTTTTCCCCTTCCAAACGAGTTGACAAGTGAATAAACAAACAAAAAGATAATTTATGGTGGACGGCTGTAAGCCATTTTGTCAGATTATACACAGGATGCGAAAAATTAATTTAATAGCGCTTTATTCTTCGTTCGCGAAAAGGGAAGCCAAAGAAAACATCACAACGGGCACGAAAAATGATATGTAGGGCTTGGCCCAAACATGTTTTCCCAGTGCGTATAGCACCGAAGATGAAAATAATAGAAAACATTGTATCGAAAGAAAATGCTTCATCTCCTGCTAAATGCAACTCAGTACATGTGCACGACAGTTAAGAGATAACTCAGACTACGCGAAAGCAAAGAGACCTGTTGATCTTCCAGGAGATCGATTTGACACTTAAAACCTATATGATCGTAGTTCGTGGAGGCTTCGTACAAGGTAGTCGTTCAGAGAGGTTTCCTATAAGGACGCAATTCGTGGAGGATCCGTACAAGGTCGCAATGCTCCAAAGCCGGTTTCGAGATAAAGCGGTTTAAAGATTTTGAGTTGCATGGCGGCTTATGGACGGCTGGATTTTCGAATTCGAATTACTTTTGAACCAAGCAACATTTGAAAATGCGGTTTGCACTAGTTGATAGCTTTTTCTTTCCTCTATCCAAAACACTATTTCACTAAAAATTTCCAGAAACCATACTTACGACCTTCCTACGAGCATCCACCATTTGCGTCCCTGTACGGAGCCTCTCTGAAGTACGACCTTCTAAGGAGCTTCTACGAACTACGACCATATAGCTTTCAAGTGTCGGATTTCATGAATCGTATTTTGTTTTTATTTTGCAGGGCCGGCCGTGATGATTGGCGCCAACCTTCGACTGGGCAGCGGCGGCCTCGGCACACAGAACGTGTCCGTGAGCTCGTCGCCCGCCTTCCAGTGCCACCCGGGCGGCACCACCGAGGCCGCCATCATCTTCTGCCTCGGCTCGCTGGGCATGGCCGCTAACTTCGCCCTCATGGTGCTCATCCTCACCAAGCGCCAGCTCAGGAGGTGAGGCGCCTGAAACTGTTAAACTAAATTGTCATGTGACGATAAATATTACTTCGAATATTTCGTCACAAGAGCTGTGATGAAACAGTCGTCACATGACATACATTTCGTCACTTGACATGAATCTTTCGTCACACTGTGATGAACCATTTGTCATGTGACGAACCTTTCAAAAGTAAAATTTAGCACTGACTTTGTCGTAATGTGACGACTTAAAATTTTACAGTGTGCTAACCTGTTGAGCTGCAGCACTGTAAAAAATACACACTGTAAATCGGGGAGTCATGAATCCCGCTCTCTAGAGAGCGAGATAGTGACCCAAATTTTAATACTCTCAGGAGAGCGAGAAAGAGTAACATCGCTCAATTAGAATCATTTTGAGGGCATCCTCGGCTATCTCTATGACTCTTTTTGAGTTGTTTCTGCTAATATCACTCAATCTAAGTGATAGATACGACTCATACTGAGTCATCTTGACAAACATTGCTCTAAAGGAGCGATGAAGAAAAACGTCGCTCATTTTAAGCGATAAACATGACTATCAGAAATACAGTGTCTTTGTAGATTTACGGTATACTTTGTAAATTGCGATTTTCAAAAATATGTTGTAAATTTACGACCACCAAATCCTACTCGTGATTGAACTTTAAGTCGTTAGGTAGTGCTTGGAATATTGCAATTTCTGATTGTAATTTTACAACGGCGCTTCGTGGAAAATTTCCCCGTAAATCTACGACTATAATATCTCACAGTGCGAGAGGAGTCCTTACGCGCCCGTACCTCGCGGGAGATTCACGTCGACTCGACGACGGCCGCAATGTGCTGTAGGGCGAGAGAGGGAAAAGTTATAGTAATGTAGTACTGTATCACGCATAAAAGCATTTTCGTCAAAGGATTGTTCGTAGAATGACGGCAGTGCTTACCATTCCTGCGGGACGTCCCTATACAACAAGCTGCATCACGGATGCGTCCCTGCAAACTACTGCCACCTCCCGACCCAGCCTGTGGTTGGTGGTCGTTGATTGCAAGGCCGGTTTCGCGGTTACCTGTGCGCTTTGACAATAACCACCCCCACCCCACCACGCCCGCCTGGGCCACGTCTGCTGCACGGCCATATACACAGGGCGCGATGGGGCGCGGGGGGCGCGCCGGGCCGGGCTTTACCCCAGGCCAGACCGGGCCAGGGCGCGGGCCAGGGCCTGGGGGTGGGCGAGGGGTTTTACTAGCGCTGGCCTTATTGTTTGCTCCGCAGCGTCGCAGTCAAATCCTGATCTGGGCCTAGGATGGGGGACTCGGGGAGGGAAAAGGGAGGCGGGGAAACTCTATCAACATGTATCCAATACCGTCCGTGATCAAGCCAACCCGCACGCCAGGAGGAAATCCTCTCCGCCCTCCCCTGCTCCTTGGGAAAACTCAATCTTCCCTCAACTTTTGACACACACACACGCGCGCCTTGGAAACACTTTTCAGAGTTTGACATGGATTTTCAAAAGTTAGGGGGCGTTTAGTTATGGCAAACAGCAGTAGAACTGTCATATATAAAAGAGCCACGCTATATCTTTTCCCCAAATAAACTCCACGACGCATTAAAATTTCCTATTAGGAAATAAATTGATCGGAAAATTTAGGAAGCTTGAGAGGGTTTCTTTTTCTGGGTAATTTTCCTAGGCTCATAAATTCTGGCAAATAAAATAGAATTCTTATTGAAATACATAAAAACGGTTGAAACGCATATGATGACCACAACAAACAACGCCATAAATATAGAAAGAGAATGTAATCGGCCCCCAGGGGTGGCGTATAGGCTAGGCCTGTACGGGAGGGGAGGGAATGGGAGGGGAACGACTATGAAAGAAGAGAGAGACAACGCATGGAAAGGGACGCGGCGGAATTAGTACACGCATGCAGCAGGTACAGAAAGACCGCTCATCGATTATTTTTTCCTGAAACGCTGATAGTGAGACTGAGATAACACTGTTAAAAAATGGTCGCAAATTAACACCAAATTCGCTGTTAATTTTTATAGCGACAAGAATTATTGTACAACAGCATGTAATGCAACAACGATATTGTCAAGTAACAACAAAAGTTGCCCACCAACAACACAAAGTGTGGAGTGACATTGAAAAAAAGTTGTCCAAAACTTGTCCAGTTACAACAAAAGTTGTCCAGGAACAAGAATTTTGTTCTTTTAAATTCACAACAAACATATTGTTGTTTTGCAAAAACGTGTCACTATAAATCAAAAGGTGATACATCTCACCTTCAGAGGGGCGAGACAGGTTTGTATCACCCAAAAAGAGGTAAGACGTTTTGTATTACCCAAAAAGAGGTGAGACAGATTTAAATTACCCCAAAAGAGGTGAGACAGGTATGTATTGCCCATAAAGCGGTGAGACAGGTTTGTATCGCCTTAAATTGTCTCACCTCTTTTAGGGCGATACAAACCAGTCTCACTTCTTTTAGGGTGATACGAAGCATTCTCACCTTTTTTTTGGTGATACAAACCTGTCTTGCTCGAGGATGGCGATACAAAACTGTCACGCCCAAATTTGGTGATGTGTCTCGCGAGCTCAGTTACAGTCGTGTTGGTCTCGAACAACAGGGCTGTTCTCGTCTCGAACAACATGCCTGTGGGCCAACAACACGGTCATCACAAAAAGAGCGGTTTCTCAACAACTATTTTTACCAGTTGACACGACGCCGTCTCTTGTGCAGATTAAAGTTTCGCGGCCGACGAAGTCGCGTGGCGTCGCAATTATTACGGCTAACGGCGCTCATTATACCGCGGCAGAATTTATAATAATACAGTAATGAGCACCAGACAAATTAAAACACTAATAATAAGGCGTATATTCTTTTTATTATTCCTCATCGTGCACTTTCATTAATTTTTGGGCCACCCTCCTGTGGTATACAAACATATAAGTGTGGAGGAATTAATTTAAAGGGAAAAAAAAAAGGTTCACACACAGCAGAGCAGGGCTGCGACAGCGGTATGAGGAGCGTGTATAATTTAAACTGGGTTTGTTTTTCGAGCTGCCGGACAGCGTAACACGCCGGCGGTTTTGCCGCGCCGGACGGCGCCACGGCTCCGCTTCGCCAGCCCCCCCTCCCCCCCACCCCACCGCGCGCCAGTCACCACCCACCCTGCGGTCCCTTTGCCCGAATTGTCATCATTTCCCTGAGCCCAGCTAAGTGGCCTTCCGAGATCAGCCGAACCGACCGCACCCTCCACCCCGCCCCGCCTCCCCCTTCCCCTCCTCTCGGCATTGGGCTTGTATTATCCACAAATTGAAATAAACTACTTTCTAGACTGTTAAAAATAATTGTCTCTTGACGGCATTCTACCGTACGACGGTTTCGTTTTCAAACCAAAAAGTAGTGTTCAATTTAAACCTCACCGTAACAAGGTGTTGTATGGTAACAGCAAAGAACCTGCTAATTTTTTAAATCACATATACTGTCCGCTTACAACTTTTTTGTCCCATAAACAGCAAAAGTTGTAAGACGAATCACATAAAAAAAGACCATCACAACAACATTGTTGTAATAAAACAACTTGTTTGTTAATGTACAACTCGTTTGCTAAAAAAACAAAAAGGTTGTTCCAAAACCAAAAAGGTTTGTTTGTACACAACATTTGCACTTTTATTTTTCATTTTTAACAAAATAAGTTTTGTTTGTGAGCAAACGTGTTGTATTTAAACAAGCGTGTTGCACTTCAACAACTTAGTTGTTGACCAACAACAAGTTTGTTGTGATTTAGCTACTTAACTTTATTTCGAGTCCTTACAACTTTTGTTGTACCGGGCGTTTCATAAAAGACGCAGGTGCGAGCGGGTTTGCCTACCCGATCTCCCCGTAAGGCGCTATAGCCCCTTGGGTAGGCAAACCCGCCCGCACCTGCGTCTTTTATGAAACGCCCGGTACAAACATAACACTTTACTTAAACAATCCATTATTGGCGCAAGAGAAAAATATAAACCAGAGCTCGTCGGCGCATTTCTAGCGGCCTGCTTTACTCTGAACTCCTGTTTAATCAACTCGTGGCACACCATCGGCCACCGAGCCCAGCGCAGCCCCCGTAGGACGCGCCGGTGGAGGTCCCAGCGGGCCACTGAAGCGGACATTTAAACTGCTGTTTGGAGACGCTCTTGACCCCTGCGCCCGCGCCCCTACCCTACCCTCCACGCTCCCTCCCGCAGCCAGGGCAGCTCAGCTCGGAGAGTGCCTTTTAAATCGGGGTGGCCCGGAGTAAAAAGAGGGCACACTTTCCGATAGCTAGGATAGTAAGGCGCGCTGGTACAGAGACGGAACGAACGCTAGAAACAGCGGGATCCTACTGGAACACCGGAAAAAAACAAAGGTGCTAAGCAACGCCTTTCCTGGGGCTCTAAAATCAAGTGCGAAGTTTAGTGCCTTTCCTGGGGCACTAATCTTAGTGCCTTTGCAAAGGCACTAAATCTTAGTCTAAATTTGTACGGAGCTCATACTAGCAGGTCGGGTAAAGGTGCTTAGTCCTACCTTTAAAAGGCACTATCAAAATTTAGTGCCTTTAGAGAGGCACTAAACATAAGTGCTTTTCTGAAGGCACTCAATTTTGTCAGTGCCTTTTAAAGGTAGGACGTATTTATTTTTTCCAGTGAACTCTTGAAGTGATACAGTTTGCGCGCGCTCTCGTGTGCACGAGCGCAGGGCGTCGGGATGCAGGGCGCCTCGCCTGCACTGATGCCGTGCGTTATGCGTGGGAATTAGCTCTCACTATGACGCTTCTGGGAAATCAATGGAACCTCACCCGCCCCGCCGCGAGTCCCGCTCTCCGGGCCATTCCAGCACGGCAAGATGCGGGGGGTAAGGGGGGGGGGGGGACGAGAGGGGGTCGGAGGGCAAAGCCATGGCTGGGGACCACTCACGGCAGAGCGGGCCACTTTAGGGAGCAGCTTAGGCCCTTGGTCGGACACACACACCATCAGTGCGAGCACAAACACAAACTAGTGGCCTCGTCTCAACTGTTCTGACCAGCAGAAACTAGAAGTGGGAGGTGGGAATTTGAAAATATAACGCTTTGAAGAAAACCGTTGTAAATTATTTCTCACTACGTATAAATATAACATCTTTTTCAATCAAGGATTCAAATGCAATTGAAATACGGCTCCGAGATATGCGTGTTCCGGCCGTTGGCTGATGCTCGGGGAGCCTGCGAGCACGGCAAAGAAAGGCAACGACATGCAATTATAGGACGCAGACAGTTGGGTATTTGAGAGTCAAAAGTGTGCCGGGCAGACAGGCCACGGCAAAGGTACCGCAGAGGCCAGGGCTGCGTGTCCCACAGCAAGTCAACTCTCTGTCGCCCTGGCCTGTAAGCCCCTTTCGCTCCACTGGTGGGCGCGCCACTCGCTGGGGGGCCGCTGGGGCACTGTAACTCAAAGGGCGACAAATTTGTGTCCTTTTGTGGTGACACATCCGAAAACGAAACTTCCCTAATTTGTGACCTTTTTTCGGCGATACTTACACTGGAAAAACAAACGTTGCGTCCGCTACACCAATTGGTGTGTTCTATGGCAACATTACAGTTTTTGTGGAATATTAACCAACCGAGACTTTAAGTTTCATTTCTGATGCGCCTATGAGATTCCCCATGAAATTCCCGTTCGAACGACATGTGATGGGGTTCAGATGCATAGTTCATTCAACATGTCCAATTCCCCATTTTCTACAAATCCTATTTAAAGTCTTAGTATTTAGGCTCGCAACCCCATTACATGTAGGCTCGTTCGAACGGGAATTTCATGGGGAATCTGATAGGCGCATCAGAAATGAAACTTAAAGTCTCGGTTGGTTAATATTCCACAAAAACTGAAATGTTGCCATAGAACACACCAATTGGTGTAGCGGACGCAACGTTTGTTTTTCCAGTGTACGTGTTACCTTTTTTTTTTTCAGCTACAATTTTCTCGCCAAAAGCTCCGCGTGTGGCTGAAACATGTCACTGTTTTACGGTCACACGCAGAGCTTGTCGCCGAAAAAAAAGGTCACAAGCAAGTGGGCTGTGAAGCGGAAGAAGGGTATAAGTTGACTTACCCCCAAAATGAGAGTTTTATGGCATGTAATAGTATATTTTAGTCTGCATCTGCCCACCAAATATTAGAGGAAAATATCCCATAGGATAGGGGATATTGAGGTTTGAAAAAGGAGTTAAGTCGACTTAACTTGTAATGTACAGTTAATATGGGATAGCAAAAGGGTGTAAGTCGACTTATCCCCAAAATCATCAAATTTTAACCAAAGCAAAAAGAGTTAAGTCGACTTAACCCTTTTTAATGCATTGGTGAAAAAAAGTTAAGTTGACTTATTCCCTTTTCTTTTGCACAGTTTGAGAATATATAAGCCGCAACTCAACGGAAATATTCTGTATGCATATCATTGTGAAGCCTTATTAATTTCCTATACTTTTTATTAAGACTTACAGTAAATGATTCATATTAATTTAAATGTAATAGTGCTGGATTTTTAATGGCGACAAATATGTTGCCTTGTTTTAAGGCAAGATCTCAGATGTCGCCTTCTTTGAGGCGACAAAAAAAAGAAGTCGCCTTTCCAAAGTGTGTTGCGACAAGAGACCATGAATATTGTCGCCTTTAAGAAAACAGTAAATGTATCGACTTATCTCCTTTTTCTTCTCATGCACAATAAGTTGTTTTGACTTAGCTCCTTTTGCATCTCTTGCATAAAAAATTAAGTTGACTTATCCCCTTTTGCCAATTTTCCAATGACATACCTCTAAATTCTCATTATGTAAAAAGAGTTAAGTTGACTTGTCTCCGTATATCACGATGGTCAAAAGGAGCTAAGTCCTATATCTCCATGAAGGAACGTGATATTAAAAATATACAAAGTGCCAGTAATATACTTGATAAAAATACATTCCATTACTATCATAATATTTATAAAAAGTTTTGTGCAAGTAGTTTTTTTGATTTCCTGAAAAGTGCGCATTTTGGACTTATCCCCTTCTTCCGCTTCACAGCCCAAGTGTCGCCGCAAAAAGGTCACAAATTGGAAGTTTCCAAATTCACATCGGTGTGTCGCCGATTTTAGGTCACATGTGTGACCTTTAAAATGACAGTGGGGCCGCTGGGGTCGCCGGTGGGCTCTTATTGGACGAGCTTCATGGTATAGGACCGCTCGGTGCGGTGCGGGGGGTCGTTGGCGTGCCGCTGGCCGGACGTGCTGCCCCTGCTGCCCCTGCTGCCCCTGCTGCCCCTGCTGCCCCTGCTGCCCCTGCTGCCCCTGCTGCCCCCTCCCCCACCACCGCGCCTGCAAGTTGTCGGCAATGGGGGTTACGTGCCGGGCGCGCGACATGTGTGATGTGTGACGTCACACGGAGGGTATTATTTCGTGCCTCAAGCGTGTTCGGCCTCCTAAGAGGGCTGTTACCGCAACACACCAAAAAGAAAAAAGGGTACCAGAAATATGTGCGTATGGGGGGGAGGAGGTCAGGGATACACATCGGACCGGATTTATAGTCGGTACCAACCGCAATGGAACGGGTAAATTCGAGGGTTAATCGCTGATCTGAGTATGTTATACGCGATGCTATATGGGCTGTGAAGCGGAAGAAGGGTATAAGTTGACTTACCCCCAAAATGAGATTTTTATGGCATGTAATAGTATATTTTAGTCTGCATCTGCCCACCAAATATTAGAGGAAAATATCCCATAGGATAGGAGATATTGAGGTTTGAAAAAGGAGTTAAGTCGACTTAACTTGTAATGTACAGTTAATATGGGATAGCAAAAGGGTGTAAGTCGACTTATCCCCAAAATCATCAAATTTTAACTAAAGCAAAAGAGTTAAGTAGACTTAACCCTTTTAATGCATTGGTGAAAAAAAGTTAAGTTGACTTATTCCCTTTTGCACAGTTTGAGAATATATAAGCCGCAACTCAACGGAAATATTCTGTATGCATATCATTGTGAAGCCTTATTAATTTCCTATACTTTTTATTAAGACTTACAGTAAATGATTCATATTAATTTAAATGTAATAGTGCTGGATTTTTATTGGCGACAAATATGTTGCCTTGTTTTAAGGCAAGATCTCAGATGTCGCCTTCTTTGAGGCGACAAAAAAAAGAAGTCGCCTTGCGAAAGTGTGTTGCGACAAGAGACCATGAATATTGTCGCCTTTAAGAAAACAGTAAATGTATCGACTTATCTCCTTTTTTCTCATGCACAATAAGTTGTTTTGACTTAGCTCCTTTGCATCTCTTGCATAAAAAATTAAGTCAACTTATCCCCTTTGCCAATTTTCCAATGACATACCTCTAAATTCTCATTATGTTAAAAGAGTTAAGTTGACTTGTCTCCGTATGTCACAATGGTCAAAAGGAGCTAAGTCCTATATCTCCATGAAGGAACGTGATATTAAAAATATCCAAAGTGCCAGTAATATACTTGATAAAAATACATTCCATTAATATCATAATATTTATAAAAAGTTTTGTGCAAGTAGTTTTTTTGATTTCCCGAAAAGTGCGCATTTTGGACTTATCCCCTTCTTCCGCTTCACAGCCCATATGTTACTTTTGTCTGTCGTCTACACGATGTAGTTAATACGGTGTCGGCACTTGCCGTCAGAAGGGGAGCCACGGAATGACGGCAGGTTCGTAGTTCCAGAAGTGCCGCCAGGAGCGCTTGCGTCGACCGATTCCCGGCGAGGGGAGAGGAGACGGGAGGAGCGGTGCACTGCACCCGCCCCCTCTCCCTTCCCCTCGCCCGGAATTGGTCGACGCAAGCGCTCCTGGCGGCACTTCTGGAACTACCAACCTGCCGTCATTTCGTGGCCGCCTTTTCGGCCGCAGGAGGGCGGAGAGCCGACACCGTATTAACTACATCGTGGTCGTCTATATAACGGTATACCTTCTCTTTTTTCTATAATTTTATGTATCTCAAGCTAGGACGTTTGGCCACAGTAGTTATTCAGCGTAACTAAACTAAATTCAGTTCATTCATACTGCCGTGGAGAAATATTTCAAGTTGCGTAAAATAATTCTCTCACTCCTCCCCCCCCCTCCCCCCTCCCCATTTTCCCCCACCCAGCGCGCATCGCGCATCGCCCGGCCCTCATTTTCAAAAACGGTCGCGTACGTTACTGCAGCCGCAGCACCGACACATTTCTCATACATGTAAATGCGGGCCGGTGCCTGGGGCCGGGGGCGGGCCGGGGGCGGGCCGGGGGCGGGCCGGGGGCGGGCCTAGGGGCGGGCCCGAGGGCGGAGGCCGGAGGGCTGGGCTGGGACCGCCGGGTAGGGAAGCCGGGCAGGGACCGAGCGGCCCCCGCCAGACAATCATCGAAGGGGCGGAAGGAAGAAAAGAAGAGACGATTCGAGACGACCCAGCCTTCAAGGGACCCCCTCCAAAAAACATCATAGAAAGCTCTACAGGATTATCAAAAATCTAGTCAGTAGCATTTCAAATCAACAAAAGTGTAAGAACTGTATGCAGTCGTGTTTTAATTATAGGAATTATGACAATGCAAGGTGGAGATGCCAAACCAATAGGGTATTCGGCTGAATCTCGAAACGGAAGTAAGAAGTCGACAAGAAGTACTAAAACACGGGCGAGGGGTGAGGAGGACACTGAGAAAAAACTACAGTGAATCCTGTTAATTTGCGTGCCAGCAATGTCTGTAGCTTCAAGTACAGGATTCACTGTACTTTTCTGACAGTCCGTCCCGTACCCTTAAAAACCTAGGCTTATAACATTTTCATTTCGAGTCCAAACCCATGACATGTGTTGACATTTTTTGCTCGTCTCGTCGAGACGAATTTAATTCTTCAATTGGATTTCCATTTCAACCGTTTTATTTTGGGGGGTACGGGATTGACTGCCAAAAAGTACAGTGAAGACTGTACCTGAAACTACAGCAAAGGCTGTAACGGGAATCACTGTAGTTTTTTCTGACAGTGGAAGGCGGATACGGAAACGGTTCCACCTCCCCCTTGCCATCGTTTTAGTACTTCTTGTCGACTTCTTACTTCCGCTTTCGAGATTCAGTGAAATACCCCGTGAGAGGAGAGACAGCACGAAGCAGCAGCGTGAGGCTCTGTTCAGCTTGATGCAGGAAGCCCGGGAGAGCAAACGTGGCGCGCCTCGACGCGACCCGAGCCGCAACCGACTCCTCCTTATCTGCCTCCTCTCGCTAACTCCCCCCCCCCCCCCCCCCGCTCCCCTCCCGCCTACGCTTTATATTATGCACGCACCACGCCGCGCCACATCCATGCTACGGTTCGGTTGAAACAGACCTGGTGATTCGGTGGTCTCGTCGTCCGAACAGCAGTGAGTGCATCAGAATATGGAATCGGCTCCCAATCGGGTCGCTATGCTCGCTCAGGCCTGCCTCAGCTGACCCGACCTGCCGACGACTGGCTAATACAAGGGTGTGGTCGGCGTGCGGAGCGGACCGACGCTCGTTCTGTGCGGGGCGGGGCGGGGCGGGGCGGGGCTGGGCCGGGCGGGGCGGGGTGGGGCCGGGGGGGCCCGGTGGGGGGGCGGGGCGGGGGGGGGGGGGGGGGGTTGGGGCTTGGGGTCACGCTGGGGCAGCCCAGGGTCATGATTTGTTGGACAGAGACAAAGCCACGTCAAGGCAGATAGACAGAGGGGGAGGGGGATAAGTAGTGGAGCAAGGGTCCTCAGGGGGCCTCGGCGGCACAGAAGATGACAGAGCGGGGATGAGACAGGCGTAGCCGGGGCGGGGCGGCGCGGGGCGGGGCAGGGCGGGGCGGAGAGGAGCCGGGCTGCGCGCGGACGAATGAAAGAGCTTGCGCAGGATTTAGGGAGGGCGACGAAGGAGAGGGACTTTAGTACGGCGGGACGACATAGAGAGAGAGGGAGAGAGAGAGAGAGTTAGAGAGAGGGAGAAAGGGAGAGAGAGAGAGAGAGAGAGAGAGAGAGAGAGAGAGAGAGAGAGAGAGAGAGAGAGAGAGAGAGAGAGGAGGGATGGGGGGATGGATAGAGCGGTTGGTGAGGCGGAGATAGCGGGCGTGCGAGCGAGAGGAAGACACGTACGTCGAGCACAATGGCGCCTGCAGGCTGCTGTACCCGCAGCAGCCGCGGCAGCCGCCTGGCGCAATCATTGACTCACACTCTAGTTGGTCTCTCGCGTCTCGGGGCGTGGCGGGGCGGGGCGGGGCGGGGCGGGGCGGGATGAGAGATAGGGGGCGGGGCGCGAGGGTACTGCGCTACAAGGTTTACAGGCGCAGATTTAGTCGATTACTACTTTTTTCTCTCCTCACGCTCACGACAGCCTGCCGCAGCGCAGAGGAGTGAAGAGGTATAAGCTAAAGCCTGCGCTGGAAAAAAAATATCGCATGCGAGAATATATAAGCCGCGTCGAGACTGAGTGAGGGGGCGGGGCGAAAGATAAGGTAATCACTTTTCCAGGCTGGTTGCATCCTGGCAGGGCGGGGCAGGGCGGGGCAGGGCGGGGCCGTCGCCTTGGTATCGGCTCCAATGCAGCCGGCCCCACCCCGCCCCGCCTCGCCCCGCCCCACCCCACCCCGCCCCGCATCGGCGCGTTCCACAGCCGCTGCACATACCACCACTGGGCGTCCACTAATTATTCGCTGTTTGCCGACAAACAGCGGCGCTAAGCCCGGAGGGGATGCGAGGGGGTAGCAGGGGAGAGGGTGGAAGGAGGGGGTGGCGCACTCCAGGCAAACACGGGCCGAAATCCGATCAAAGGACTCTTGTCTGTGTAACACAGCAGCGCAAAAGGGTATTATGGCTGCTGGTTGCGGGGCGGGGCGGGGCGGGGTGGGGCGGGGCGGGGCGGGGCGGGGCGGGGCGGGGCGGGGCGGTCACGAGGCGGAGCCCGTAGCCTGCGTGACCGGGCGTGGGCGTGGGCGCCGAGGTGAGATGAGGTGAGGCACCAGACCAAAGGTGTACACAGAGAAGCAATAAGTGCCTGCCCTGGCCTACGCACTGTTCTGGACGCGACCCGCCCTCGCCCCACCCCACCCAGCTTAAATGGATTCGGCTGTGCCGCTCCATATTCTCCGCTAATTAAATGCATGAATCAATTTTGGCCGCCGCTGTCGAGGGTGGGTCGCGGCGGGGCGGGGCGGGGGGCGGGGCAGGGCGGGGCGGGGCGGGGTGGCAGGTCTGCTCGGGGCGCTACGCAGGCCTGACTCTTGTACTATGTAACGAGGTGCGACTGCCGGGCCGGGCCGGGCCGGGCCGATACATTACTCACTCAGATAAATTATGTTGGAAACCTTCATCACTCGACCCTGAGCGCTGCGTTCCCATGAACCGGCCTATTTCCTCGTTTTAGGAGCACGCCCCCGTCAATTATTTTGAGAACCAATCTTAAGTATATCCACAGAGTTGATGGTAACTTTTCGCACACTGTGAAAAAAACCACGGTCCCGCATAAGGAAAAGTACCGTTAGTACGGACTACGGTCACTCCGTTCCCGCTAATTTTAATCCGGAACTCTCCGCTGCAGTACGGTGGCTGTAACGGCATTCCGTACCTCCATTCTATTACCAGGCCATATTAGGTACGGACCAAGATACGGAACAGGGACCCGTAACATAACAAAACAGCACCTCATAACACTTTGTTAATCGTTAATGTTTTACCCGATAACTGATAACGCATATCATGACACTTAACAGTTAAAGAATAAACACATACACTTCTGATAATAAAATAACCGTTACAGATTTAACAGAAAGTAGTTTGATAATTTAGCGTTTAAGTTATATCCGACCCCAAGTTTTTCGAATCTGTGTGACATCAGAGACAGAAATAAACAAAAGTTGCTAGTAACGTTATGTAATTTGTTATATCTTTAACGTTAAGAAAATAACAAATTCCTAACTGTTACGTTAAGTAACTTAACTTTTAATTTAACTTACGACAATGATAAAATTTGTAACAAACAAATGATGTTTGTTATGTTAAGTTACGGGTCCCTGATACGGAAAAAAAAACGTACTTCATCGAAAAAAAAAACAGTATTTTTGTGGGGCACGGTCTCCGTAGCAGGCTCCGTACCACAGGCTTTTTTTTATAGTGCACTCCTAATTGATATTCCCAAGGCAATTTCTCTCATTTCAATTATTTGTATATTATAATATTCAGGGCGCGCGTGCTAAAACTGAGAATCCCAGGAGGGGGACCAGCTCTACGATAACAAGTTTCGCTTGTCCCAGAAAAGTGAAAGCAGCGGGGAAAGGCCAGGGGACGGTTCAGAGCAGGGCCGGGCCGGGCGGCCGGATCGGGCAGTAGCACGTGGAGATGAGAAGGCAGGAGGTGGTGGCGGCGGCGGAGGGGCGGGAGCAGACACTTTAAACGTATTTAGCAAACAGCGTGTTGTTCGCACCGATAAGCCGCGTTCGTGGTGTGCGGCGTACAAGATACAGAACGTAGAAGCGGGGGGGGGGGGGGGGTAATATGGCGTGTTCACAGAGGTGGAGGGTGGCGCTGCAGCCCGGCCCGCACCTGGGCGGCTGCGCCCTGCGCCCTGCTCCCTGCTCCCTGCGCCCTGCTCCCTGCGCCCTGCTCCCTGCTCCCTGCGCCCTGCTCCCTGCTCCCTGCTCCCTGCGCCCTGCTCCCTGCGCCCTGCGCCCTGCGCCCTGCTCCCTGCTCCCTGCGCCCTGCTCCCTGCGCCCTGCGCCCTGCTCCCTGCGCCCTGCGCCCTGCTCCCTGCTCCCTGCTCCCTGCTCCCTGCTCCCTGCTCCCTGCGCCCTGCTCCCTGCTCCCTGCGCCCTGCTCCCTGCGCCCTGCTCCCTGCTCCCTGCTCCCTGCTCCCTGCTCCCTGCGCCCTGCTCCCTGCGCCCTGCGCCCTGCTCCCTGCGCCCTGCTCCCTGCGCCCTGCTCCCTGCGCCCTGCTCCCTGCGCCCTGCGCCCTGCTCCCTGCTCCTGCGCCCTGCGCCCTGCGCCCTGCTCCCTGCGCCCTGCTCCTGCCCTGCGCCCTGCTCCCTGCGCCCTGCTCCCTGCGCCCTGCTCCCTGCGCCCTGCTCCCTGCGCCCTGCTCCCTGCGCCCTGCTCCCTGCTCCCTGCTCCCTGCTCCCTGCGCCCTGCGCCCTGCCGGAGCACAGAGCTGTCCGTCCATCCGAACCATCCACCCCAAAGGCAGCACGAGTCGCCCCGCCCCGCCCCCCGGCGATAACAATCCGTCTAATCCCGGGGCAGCGTGGCGCATCGCCCGATAAAGGCGGAGGCGCGCGGCGGGGACGGGGCGGGGCAGGGCGGGCAGGGGCAGGGCGGGCAGGGGCAGGGCGGGGCGGGGCGGGGGCGAGGTGAGGGTTAGGCAGGGGCGGGGGCAGGGCCAGGACGGGGGACAGCCAGATAAGGTAGCTAATGGTGCTGTCCACGGCTGTATGCCTCGCTGGCTTCGGGGCCCGCGCGGGCGGGGTGGGGCGGGGCGGGGTGGGGATCGCGTAGAGCGGCGAGAGGAGGGTCGTCGTCTCCACCCCATCCCACGCGCGCCTTGCGTCCCTTGAACTTTTTCTCGCCCGCCGCGCCCCGCCCCGCCGCGTCCCTTTCAGCACGGTGTCTCAGCGACACGGAGTCGCCCTTTCCTATACCTATCACTTTACCCGCTCCCCCTATCTTTTTCACTCTACGCATCACAATCGAAAATCACCACCCCTCCGTCCCCCCGCCGCCCTGCTCTCTGTCTCTGCCAATCCCCCCCTCCCAACCCCCACCCCGCGCCGGCCCCTTTTCTCTGGCACGTGATTGATGTCGGGAAGAAATACAGCCTCCTGTCCATACGGAAGAGAATCACCTCAGAGGAAGAGAAAGAGTAGAAGATAAAGAGAGGGAGAGTAAGGGAGAGTATGATTTAGGGAGAGAAATGTGCCAAATATTGAAGTTTGAATCATTTTTCTTTTTGACGAGTCGCACGACGGTGGGCGCCGGAGGAGCAGCGGGGGGAGGAGCAGGCAGACGGCCAGCTCTCCGCTCCGACCCGACAGCAAAAATCTACTCATGAGCAGGAAATCTCTAGTTGTCACTTATTAAAACACACCGCGCCTTCCTCCGGAGCGGCAAACTTTTACTTTACCCTCGGGCCCTTTAACTCCCTCGTCGGTCCTACGTTTCTACTCATTAAAATCCGGAGAGCAAGACAGAGAAAGAGAGAGTGAGAGAGAGTGAGAGAGTGAGAGAGAGAGAGAGAGAGAGAGAGAGAGAGAGAGAGAGAGAGAGAGAGAGAGAGAGAGAGACGGGGATGGGGGAGGGGAGAGCGGGGAGGGAGAAGCGTAACCTCCTAAGCAGAGCCCTGTCCCGTCCCAAGAGAGCCGGGAGCGCCTGGAGGGTAGGCAAGCCCGAGCACTGCAGCGCACCGCTGTCTCGCGATGGCCTACACCCCAGGCGCTCCGCCCGGCCTGCCCCGGCGACCCGGCAGCGGCGGCAGCAGTGGGGTCTGGCGCCAGGTAACGGCGCCCCCCCCCCCCCCGCTCCAGCCCGCCTCCACTCTACTAGGCCATTCGTTTGGCCGGGCGCTCCACCCCGCCCCACCCCGCCCCGTCCCGTCACACCCCTCCCTTTTGGCACCGGCTGCGACCCACAAACACAGACAGAGAAGAGAGAACGAACCGGCGGCAGGGCGGGGCGGGGCGGGGTGGGCCACGCGGGGCCGAGGGGTGTCCTGGAGGAGCAGCCGGGCCGGCGCGACGCGGCGCGTCCGAGACGCGGGTGCTGCTTTGCCGATTCACGTGGAAAATCCGTCGGGCAAGAAAGGGAGAGCGGAGCGAAGCGGACAACGCGGACCACTTGGCTTATTCAGCTTATCGACGGAGGGGAGGGGCCCCGTGCTGGACAGCCAAGTGCCTCAGGACGGGGGGACCGGGCGGGGGCGGCGGGGGCGGCGGGGGCGGCGGGGGCGGCGGGCGGGGGGGGGGGCGGCGGCGGGGGCGTCGCGCCCGAGTGAGGCTGCGATCTGCCGACGCAGTGCTCATCACCGTGATAGACCCACTAGGCCCACTGGCCGGGTCCCCGATATAACCTTGAAGGGGTGGAGGAGTAGCGGGGCGGGGCGGGGCGGGGCGGGGCGGGGTGGGGCTCGAGGGGTTTTGGCGGGACGCTCAAATTATCGTCGGGTCCCTTTCTCCTTCTTCGGTGTCGCACACACACACACACAGTTGTTGCCTTGGCGCCCCGCGGACAGTGTGACGTCACGCCCAAAGTGTAGCTGTAGACGACGTTCATTAGACCCACAATGTGAAAGCTTGGGTGGAAAAAAAAAGTAAAAGAAAAATGTGAGAGGTGCGAGTGTGCGCGCGCTGAAAGTTGTACAACTCGCAACTCCGTGCTACCTCTCTCTCCTTCATTCTCTCTCCCCCGAGGCCCCCTACGGGGCGGGGCGGGGCGGCGCTCTGCTCGCCGGCGGCCCCTCCTGGGCGGCCAGTCGTTAGAGATGCCCCTCACCCCCACCCCAACCTCCGCCGCTGGGAGTTAAGTGTTTTGCCCCGCGGGGCTACACCGCCCCGTGCCGTACAGTCTCTCTCTTTCTCTCTCTCTCTCTCTCTCACTCTCTCTCTCTCTCTCTCTCTCTCTCTCTCTCTCTCTCTCTCTCTCTCTCTCTCTCTCCCTCACTCACACACACACCGACTGCAGCGCAGAGGCGGTGTGCTGCGCCTTGCAGGGTGGGGAGGGTCATTAGCCCAACCGGCCGCCCGCCCCGCTCCGCGCCGTAATACAGGGAGGACATCTCATGTAGCGAACAGCCGCCGCCGCACCGACAGTGAGGCGCGTCTGTCACGTGACACGGTACCGTGCCGCTCCTGTCACCACATACTTAAGGACACCGACGCCATTTCTTTTTAACACCAAAAAGAAATCTTATTGTACCGGGTGTTTCTTTGAATGCGTAACAGTGTTGCGGGATTGCATACTCTACAGCGAATTTGACTTGACTTGACTTGAGAGAACCAGGTCACAATGGGGTGGGCAAACCCGCAACACTGTTACGCATTCAAAGAATCACCCGGTATGTTTTACAGGTTTTACACAACTCTGCCGTGACTTTTTCGACTTTTGCGCTCGTTTCTTACCCGCGTTTACCGTCTAGTTAAATATTCTTACTAAAATGATTTCTAGGACCCCTAAGTTTGTAGTAAATGACATGGTCCGCGGAAGCTTCCGACCCTAGGATACCAGTCCGTCTCTCTCACACACACACACACACTGGAAATCCATAAGTGCGTGAATGTCGCATGTCGCACAATTATAGGTGTGCGAGGATTCATGCGTACACTTGACTTGGCCCCTCACACGTGTGAATTTCCTCGGAAAATTCACACGTTTGAAGGGCCAAGTGTACGAATGACTCCTGCTCGCACCGCGGTAAAACTGGCGTCTTGGTTTTCAAGACAACTTTCTTGATTTTCAAGACGTTTTGGAAAAACTCAAGACCTTTCGTTAACGTCCTGAAAACAAGGACGATTTCCAAGACATTGCTCTTGGTTTTGAAGACATCGTCTTCAAAATTATTGTTGAATGTCTTGAAAACCAAGAGCAATGCCTTACAAGTCGACCTGGTCTTGCTTTTTCCAAAACGTCTTGAAAACCAAGACGCCAGTTTTACCGTGACACCTTACAAGTGTGCGACATTCACACTGTTGGGTGCCCAGTGCAGAGGCCCGCGGGCCGCACTGCTCCGGTATGCACAGCACGCGCGCCGAGTGGACGACGGCATGCTTGTCAGTGTACACCGCCACGCCACGGGGCAAAAGGAGAGGAGAGGAGAGGAGAGGAGAGGAGAGGAGAGGAGAGGAGAGGAGAGGAGAGGAGAGGAGAGGAGAGGAGAGGAGAGGAGAGGAGAGGAGAGGAGCGGCCGGTCGGGAGGGAGCTGAGCGTCTGCTGGGCAGGGCCTGTAGACTCGTCGCTCCGTCTCTCTCGCACCCTACGGCATACTCCTCGAGTGCGAGAGAGGCAGGGCGACGAAGGCGTGCACCGGAATCGGTCTACTGGGCAGGGCCTGGGCAGGGCCGCGCCGAGCTGGGACCAGGGCTGGAGGCGCTCCGTCGGGACGAAACCCTATCCGCGCATTCCCACCCCCACCCCGCCCCACCGCACCTCGGGCCGCACCGCGGGGCAGAGCGACACACTGAGGTCCAGGTGTGTCGTAGCGGGGCGGGGGCGGGACGGGGGCGGGGCGAGCGGGTTCGGGGCTGTCGCGGGGACGGCTATATACAGCCCCTGACACACGGCGCCACTTATCGGCTCTCCAGAGGAACATGGATGGTGTGAGGGAGGGGGGGGGGGTTGTTCGCGACAGGCTGGTCGGGGCGGGGTGGGGCGGGGCGGGGCGGGGCGGGGCGGGACAAGGCCAGTAGGGCACAAAGGGGCGCACCACACCACGGCCCTGCCCGGCTGCATCCTTTAGTAGTTTGGCTCTCCATGGACGTGAGGTGCATGCGGCTACCTCTCCCCTCTCCCCCGCCTTTCTTCATCCCCCTCTAAGTGTCCGGCCGGCCGGGGCCGACCTGCAGCGCGACATAATTTCTTCTCCACCCCTCCGTGCGAGCGCCCTCCTCAGAAGGGTCATTGGGGCGAGTGCGGGCGAGTGCCCTCCTCTGATACTACTCGCCTTTGCAGGCGTTACTACACTACGGCACTTTAAAAGCTTGCGGTGACTTTCACTGTAAGCTACCTACGGTGAATCGTGCAGCACTGTAGCTTACTGTGAATTTTCACCGTAGCTTAAGGTGAAAATTCACCGTAAGCTAAGTGCTGAACACTGTTAAATCCCTACAAACAAAATAGTTTGTAAGCTTGCAAAGCATTTGGATGCTTTGTAATACAAAGCATTTTGTTTGTAATACAAAGCATTTCGCAAATGCTTCGCAAGCTACAAAGCAAATGCTTCGCAAGCTACAAAGCAAAAGCTTCGCATTACAAACAAAATGCTTTGTATTACTAAGCAGGCAAATCCTTTACAATTGTGAAGCATTTTGTTTGTAATTGCAAAGCATTGCTTTGTAAGGTTTTAACAGTGAAGGGTTCAGCGTAGGTTACAGAAAAAATCACTGTGGTGCACTCTGCTCCATATATAAAGATATAGGGACATTGTTGCATTGCAAACATTCTCTGTCTGGGGAGTGCAATATGAGATGATGTCTTATACGAAAGCGCACACTCTCAGACTTGAAATGGACTTTTTTCACTATAAAATGGAATATCCATACGTGTATAATGAAATACGTATGCGAAGTGTACTTTTTTGTTGATAGGGCTGATTAGCTAGTGAGAAAAAAGTCAGAGCTACATAGGAAAATGTCGTTTGAATGGACAGAAATGTTTATTCTATGGTAGTACAGTTTTCTATATATTTAATAAAGAAAACTGTACTACCCTAAAATAAACATTTTTGTCCATACATTTAGTCATTAAAATTTCTAGATCTTGACGTTTTAGTCTCTAGCCAATTAGTCTGTAAACAAAAATGTATGATCTGTGGACGAATTTCATTGTCCTTACACATTACAGTGAAAAAAGTCCGTTACAGATCTGAGCGTGCATCAAGAAACGTGACACATATGTCACATTAGTTTTCCAGTGTTCCTGTCGCTTCTCTCTGCACCGAATAATAATAGCGCGGGTTATTGCCTACTATCATTGCCTTCCACGATGCTCTACCACGCCCACCGCCGCCTCATCAGTCTGAAAATTAACACCTGGATGCGGTGGCAGTATATAACATGTCGGGTAGTTTACACACACGAGTTATTACGATAAACCAATGAAGGCCCTCATTTCTTTTAAATCGAAAATAAAAATGTCCAGCGGGGACGCGAGTACATAAATCTGTCATACGGTGGTGCGGGGTGCGGTGGGGTGCGGCGGGGTGCGGTGGGGTGCGGTGGGGTGCGGTGGGGTGCGGCGGGTGGGGGCAGGTCGTCCTGTGCCCCCCCCCCCCCCCTCCTCCCCCCGCAGTGGCAGATGAAGCCCTTGATGGCGGCGCGACACGCCACGGCAATATATCTGCGGCGGGACGGTCCAGCCGCACACCAGTCGCAGCGGGGCGGGGCGGGGCGGGGCGGGGCGGGGCGGGGCGGGGCGGGGCGGGGCGGGGTTGGGCGGGTTTAGGGGCCCTACGGTGCCCTGCTACCGCCACGCCGCGCCGCGCTGGCCGGACGACACGAAGGCCGCCCATTTACAAACCCCTCACAAACCCGCACCAAATCCTCAACACAACCCCCTCCTCCTCGTCCTCTGCGCCGCAAAGCCCCTTTGCAAGCACAAGTCCTCCGCAGAGCCTGGGCTGCGCCGTGCTGCGGGCGTTCCCGCCCCGCCACGCCCCACCCCGCCCATCAGGCAGCACCGACAGGCTCTCACCCCGCCCCGCCCCGCCGCACCCCGCCCTGCCCCGGGCAGGATGGCACGCCCTCACGCCTCGCGGCCGCAAGAGGCAGTGCCGGACGTCCGACTTGCTCGCAACTGTGACTAGGTAGCGGCAGCGGTGTCCCGGTGTGCCGCCAGGAGGAGGTGCGGCGGGGGGGGGGCGGGGCGGGGCGGGGCGGAGCGCTCCGCCTCGGCGGTCTCGGATGCGGTTAGGAAGTGTGGCTGGCTGCAACACGAGTCCTGAGCTGACAGTTGTTGGTCGGTTAGGGTCGGAGGCGATTCAGGGGTCCTCCCTCACTGCGACTAGTCGCTGCACGCTTCTACCCCACCAGTCACTTTTCCAGTTACTTTCGATCATTTTCCAGTCACATCCAGTCAACGAGAATTTGGGTAAACTAGTCACGTACTGCCTCGAAATCACCGTAAGCTTTTATTAGTGCGGGTTGTGTAAATTTGTAAATTACAAGTTGACCATATGGCGTCTTCCCGCCGAGAGCTTCGCCTTATGTCAGGTCGAGACGCATGCTAGGGCAGCCCCCCCCCCCCCTCGGGTCCCAACCTCCCTGACGTAGTCACATTCTCGTTGACTTTGACGAATGGATGATCTATGGCCTGCGGCTGTAAATGGCGGAGGCGGCGGCCGGGCCGGCTGACGCTGCTCCAGCGGTGGCATACGCCGCCCCCGCCCGCCCCGCCCCCCCCCCCCCGCCCCGCCCCGCCCGCCCCGCCCCGCCCGCCCCGCCCCGCCCGGCCCCGCCCCGCCCGCCCCGCCTGCCCCGCCCCGCCCCGCCCCGCCCCGCCCCGCCCCGCCCCACCGCGCCCCGCCCCCGCTACGCCCTCTGCACCTCGCGCTGCTGGATATGGTCGGGTTTAGTGTCGCAGACGGGATCCCCATCGCGACAGCCACGCTCAACCTACAGAACGACAGAAGAGACTCATCTGTCACGACCAGCGGGCCGCAGCCCCTGCCAGCCGTTCCGTTATGTATCGCCACATCAGGCGGAAATAGCAGAATCGACACCGTTAAGCACCAGAGCTGATGGCGTGACACGCGACAAGACAGGACTGCCAGCGTATCGACACTTTTAAGTATCGCCTATGGGATGAATGAAATCGCGACTGCGGGACTTGATACTACGCCTGTTACGTTAGTGGTGATCTGGAATGATATACGGGTTCGAGCCGCAGGGTTAAAAATTGGCGATACACGCACGCTAAATTCTTACGAACATTTTTTTTAACTCACTTAGCTATGCACTTCTACGTGCATGCTGTTCTTCCAGATAAATTTTGTTCATATTTACAAACAAACGAGTCAAATTGTTCAGAATTACTAACAAAATTATGCATAGTTATGCATTGAAATTATGCGCAACAGCAGCATGCACTGAGAAGTTCCTAAAAATTTAGCGTGCGGGCCTCTTTACTATCATTTTGAAGAAAAATAATACTTCTTCCTCATAGTCTATGATATTGTACAACAAAACTCCAGACAACGTCTCCTGGGGCGAAACAATAATTTGTTTGGCGGCGACAAGAGAAGAAGGCGCACACGCTAAGACAAATGACTCTATTGTGAGAAAGGCTGTTCGGAGTGTCACAGCTGATATGTGCGTGCGGTGTGCCGCAAGCATTGTAGGGGTCGAGTAATTCGACGAATACTTATGAGGGGGGGGGGGTGAGCAATGATAAAGGATTTGTGATCGAAATGAGAGAAAATGAACAAAAGGCAAAGGAGAGAGAAAGAAAGGAAAGAAGACAGAAAGAAAGAAAGAAAGAAAGAAAGAAAGAAAGAAAGAAAGAAAGAAAGAAAGAAAGAAAGAAAGAAAGAAAGAAAGAAAGAAAGAGATAGAAAGAGGCCAGCAGTACAGGCGGACAGGGCTGGGAGGCGAGGGAGGGAGCGAGATGGATGACCGTGGCTTTTGCACGCAGCGTAGAAGGATAGAGCGAAATAACATGCTGTTCGCTGGCCCATTGCTCTTCCTATGGAAACAACAGCACTACAGTTTTATAGTCGGCAAGAGCGCCCCGGTGGCCCTTCCCCTCCCCGCCCCGCCCCGCCCCCGCCCCGTCCCCGCCCAGCTCGCGGGAAGATATAAGGTCAGCGCCGGAAGAGGAGGAATGACGGGACTTGCGACTTGCTTGGGTCGCTGTGACCGCACCGCACCGCACCGCGCACCAGGGCCAGGCCAGCCAACCCGAGGGACAGGTTCAACATAGTTCTCCAACAACGCTGCTGGAGGTACGGCAGCAGTCCCGCTGGCTGGCGAGGGTTGAAGGAGCTCCGAATGAGGAAACTGAGACGGCACGCACTCGGGCGGGGCGGGGCGGGGCGGGAGGCAGATGCCACGTTATGCGGGCGAACTCGCCTTAAGCAAATTTTGTCGCCGCGGCTGGATACTGAATTTTATCGTAGGAAATGTTTCGAGTGTTCCTGCTTTTCTTACCTTGCAATGTTTCTCGCCTTTAACAGTATTACATACAAAACTCGAGCACCGAAAAATAATATTCCATGTAAGTAGCGATGCAATATTCACCCGCCTCACATTCTCGCCGACGTAAGAATAGGGGATGAGGGTGATAACCTAGAAGACAGGCGGAAGAGCAAGTGGAAAAGGAAGTGGTAAAGAGAGGGGGAGTGTAGCTGCAGTGCGGTAGCAGCCGAGAGCTCGAGCGGGGGTGGCTGCGGCTGGGGGATGGGGGCGGGGGCGGGGGCGGCAGGGTCTGCGGGAAAGGGGTGGGGCGGGCAGTGTTTGAAAGATGGAGGACCTCAGGGGGATGGCGTCTGTCAAAGCGCTGCCAACAAGTCAGAGTATTTCAATCGCGGCCTTTCTGCAACCCAACTGGTTGACATCTCAAGCGAAGACACCCTGACCTATACCGTAGGAGGGGGGGGGGGAGTATGCGACGACGTAAACTTGTTAAAGTTTGATCCATCAAACTTCGTTTCACGTACATGCGTATGAGCTTCCGGTAGATCATAGGCAAACACCTCACTGACGTCTGCGCGCCTCACCGACATCTATCTTCGGATTTGAATGGATCGCATCCCGCCCGTCGCTGCCCCACTACGTAGAGGCCCCAGGGATCCCGATCCCCCTTTGTCTGCGGTGAGACGGTCCTTATCCCTGCTAATCCCCCCCGACGTGCTCCACCACCCCACGCCCGGCCCGGCTCGGCTGTGCCCCCTATAACCACCCCCTCCCCTCCCCCACCCCACGTCCAGTCGCCCCGCCCGCCCCGACACCCTGCTCCCCTAAACTAATTTCGGAGACGCCATACTTCATACACCAGCTGGCTCGCCGCCTCCGTCAACTCGACGCGCTGCTGCCAATGAAGCACAACTTTTTGCCATTTTTCTGCAAATCTTTTCCTCGTTCATGTTTACATTGGGGCGCCCGCGCCTGCAGGCCGGACGCAAGTCCATGTGATTTGACAAGTCTCTCCAAATTTGTCATTGCGCCAGCGGATTGCAGCTGCGGCAGCGTGGCCATGCCGTGACATTGGCTGAGTAATTCATCTTTTCGACGATAAAACAAGATTAGTGTCATTCATTTCCGGTGAGGTTCACAGCCGCAAGCCTCGCTGAAAAGCAAAGTTGGCTGTGAATTTCTTTTGGAACAAGCAGCTTGTTGGTGAACTTTCTGAAACAAACGCTGTAACTGAAAACTTTGGAAAGCAAGAACAGACTGATAAAACGCCCCTGCCGGAATTCCGCCAGAGCCAAACACACGCGCTTAGTTTTCTAAACAAAACCCCCGCAAGCCACGCAAAAAAAAAACACAATCAACAAAAAATGTGAGACCACCCCGCTACACTGAGGCATGGAGTGGGGAGGCTGTCGCTTAAAAACAATTGACGTTAGCTCGCTCAATTTCCCTCGTGAAGCCGGCGGGCCGGGCCAGCGACCCCACCCATACATCCTACCGAGCCGCGCGCCCGGCCTCGGCCCTACCTCACCCCTGGGCCCGGGTCGGGGGTCGGGGGTCGGGGGTCGGGGGTTGGAAGGGGGGGGGGGGGGTAACCCACCGTTTCATTACCGTGTGTTTGCAGGGCGGCGCGCGTCCCCCGCGGCAGCCGGCATGGCGTGGCGCGGCGGGGCGGCATTACACAGACAATTATTCCCACGACGAGCAATAACAATGTGTGTCACTCCGGGCGCTGCTGGGCCGGGCCGCAGCGGCCGCAGCGCGGCGGGGCGGGGCGGGGCGGGGCGTGGCGGGGCGTGGCAGGGCGTGGCGGGGCGTGGCGGGGCGTGGCGGGGCGGGGCGGGGCGGGGCGTGGCGGCGTGGTGGGGCTCCGAGGCGAAGCAGTAGAAGTGGAGGTGGCTGCCATGTGCGTCGGGCTTCTCCTCTTCTCCTGTTTGCGGCGCGCTGCGGGCGTTGTGGGGCGGGGTGGGGTGGGGCGGGCGGTACAGGGCGGGGCGGGGCGGGGAGAGTGGGGCGGGGCGGGGCCCCGCTGGGGTATGGCTTAGTAAGGGAAGGGGTCCCGGGGGCGGCGGCCCTCCTCTGGGGTACACGGTGCCATAATCATCCGTGGGAATCGCACAACCTGGGAGGCATCAGGAGCGGCAGGAGGGCAGCGGGCCTTACGGGACCCAATATGGGAGAGCAAGTGAGAGAGTGAAAGTGTCATGCGGCGGGCGGGGCGGGGCGGGGCGGGGCGGGGCGGGGCGGGGCGGGACGGGGCGGGACGGGGCGGCGGCAGACCAGCACATCCAAGAATCAACAGACTGCCAAAGGGCACTCCGTGTTGAAAATGAGTGATTACTTTTACTTGTAATACAAATTTCTTTAAAAACATAGGAATGCAATGCAATTAAGGCTGAGTGCGCTTAATTGTTTTGTAGAGGCTTTCTTTAAATTTTCTCTCTTGTTGTAACTGTAGATGTTTAATTAAAACTTTATCACCTGCTGCCATCTCAACTGACGTTTTCCCTTTTTTTTCTTTGTTGGTTTGGCAGCAGCCTGTGTCACAAACTTCTTGGATCTAAGTGTTGGAATCGAAAGTTAGTACAGTATAATACAATACTGATATCTTTTCAGTATAATTTGCACTCAGCTAATAAAAAATACGTTCCGCATACCGGGTGGTTCAGAGAAAACGCAGGTGCGGGCGGGTTTGCCTACCCAAGGGGCTATGGCGCCCTTACAGGCAGAGCGAGTAGGCACCTGCGTCTTCTATGAAACACCCGGAACATGCGGATTTCTCTCTCAACCAAATGTATTTTTGTAGTTTCTTATTATTGTTAAGAGGGCTTCCTCCTGATGTAAGAGCTTTCTCCCGCTCTCCCGCTTCATGCTGACCACGCCGGGCTCGTTTGCGGCGCCCTCATAATAGATGCGCTTTCCTCGATGAGGGAGGGGTGCAGATGGGCTGGGCTGCTGGGTGGGCTCATCAGGGAGCGGGCGGGGTAGGGGCTTCTGGCTGGACCTTCCTCAGGGCCGCAGGGGTAGGCCCGGCCCCACCCCGCCCCGCCCTGCCCTGCCCCGCCCTGCCTTACCCCACCCCGCCCCTGCCCCGCCCCGCCCCGCCCTCTACCCCTCCCCCCTCCCTGCCTGTTCCCTTTTCCTTGTAGCCCGCGGTGACGACCGGACGGCCGGGGTGGCACACCCACGGCGTCACGTGACAGGGACGTGAGGAGGAGGCGTTAAACGGCTGCACTATAAATCATAGGACTCCAGCCTTCTCCACCTGCCACCGTTTTCCAGCATTTTCCCTTTATATGCTCGAATAATAAAAAGAAGAATTCACTGTTAAAACCTTACGAACAAAACGTTACAAACCAATTGGAAGCTTCGCAAAGGTTCGCACTGCAAGCAAAATAGTTCGCGAAGCTCCGCAAGCTTACGAAATTTTTCTGCCTTACAAACTAAATATTTCGTAAGTTGCGAAGCTGACAGATAACAACTTACAAACTATTCAGTTTGTAATACGAACTTTCTCTTCGCAAGGTTTTAACAGTGAAAGAAACCAGTTTCAAATTGTATCCCGTTTTAGCAACCGTTAGAAGGCTTACTAGTGCATCCGATTCAACAGACCTTGGTGAACTTATTGTACGATAACAACAACAACCGAGTTCCGGATAATCTTACACCTAACACCCCCCCACCCCCTCCCCGCCCATTCTCCACGTAACTGAGCAAAGCCCCCCATATCTCTAGATGTGTCCGCTATTATTTACGACCCGTGAATCAAAAGTGGAAAAGTACGATCCTGTACTTATTTGGCAGGGCGAGCTGCCGGGGCGGCTCAAGGCGGCAAAAATCCCCCACCTCCCACCTCCCCTTTCCCCCTTCCCTTCTATCCTCTTTTTCCGCCGCCCCTTTCGGCCGCGCCAGGCCGGCAAGCGCGTCGTCGTCCGAGGGATCAAAATTTTTTTCCTGGCGCACGTCCAATCGAAATTCCACAGAGCCGAATCGGAGGGTGGGGCAGCGAAAAAGTTGGCTGCGAGAGACGCACAGCAGCGGCAGCGTTGTGCCGGGCCCCGGCCCCGGCCCCGGCCCCGGCCCCGGCCCCGGCCCCGGCCCCAGCCCCGGCCCCGGCCCCGGCCCCGGCCGCACGGCGGAGTGCACGGTAGAGTGCCAGAGCGGGAGCAGCCGGGAGCAGCCGCCGGGCGAGAGAACGAAATTATAGTGCGGACAAGCTATAGCACAGTGACGTGACATTCCTTCTATGTACCGGCAAATCAAATAAATGTTCTCTGCGGGAGGAGATAGCGGAACAAAGAACAGCAGGAAAACCATACGACTGAAGAAGGAAGAAGAAGAAGAAGAAGAAGAAGAAGAAGAAGAAGAAGAAGAAGAAGAAGAAGAAGAAGAAGAAGAAGAAGAAGAAGAAGAAGAAGAAGAAGAAGAAGAAGAAGAAGAAGAAGAAGAAGAAGAAGAAGAAGAAGAAGAAGAAGAAGAAGAAGAAGAAGAAGAAGAAGAAGAAGAAGAAGAAGAAGAAGAAGAAGAAGAAGAGCGCGAAATGCACTGTAAAAAAAAATCACGGGGGTACGGTCTCCGTAGCAAGCTCCGTACCATAGGCTGTTCTTTCTACAGTTTGTTGGCGTCAAAAGACGGCAGATTTTGGCGTTAAAAGACGCCAAATATGGGCGTTCTCTCAGAGAACATCAACATTTGGTGGACGCATTTTGGCGTCTTCGGACGCCCAGATTTTATTGCTTTAAGACGCCAACCAATTTTAAGTAAAACCCAGATAATTTAAAGGGCGCGTGGTTAAATATCAACTCAGTAGAGTCTTTTGCCGGAAGGGCGGAAAGGCCGGAAACATTCCCGTGAGCGCTGAGCTGCGGCGGCGGCGCTGATCGCTGCGCCAAATTTGTTTGGCTGCACCACCACCACCCGCACATAAAGCGAGCGTCATCAGTCAGGGACCCGCGGACCCGCCCCCGCAGCCCCCGCCGCCCCCGGGCCCGGCCCGCCACACGCATGGGGGGCGCGGCGCAGCGGCACAAGTGGGGGAAGGGAGGGAGGGGGGAGGGGGCGGAATGGAGGTCTTTTCCGCCCGAGGCGAAGAGGGGCGGCGCGGGGGGCGGCTCAGCACAGCACACCCCGAGCCTGGCCCGCGCCCTCTCCAGGAAGATGCCACTCCCCAACCTCCCTCCCCGCCCCGCCCCGCCCCGCCCCGCCCCGCCCCGCTCCCCGGCGGCACGGCGTCACCAAGACAAGCACTTGCTGCACGGCCAGGGCCGGCCGGGGCGGGGCGGGGCTCGTCCACGCGACGCGAACAACAAGGAGAGCACGCGTGCGGTGCAGAGTGTCGGCAGGGCGGGGCGGGCCGTGGCTGAGCGGCTGAGCCCAGCATGGTGGGATGAATGTTCAAGGAGGTGAAGGCACGGTGAAGGCGCTCCTCCAGGGTACGTAAGGTAATGCGAACGAGCAGACGCAGTGAGAGGCTTAAGGGGCGGGAACGTTGGGAGGCAAAGCAGGCGGGGCGTGGTGCGGCGGGGTGCGGCGGGGCGGGGCGGGGCAGGGAGCATCACACGGCTGCGCTCATAATCTGGCACTCTTTATGGAAGGTGATAAGGCCCCCCCCGGCGGGTATGGCCGGGCTCTTCCACACCGAGCCCCACCCCGCCCCGCCCCGCGCGCCCCGCCCCGCCCCGCCCCGCCCCGCCCCGCCACGCCCCGCCCACCGCGTGCCGCGAGGCCCTTTCGCCTGCCCGTCTCGCTGAGAAATCCCAATCCATTATTCAAATTTCTGATTGGACAATCGCAGGCAGACACGCGGCATGGCATTCGCGGCACGTAGGGGCGCGCGCGGGGCGCAGGGCTCTGTCCGCGGGCCAGGTCGAAAACGAGGAGACTTGCTTTTGAATATTCAGCGCATTTAGCGGGGGGCGCAAATCCAAAAGAAAAGTAAATAAAAAAAGGAAATTTTACTTTTATTTGTATTTCACCCCCCCCCCTTTTTTTTTTTTGGATTGCGAACGTAAATCATTATCCCCGGGCGCCCGCGCTGCCCGTCATCAAGCAACGCCTCACCGCACGCTGAATTTTTCATCCGCAGCCAGCCCGGCCCGGCTCCGTCCGGCCATACCCGCCCTGCGGTGGGCCCGGCCTGCCGGCAGGGTCGTTTAGACGAGAAGCACTCTCATATTTTTCACGCGACTAGACTGGATCTGGTGGTCGGTTAATGGACCCTCCGCGCCACTCCCGAGGACGCCAGCATGGCAGGGGCGAGGGGAGCGCGGGAAGCGGCAGGGCGGGGCGGGGCGGGGCGGGGCGGGGCGGGGCGGGGCGGGGTGGGGCGGGGCGGGGCGGGGTGGGGCGGGGGATGGTTCCCGTCCCCCACGCCCATGGTCCAGACCCCACACCGGATGCTAGGTGCGACGCCCCCTTCTCTCCCATCCGCATGGACGCTGATTACTTGAACAAAGTGATAATTGTCAATTTATTGTTATAGGTACGCTCCCGCAAAAATAAAGGTAGAGTTTAGGAACGCGCAGAATGGAAAAGACATGTTTTAAAAAAATAATGAGGTGGGAACCGGAGGGGATGGGGGATGGTGTGAAAGTCAGAAATACAGAAAGAAACAGGACTAAAAAAGGAAATAGCGAACAAAAATAAATTCACTCCACCGTTGCACTGAGTGCGCGCTCACGCCCGCCCAAGCCCTATTTGCATTTTCATTGGTTTACGCCCCTCACGCCAATCTGACAGCACAGCGCGGACTCGGCCCACAGGGGCACGGCACAGTGGCGGGGCGGGGCGGGCCCTCGTGGCGCAGCCCAGTGCAGACAGAGGGACACACAGCAACAAAAACTAGTCTAGGTCCCCTCTAGTCCTCAGCCCACGCCCTCAGACCTCTCCGCCAGGGAGCGACGGCGCGTCGCCGCACGGCCAAGGAGTGAAGTTTCGTCAGCTGCTCGACGCGTACTGACTGTTCCAACCCCCGCCACGCCGCACCGCGCCGCACCGCGCCACAGCCCTCCCCCCAAACTACAAATCTCCATTGTAAATTCGCACTCTTCCTCCGGCAGGGAGAGCAGCGCGAACGAATCGTATCTCCCTCCCTTATTCATTCGATCTCTCTCTCTCTCTCTCTCTCTCTCTCTCTCTCTCTCTCTCTCTCTCTCTCTCTCTCTCTCTCTCTCTCTCTCTCTCTCTCTCTCTCTCTCTCTCTCTCTCTTTCTCTCTCTCTCTCTCTCTCTCTCTCTCTCTCTCCTTCCCTCTGTCACAACGCAGGCGTCGTTCTCTCTTTATCATGCAGCGGCAGCCGCCCCGACGCAGCGGCGCTTTGCCGCCACCGGAACTCAATCTTTCGCGCTCCTTCCCCGCGGGGCGGGGCAGGGCGGGGCAGGGCGGGGCGGGGCCGGGCGGCAGCTGCAATAACTCTCCCGCTCAACCTCAGCAGAGGTCTCCGACAGCTAACCGCACGCGCCGAGGCACACCGCGTCGGGCGCGCAGGGCGCGAGATGCACCGCCTTTTTGCAGAGCAAAATCAATAAATCAATAAGGACCCGCGATGACAGCCTGCAATGTGGACTTCATCAGCATTTGATACAGTCCTTAAAAGGGGCAGGGGCAGGCTTCTAAGCGCAGAGTTGACGAAGACAGAACTGCATTTCATTTAGTAACACCAGCACTCTAATAAAAGCTTACGGTGGATTTCACTACGATGAACCCTGCGGCACTGAAGCTTACGGTTAATTTTCTCCGTACGCTAACGTGAATGTCACTGTAAGCTGCGATGAGCATTTTAGAGTGCACCCTAATTGACAGTTAAAACGTTTCAAGATCTCATCACGACAATAATTATAATAATTACTATCGCATCACTCCGAGCGTTTTTCCTCTACTATATTTGTCCTACTTCTCTAAACTTGTCCGATTTCTGCGATAGAACGGCGAGCCCCGCTGCACGCAGGGCTCTGCTCTGGCGTAGACCAGCCCGTCCAGGCTGAGATTTTCGGCTTTATTCGACTCCCTCCACCTCGGCCCGCCCCGCCCCGCCCCGCCCCGCCCCACAGGAAGATGGATGCGATAGCGTGGCCAGCGCGGCGCCACCAAATGTATCGGACGGAATGGCCATCGCTCCGTCTCGCTCACTCCCGAGGCACAGACGAACGGGGAGAGCGAGAGGAAGAGAGAGACGGGCGGACATCCTCTCTCCAATCAGCGCTCGGAACTGCCGTGCAGCCGAGGGAGGTAGGCAGAGAGGGAGAACGGAGATGCACGGGGTACGGAGAAGGGAAGGGAAAAGAAGAGAAGAGGGAGTGGAGAGAGAGAGAGGGAGAGAGAGAGAAAGAGGGAGAGAGAGAGAGAGAGAGAGAGAGAGAGAGAGAGAGAGAGAGAGAGAGAGAGAGAGAGAGAGAGAGAGAGAGAGTATAGGCAACTAAGGAAAGGGATGTTGGTTGAGGAAGTGAAACATCTAACGAGACTGTTTCGAACTTACTTCTGCCACTCACCTGGACCTCTGGTCCTGGTCCTTTTCACTCTGAGCCATCTTTTGGGTCGGCGACAGGCTGCGGCCTCGCCTCAAAGGATCCCTTGAGCTGGTAGCCCACCTGCTGAGAGAGCGACCGGGAAGGAGTAAATACATTCCCGCGCGACCCACACCGGCACGGCGCGGCGCGGCACGGCACGGCGCGGCGCGGCGCGGCACGGCACGGCACGGCACGGCACGGCACGGCACGGCACGGCACGGCACGGCACGGCACGGCACGGCACGGCACGGCACGGCACGGCACGGCACGGCACGGCACGGCACGGCACGGCACGGCACGGCACGGCGAGCGCGGGCGGGAGATCGGAACCCACAGAGGGTCTCGTTACCCGCCAGAACGGTGCGGTGCGGGCGGCGACGGGCGCCAGCGCCCTGCCTGGCCCGCCGCACCACGCCTCACCCCACCCCGCCCCGCCCCGCCCCGCACGACCGCCCCCCGTTCCACCGCGCCACGATGCTCTGTTTTTAATCACCCGCACAGAACAAGCACATTGCAGTTGACGTCCGCGGAATAGCTAATTAATTGCGCGATCGTATTACAGCGCCACCGCCATACACTCCCCGGCGCAGCAGCAGCGCGCAGTGAAGCCGATCGCGTCCAGTGCGACCAGCCAGAGGTAGCGAGCGCGTTCACTGTAAAAAAAAAAATACTGTCAACGCGAACCGTACAAACCGCCGTGCCTAACAACCTTTTTAGTGATGACTGTGTGCAATGTTGTTCGAGAACAACAAAAGTTGTTGAAAAACAGCCATGTTTGTTTTCAATCGGAAAGAAGAGATTTGTTATTCCTGGACCATTTTCGTTGTTAGTGGACAGCTTTTTTTGTTATTTGACAACTTTTGTTGCAAGTTAGGAACTGTTTTGTTCTTGCTGGACAACTGTTGTTGTTACCTGACAACAGTCGTTGTTATATTACAAGTAGATCTTGTTGTGCCGGGTGTTTCTTTGAGTGCGTAACAGTGTTGCGGGTTTGCCTACCCCATTCGCCTGTAAGGCGCCATGGCTCCTGCAGCGCTGGAGAGTATGCAATCCGTCAACACTGTTTTGCATTCAAAGAAACCCTACACTTTACAATGAATCTTAACAGTTTTCTATTGTGTTTAAAAATAACGGCTCCACACTTTTGTTTATTGTTATATTTTATAACTGTGTTCTTGTTGGAGCCTGTCTGATACGACAGAATATGTCAGCACTGCATGGCTCTTGCCAGAAATTTCCACGGTGATTTCTACGGTTTTTCCCGTTAATCTTTTACCAGGTCTGGACCGTTTTTAGTGTGTACGGGACGTCCGTAGTAC
The DNA here is from genome assembly GCA_033675135.1 of Frankliniella intonsa. Classification (NCBI taxonomy): domain Eukaryota; kingdom Metazoa; phylum Arthropoda; class Insecta; order Thysanoptera; family Thripidae; genus Frankliniella; species Frankliniella intonsa. The sequence goes on from CM066253.1 coordinate 20,133,017, forward strand.
GCATGACCGTACTGCCTTTATTTAAACCGTTTTCAAAGTTTGAAGAAACTTAACTACGGAATTGATCACGGGAAACGCCGTATTTTGAAGATACGGCTGTTCCATAATCAAACAAAACGGATTTTACCGCAGTGTCTGTGGAATGGGGTACGGGATTTTGAACAGTGTGGTTGGTACGCCACAAGCTCACCGCTGCGGTATGTCGCATGCAGCGGGGTTGCCTCCCCCATACTGCCTGCCCGGCTGGCGGGGATGGGCTGCCGACGTCGCTGCTAGCGTTCGCACGTCGCCGGAACGCTGAGGTTGCGGAGTTCGAAACTAACAAACTGCGCTCATCCGCCAACCAGTCCATAATCTGCTCCACTTTCATACATTACGTCGGGTCGCAAGAAAAGAAACGAGAAAAAAAGTGAAAAAAGCAGGAGCGTCTTGGTCGACAGCAAGTTTATTACAAGATGGCCACTTGTTCTTAACCGAACTGACCTCCTCAAGGGAAGGGCCTGGGGCGGGAGCACTCCGTCCTGCCCTGCCCTGCCGCGCCCTCCGCGGAGTATAATCCCGCTGAGTCAGCCGCCCGGTCATCCGGCCTGGACGGGCCTGGGGTGGTTTTTCAATCAGAGTGAGTGCCGCCTAATTTCCCCAGCACGATGCTCACTCATTTGGGCGAGAGAGAGAGACGCGCGGAGAAGCGGGCTAGCTGGGGCGGGGCGGGGCGGGGCGGGGCGGGGCGGGGCGGGGCGCACAATCGCACGCGCCCAAGCAGGTTTGCTGGATGAATGAAGATAAATGGTCATGGATCCGGGTGCCTGCGGCCGAAGTGGGGGTGGCCGGAGGCTGGGATGGGCAGGGCAGGGCGCAGCGCGGCGCCTAAGCCGAAAGGGTTGGGCAGAGTGAGAGAATGAGGGGGTGCAAGCGGAGCGGAGCGCGCGCGAAAGAGAGAGAGAGAGAGAGAGAGAGAGAGAGAGAGAGATAGAGAGAGAGAGAGAGAGAGAGAGAGAGAGAGAGAGAGGGGGGGGGTGATGGCATGGAGAGGTTGACAGGGGACCATTTGAGTGTTCGTTGCTCCTGTATTATTATTGTCCAGCCGTCCTTTCTTCCTCGCAGCCGGGTGTGGTCCCGCCCCGCCTGCTGGCCTCACACACAAAGGCGACGAGTGCCTCTGGAAGGGGAAGATGTGTCTAGAGAAGGCGGGACCGGGGGCGGGGCCGGGGTTGTGGGCGATTTGGGGGGCTGGGTTGGGGGTGGCTTTAGGGGCGGGGTTGGGGGTGGGGTTGGGGGCGGGGTTGGGGGCAGGGTTGGGGCGGGGTTGGGGCGGGGTTGGGGGCGGGGTTGGGGGGGGGGTTGGGGGCGGGGTGGGGGGCTTGGCGGAGGCGACAAGAGGTCCCGCGTGGCGGCGCGGCACGGCGGGGTCAACATCACGTACTAGACTTCAGACTTCCGGTTAATCGCCGTCACGTCGCTGCAGTGTAAGCCGCTCGGGTTCGTGTGTGTGTTTGTGTGTGTGTATGTGTGTGTTTGTTAACTTCTAGGCCTATTGTGCGTGGGCGGGGGGCCGGGCACGGGGGTAGGAGCAGGGCGTGCGTGGGAAGGGGAGCGAGCGGGGACCGGGGCGGTGTGCGCGAGAGACGGCGTGTTTAAGAGCACGGGATACAAAGTGGAGGGGGAGGTGAGGGATGGAGGGCGGGATCCGAATGTATAAAAGCTCGTCGTATGCGGTTCTGCCGGCAGACACATTTGCATTGGGGGCGGCGGCCGGGCCGGGCCGGGCCGCGCAGGGCGCAGGGGCAGGATGTGAGAAGCACAGGACTTTTGTGTGACACTCACGGGGTCTGACTGCCAAAACATCGCAAACGGAAACCGCAACAAACCCATCCATATGTCACGGCGAGAGTGCGCCGGCCGGCGACCCAACCCAATAGGAGAACGATGTTTAAAGCACAGGCGAGTAACCGGGTTGTCGAACATTCCCGGTCTGAGCGGAGCGGACGGGGCGGGCGGAGCGGGATCCGCTTGGCCGGCCGCCAGGGTGGCCGGTATTGAAGGAGGTGCCCGCCTGGAGTTGACGGCAGCCGCACAGGCCGGGCCGGGTACTCGACATTCCACGCCCGTGCAAGCGCCCCAAAGGGCCTCGAGTATGAGAAATGGTACCCGGGCTGGGCTGGGCCAGGTGGCAGAGTACCTCGCGAGCGCTCTCGGGACGGACCGACCGTCAGCCCCGCAGCCCGCCGGCCAGCCAACCCTAACAGAAACAGAACTCTTTCAGAAGACCCTCTCCTGCAACCCCTACGAAGTCCCTAGACGAAATCCCGCCGGGCGCCGATGTGCCTAAACGTCGCAATAAAAGGGATGTGGGATTTTGAAATACTCTGCAAATCTAACTGTTGTACTACATGGTTACAAATCTCTAGTCTTCGCAGTTTAAACTGCAATACTATTTGAAAAATCTTGCAGGTGAAACTGTTGACTAATAAGTCTTGCAGTTTAAACTGCAAGGCTAGAGTTTTGCAGTTTAAACTGTAATTTAGTACACCATTTAGATTTCAAAACCTGCCTTTTTCGTCTTCCAAGACTTAAGGGAGAGTTCTGGAACATGGGAGACACTACAAATTTCTTTTGTTCACGGAAAAGTACGGACGGACTAGTACGGAGAGTACATCTGTACTACAATTTTGTCTGTACCTGTGTACGAAATAGTACAGAGATTTTCCGTACGCATACGGAGACTTTTATTCAAAAATTTTGGTCAATGAATGTAAAGTGTATCAGAATTAGCGTGCAATTTACGGAAAATCTCTGTACCTTTCCGTACAAATGTACAGAAAAAACACGGAGGCTCCGTATAATTAATTGACCAGACTTTTTCCGTGTTTATTCCGTACCTTTTCGCTGAGCGAAGCGAAGCTTACTCCTGCAGGGGATTAGAAGTGTACTTGGTCGTGAGTCTGTCTGTCTCTCTGTGTTAGCCGGTTCTCCTCTTAAAGTACAGAAGTAATCGTAAAAAGCGGTAGTGTTCCGTAATCTACTAACTTCAGCGCTATAATATTTGTCCAGACTTTTCCTATAAATAGAGTTTGAAATATTGAAACGTTTCATGTAAACTTCACTCCGGAAAGGTTGGCAGGCAACGAAAGGAGTTCACCGGTAAGCTAGCCCCACAATGAACTCATCGGGCAGTAACGCCGCGAAATTTGGGTTACCAGGAATTTAATTTCTGCCTCACCCTGCGCTTGGGCTCTCCGGATAGGCCGCCAACTTCACATGATTGCTTGGCGGGTTGGCCTATCCAGTGTGTCGCAGGCGCTCCGCCTCGGTAACGTCCTTTGTGGGGACGCCAGTAGCGCCACCTAGCGGCAGCACGCGAAATATGTCACGACGGGACGGCCCAGTAGTCTGATTCCGCACAGTGGTTTCGTCTCTCTGTCCTTGTCGCACTCATGGGGCACGGCCATAGGGTGCAAGAGAGAGGACACTACTAAACGCTGTTCGGAATCACCCTGCAGCCAAGCCCGGTGGGCCCGGTGTCCACCTCGACAGTTTACAACATCAAAATTAGAAATTTAATTGTCAGTCCGACGAAATATGCGGTCTTCAATAGTTTTTTAGAGTGGTGGTAGTCGCCTCACGAAGTTTCAAGTGTCGTCATTTTGTAGAAGTGTGTGTGCGAGTGATTTGTCGTGTGTGCCTCAAGTTCTAATCAAAAATACCTTTGATTGTACTGGATTTGTGAAATGGACGTCACGGATTGCTGAAACGACTGCCAGGATCGCTTCAACTTACTTCCGAACTCATTATTTGGGTGAGTGACATAACCTAACAACATAAACAATGTTGTTTACAATAGAGTACACTCAGCTCTGTCTGGGAGACAGCAGACTTTGGTCTGAGTATTAAAATCACTTAACACCTTGATCTGACAAGTGAGAGTTACTAGCTGTGACATTATTTTCTGATATTTAACTAAATTTTGATTTAAACCTTTGCTCGGTACCCAAGTTTTGTGATTCCTTATTTAGCCGCCACAAATTACCAGCCAAACGGTTTCCCCAATACGGTATTGATGCTGTAGTAGAAGTGTGCTCCTTTTAGACATGAGCTAAGAGACATTTGTTATAAAAAAAAAGGTTATTAATTGATAAATATTAAATAGAAACATTTAGAGTCTCATTCTACTAAAGAAGACACATCAAAGTGTGGTGAAAGTATTAAAATCTTATAACCTTTTAACCCAACTAGAAAAAGTAAATTGTATGGGTATTATTCAGAGAAATTTAGTAGGATTTTGTTCCGAACCTTTGCTGTTCTTCCCAGTGATACGATTTCTGATCAAGTTATCTTATGTATTAAACCAAAAATACTGCTTGATCCGTTTTGGCTATGAATTTGAATGAGAGGAAAGCTGCTCTATGAAAGTAATGATACGGAGTAAATTTGTTTCTAAAAAATGATTAGTTTATAGAAATTTGACTCCCACAAACACCAGGGGCGATACTGTAGATTGGATTTAGGTGAGAAACGGTACTTGTAATAAAACAATTACGCTGAGAGTGTTTACACTAAATCAGTGTTTCTAAAACACTGAAATATTTTCAAAACAAAGTCATATAATCATTAAAATGCTACAGAGGTTTTGGAGTGTTTCAATTCTATTTTAAATAGCTATAAATCATTTCAAAATAGATTTGCCTCATCATTTAAAGGTCGTGAGTCATTGTGAATGTCTTAATTGCATTTAAAGTTAGTGGCCTCTGTAACAACATTCATTACTATGTCTTTTTAAATGATTGATCCAATGCTTGGCTTACCATACCATTGATACTGGTAACTTGGTGTGAAGACAAACTTGTTTCAGAATGATAGGAAGGGGGAGGGGGCGGACAGCATATCATGCAGTTGCATTCTTATACGCATCATGTTAATGATACTTATTGGCACTTATCTTACCTCCGGGTGGGGAGGGGAAAAGTGGAGGGGGGGGGGGGGGATAGAGGAGGGAGGTTCTGGAAGTGTGCTCTAGGTCCCCGCGCAAGATAACCACATTTTGGAGGCCACTGCGCCTCTGTCGTCGACCCCATAGGGTGTCCGAGACTTTCGACGTGGGGACAGCTCAGAGGGGCTCAGCATGCCCCTGCCACAACGGCGTCACACTCCTAATGTCGTTCTGGATTCGGGAAGGGTGTCACCGTCCCGCGTCTATTGCGCCCTCCCCCCGTCGGGCACAGGAGGGGCACGAGGTCACCGCACAGGACAAACGCACTTTTGAGGCCACGGCGACCTGCACCTCTAGTGTCAATCACATTGGGTGTCCGGGACTTTCTACTTCAGGATATCTGAGAAGGAATGCTCCCTTCTCTCGGTTGAGTACGACCGGTAATTGTTGGCCTGTTTTCCCTCCACCACCTCTCCTGTCCTTCTCCTCTCCCCCCCCCCCCCCCCGAATCCTCTATTACGGGCATCATGTAGGTTGCCTATCTACACGGCAGAAGGGTTAAAACCGTCCTTTTGTTTTAACTCACTTCGCTCAGCAACTACGTGCCTGCCGCACGTACTCCTAGTATCGTTCTGGGTTCGGGAAGGGTGTCACCGTCCCGCGTCTATGCCCCCCTCCCCCCCTCCCCCCGTCGGGCACAGGAGTGGCACGAGGTTACCGCACAGGACAACCGCACATTGGAGGCCACAGCGCCCTGCGCCTCTGGTGTCAATCACATTGGGTGTCCGGGACTTTCTACATCAGGATATCTGAGAGGGGATGCTCCCCTCTCGGTTGAGAGTACGAACGGTGATTGTTGGCCTGTTGTCCCACCACCAGCTCTCCTGCCCTTCTCCCCCCCGAATTCTCAATTACTCCATGCTGACTGGCGCCATGTAGGTTGCTTATCTACACGGCGGAAGGATTAAACCCATCCTTTTGTTTTAACACTCACTTCGCTCAGCAACTACGTGCCTGCCGCACGTACTCCTAGTTTTAACAGTGATAAACAGGAACTACATTTTCTGTTAGGGAAGCGTCCCTCGGCCGAGCAGGGCGGAGCCGGGGCCGGGCCTGCAGCAGGGAGAGGAGAGGAGTGGAGAGGGCACTCAACAGGTGCCTGCAGGCCAGGGCGTCGGCCGGGCCGCCCGGTCGGGTAGGCAACCCTCGCGACCTCCGCCGCTACCACTGCGCCCCGCCCGAACCCGGGCCGGGCGCGGGGGGCGGGGAGGAGGGGAGGGACGGCTGCTCGATGAAAAGAGTCACTTGGCCGCCACCCTTCCGTATCGCTGCATTCTCTCACGCTCTACTCTCTCTCTCTCTCTCTCTCTCTCTCTCTCTCTCTCTCTCTCTCTCTCTCTCTCTCTCTCTCTCTCTCTCTCTCTCTCTCTCTCTCTCTCTCTCTCTCTCTCTCTCTCTCTCTCTCTCTCTCCCCCCCTTTCACACTTCACCCGGCTCACCCTCTTTCGCCCTCTCCATTATTCGCTAAGAAAAGGGGCGGGGTGGGAGGAAATAAGAAAACAGCAACATATCCAAGTCGATAGACTGCTCCGCTCCCGCCCCGTCGTCTCCCGCAGAGACCCCCCACCCCCTCTGGGAGCGCCCCCGCCTCAGCCCCCGCGGGGCCGGGCGGGGCGGGGCGGGGCGCTTACTACTCCAGCAGCAAGCAACTTTGCGTGATATATCTTTAGCGGCAACTTCCTCTCGCTGCCCTGCCCGCCATGCCCCGCCCCGCCACGCCCCACCACGCCCCGCCACGCCCCGCCACGCCCCGCCACGTCCCCGACTCGCCATGGTCGCGTAAGAAACAGTTTCAAGGTGAGATGAGGTATAGCAGGAGGGCAGGCTGAGGCATCGGTGGCTCTGAGGGTTCACTCCCCCGCCCCGCCCCGCCCCGCCCCGCCCCGCCCCGCCCCGCCCCGCCCCGCCCCGCCCCGCCCCGCGCGGACCCGCAGCTCGCACGGAGAAGCGCCTCCGGGCCCACCGCGCCGCGATATTGCTGGCAAAGTTGGAGTGAGGTGTGCATGCGCGCGCGCGCACGAGTGTGTTGTGTGTTGTGCAGAGAATGTAGGGGCACTTTACGGGGAGGGGGAGGGGGATGAGGGCGGTGACCGACCTGGCCCAAGCAGGGCTCGGCCTCGGGGCGGGGCGGGGCGGGGCGGGGCGGGGCGGGGCGGGGCGGGGTGGGACGGGGCGGGGCGGGGCGGGGCGGGGCGGGGCGGGGCGGGGCGGGGCGGGGCGGGGCCCGGGCGCTGCAGGACCCGCAGGCACGCTCGCCGCCAGCCGTTATCGCAGAGCTTACCCCAAACTGTGTGCTCCCTGAAATAGACGGATTACAGAGCTGAGCTGCAGGTAATCCGCAGGTTGCAGACGACTTAAAACCGCCGCTAACCTTGGTAAAATACGCACTATTTTATCAAGACGATACCGTTCTGAAAATTATCAGCCCTATAGCTCCTACCCTACCAGTGACGGTTTTAGGGAGGTACTGGGGGCGTCCCCCCCCCCCCCGTCAGCCTCTATTGGCCGCCTGAAAGGTAGGCAATTTGAAGTGTAAGACCCCTGTATGTAGGCAACCCACAGCTCATCGCCCCTCCCGTCATCCGAACTTAAAACCGCCCCTGGCTCCTACCTGTCAGTTCAAGCGACGGCACCTTGAGCGGTGAGAACAGCAGGTCACTTCCGCAACGCGGCGCGTCGTGGAGTGACGGGCGCCCCCCCCCCCCCCCCCAACAACACCCCTCCCCTCTCGCTTCGGTATCAATCCCACCGACTCGAGTCACTCGGGCCCGGCAGGGCCGAGCAGCCCGCTGTGCGCGAGAACGCCTTGGAGCAGCCCCGGCCCGCCCCGCCCCGGGCCCCGGAGAGAGGAAGGCCTGGAGAAGAGCTTTCGCTGGAGCCGGCTGGATTCCTGCTGGATCACGAGCAGCGCCGCTCCGCACTGCCGCGCCCGCCCGCCACCTCCATTGTTTACCGAATCCTAGAGACGGACGGGGGCCGGGGGGGGGGGGGGGAGGCGGGGGCGGAGGTGGGGGCCGGGCCGGGGGCCCGGGCGGAGGCTGGGGCGTAGTACGATGCTGGGCCAGGCAGGGGTGGCCTACTGCTAGGGAAGGGATGAGGAGCACCAGGATGGCACGTCACGAGCACGGCGTGCAGAGAGGGGAAGAGAGGGGAGGGGGGCAGAAGCGTCCGGGGCGAGGCGGACTCGTCGCTGGAGTTGTAAAGTCAGAGCAGCAGCGCGGGCGGGGCGGGGCGGGGCGGGTTATAGTGATCAGTCGAGTGGGTCCCGCCTCGCGGGTCCGAAGAGGACCGCCCCCCCCCCCCCTCCGGCCGGCCCACCGAGCCCATGCGGCTCCATGGCGTAAGCCTGCACGCACGATTAACCCTGCTAGCCGCGCTTTTGCTTTTCGTAACTCCGCGGGACGTTGCGTTATTCGCTCGCCTCCCAGGCTATGGGCCGTGCCGTATTTCTGCGTCGTAGGGTGTTTCTTTGAATTCGTAACATAGCGTTGCGGGAGTGCATACTCGCTAGCGTGCAGGGGCCATGGCGCCTTAGGGGGGAACAGGGTAGGCAAACCCGCAACACTGTTACGCATTCAAAGAATCAGCCTACAGTGTTTGTAGATTTGGTTGGGGGGGTGGGGGTGTAGGGGCGGAGTGGGGCGGGGCGGGGCGAGGCGGGGCGAGGCGGGGCGGGGAAGGGCGGGGCGAGGCGGGGTGGAACGGTTGGCGAGACGATGCGCGACGGAGCCGGGGAGCCTTGCTAACACACCGGGGATCGGTTTCCCATAACGGCACTGCTGCCGGGAATATAAATCACGCCGTGCCCTTACCCCCACACCGCCCCGCCCCGCCCGCCGGCCCCGCCCTGCGCCGCCCTGCCCCGCTACGGGCACCCACGCCACCCGAGGCAGCAGCCAGGCCAGGACGGCAGGCAGCCCCAGGCCCCCGGCTGCAGGGCTCGCTCGACGCGGATCAGTCTCTGACGGCCCGTCTCGCTTTTACCCTAAATTAAAAGGCCGCTTCGACAAGGAAACGTGAGACTAAGTGTTGCTTATTCACGGGGTCCTGTCATATCAGGGAATAAAGGCAAAGGCTCACGCTCAGGCCTGTACTGTACTGATTTTTTTCGCTGAGCGAAGTGAAGCTTACTCCTGCAGGGGATCAGAAGTGTACTTGGTCGTGAGTCTGTCTGTTCGTCTGTGTGAGCCGGTTCTCCTCTCAAAGTACAGAAGATATTGAAAAAAGCGGTAGTGTTTCGCAATCTATTAATTTGGGCGCTATAATATTTGTCCAGACTTTTCCTCTAATTGGAGTTTGAAATATTGAAACGTTTAATGTAAACTTCACTCCGGAGAGGTTGGCAACGAAAGGAGTTGAGTGGTAGCGCCACCTAGCGGCACTGTGCGAACTACGTCACGACGGCCCAGCCAAGCCCCGTGTCCACCTCGATTGTTTACAACATCAAAATTTGAAATTTAAGTGTCAGTTCGACGAAATATGCTGTCTCAAATAGTTTTTAGAGTGGTGGTAGTTGTCTCACGAAGTTTCAAGTGTCGTCATTTTGTAGAAGTGTGTGTACGAGTGATTTGTCGTGTGTTCACGTCTGAGGGGTGGGGTGGGGAGGGTAAGTGCCTCAAGTTCTTATCAAAAATACCTCTGAGTGTACTGGATTTGTGAAATGAACGTCACGGATTGCTGAAATGACACCCAGGATCGCTTCAACTTACTTCCGAACTTCTTATTTGGGTGAGTGACATAACCTAACAACGTAAACAATGTTGATTACAATAGAGTACACACAGTTTTGTCTGGGAGACAGCAGACTTTGGTCTGAGTATTAAATTCACATAACACCTTGATCTGACAAGTGAGAGTTACTAGCTGTGACATTATTTACTTATATTTATTTAAATTTTGTTTTAAACCTTTGCTCGATACCCAAGTGTTGTGATTTCTTTTTGAGCCGCCACAAATTACCAGCCAAACGGTTTCCCCAATACGATATTAATGCTGTAGTAGAACTGTGCTCCTTTTAGACATAAGATAAGAGACAGTGGTTATAAAAAGGTAATTAATTTATAAATATTAAATAGAAACATTTGAGTCTCATTCTACTAAAGAAAACACATCAAAGTGTGGTGAAAGTATTAAAATCTTATAACCTTAAACTCAACTAGAAAAGTAAATAGTATGGGTATTATTCAGAGAGGAATTTAGTAGGATTTTGTTCCGAACCTTTGCTATTCTTCCCAGTGATACGATTTCTGATCAAGTTATCTTATGTTTTAAACCAAACATGCTGCTTGATCCGTTTTGGCTATGAATTTGAATGAGAGGAAAGCTGCTCTATAAAAGTAATGATACGGGGTATATTTGTTTTCTAAAATGATTAGTTTATAGAAATTTGACTCCCACAAACACAAGGGGCGATACTGTAGATTGGATTTAGGTGAGAAACGGTACCTGTAATATAACAATTATGCTAAGAGTGTTTACACTAAATCAGTGTTTCTAAAACACTGAAATATTATCAAAACAAAGTCATATAATCATTAAAATGCTACAGAGGTTTTGGAGTGTTTCAATTCTATTTCAAATAGCTATAAATCATTTCAAAATAGATTCGCCTCATCATTTAAAGGTTGTGAGTCATTGTGAATGTCTTAATTGCATTTAAAGTTAGTGGCCTCTGTAACAACATTCATTACTATGTCTTTTTCAATGAGTGACCCAATGCTTGTCTTACCATTGATACTTGTAAGTTGGTGTGAGGACAAACTTGTTTGAGAAGGATAGGAAGGGCGGGAGGGGGGAGGGGGCGGACAGCACATCATGCAGTTGTTTTCTTATATTCATCATGTAAATGATACTTGTTGTCACTTCTATCTTACCTCTCCGGGTGGAAGGGAAGAAGTGGAGGGAGGTGGGGGGCGGAGGAGGAGGCGGAGGTTCTGGAAGTGTGCTCTAGGTCCCCGCACAGGATAACCACATTTTGGAGGCCACGGCGCCTCTGGCGTCGAACCCATAGGGTGTCCGAGACTTTCGACCTGCACTGTAAAATGCTTGCAAAGTAAATTCTTTGCAACGTTGCGAAGAATTTTCAATATTCGTATTACGAAGAATTTGTTCGTATTGCAAAGAACTTCTTTGCAAGCTACTAGAATTCTTACGAACTATTTGTTTGTATTGCAAAGAAATAGTTTGTAAGCTTACGAAGAACTAGTTCGTAATACAATGCTTCAAAATTCTTTGCAACTTACAATGAAAATAGTTTGCAATACGAACCAATTCTTTGCAAGCATTTTACAGTGTGGGGACAGCTCAGAGTGGGTGCTCAGCATGCCCCTGCCACTACGGCGTCACACTCATAATGTCGTTCTGGGTTTGGGAAGGGTGTCACCGACCGTCCCGCGTCTATGGCGCCCTCCCCCCGTCGGGCGCAGGAGGGACACGAGGTCACCGCACAGGACAACCGCACTTTGGAGGCCACGGCGCCCTGCGCCTCTGGTGTCAATCACATTGGGTGTCCGGGACTTTCTATTTCAGGATATCTGAGAGGGGATGCTCCCTTCTCTCGGTTGAGTACGAACGGTGATTGTTGGCCTGTTGTCCCTCCACCACCTCTCCTGCCCCCTTCACCCCCCCCCCCCGAATCCTCAATTACTTCATGCTGACGGGCATCATGTAGGTTGCCTATCTACACGGCGGAAGGGTTGAAACTGTCCTTTTGTGTTATAACACTCACTTCGCTCAGCAACTACGTGCCTGCCGCACGTACTCCTAGTGGTAACATCCACAGCAGTAGAGCCCCTGCGGATGGTCGGGTAGGCAACGCGCCGCGCTCGGCTGTCCGCCGGGCTGGCCTACCCCGACCATCGCAGGCGCCCCGCGCGAGCGGGCTCAGGGCGCCGACCGCAAACCGGTTTGGTGTAGATTGCAGTGTTATGTTAGATTAAGCAGGCAAAGTATCGCACGCACGCACCTGTGTGAGGCCGACGGGTATTTCCGCCTGCCTACAAGGCAAAATGTCTTCTCATGTGTAGAGAGTTTGCCTAGTCTTAGTTTTTACGCAGCAGGAATACAAGGTGGTCCGAAAAGTCAGCACGTAACGGTCTGAGAGTGCCGCTTTCCGTTTGATGCGATCATCGCAACGGCGGGAACGGAGCAAACCATTCAGGGAGCAGCGATAGTGTTTGCCGCTGTAGCGGCCGCTGGGGTGCGACCGCGACGGTGGAGGTGGTAGTGGAGGCGGTGGCGGGGCGGGGCGGGGCGGTGGTGGGGCGGGGCGGGGCGGGGCGGGGCGGTGGTGGGGCGGGGCGGGGCGGGGCGGGGAGGGCCGCACCCAGCTCGATAAATCTATTCCTCCGCCGCGCCGCGCTCGAGTGTCGTGTGTTGTCTTTCTCACCAAGGCGTGACACCCGCTACCGCCCTCCGCCCCACCTTGCCCCGCCCCGCCCCGCCCCGCCCCTCCTCACCCCGCTTTGCCCCGCCGAGCACCACACTGCAAGACCAATCGCACGGCGTCGCGGAGGCGCGCGCGTCAACGTCACCGCGGGAACGCGACTTGGCGGCGGGGCGGGGCGGGGCGGGGCGGGGTGGGGCGGGGCGGGGCGGGGCGGGGCGGCTCAGAGACGAGCAGCAAGGAGAAGGATGTCTGTGTGCCCGTGATTGGTGGGGTAAATACTAGACGGGAGGGGGGTGGGGGGCGGTTGGTGGCGGAGGAATAGAGAGGGCGTCCCTTCCTTAGACTCCTCGGGAACGTGCAAGACGCGTGCCAAACAGCCCCGGGGTACACAGCGACTATCAGCCACGCCACCACGCCCCGCCACCACGCCCCGCCACCACGCCCCGCCACCACGCCACCACGCCCCGGCCGTCAGCACCACACCGAGCAACACAGCCCCGCCCCGCCCCGCCCCGCCCGAGGACAAAGTAAAGCCGCCGCTGCCGACGGCACACTCACACCCCCAAAAAAATATTACGGGTCGGCCAGCCTACAGCCGTTCTTGGCCGGGGCGGGGCACACAGTGCGGGCTCGAGTGGCAACCGTGTGGCGCCGCGCGGGCCCGGCCCGGCCCGGCACCCGGCAGTGGGCCCCTCGTCCCTCACCCCCGCCTCCTCCCCCGCCACCCCCTTGCTCCCCGCAACTGCACGCGGAGGTATAAGTTGCTAAGTGAAGAGGGGCGGGCAGGCGGGGCGGGCCCAGGCGGGTAAGGGATGAGCCCGGGCGATTGTTGACAACACTGTCAGTGTGAGCGGCCAGCACCACTGTGGTGCGGCGTGGCAGGCTGGGGTGGGGTGGGGCTTGGCGGGGCGGGGCGGGGCGAGGCGGGGCGAGGCGAGAGAACAAGAGAACAGGCAGGCAAACGTGTCGGCCGCCCCACGCTAACGCCGCCTGACTCCGCCCAGCGTCCCGGGCCGGGCTGGCATCGGCCGCCCCGCCCCGCTCCGCCCCGCCCCGCCCCGCCCCGCCTCACACCACCGCCCCCGCCTTCATAAATTGCTGCGCGTGTGACAAGTCCAGCGCGCGCCCCGCCCCCTCCCTCCCCCGCCCTCGTCCCTCAACCACCCCTTTTCACTACACGCCCTCCCACCGGCCGAGAGGGCGGGGCGGGGGAGAGGATGAGGCTTTCTATTAGTAAGTTGGAGAGATAAAGTCAAACGACCAGATGAAATCCCGCTGGCCGGTGGCACAATAGCTGAACGGGTCCTGGGCTGCTCCCTGCACTGTTAGAAAATACTACAATTTAACAACAGTGTGGAACTGTTATTTCAAAACACAATAGAAAACTGTTAAAAATTTATTGTACATTGTAGGGTACATCGAGCTGAATGTACAATGTTTCACTGTTATTTTCAAGTACAATAACAGTTTGTACGGTACATATTGACGGTATTTCTTACAGTGTGGCGCCGTGGAGGTAGGCAGCGCACACTGTTGAACGAAGTGTGCAACTGCTCAACACTTGGTAGTGTTGCACGGGGCAGTTGAACACTTGCAAGTGCACAACTGTTGAGTTGAACACTTACAAGCGTACCGGGTGTTTCTTTGAATGCGTAACAGTGTTGCGGGATTGCATCATGCATACTCTCCTGCAGGGGCCATGGCGCCTTACGGGCGAATAGGTTAGGCAAACCCGCAACACTGTTACGCATTCAAAGAAACACCCGATACAACTATGGCAAGTTTGACACTTGCAATTGCACAACTGCTGAGTTGCATGCACACTTGCGCGTGGTAGGACTGAAAGTTGCACACATACAAGTGTTGAGCAGTTTAAAATTTGGTTTAACAGTGCAGCGCGACAGGAGCTCGTCCCGTGAAAGACACGCTGCTTCACGTTTCCCACTATTCCTCTGTCTCTTTCATCCCTTGTTAATATTTCAATGCGACTGCGAAAAGAGAAGGAGTAAAGTCCCTCCCTCCCTCTGCCTCTCAGTCCTCCCCCCCTCCCCCCACCCCCTACCCCCCGCGCGCCTACGTTCACGGCGGTGGGCCGTGCAGTCATTGACAGGCTCAGCGGCAGCGCCGAGCACTATCGCGTCTTGTTTACCTTTACCTCAGCGCGGCGGGGCGTGGCGGGGCGTGGCGGGGCGTGGCGGGGCGGGGCAGGGTGTGGCGGGGCGTGGTGGGGCGGGGACTGTGGCTCGAGGAGGCGGAGGCGGAGTGCGGAGGGGAAGTAGGCGAGATTGCGAGTGAAAAAGCTTTCGCCTCGCGGTAAATCGCGTTACCGTGTCGGAAATGCACCCCACACTCTCGCCCCGCCCCGCCCCGCCGCGTCCTGCTCCACGCCCCACGCCACCGCTTGTACCTCCGCGCGGCCGACTTGTCGACGCGCAGCACGGAGCCGGCCGGCGCGGCGCCTGAGGCCTGAGGCAGCGGCACCGGCCCGCAGCCCCCCCCCCCCCTCCTCCCCTCCGACCTCTACTGTTTAGTTAACGCGTCTGATGAACAGCATGAGCACGTACCTGGCAATCAGCGCCACGCAATTACAGCGAGGGCTGCCTCACTTCGACCATGGTCAGTGTACGACGGGTCTTTTTCTAGTCAATTCCAGTTTCCAGTTACCTCCCAGTCACGTCCAATAAACGGGGAAATACGGCAATCCAGTCGAAACTTCCCTTAAATACTTCGAAATTGTGTGAGAAAAACTTATGCTTTGGGCCACTGAAAAATTTGCTCCTGGAATAATCCAATCACGGCTTACCTAGTCAAATCCGGTCATTTTCCAGTCACTCACATCGAGTCAATTCCCAGTCCCATCCACATCCTAGTCAGGGTCCACCCATTTCTGTAGTGAGGCACCCTTCGAATTAAAGCCTGAGACGTGGGGGTCAGTTTCATGCACTTCATTTATTACTTTATGAGAGCTCCCGCTTAATTAATTGTTTCAATCAACTTACACACACTAAATCCTTATGCACTTTGTTGTGCATAAGCCTTGCAGGATTTTACGCAACCATAACTATGCACAATTTTTTCTGCACAACTATGCTTAACTCTGTCCCTTATGCACAAATTTGTGCATAATTATGTACAATGTGTGCATAGTTATGCATTAAAATTTGTGCATAACTATGGTTGTATAAAATCGTGCATAACGATGCAAAAATCATGCATAAGGGTTTAGTGTTCACGAATTAATATGTCGCCAAGAAACTTGCACCAAAAAAACTACGATAGCGGAAAGGGTGCCATTTGGATGTGTATTCGCTGCTCGGCACACGCCTCAGCCCGCCGCCCCGCCCCGCGGGTACGCCCCTCTGGGTACGCCCCGGTACGCCCCCACGAGAGTAAAGAGGCAGAGGTGAAGTGGGTGCGCTTCCATCGGGTTTGATTGAGGCGATTCGCAGTCCGGACGCGTTTCCGCCCGGGGCCTAACGCGCTGCCCTGACCTCGCTCTGGGCTCCCGGCGCTCCTGCACGGCCAAGTCTTTAAGCGCGGGGCGGGGCGGGGCGGGGCGGGGCGGGGCGGGGCGGGGCGGGGCGGGGCGGGGCGGGGCGGGGCGGGGTGGGGCATGCGGGACGGGGCGGACAGGGACGCCAACAATTTGACGCGCCGCAGATAAAACTAGACGTGCCGCTGGTGCCGTCGGGTCCCGTCGGGTCAGCAACTTCGGCGATTAACAGTTTTAATCGCTTCCTGCCCTGCCGGCCCGGCCCGGCCCGGCCCTGCGACAGGACGGGGTGGGAGGGATAAAGTGGAAGGGAGGGAGGGTCCCTGGGCTGGGAGCGTTGGGTTAGGCCGAGGCTCGACGGCGTGGGCGTGAGCCTGGCGGAAAAAGACGGCCTCACTTCATTTTAAGCCCCGCCTTCATTGAGCTGTTGCTGTTACGCGAAACAATGTCGGGAGCCGTGTTGAGTGTCATTAACTGCCATTCGCAAGCAACACAGGAAGGAATGCTGACTGCATTCCGGGGTGATCGCGGGTGCACTGCCATGCGGCCAGCTCGGGGGTAGTGGGCGCGCAGCAAAGCGTGTGAGGGTGGGGCGGGGTGGGGCGGGGTGGGGCGGGGCGGGGCGGGGCGGGGCGGAGCAAGGGCTGGGCGGGCCTACCCGCGTCGTAAGTTTGCCTCGTCAGTGTCAGGAGCGGAGCTTAGCAAACTTTTGCTTCGCATAAACAGGCTGGCATTGGGCGGGGCGGGGCGGGGCGGGGCGGGGCGTGGTCCCGCCCCAAACTACTATCTCCTGTTCGATCACTTTGATGGGAATAATCCTCGAGCGGATCATACCGCGGCTCAGAGGGGCGCGCCGAGGAGCTCCGCCTCCGCCGCCGGGCCGGGCCACACCGTGGCGATTACAACCCGCCCGGCCCGGCGGCGCGGCCGCCCACACCGGTACGGCCCTCCTTGCTCCACTGCGCCTTGCCCCGCCCCGCCCCGCCCCGCCCCGCCCCGCCACTCTGCAGTAATGACCCCGCGAGCCGGGTGGGCCGCCGTGCCGCCCGGGACACACAGCGAGTAGAGGAATCAGGCACGTGTTGGCTAAACTCTAGAAGCCCGGTGAGAGAGAGAGAGAGAGAGAGAGAGAGAGAGAGAGAGAGAGAGAGAGAGAGAGAGAGAGAGAGAGAGACAGAAGGGGAGACCCAGCTAACGATGACGACCTGCCACACGGCCTAGTTCCTCACGCCCGTCGTCACGTCTTTGAAGGGGAAAGACGAGGAGAAAAGGAGGGGTGGGAAGATTGGGGTGGCGGAGGGTGGGAGAGAATATCGTGTTGGGGACTGATGATAGACGGACAAGGCGACCGACGGGGAATCACATCGAAATGTCGACATTTTTCAGAAAAGATAGTCGCGTGTAACATGCAGCACGTAAACAGTATTATCATACGGCAATAGTTAGTATATCTTCTATAAATCAAGTTGCTGAGGACAAGACAATTTCACATCATCGGGAGAGGTTACTTATTTGATTGTGAAAGGTATAAATATTTTCAGTTGCCCTCACAAGGGAACATACCCTAGTGTTACCGTCCGATTTTTATCCGTCTTTGGGGTTTTGAAGGCGGACTATATGCATGAATATTGCCGAAAAAAGTTCGTGCCCAAAATGATATCTTGGGGTTGAAAGGTAGAAAAGTTTTCCTATTTTAATGCACTTCTATTTTTTTTTTAAGAGACGTTTTGTCTGGCCCTTAAAATCCGCGACAGTTCGCAATTCCCACCATGAGGATTTTCGAAGGGAAAATAAAAAAAAAAATAATCCCATAAAAAAAGATATCATCGAGTCCACGCGGTCCGCGATAATGACTCTCTTGTTTTCCAGGCGACAAGTTACTTTCTTTCCCTTTCTTTTCATAAAAAAGGAAAAAAGACTGTGCCTCTTTTCTATGCAGCAAAAGGGCGGGGAGGTGGGAAAAGGATCAGCAGTGCGGCTGCATTGTCCGCGATAGGACAATCAGTCAACATCATTGTGCTGCCAAAGGGCTGCAAGGAAGGGGGGCGGGCGCGGGGCCGGGCCGGGGGCGGGGCTGGGGGCGGGGCTGGGGGCGGGGGCGGCTGGGGCCTAGGACACGGGGCCCAGAGGCAAGGGGCCGCGTCCGGCCCCGGAAGGGGAGGAAAGGGGAGAAGAATGGACTACTTATGACACGTGGGGGCCACTCTTAACGACACCCTTCCCTTTCCCGCCACCACTTGTGTTTCAGCCACTCACCCCCGCACCCCCCCCCCTCCCCTCCCCTCCCCTCCCCTCCCCTCCCCTCCCACACCTCGCACATTATCGGCCCAGGCCTCGCGATCGCAGCTGGCCCGGTAACGTGCAGCGAATGGCGAAAGGGCCGGGCGTCCGCAGTCGTCGCATCCCCGGGCCGCCCACCCTGCCCCGCCCCACCCCGCCCCGCCCCGCCCCGCCCTGCCCCACCCCTCCCTTTTTATCTTTCCTCTCTCGGTTCCTCTCTCTCTCTCTCTCGTCTACCCCCCGATCTCCTTCTCCTTCTCCCCTCGCCGTCTCCCGCGCCATGTCGCACGTCCTGTTGGAGTCCCGAAGCTCAGGCCAATATCGCCCCCCCCCCCGTACCCCCCGTACTTTTACCCGTTCCGCCCTTTCCTTAGAGGTGCCATCTCACCGCAGAGATTCGCGAGGGATGCGACCAATATTGCAAAACCCATCAAAATACGATTATGAAAAGGATAAAGCGGGCGCATCTGAGGTGATCTGAATAGCCATCTATTTCACGTTAAACTAGTTGAGTCCGAACGATGTCGAAAATAAGCCGAGCGCCTTAGCCACGGAGTATTGCGGCCGACAATATCGACTTACGAGTTTCAGCAGAAATCAAACTGACACATCATAGGAGTCTCCCACCCGAGTGGAAGTATCTGAACACGGACTTTATTTGAGACTGTGGTTATTTTCGTAACTACAGTTTAAAACCAGCTAAATTGCAGCTTCCCATTATTTGTCGTCCCTGTCCGAAATCTTTGTACTGTACTATAAATGAAGTCAAACTACAGAAATCTCGCGTTGCACCCTACAATGTACAAGAATTTTAACAGTTTCCTATTGTGTTAAGAAATAACAGTTCCACACTGTTGTTAAATTGCGGTATTTTATAGCAGTGTATAGTATCGAGTACACATCCTCCGACCGGGGCAATCCGCAGAGGTGTATTAAATACAACATCGTTCGATATGAACAGCCTTAAACTGACAGTTGAGTCTAACTCACTCCACTTTTCACTTCTGCCTTTCACCACGACGGCCATATGTGCGGGACTTCTTCGGCACTCCCGAAACCTGAAACATAATAAATATATTACTTTCCATTGCAGTATTGCCACCATACGTACATTCTAAATACATGACGGCAGCGCAGCCAATATATTGGCGCAGATTCGGTAGGGGGTTAAATGAGGGCGGGGTCGGGCCCACCGGGTCAGTCGGTCAAGCGCTGCGCTGAGCGCGCCAACCCGCCCCACCCCGCCACGCCCCGCCACGCCCCGCCACGCCCCGCCACGCCCCGCCACGCCCCGCCACGCCACGCCCGACCGGGCCGCAGCGCACCACAAAGAATAAGCCAACAGCGGGAGATTACACCGCGACAAACTGCGTGTGAGCCGTGGCGCGGGGAGGGAGGGAGGGGAGAGGGGGGAGGGAAAAAAAGAGGTAACGGCAGAGAGAGGAGCCAAGAAAGGGTCAGAGGTGAGGGAGATAGCATCGTCTGGACAGTGCCCTGCCCCCGCCCGCCTCGCCTCGCCTCGCCACGCCCCGCCCCGCCCCGCCTCGCCTCGCCTCGCCTCGCCTCGCCTCGCCTCGCCTCGCCTCGCGCCGCACCCCGCTGGAGCTGGTAGGGTCCGCTGGGTCCTACACACTACACCCCCGCCCCGCCCCGCTCCGCCCCGCCCCGCCCCGCCCCGCCCCGCCCCGCCCCACCCCGGCCGGCGCCAGGCCCGGCAACAGTATCCATGGCCATGCTCGACGGCCACGCCCTGCAGGTCGCTGTAAGCGAGTGTAGAGGGGAGGGACCCGCGGCGCGAAGGAATGCGGGGGGTCCGGGAAGAAAGAGTGCCAGCGCCATAGTAGAGTAGAGGCCCGGAGGGTATGCGGTCCCATCGGGTCTGTGTGACAAGGACAAGGGCGGCGGAGGAGGAGCGAGGAAGTCGATATGCAGCGAGGTCGAGGGGTCACCACTTAAAATATTTGTGTACATGGAATATATTCCAGTTGGAATATCTGGAATATTTTTGGAATATCTGGAATATTTTTGGAATACGTCGAACAATATTTTTGGAATATCAGGGAAATGTGGGAAAATATTTTTGGAATACAAGGGATATGTTGGAATATTTGGAATATGTTTGGAATATTTGGAATATGTTTGAAATATTTGGAATATTTTTGGAATATTTGGAATATTTTTGGAATATTTGGAATATTTTTAAGCTGGAATATGTTGGAATATCTGGAATATTTTTGGAATATTTTTCAATGTGTACATGGAATATCTAAGTGGTCGACCCCTCGAGCGAGGTGTTGTGCGCTGCGGTCCGGTCACACAGCGGCAGCGCGCTGAGCCACTACACACTGCAAATACCGAAGTGTGTACTTAGTACACACATATTGGCGTGTGCTTGCCATAGTTCACATGTAGGTGTTTACTTCCCATTGTGCACACTTATTTGACGTGTACTTGCCATAGTACACACGTATATTTGTGGGCATTCAAGTGTGTACTATGGCAAGCACACGGCAAATAAGTAAGTGTGTACTATGGCAAGTACACACCAACATGTGTGTACTATCGCAAGTACACACGTATATGTGTGTGCTTGCAAGTACACACCTATATATGTGTACTAAGTACACACTTGGGTTTGCAGTGCAGTACACCCCCCTGTGGCTCAGGCGCGGTTTTACGGAGGGGGAGGGGGGAGGTGTTGGGGCAATCGCCACCTCCCTCCCCCTCCCCGGGTCTGAATGACGCCTGCAAGGTAGGCAATGTGAGCTGAAAAAACCTTGTATGTAGGCAAATCACAGCACATCACCCCTCCCCGTCCAGGCGGACTTCAAGCCGCGCCTGCTGCGGCTCTATCATGATCGGGCACCAGCCCAGCGCTATACGGTGGACCAGCCGAGCCGGGCTGGACTAGGGGTCCACCGGAGCGGTAGGGGCAGGAGGAGGAGGAGGGAGGTCAAGCCAATTTTGTTTGTGTGTTCGTTTGCGTGTTTGCCCGTTTTGTTGCGCGCTATCGGAGCCGTGCCGAGCGGAGCGGGCAGCTGGCCTCGGCCCCGGCCCCTCGACCTCTGAGCGCAGCGCCAGCTAGCGCCACCCCCACGCGCAGCACCCCCCCCCCTCCCACCCCCCTCTCTCTCGCACCTATGCAGTGCCCTATTCGAGCCGGGCCGGGCAGAGTCCAAAGGGAATGCGTAATGCGGCAGGGCAGCACGGCTGCGCTGTCCCTTTCGGCACTTCCCGCCACGCCCCGCCACGCCCCGCTCCTCCCCGCCACGCCCCACCACGCCCCGCCACACCCCACCACGCCCCGCCACGCCCCGCCACGCCCCGCCACGCCCCGCCACGCCCGCCCCCGCCCTGCACTACCCCCAGCGATTGGCTCGCCCCCGCCCTCTCGGGTAATTTTCGACCATCAAAAGCAGTCGGGCGGGGCGGGCGGGGGCCGCGGGGCGGGGGCCCTCCTCCCTGAAAGCTCCGCGCCCCCCCGCCCCCTCCCCGGCCGGCCCGACGCGTCACCTCAGCTCAGAGGGCTAATCACAGGGCTGCGGCCTTTCGGCTGGCTCTTGGAGGCGTCTGGGAGGACGTCACGGCTGGAGGGAAAGCAGCGGCGTTTCTTTAGTACAGAAATACATGAAAGAGCACACGGATACACTGGAAACCGTAGTGTACGAATGTCGCTCACTTGTAGATGAGCGAATAAATTCACTCACTTGTAGATGAGCGAATAAATTCACTCACTTGTACATGAGCGAATGAATTTTCTCACTTGTAGGTGACGAAATGACTTTTCGCTCACTTGTCGGTGAGCGAATGAATTTACTCACTTGTAGGTGACGAAATGACTTTTCGCTCACTTGTAGGCGAGCGAATGACCATTTGGTGATTAGTCGTTCGCTCACCTACAAGTGAGCGAATAGTCATTTTCTCACCTACATGTGAGTGAATTTATTTGCTCATCTACACACTAAACCCTTATGCATTATGTTGTGCATAAGGGCTGCAGGAATATGTGCAACCATAGTTATGCACAAATATTAAGCATAACTATGTTTATTTTGTGTACATTTGTGCATATCAATGCACAATTTCGTGCATAGTTATGCACGGAGCGATGTGCATAACTATGGTTGCACGTTCTGCTGCATAACCATGCACAACATAATGCATAAGGGGTAAGTGTATACAAGTGACCGACATTCATACACTTGGATTTCCAGTGTAGCGACAGGGGGCGGGGGACACCTTCACGCCAGCGATCCTAAGCAAAGACGCTAGACGCTTCTACTGCCACCCTTATCCGCCCCCTGGCAGCCCGCCACCCGCCACGGCTATCTCGAGCGTCTCATCACCGGACGGGACGGGATTCTCGGACCGCGCATCGATTCCCAGGACGCACACTGTGAGAAAAAACTAGAGTGAATCCTGTTAATTTGCGTGCCAGCAATATCTGTAGCTTCAAGTACAGGATTCACTGTACTTCGACTGTACTTTTCTGACAGTCCATCCTGTACCCTTATAAACCGAGGCTTATAACATTTTCATTTCGAGTCCAAACCCATGACATCACTGGAAAAACAAAGGTGCTAAGTCCTACCTTTCCAGGGGTGCTAAACCCGTTTTAGGGGTGCTAAAGGTTAAATTTTCAGTTTTGTAAAAATATTTTCTGTGTGAGCAAACCAATCACATTTTAGGCTACATTATCGCATTCCTCGCAAAATTCCGCGTCAAACGAGCCTACATGTGATGGGGTTCTGATAAGCGGCCAGCAAATGAAAAGCAAGTAAAAAAGTACAAAAATTGCAATCAATTTATGCCATTTGTGAACAGAACCCCATCACATGTAGGCTCGTTTGACGCGGAATTTTGCGTAGAGTACGAATATAGGTCTTCGAATGTAATTGTATTCCAGAGTAAGGAAATATTTCGAAAAAACAAAAACTGTAGTGCCTTTGGAACTTTAGTGCCTTTTAAAGGTAGGACTTAGCACCTTTGTTTTTCCAGTGATGTGATGACATTTTTTGCTCGTCTTGTCGAGACGAATATAAGTCTACAATTGGTTTGCCATTTCAACTGATTTATTTTTTTGAGTACGTGATTGACTGCCAGAAAGTACAGTGACCCAGACTTAAATTCCTTACGGAAAACCTGTCTGGATTTCGGTTTCCAGATGGAAATTCAAGTTTCGATCTGGATTTGTGTTTTTCTGTAATAGAAAATAACTTTCCACTCTGGAAAAAAACCTTAACTCAATAGTTTATTTTTCCAGAGTGGATTTTGTCTGGAAAAGTATTATGGATTTGATTTCCAGATGGATTGCTTTTCCACGATGATTTTCCACACTGGAAAAAGATCGTTCATAATGAAATCACTCGAACTTTATTTCGGGAAGTGATATAGGAATTCTGATTACAGTACCGTTAATGTGGCGTCACATTGTTCACGATCCCGTGTTAAAAGAAAAACCGCGATTTTCAACCCCCCTGTATCTCCTCAACGATCCATCGTATTGGAACCTTGACCTCAGATTTTGAGCTTTTAGCGAATTTTAGTACAGAGTAGTTGTTTTCGGGAAAGTAATGCACTTGGTACAAGCTGCGTTCCAGACCTCCATGCTCCCACGCGGGTTCCAGATGGACGCCTTATGGATTATAAAACCCATATCCACTCTGGAAATTACACTATGGAAATTAGATTCCATCTGGAAAGGTCTATATTTCCAGTCTGGAATTCATTCCAAAATACGCCTGGATTAAGTTATTCCATATGGACCGCTAAACCAGATGGAAAATTTCCATACCTATATTCCATACGGAATTTAAAGCTGGGGAATACTGTACCTGAAACTACAGCAAAGGCTGTAACGGGATTCACTGTAGTTTTTTCTGACAGTGCAGGACGGAGCGCTGCGGACCCCGTGCGGGCTGGGCTGCCAAGTACCCACAGGACGTCAGCATGCAAGCGGCTTTCAAGACTCCCACGACACGCATAACTAATGTTTGAATGTCCAAAATGTCTTAGGTTTAAGAGAGATTTTTTTCCATTTCGCTATTTGACTCTCAGCTACAACGAATCACTGAAAAGTAGTCGCAGGTTTACGGGAAAATTTTCCACGAATTGAAGTTGTAAAATTACAGTTGCAAAAATCGTAAAATTACAAGCAGTAGATATCGGCTAGAAATTCACTCACGAGCAAAAACAGCTGTTCACACTGAAAATCCAACAGTGAGCAATGCACGCTGTATATAAAGTGTGCATGGAATGCACGCTGTACATAAAGTGTGCATGACATGCTCACTGTTTTTAACGTGTGCATGGACATGCTCACTGTTTATTATGTGTGCACAGCCATGCTCACTGTACAAAATGTGAGC
The DNA here is from genome assembly GCA_033675135.1 of Frankliniella intonsa. Classification (NCBI taxonomy): domain Eukaryota; kingdom Metazoa; phylum Arthropoda; class Insecta; order Thysanoptera; family Thripidae; genus Frankliniella; species Frankliniella intonsa. Next base: position 20,157,532 of record CM066253.1, read on the forward strand.
AATGCTCACTGTTGAAATTATAGTGAGCATGGCTATGCACATTATAAACAGTGAGCATGTCCATGCACACGTTAAAAACAGTGAGCATGCCATGCACACTTTATGTACAGCGTGCATTCCATGCACACTTTATATACAGCGTGCATTGCTCATTGTTGGATTTTCAGTGCAGCTAGGTCCGTCGTAAATTTACATATTTCGTTACAAAATTTATCGTAAATCTACAAAGATATTTTGCACAGTGATTGACACCAAAACACGAGTGACGCGTGCGATGACTGACCCGTGCGTCTGTCTGTTCGTTTGTCTGTTCGTTCAGGTGGTCGCAGGGGCTGCTGTTCCACCAGGCGGTGGTGGACGGCTGCCGGGCGGCCATCCTGCTGCCGCTGGGCATCTCCATCTACTACTGCCAGCCGGTGCAGAAGTGCTCGCTGGTCGAGACGGCCTTCCTGCTGCTCGTCACCGTGTCCACCGTCAACATGCTCACCACGGTGCTCAACGACTCGCCCGTCTTCCCCAACGACGAGGAGGACGAGACGGACCTGACGGCGCCGCTGCTCATGGACTCGCCGCAGGTACCGTCACTCTCGTCACGCTCTTTACTTCTTACAAATAATTTTTTTTTTTTGTAGAATACAAAGAATTCTGTGCAGCCGTAATATACAGAAAATTTTCTTGTATTACAAAACTTTTTGCTTTGTATTACAAACACTGTTAGTTCCTTACAAACAGCGGTGTTCGTATTACGAATAATTTGGTTCGTAACGTACAAAGGATTTGAAGCAGCCATATTACAAACCACTTTTCTTCGTATTACGAAGACCTCTAGTTCGTATTACGAAGGAGCCTCGTTTGTACTACAAACCAGGCTCTTCGTAATACAAATAATTTGTTTGTATTACAGTGGCTCAGATTCTTTGTACGTTACGAAGAGCAGTTCTTCGTAAGAAACTTACAGTGAAGATTTTTCTTTGTATTACAAAGAAAATTTGGCTTTGTATTACGGTTGCACAGAATTCTTTGTAATACAAGAATTTTCTTTGTAAAAAGTTAAGAGTGCACGCTCGTCACGCCCGCTCGCCTCTCCGTCACGCACCCAAACTGTTGTGTTCGTAATTCAAGAACATGGCTGTAAAGTTTTTACAACACTAATCTTGATTTCAGAAATTTAACTTCGTTTCATGACGAAATGCGCTTCACACTCTAAATGTCTAGGGACAATTTTTGTCCATTGCTGGTGACATCTGTGAGCACATCCCGCAAGATGCAATTTAGTTACAGAATAATTGACAATTTTGCATCAGAGTGTAACATTTAGACATTTAGACATTTAGAGTGTAAGTGTTTAACTCGACAGTTGTGCACTTGCAAGTGTTCAACAAGGATAGTGTTGCACGGGGCAGTTGAACACTTGCAAGTGCACAACTGTTGAGTTGAACACATACAAGTGTACAACTGGTGCGAGTTTGACACTTGCAATTGCACAACTGCCGAGTTGTGAGCAGCTGAGCAGTGTTGAGCAGTTGAACCCTTCTTTTAACAGTGTACGTATTATTACGCACTAGGATGTACAACGAATTACGCGAGTAAATATCCCCTCGCACACCGCTTGCAACGCTAAGCTCCGCACTGTAAAATGGTTGCAAAGAATTGGTTCGTATAGCAAACTATTTTCTTTGTAAGTTGCAAAGGGTTTTGGAGCATTGTATTACGAGCTAATTCTTCGTAAACTATTTCTTTACAATACAAACAAATAGTTTGTAAGAATTCTAGTAGCTTGCAAAGAAGTTCTTTGCAACACGAACAAATTCTTCGTAATACGAATATTAAAAATTCTTCGCAACGTTGCAAAGAATTTAGTTTGCAAGCATTTAACAGTGCGCCGACCTGACTGTGCGCAGTGCGTGCTGTTCGGCGTGTTCATGATCTGGTTCGCCTCCATCACCATCAACCTCGGCCCCACCTTCCTGAGCGGCGCGCTGGCGGCCAACTCGGAGGCGGGCCACAACGCGCCGTCCTGCCCGCTGGTGCACGGGCCCCTGCGCCACTACGTGCTCAACCTCCTCTGGATCATCATCAACGTCATCTGCGTCGGGCTCACGCTCTTCCACCTGCACAAGGTGGGTAGGGTAGGGATATCGGTCGTGAGGGAGGCGGGAGGATTTGCATCATAATGCGGGATATTGACAGCGCTGTATACCCTCCGTCACGTCACGCCCCGGAGCTTGGGACGGGATATAAGGCCAGCGAGCGCATCTGTCAGAATATTCGCGCGTCTTAAACGATGAATGGCCAGTTCTTGTTCACCGTTAAAAAAAAACAACTTGGAAACAGGGGTCCATAACTTCGCAATAATTCTAGGATAACAATTACAATAAAAGTTAAAGTTATAACGTTTACCTTTTAACAAACAGCCACCCATGAAAAAGGTTCAACTTTAATAACAAATATTGAATGTTAAATTTTAATGTTAAATGTTACAGGCCCTCAAATTTGCTGTGTGGGTTAGGCGGACTGCCTAGAGCAATTTTGTAAACTGTAACTTTTATGCCCCTTTGTTTTTGTTAAGTTAATAACAAACATTAAATTAGTATCAACATTATTTGTAACGTGCTAATATTTGTTATGTTAAAAGGTACGTTAAGTTACGGATCCCTGCTTGGAAATTCACAAAGTATTCGTCGTGAAAAAAATTGCCAGTGCTCTTCGTGATTTTTTGGGTGAAATCACAACTCTTTTTTATTTCCAAAAATTAAGTAACTTCAGAAGAATCACAACTCTTCTCCAAGTATTACAAACGAACCTAGCAAAATGCTCGATTTTTGACTACAAAGAAGTGTTGGGATTTCACATTTGCTCCGTATCGAGCAGGTGCTATAAAATCACAACATATTTTTAACAGTGCATGTACCTTGTAAAATCTATTGTCCAAACTTTAGAAGAGATCCAGACTCATGTAATTTTTATCGTCCATTTCACCTTGATGGAAAAAACTAGTCAAAGGGTGACAGGGAATTGCACTAAAATGTCAAAAAACGTCGCATCAGAATACCCCGAAAAATCGCGCACCGTCGTGACCTGTGGTCCTCTTCTTGCGCTTGCAGCTTCACCGGGACCTGACCAAGGCCAACGTGGAGGCGGTGCGCGTGGCCGGCCTCGTCACAACCCTGGTCAGCGTGACGGGCGGCGGCGGCGGCCTCGGCGGCCTGAGCGGGCCCACCAGCCAGGGAGGGCCTCCGCGGGTACGTCACGTCATCATCCATCAGCCCCGCCCCGCCCCGCCCCGCCCCGCCCCGCCACGCCACGCCACGCGCACACCAAGCCCCGCCACCGCACAGCCAAATCCAGCCCGGGCCAGTAGTCCGGCCCGGCCCGGCCATCTGCCCCCGCAACTTTTAAGCACCCAAACTTGGCTCATTTTCTTTACGCGTCATCGTGTCACCCTGGGCTCGGCCCCGCGCAGAGAGCCTCCGAGCCCCCGGCCAGCGCGGCGGCTCCCCCGGGCGTCCGGTCGCCTACCGAGCCGAGCCGCGCTGGCCTCGACGCCGAGCCAGGCGCTGGGCGTCGGCGGGGCGCCAGGGTGGCTGAGATATCAGACGCCCAACAGCCTCCAATCAGAGCAGGGTGGGCCGGCTGGGTCCCGCCTGTAGCCCGCCCGCCCCGCCCCGCCCCGCCCCGCCCCGCCCCGGGCCTCCCCGCCCCTCCCCGCCCCGTCCTGTCTAGCCCGGGCGGTCCTCATATTGAAAGACGTCCGGAGGAACTTTCTTTACGCCGGTCGAGTCAAAGTCGATAGCAGCAGCGTCGGGAGGGCGTCATTTCAACTTCCAAAATGCCTCTCGGCCAAAAAAAGGACACGATCAACCTTCCAGCCATGGAACGAACGAGGACAAAATTATTGTCATGGTCTTAATTTACTCTCATAGCTTAAAGAGTCCAAGAGACAAAAATGCGTGAAAGTGTTCCCTGTCCGTCCAGTACACTGTAAAAACAATGCCTGATTTTTTTTTGAGGAAAATGGGAAATCTATGGGGAATTTCCATAATTTGAGAGAACCTCTCCAGATTTTGAGGATGGCCCCTCAAAACTTGAGGGAAATTCCCACAGTTTTTGAGTAGACTCTAAAATCTAAAATCTGAGGAGACTTCCCCAAAATCTGAGGAGGTTTCCTTAAATTATGGAAGTTTTCCCCTTTTCCTCAAAAAATCAGACATCTGTTTTACCGTGTAGGCTTAGAGAACATGACGCTGACGACACGACAAGATAGACTGGCGACACTCGACGTAATGCAAGCGGTACCGGAATGCATAGGGGTAAAACAAGGAGAGTTTCCAGTCCCATTTCCTATGCCGATCTACTGCACAGAGTAGCGTGGCAAACGCAAACCTTACCTCGCGGGCGGGGGCGGGGACTGAGGGAGCCGGCGGGGAAAGGGGGTAAAATATAAAGGACTGTTGAGAAGGGAGCCGACTCGGGCCGGTTCAAGAGGCAATATCCTCCGTCTGTTTTGTTTCCATTATTGCATCTCGGCGGATGGTCTGGTTTGCCCGCAGCCCGGCGGCGCGCTGGACGAGCACCGGCGCATGCGGAACTACCTGAAGCGCATGGAGCGCGAGGGCGTGCAGCGCGTCAAGATGTTCCTCGTCATCACGGGCGCCTACGTGCTCTTCTGGGGCCCGCTCTTCTTCGTCACGCTCGTGCACCACCCGCTCATCGTCAGCCCCATGGGGTATGAGGTGAGCAGACGCAGCGACGGCAGAAACGTGTCGCGTGAAACCGAGGGGTCCACGAGGGGGCCACCACTCTGTTAACGGACGTTCACAGGACTACAGGATTACATAGATTACACATGATTACATACCTGATTTTAGGTGCTTAATCTTTATATTGTATTATATTTTAAATATTTTGCGTACTCTGACTAGGGATTACAGTGGGATTACTCGTGGATTACAGGCTAATGTGTACACAGGATTACAGGAGTGGCGGCCCCCTCGGGGGTCCACCACTCTGGCAATCTTTTGTACACTTTGTCCGGTAATCACTGGTAATCACATCCCTAATTTTCATCTTTTCGTTCTTTTTCAAGCTGTTTCGGGTTTTCCCTCAAAGATACGTATAATGTAGGAAATTCAAAGTTTATTCAAAAATTTGACTCAGAACTCTCGGTAATCACTGGTAATCGGTAATCCTATGCACGTTCCTGAACCGAGTGATGGACCCCTTCGCGTGAAACCCAGGACGCGATACGGCTGGAGATGAAGGTAATCTGCGAGAGCGCATGACGCGCTCAAACTTCACCACGAGGCTGTGGAGAGGGGGGGGGTAGGGGGTGATTGCCGAGGGAAAACTGATTGCTGCAGCCGTGGGAGCCGCAGGGTCATAAGCCGCGACCCATCTCCTGATTGTCTCTGTTTAGCAGGAGCCTGACCTGGGGCGTTGGTAGGGGGAAGGGGGGGCGAGCAGAGAGGCGGACCCTGCCGATCTGAAGGAGATGATGGGGGGGACGATGAGGCAAGCGCTGGAGCATCGGCGGATATTAAAACGCCGTGCGCTGCGCACGAAAACTGCACGCGGCTCGGAAAGTAGCGTAGCGCGGGCAGGGCGGGCCCGCCGGGGCGTGGCGGGGGTGTCCGGGCGGGGCCGGCCGGCGTAATGGCGCTCTAAATGAAACGCCGCGCCTGCATTAGTCCTGGGCGGGGCAGGGCACGGCAGGGCAGGGCAGGGCAGGGCAGGGCAGGGCGGGGCAGGGCAGGGCGGGGCAGGGCAGGGCAGGGCAGGGCAGGGCAGGGCAGGGCAGGGCAGGGCAGGGCAGGGCAGGGCAGGGCAGGGCAGGGCAGGGCAGGGCAGGGCAGGGCAGGGCAGGGCCTGCAGGGTGGCAGCCCTCCAAGTGTCACTTGCAACTTACGGCACGATCATCCCAGAATCCATCTTCATTATTAGATAAGTTCTGCGCGGAGCCCCCGCCCCCCTCGCTCCCCTCAACTTAGGCCCACAACGCATGGGTGGGTAGGGGAGAGAGATTTGAAGAAGGGAAGTGGGGAGGGGGTGGGGCAGTAGAGGGGTGGGGTGTCACGAATTTGAGACAGTAGAGGTGCTAGGATATTTTTAAACATATTGAGCGCGGCATGGACACTGGTAAGGCGTACCAAAGCGCCTTTTATAAAGCACATGAAGGTATAAGCGTACTAGAGCTCATGCACTCCTCCTATCTAAATGCATGGGGGAGAATGCCTTTAAGCGTAGTTGTACGATTCAAAAAGGGCGTAAGGTCATCAAGCGTAGTTGTGCGCCAGAAAAAAAGCGTACAACTATGCTTTAGTTTTACCGGTGAAGTTGTCATGGTTACATTGGGTATATCCAGTGACCGACAAGTGGAATGTATGACTCTTTTTGAGCCGTTTCTGCTAACATCACTCAATTTAAGTGAAAGATACGACTCATACTGAGTCATCTTGGCGAACAACTGAGGGATAGCGATGTAGAAAAACGTCGCTCATTTTGAGCGATAAACACGACTATCACAAATACAGTGTCAAGTGACGCACTGTCTTACCAGGGCGCACATGGGTGCGCGCGCGCTCTCTGGTCTCGCAGATAACCCTGCACGTCGCGTACGTGCACGCCTTCGTCAACCCGACGCTGTTCCTGGTGCTGCACCGGGGGCTGCGCGGCGCGGCGCTGGACGTGTGCTGCGGCTGCTGCCTGTTCCTGGCCGACTGGATCCTGGGCGCGGCGGGCGTGGACCGGCCGCACAGCGGCTACGCGCCGCACCGCAGCCGGGGCCGGCGCGCGCGCCCGCAGCCGGGGCCGACAGCCGCCGCCGCCTCGCCCACGGGCTCCGTGGACCTGCCGCCGCCGCCGCACCCGCCCGCCAGCTCCGTCAGCGAGATCTCGCTGCTCAAGCAGAAGAGCTCGTCCACCACGGACGTCGGGGTCATGACGCAGCCCATCGTGCCCATCGACCACCCCATCATCTCCACGCAGCAGACCCTGGTAAATCGCAGCTATATGTGAGTAACGTCGCCACGCACACACACACACTCACACTGGGAAGGCACAAAGTGCAAAGCGCCGCTTCAAGACTAGAAATATTAACGCTCTGGAAACTGCCTCGGTTGGCAGAAAGTTAGCTAAGTTCGTAGTTCTATCGAGGGGGAAACAACTCTGAATTTTGGTGCACAAATGTCGTGAATTTTTGTGAATTTTTGTGAATTTTAGGTGAATTTTTATTGAATTTTTGTGAATTTTTCCTGAATTTTTGTGAATTTTTCCTTAATTTTCCTGAATTTTTTGAATTTTTGAGTTTTTTTTTTTAATTTCTCTGAATTTCTCTGAATTTCTCTGAATTTTTCTGAATTTTTTTGAATTTTTCTGAATTACTAGGTGTACAAAAATTTCAGAGTTGTGTCCCCCTCGAGTTCTATGCACACTATTTAAAGGGCGCGCCTTGGCACCTTTATGCTTTACCAGTGCACACACACACAACCATGTCTGTTGCTGTCTATCTGTCCGTCTGCCTCTGCGCCAGCCTATCTGTCTATCCTGTGCACACGTGTTTCCAACTACCTTTTGTCTTCTATCGCATTCGTTGGTGTGTATCAGTGCAAGGTAGTCACGGAAAAACCTATCACGAGCTGGGAAAGGTTGTTGACTTACGTGAGACGTCGTCATGAATATGACAGACGCAAGACAGCTCGTGGGAGGTTGTCCAAACCTCGTTGGCTGCTGTCCGCAGAGCGCCTACAGCCTATAGCATGTTGCAGCAGTGCATGTATGTGTGTGCGTGTGTGTGTGTGTGCGCGCGCGCGTTCAGTGCGCTGACCAGGGCTGATTAAGCGACTCCGATTTGTTGACTCAGTAATCAGCCCTCGGCCAGAGAGGCGGGCGCTCCAGCGAATTTACGAGTTCTGGAAATACTTGACTTTAAAACGACGTAAACGTAAAATATACGGATTAAAAACAAAAGTTAACTGTATTTCGCCTGGAATGCGCCACCTTGCTTTGCCACTGTCACTGTCTCGCGTTATCTCAATGGTTGAGCTTCTTTCTCCTGACTGAAGCAGCCTGCTGCCGTCTCCTCTTCTTCTTATATTTGTTCTCATCCTCTACAATAACCTACGGGCCACGCCATGCAGAAGTCACGATGACATTCATTACGAAGCCGATCGTACGGGGAACCCAACAAATAAAAGCGGAAAACACGATATTCACCTTTATCACTGGTGCGAGTTATGTTTACAAGATTTTTTTCAGGGTAAGAGATTTCGGTAGATTTCGTTAGATATCGACGGAGTTTACGCCCACATTTTTTTTCCTCTTTGGGGAACGATTTTGGTTTTTAAGAGATTTCGGGCGTGTAAGGGAACACGGGATTTCGCGATAGCGGTTGTCCCCTTGGAGTTACGTAATTTGTGGCCGACCCTGGGCAGGACGCAACAAACGCGATGTAGGTTCCAGCCCGCAGTCCTTGTCTCACCTGTAGCGCGCTGGCTCCACCTCTCTCTCTCTCTCTCTCTCTCTCTAAAACTAAAAAAACTCTCTGTCTCTCTGTCTGTCTGTCTGTCTGTCTGTCTCTCTCTCTCTCTCTCTCTCTCTCTCTCTCTCTCTCTCTCTCTCTCTCTCTCTCTCTCTCTCTCTCTCCTCCGTCACCCTCCCTCCATACCCCCACCACCGACCCGCCCTCTCCTCGACAAACAAGCGGCATGAAATAATGAAATCAGCCGCGGCGATACGAGTAAAGCCCGCCGCCCCGCCCCGCCCCGCCCCGCCCCGCCCCGCCCTGCCCGCCCCGCCCGCCCCGCCCCGCCCCGCCCCGCCCCGCCCGCCCCGCCCTGCGCCCCGCACCGCCCCGCCCCGCCCCGCCCCGCCCCGCCCCGCCCCGCCCCGCCCCGCCCCGCCCCGCCCCGCCCCGCCCCGCTCATGGCGATGGAAGCATTGGAGCGGCGGCGCGGCGTCGCCAAGTTCCGGCGCGGTGCGGCGCGGAGCGACCGATCCCGGCGCGCTGATTAAACTTTGTTGCGGAGACCGTTTCAGCGCGCTCAGCCAAAGGAGGGAAAAAAATCCACTTTACGCCCCGCGGGGTGCGGAGGATCGGGGAGGGGGGGGGGGAGGGGGGGAGAGGGGGGGATGGGAGGTGACAGAGGCGACGACTAGAGAGCAGCGCGGTCTTTAACCCCGCCGGGCCGGGCCCGGCGGACGCCATGGGAGCCGCAATATGCAGCGCGACATTAGCGCGCCCCGCACCGCCACACCCTGGCCCACCCCGCCCCGCCCCCCCCGCCTCACCGCACCCCGTACCCGTCCCGTCCCACCCCAGCGCACCCCGGCCCGCCCCACCGCGCCCGCGGCAACAACGCCCGTCCATGCATACACAAAACTTTTGGCTAAGTGGCGCGCCGAGCCGCCGAGCGCTCTGCTTACAATGATGAATGCAGTACGCGATGCAGTACATGCATATGTTGGTGTTCCCATATAATTTCACGGGTGGGACCGGGGGGGGGGGGGGGGTCCGGGGGGGGGCGCACTGTAAAATGCTTGCAAACCAAATTATTTGCAACGTTGCGAAGAATTTTTAATATTCGTATTACGAAGAATTTGTTCGTATTGAAAAGAACTTCTTTGCAAGCTACTAGAATTCTTACAAACTATTTGTTTGTATTGCAAAGAAATAGTTCGTAAGCTTATGAAGAATTAGTTCGTAATACAATGCTTCAAAATTCTGTGCAACTTACAAAGAAAATAGTTTGCAATACGAACAAATTCTTTGCAAGCATTTTTACAGTGCGGGCGCGTGGTGGCAGCGGGCTGTGGGACGGTGGTGGAGTTGGAGTGGAGAAGCCGTAGGAGCAGCGGCCTGCGGTGTGGCGGCAGAGGCCGTGGGCTCCCGGGGACCTCAAGGCGGTCCACGGCAAGGTGGGCCGGGCCGGCCCGACAACACGTTTCACCTCTCTCTCTGTATCCGACTCGCTTGGAGATCAGTTCTCTCTCTCTCTCTCTCTCTCTCTCTCTCTCTCTCTCTCTCTCTCTCTCTCTCTCTCTCTCTCTCTCTCTCCTTTGATTGTGAGCTTTATCAGCCCCTGTCGATCCACTCCCGAGGCCACCGCCGGCCGCCGCCCCATGTGTACACTATTGACACAGAGAGGGTGCCCCCCCCCCCCACTAGGCGCAGGGCGGGGCCGCCCTGTGGACCACTGGAACAAACAACACAGTGCTACATCCCCCCCTCCGACCAGCACCGCAACATTACCCACACAAACCAGACCGGCTTACCCTTACCCCTTCCCACCCCTAACCTTTGCACAACCCTTTGGGTGGTTGGGGGTGGGGGTGGGCACCCCTCGCGGCTCCCTATGTACCACCTCCTACTAAAATATTCCAAGGGACAAGAAATACTATCGTCCTGGCCATGGGGCCATGGTCCTCTGCACTTGGAGTTCCATCTACCCCCGCGCAGCAAACCCCCGTCCACCGCCGTCAGCTCCCTCCCCCTCCCGGTCACCTACAACCCTTCCCTTCACCCACCACCTCGAGCGCCCAGAGGCCCTCCCCCCTCCCGCTTCATCCCCGCACGACACACTGTTCGAAATGAGTCGTAAATTAAGCTGGGGGGGGGGGGGGGGGCTCCCCCTAGGCTCACCGCGCCCGCGCCATCCCAGCCCGGCCCACCTCGCTCGGCACCATCTTGTACAGCCATAAATTGATGGGTGAGCCAACACGCCGCCGCCGCGCCGTGTAACAGCGCGTGGCGCGCGGGGCGGGGCGGGGTGGGGCGAAGCGGGGCGAAGCGGGGCGGGGCGGGGCAGGGCGGGGCTGGGCGTGGCGAGGCGCCGCTGCGCCCGCGACCCCCGGCACAGGCGCGGTTTTAAGTCCGACTGACGGGAGGGGCGATGTGCTGTGGGTTGCCTACATACAGGGGTTTTGCAATTCGTTTTGCCTACCTTTCAGGCGGTTTTCAGACCTGACGGGGGGGCGATCGCCCCATCGCCCCCGTAAACCGCGCCTGCGGCATCAGCCCAGCTCAGTTCAGCTAATATGGTGACGCGGCTGCAGCAAGAGGTCCTGCTCTGTATCGGGTGCAGGCGCGTTATAAGGTCTTGTAGACGGGGGGTGGTGCCCCTTGGGTTGCCCACATGCAGGGGTTTTGTAGCTCGAGTTGCCTACTTTTCAGGCAGTTTACTAGAGGCCGATTGGGAGCTCCCCCCCCCCTTTTAACGCGTCTGACCGGGTGTTTCACACGACTCGACTCGTGACAGTATGCGGACTAGAGGAACTGGAGGGGCTGCTTCCCTCCTCACCTCTTGCCCTTGCTCAGCTGAAGTACAATGGGTTGCCTACTTACCAAAAAGGAAGGGGTATGTGGGCCACCCTGTACGTGCCGGTAAAACTCGCAGCAAAAGGGGGGGGGGGGGGGGGGGCGCACAGTCGCATCGCGGTTCTGGAGCTGGAAAGGTAGAGACCTGGCCGAGGGGGCCTCCACTCCGTCCTGCAGTGTACACCGGATTGCCAAGATTGCCAGATTACCTTCATATTTTTTGCATTTTCCGAGGGAAGACCCCTGAATGTAGGCAATAAGTACGGCTTTGCACCGAATACTGTCAAGATTGCCGAAGATTGTACATGGATTGCCAACGAGGGTGTACACTGGATTGCTCGAGTGGAGGCCCCCTCGGACCTGGCCGTCAGTGCCGCGTGTATCGGCATTTACCACTGTTTTTCACGCCCCAATGATCATTTTGTTTTTAATATTTAACTGGCAGGGGACTTTTCCTCTTCGTATATAAAAAGGGGGAAAAACGCCTTCAGTTCTCGTAGTAAAGAGCGCAAAGTGATTTTAGTCGAGACGAATTCAGCAGGGAACCCGCAGAGCAAAGCAGCACGCGGTTTTGTATTGCACTATGCATGGCCCCCGACCCGCCCCCACCCCGCCCCCGCCCCGCACCGCCCCCACCCCGCCCCCGCCCCGCCCCGGCCCCTGCCACCAGCACCACCCCTTTCATTTCCTCATTCGCGTTTTTCCCTCCTCTAAAACCCACGAGCTCCTCTTCGTCCCACCCCGCCCCGCCCCGCCCCGCCCCGCCCCGCCCCGCCCCGTCCCGCGCCGCCCCGCCCCGCCCCGCGCCGCGCCGCCACGCCCTCTCGGTTCCACGAGCTTTTTTGTTTGCACCCCTCATCGTCAATTTTTCACCACCTCGTCACCCCCACCCCCGGGGCCCCGGCGCGCGCTGAGCCGGGCGCCGGGCCGGTGGGGAGATGACTCATAACAAACCGCGTCCGAAACTTGTGCTCTCCACGCGTGCGGCGCGGCGCGGCGCCCCCCTACTCGGCGATTCACGCACACTAGACTGCCGCTCCAGCCGTCACGGCAAAACAGAAAAAAAGTTTTTGTTATCCTCCAAGAAAACGGCCGGCCGGCTCACCCTAACCGGCGCAGAAAATGCTCGATACTGCCTGCTGTGCTCGGCTCGCGTTTTGCGCCGAGCTCCCCGCGCAGCGCAGCGCAGGCCAGGCGTTCGTTATCTTCTCTCGGACAACAATAAATGTCGTCCGCAGCAAGTTATTAGTGAAACTTGGGCCAATATTTCCGAGGTCGGCGGTGGCGGCGCGGCGCGGCGCATCGGGTCGCGATCTCCCTCCGGGAAGCATCAGGGGCGTGGCGTGGCGGGGCGGGGCGGGGCGGGGCGGGGTCGGGACCAGGGGGCCGTAGGGGGCGCGTAGCAACAGAGTCTGCTGTCTAACCGGCCGGCCGGGTCGTGCAAAGCGGGGTGGGGCGGGGCGGGGTGGGGCGGGGCGGCGCTCTGCGATGAGAATCTCCACGTCCACATCTTTCTGGGCACAGGGCCCATCTCCGCATCAGGCGGGCCGGGCGGTCCACCCTGGCACCTCACTTCCCCTCACCTCACCCCGCCCCACCCCACCTCACCTCACCTCGCCCCACCCCACCCCACCTCACCTCACCCCACCCCGTGGACCACGCCATGCCTCGCTCACTCATTACCGGCCCATCCTTCACCCACTCACACCCCGCCCCACCCCGCCCCACCCCGCCCCACCCCGCCCCACCCCGCCCCACCCCGCCCCGCCCAACGCACCTTCAGCACGCGAGCTGCAAACGGCGAGAGGTGAGAGATGCCGGAAGAGAGGGGGTGGGGGGTGGAGGTGTGGGGCCGGGGCAATGAGAGACGGCGCCGTTGGAGAGGACGAGCAGAAAAGAGATGCTGTGTATAAAGGGGCGGAGTAGTAGCCGGGCCGAGCCGGGGCGGACCGGGCGTGAGGCCTTCCGAAGTGGAGGAGGGGGGGGGGGAGGAGGAGGAGGAAAGGGGCGGCGAGACGCAACTTCTCCCTCCGCCTTTGATGTTTCACGGGCCGCAGCATCCGCAGTGCAAGCGGCGGGGTGCGGCGGTGCAGTGCGCCTGGCTGGGGCGCCGTGGCGCGGGCGGGGCGGGGCGAGGCGGGGCGGGGCGGGGCGGGGCGGGGTGGAAGGAGGCGGGGCGGAGTGGGGCGCATACCTGGCGCCCCTGCTGGCGCGGCAGCCAGGCCAGCAGCGCGCGCTCATTAGGAGCGCAGCAGTAACGCCGGCCGGCCGGGCCAGAGAGCAGCCATTGGCGTGTGGCAGAGGTGAGGGGGGGGCAGCAGTACCGCCGAACAACAACCCCGCGCTCGCAAACGACGGCCAGAAGAAGAGAGCTGTTACAGGTCTGGTACAGAGCAAACTTATTTAAGAAAAACAGTCGATGACATCGAGGTCCTCCGATCTGGCTCATTTTTGGTGAGAAGGTACTCTGTGAACATGTGGGAGAAAATGGCCACCTTGAGTTTTGTCGGAAAAAAATTTGTTCAAAAGTTATGGCGCATTTAGTCAATTTTGGTCGTTTTGGCACACATTTTGGGTATTTGCTCCTATTTGCGCATTTATCGTCCGATCGGGTTCAGACTTGGTCTTCGGATGCAGAATTGAACCAGGTACAAGAATATGCCGTCGGATTTACGCAACCATTTTCTTAAAATATTTTTTTAAAAAACGTACAAAAAAGTACACAAATTCAAAAATTTCTTGGGGAAGCTTAAAAAAAGTTATTTTTTGGACTATCCGACATCAGAATTTTGTAGAGAAAAGCCTGCCGAATTTAATGAGCTTTGTGCCAGATTTTTAGCTCAAACGGTTCCGGCGCTATGCCGCTTCAAAGTCTCGCATATTTTCGGTGTTCACTAAAAACGCTGTTTATAAGGTAGGGGGTTCGACTCCGAACCGATAGGAGGTTCTGAGCCTCCGAAAATGTCGAGCTGCTGCCTGCAGTAACGCACAGGGGCTCACGCACTGCCAGCGCACCGAAGCCCCTGTGGATGGGCAGGGTAGGCAGACCCGCTAGACATGCGTGTTGAGTTGCCTGCCTACTCGTGCCTACTCGCAAGCAGGCGCCCAGCCCTGCCCCTACCGCCCACCGCCCCAACCCACCCCATTCGCTCTTCTCTTTGAATAAATTTTCACTGTAAGCTACGGTGAATGTCACTGTGAGCTACGGTGATGCGCCCTGATTCACCGTAGCCTACAGTGACATGCACATTCACCGTAGCCCACGGACAACAGCCTACAGCCGTAAGCTACAGTGCTGCAGGGTTCACCGTAGCTTACAGCGAAAATCACCGTAAGCTTTTTCGAGTGTGGGCAACGTGAGGTACGAAGTACACATGCATTTAACATGGACTCTTATGGGAGGTGCACTAAAAAAGTACATCTCCTGTACAAACTTACTGTACATTTTTGTCCTTGGTACAAAATTTTTGCCAGTGCTGTTTGGGCTGCGCAACGACCAGGCACAGAAGCCGACACCAGCGCGACGCTAGTTTTTCAAATTATTTTGGCTGCACAAATATAAAAAGATAGGACGCCCCCCCCCCCCCCGGGCCCCTCCCCTTCACGCGGGATGAGAACCTGCGCCCCTCATACCTGGCGGTCCGGGCCGAGCATTACTACTGCGCTCAGCGTGCTGAGGAGGGGGCGGGGGAGGGGGGGGGCGCAGGCCGGGAGATGGCGGAACGGGGGCGCCATCCTAGGGAATGGTCGCGGGGCGGCGACGCCGCCCCCCCCCCCCCCTAATAGAAGTTCGGCCTTGCCCGTCCCCAGCCCCCCCCCCCGCCAACCCTGTTTCCTGCGAAATAAGAATAGCCGGCGAACGTGCGGTCCACGTTCCAGACGGAGGGTATAGTAGGGTTGGCGGGGCGAGCAATGCCAGGAGAGCGGGACACGGGCGGGTCGCGGGCGGGTCACGGGCGGGTCACGGGCGGGTCACGGGCGGGTCACGGGCGGGCGGGGGCGGGTCGCGGGCGGGTCACGGGCGGGTTACGGGCGGGTCACGGGCGGGTCACGGGCGGGTCACGGGCGGGTCACGGGCGGGTCACGGGCGGGTCACGGGCGGGTCGCGGGCGGGCGAGGGCGGGTCGTGGGCCGGTCACGGGCGGGTCACGGGCGGGTCACGGGTGGGCGGGGGCGGGGGGTGGTGGATTAACGTGCGCCGTCGAGCTTCTTTAACGCCGCGGACACCCCCGTCCCTCCTCACCACCCTTGAGCAAGCTGCTCCCGATCGGTACTAGTTCGTCGCTGTCATGACTCAGATCAGGCCAAGGCCAAACGCCAAACGCGACGCGCACCACCAAAAAAAGGTAACACAGGATCGGAACGGTCCTTTTCTTGCCGCGCTGTACAGCAGCACGCCGACAACCCCCCCCCCCCTCCCCGCCACCTTTATCGCCGCCTCCAGCCCCGCCCCACCCCGTGTTGTTTGTTATGACAGTGTTTGCCGTGATCTGCGAGGCTCTACGGCCAACGGGAAAGAGCGGGAGCGGGGTGGAGCCGGCGGCCGGCTCGAGTCGACGCAAATTACGAGAGGGGTTTAGGGATAATGCAGGGGGGGGGGGGGGTTGGAATCGAGGGGGTAAAGAGAGTTGGGAGTAGACAGAAGCGCCACGCCGTGCCGGCGTTCCGACGGAAGCCCGCGCAGCCGAGCGAAAGTTTAAAATAGCTCCTCCTTAGACTGTCCACTCCGTAATTTATAGTTAATTTTTCGGTTATGAGGCTCCTCACTGAAGTGACTTACACCGTGTGCCAGGAGGGGTGACCTTTTCAAAGACCTGTCCTCTTTCAAGAACAAAAGAAGTAAAGAGGGTAAAATGATGCGAGTTTGCCACTTTCTTAAAAATTTAGTCTCCGGGTCAGCCGTGCGCGCATGTCACTCATCGATGTTTCCACCGTTTCTGTCCGACAGGGAGACGAGAATCTGATGTACGGCCAGGCCCCCTGGGGGCGATCCGTCGACGTGGACTCGGACGCTGTGGGGCAGACTCGTGGGGGAGGGGCGGGAGGCGTCGGCCGGCCCACGTCCCGCGTGGGGCCCATGTCCGGGCCGCCGCCCCGCGCCGCCCCCCGCGGACCCGCCCCCGCCGCCGCCCCCGCGGCCGCCCCCGCCGTGCCCAACCACAGCGGCGGCCCCGTGAGCCCCGGCCGCTACCTGGCCGGGCGCAAGGACTACGAGGACGACGAGGAGGACGACTCGGCGGCGTGCTCGTCCGTGTCCGACTGACCTGGGGGGTGCGCCGGGCAGCTGGGCCTGGCGTGTACCCGAGCGTACGACGACGACAGCGACGCGCTGGACGGCGTCCCCCCAGCACCGCAGCCGCCGCTGCAGCAGCCGCCCGGGCCCCTCGGGCGGCGCGGCTCGCAGGGCCTGCACCGCTCCCCGGGGTCGCGCGCGCCCGCGCCCCGCGGCCAGGGCGAGGGCAGCCACTGGGCGCCGGAGCCCTACGACGCCCCGCGGGGGGAGGGCATGCAGGGCATGCAGGGCTACCAGAGCGACGGCGGCCGGCCCGCCTACCCGCCCGAGGGCATGCGCCAGCAGCCGCCGTACCCGGCCGACCGGGCCGACCGGCCGCAGCCGGGCTACCAGGCCGACGCCAACCGGCCGCCGCCTATGTACCAGGCCGAGGGGCCCCGCCCACCGCCCCCGCAGGGCTACCAGCAGACCGACGCCGGCCGACAGCAGCCGGCCTACCAGAGCGACGCCGGCCGGCCGCAACCGCCGTACCCGGGCGACGCCGGCCGCGCGCCACAGGGTTACGCCGGCGACGGCGGGCGCGGGCCGCAGGGGTACCCGGGCGACGGCGTCAGGTCGCAGCAGGGCTACCAGAGCGACGGCAGTCGGCCGCCGCCAGTGTATCAGGCCGAGAGGCCGCCACAGACGTATCAAGGCGAGGTGGGTCGACCACAGCAGGGTTACCAGGCCGATGGGGTGAGGCCGTCCCAAGGGTACCAAGGCGACGGCGGGCGGCAGCCGTACCAGGGCGACGGCGGCCGGCAGCAGCAAGGCTATCAGAGCGACGGTGGCCGATCGCAAGGCTACCAGGGCGACGGCGGCCGGCAGCAGCCGCCGTATCCCAGCGACGCGGGCCGACCGCAGCCGCCGTACCAGGGAGACCGGCCACAGCAAAGCTACCAGAGGGTCGACACCTCGCACGCCGGACAGGGTTTCCGAGGGTCCCAGGGCGACGGTATTCACACCAGTCAGACCCACCAGGGGTACCAAGGGGATGTTCAGGGCTACAGAGGACCCCCGCCCGACTCGCACAAGGGCTACCAAAGCGAAGGGGGCACTCAAGGCTTCCGAGGCTCGCAGGGCGACGGAATTCACCAAGGGCACCAGGGACACCAGACTCACCAGGGCTACCAGCCAGAGCAACAGGGCTTCCGAGGCTCGCAGGGGGACGGGATCTACAGCAACCAGCCGCAGCAGGGCTTCCGGGGCTCGCAGGGCGACGGCACCGGCCTGCGAGGTTCCCAGGGTGAGGGCGTCGGCGGCCAGGGCCTGCGGGGGTCGCAGGGCGAGGGCATCCACCAGGGCGGCATGCAGCCGTCGTACGGGCTGCGCGGCTCGCAGGGCGAAGGGCTGCCGGGCCCGTACGCGCTGCCGGCCGCCTACGGCCAGCGCGGCTCGTACGGCGAGGGCCTCCACACGGCGCAGGGCGGCCCCGGCCAGGGCCAGGGCGGCCTCCGCAAGTCGCAGGGTCTGCGCGGCTCGCAGGGCGAAGGGCTGCCGGCCGCGCAGCCGCTCCGGAGCTCCCAGGGCGAGGCGTACGGCTCGCAGAAGCTGCACCGCTCCCAGGAGCTGCGGGGCTCGCACGGCGACGGCCTGCACCGCTCGCACCAGGCCCACAGCGGCGTGGAGCGGCTGTTCTGAGCAGTCGGGCCGGCCCGGACCACAAGCGCTCTGTGATTCAGTGCCAGCCAAAAAGCTATAAATCAAAATCTTTGTGAATAAAATGTTTTCTATTTTGACTTCGCCTTGTCCCAAAGGTAGCTGGCATTCGAGCTCTATTTTCAGTTACACTATTTTCAGAAGAATGCCATGGTTCGGTTTGCTCAAAATAATTGACTACTGAGGTGACTGTTAGCTATTGAGGAGCTTTGGAAAAAACGTACCTACTTTTCCTGCACGTGTTTACAGTAAAGCAAACTCAAAGCGTGTAGCCGCGTAAGAAGTCGACATTTGGCTACTTGGCATTCTTTCTATTTTGAATTCCAGTCAATTCGGGTAGTGCCACGACTGACGACTTCCCTGGGGAGAAAAGGTCAAAAGCCCTGGAATTGAAGTAGCATGTGTAGATATTAGCACCGTATAACATTAAAGTGAGAGATTTTCAGGGGGTTCTCTGTGCAAACTAGATACAATCTTTTAAAAGTACAAAGTAAATACGACAAAATAAAATTGACGGATGTAAATTGCTACTTATTTTAAGATACGTCTATACATTTTAACGTCAACTTTGTGCAAAGAAAAAAAATCACTCTGAGTCTTCTTATCTCACATTAGCTCTTCTCTGTGATCTACTGTTTACATGTAAGCAACACTACATAATTTAAATGGTTTAGAACCAAAGAGAAAATTGTTTTAAGTTTTCTCTTGTGCTCCTTCCGATTAAAAAGTATTCTTTGTAGAAAGTTTATTGAATATATGACAGCATTTTCTGTACATACGACATAGTCAATGTAAATACTTTTAGAAAAAAAGAGCGTTGTCTTGTTATTAATTCTAAAAGTTTCCATATTTTCCTCTGATGCCTCAGTGCCTTAAAAATGAATATAAGACCTGGCATCAATATAGTGTAATCTTCTCCCAAAGTCCTATATGCTGCATTATCAACAAACTATAGATACAAAGCTCCATAAATGAGCATTTCAAAAAACGGAATGATATTTAACCTTGAATAGGCTTTGATTGTTCTCCAAGCTCGCATGGTAGATTAGTTCCTCAAACGCTCAATGACAACTTTGTTTGTGATAGATGTTTTGTTGTGATAGAGTTTCTTTAGATAGAAATAAATTTCAACTGCATGCATTGATCGATAGGGCAATGCGTGCGTCAAGAATTGAATCTATACTATACATACATACTATGTACTGCTGGCAATTATTTTGTTAGGAACTGGCTGCATTGCTAAATTCTCAAAACTATCATTTTAACTTGCTATATTTCTGACTGCATGAATCAAGGGCATTCTGCGTGTTCGCACCTTATCGCATATCGCGTAGCTGCTGAAACAGCTCCAGCGCTCTTCCGTGCTCCACACTACAGAAAACTATATCACTTTGTTTAGTTGTAACCAATGTTTAATGTACTTTTGAATTTAAAATGTCTTCAAGAGTAAGACATGAACCAATGATAATCCCCTTATCAGGGTCGTCTCCCTACTTTAAAGCCTACGTTTACAACGCATTGACTGTCACTTTTTTGACTCCTGTTCTGTCATTTGTCCTATAACTTACTATCACACAATGTTCTGAGATTTGTTTCGAAACCATGTGCATTTACTAAATAAACACTCGCTCTGGAGAGGCGAGGGAATAACACTACATTTTGTCTGTAATTACCTCTTCCTGCGCTCTTGTAAACGAGTCCTACACCCGCTCCTCGCGATCCTGCGCGCGAGCGCCATCTCCTCACCAACTCGGCGGCGAAACGTAACGTCGGGACCGGGACATCTCAGAGAGAGAGAGAGAGAGAGAGAGAGAGAGAGAGAGAGAGAGAGAGAGAGAGAGAGAGAGAGAGAGAGAGAGAGAGAGAGAGAGAGAGAGAGAGCGAGAGAGAGAGAGAGAGAGAGAGAGAGAGAGGGGGGGGGGGGTCGGCACCTCAACACGTCGCCAGCGCGCCCCGTGCCCCGTGGGGAGCGGCCCGCAACGCCACGCCACGCCCTGCACGTCGCCGTAACCAACTCGAAACGACATTATTCGTCACTCGTAACGCAATCAGCGAAACATGACTCTCTTCCCGCCGCCCCTTTGCCGCTTCCTCGACGAGGAGACCTCGCCTCTTGGCCTCGGTCCGTCGCGGTGGAGCGGGCGCTGCCCTGCGCCCCGCGCCCCACCGCGCCCCACCCCGCCCCGCCCCGCACCCCGCGACCGCCCCGCCCGCCGCGACTAACTTGTTTTAGGGGAAGGCCACGACAAGGTCAGCGCACCAGCTGTTTTGTGAACCGAGCGCGATGGACGTCGCAAAATTTGTTTACTCCAATCTTTCTGCAGTCCCAGAATCAATCACTAACAACCAGCACTGCAAAATCTTTACGAAGTAAATTCTTCGTAACGTTGCGAAGCATTCGGCTGCTTCGCAATGCTTCGTAATCCAAAGCATTTTCTTCGCAAGCCCTGCCTTACGAAGAAATTTGTCGCTGAGCGAAGCGAAGCTTACTCCTGCAGGGGATCAGAAGTGTACTTGGTCGTGAGTCTGTCTGTCTGTCTCTCTGTGTTAGCCGGTTCTCCTCTTAAAGTACAGAAGTAATCGTAAAAAGCGGTAGTGTTCCGTAATCTACTAACTTCAGCGCTATAATATTTGTCCAGACTTTTCCTATAAATAGAGTTTGAAATATTGAAACGTTTCATGTAAACTTCACTCCGGAAAGGTTGGCAGGCAACGAAAGGAGTTCACCGGTAAGCTAGCCCCACAATGAACTCATCGGGCAGTAACGCCGCGAAATTTGGGTTACCAGGAATTTAATTTCTGCCTCCCCCTGCGCTTGGGCTCTCCGGATAGGCCGCCACCTTCACATGATTGCTTGGCGGGCTGGCCTATCCAGTGTGTCGCAGGCGCTCCGCCTCGGTAACGTCCTTTGTGGGGACGCCAGTAGCGCCACCTAGCGGCAGCACGCGAAATATGTCACGACGGCCCAGCCAAGCCCGGTGGGCCCGGTGTCCACCTTGACTGTTTACAACATCAAAATTAGAAATTTAATTGTCAGTCCGACGAAATATGCGGTCTTCAATAGTTTTTTAGAGTGGTGGTAGTCGCCTCACGAAGTTTCAAGTGTCGTCATTTTGTAGAAGTGTGTGTGCGAGTGATTTGTCGTGTGCCTCAAGTTCTAATCAAAAATACCTTTGATTGTACTGGATTTGTGAAATGGACGTCACGGATTGCTGAAACGACAGCCAGGATCGCTTCAACTTACTTCCGAACTCATTATTTGGGTGAGTGACATAACCTAACAACATAAACAATGTTGTTTACAATAGAGTACACTCAGCTCTGTCTGGGAGACAGCAGACTTTGGTCTGAGTATTAAAATCATTTAACACCTTGATCTGACAAGTGAGAGTTACAAGCTGTGACATTATTTTCTGATATTTAACTAAATTTTGTTTTAAACCTTTGCTCGGTACCCAAGTGTTGTGATTCCTTATTTAGCCGCCACAAATTACCAGCCAAACGGTTTCCCCAATACGGTATTGATGCTGTAGTAGAAGTGTGCTCCTTTTAGACATGAGCTAAGAGACATTTGTTATTAAAAAAAATGTTATTAATTTATAAATATCAACTAGAAACAGTTGGAGTCTCATTCTACTAAAAAAGACACATCAAAGTGTGGTGAAAGTATTAAAATCTTATAACCTTTTAACCCAACTAGAAAAAGTAAATTGTATGGGTATTATTCAGAGAAATTTAGTAGGATTTTGTTCCGAACCTTTGCTGTTCTTCCCAGTGATACGATTTCTGATCAAGTTATCTTATGTATTAAACCAAACATACTGCTTGATCCGTTTTGGCTATGAATTTGAATGAGAGGAAAGCTGCTCTATAAAAGTAATGATACGGAGTAAATTCATTTCTAAAAAATGAATAGTTTATAGAAATTTGACTCTCACTAACTGAAGAGGCGATACTGTAGATTGGATTTAGGTGAGAAACGGTACTTGTAATATATCAATTATGCTGACAGTGTTTACACTAAATCAGTCTATCGAAAACATTGAAATATTATCAAAACAAAGTCATATAATCATTAAAATGCTACAGAGGTTTTGGAGTTTTTTAATTCTATTTCAAATAGCTTTAAATCAATTCAAAATAGATTCGCCTCAACATTTAAAGATTGTGAGTCATTGTAAATGTCTTAAATGCATTTAAAGTTACAGGCCTCTGGAACAATATGTATTACCATGTCTTTTTAAATCAAGTTTTAGTGATCCAATGCTTGGCTTACCATTGATACTAGCAAGTTGGTAGGAGAATGGGGAGGAGGCGGACAGCATGTCATGCAGTTGCATTCTTATACTCATCATGTAAATGATACTTATTGGCACTTATCTTACCTCTGGGTGGGGAGGTGGGGAGGGGGGGGGGTATGGAGGATCTGGAAGTGTGTTCTAGGTCCCCGCGCAGGATAACCACATTTTGGAGGCCACTGTGCCTCTGGGGTCGACCCCATGGGGTGTCTGAGACTTTAGACCTGGGGACAGCTCAGAAGGGATGCTCAGCATGCCCCTGCCACAGCGGCGTCATACTCATAGTGTCGTTCTGAGTTCGGGAAGGGTGTCACCGTCCCGCGTCTACGGCGCCCTCCCCCCGCACGGGAGGGGCAGTCAACAAGAGGTCAACGCACAGGACAACCACACTCTGGAGGCCACGGCACCATGCGTCTCTGGCGTTAATTACATAGGGTGTCCGGGAGTTTCTACTTCAGGATATCTCAGAGGGGATGCTCCCTTTTCTCGGTTTGAGTTCGAACGCTATCATTGCGTCCCGCGCCCGTCGGACTGACTTGAACTTGTCTCTGATGTAGGTGACTGTTGGCCTGTTGTCCCCCTACCACCTCTCCTTCTCCTGCCCTTCTCCTCCCGAATTCCTAAGAACTACATGCTGACTGGCGCCATGTAGGTTGCCTATCTACACGGCGGAAGGGTTGAAACCGTCCTCTTGTTTTAACAATTACTTCGCTCAGCTACTACGTGCCTGCCGCACGTACTCCTAGTTAAAGTGAAGTATTTGCTGTCGGGTATGCAGACTGGCGACGCGGAAAGACTCCGCGGCGTTCGGATCGGCATCGGCAGACTGTCTGTCAGGCGTTTGTTGGGAAAGTAGAGGGACTGCGGCAGCATGGGGCTGCTGAACGGGAAACGGGAGCGGCTTGGTGGCGCCAAGGCGCGGCGGGGCGGGGGAGGGGGGGGGGGCTCATGGCTGGGATTAGTTCGCTCCTGACGGCTACACGGGGGCTTAGCCGGGCAGAGCGACGCGCAGCTCCGCGCCGCACCATCCCTCTCAGCGACAAAGTGAGTCTGTCTCTCTCCCGCCCGCGCAGAGATGGAACCGCGGCGCGGCGAATCAGCACTGCCACGTCGCGAGGGGCAGGGCAGAGAGAGAGAGGAGAGAGAGGGGGGGGGAAAGAGAGACAGAGAGAGAGAGCGAGAGAGAGAGAGAGAGAGAGAGCGAGAGAGAGAGAGAGAGAGAGAGAGAGACAGAGAGAGAGAGAGAGGGAGAGAGAGAGAGAGAGAGAGAGAGAGAGAGAGAGAGAGAGAGAGAGAGAGAGAGAGAGAGAGAGAGAGAGAGAGAGAGAGAGAGACGGGGAGGGGGGAGCAACACAATCCGACAATCGCCCTGCATGTGCAATGTGCGGCCTGTACAGTGCCCCGGAGCGGCGTGCGTGACCACCCTGCGTGACCGGCAGCACCACCACCTCCAGCGGCAGTTGGGTTGCCTACCCGCGGGCGCTGCCGGGACCAGGGCCTGGACAGGGACAGGGGCCTCGAACCCGATGCGAGCGGAATGTCTAGACGCAAGCAAATGCTACTTTGCCGACCTCCAATTCCCCCTCCCCTATTCCCACCTTTCCTCTCTCGTTTTGGTCAAAAGTGAGCCGTTCACGAGCTTCTCCCGACACGACAGCTCTGGGCGCGCTTCGCAGACGTTGGGAGAGGGAGAGAGAGAGAGAGAGAGAGAACGGGAGGCCACCAGGGCGGCGAGCTCCTCTCAACTTTATTTAACTTTTAAGTGTACATCTGTAGTTTCGGAAAGGTTTCGCCGGCGCCGGCCATTCTCAGCCAGGGCTGGTCGCTGGCCTGGCACTGCTGCCCCCGTTACGGTCCGTGTCGGGGCCCCTTCGTTTCCTTCGGCCACCTCCCCCTCCTCCTCCACCCCCGGGTTTGGCGCTGCGCCAGCAGCAGGGCCGCCCCGGGCGCGGGGCGGGGCGGCCGTTCCCCGGGAGAGGGGAGGGGAGGGGTGGCACGGGCCGGGCGGGGGTGAATGGGGGGGGGAAGGGGGGGGGGCGCTGCAGGTTATGCTGCTGCACTGGCCCGGCCCGGCCCGGCGGGTACCTCCAGGCGCTCCCATCACGTCCCGCAGAACAGAGTGCACGTCGTTTGCCCTTACAAGCAAAGGCGCCATGAGATCTAAAGGCTAAAGCTCTCGTGGTCCTGGCGCCTCCCGCAGGGCGGGGTGGGGCGGGGTGGGGTGGGGTGGGAGGTTGGGGCGGGTGGGGTGGGGCGGGGTGGGGTGGGGTGGGGCGAGGTAGGGTGGGGCGGGGTGCGGGGCCCGACCCGACCCCGACCGGCGCAGCGGTAAACGAACGGTCAGGAAACGCGCGTGCGAAGCCCTGCTGGGCGTTGATTGGGTAGGAGTGCGGCAAGGCGGGGAGAGGGGAAGGGGGGTAGAATGGGAGTAAAGGGGGGAAAAGCAGAAGAAGAAGGCCTGTCGGCCGGCCGGCCGGCCGTCCCAAGGGCGGCCACGGCCGCAACGTATCACTACTACTTGTCACTGGGGAGGGTCGCGGGGCCGCCAGCTGGGGCGAGCTGTAGGGGCCGCGAGGCGGGCGGGCGGGACGAGGAGGGGGCCTTCAGGAAGGTGACCGAGCCGAGCCGTGCAGAGGAGAGACATTGTTGCGCGGCGCGGCTGGGCACGGACCTGCTGGAACTGCAGCGCCCGACACTCCGGCTTGGCGGGGAGCTTGATGGCCCCCACCGCAACCGCCCGCAGGCCCGCAGGCCCGCAGGGCAGAGCAGCGAAGATAGAGCGAGCTCAGATGCTCGCATGCGTCCGAAAACGACATGTGAGAGTGAGACGTTCGAACTAGAACTTACCCCGCTTTCACTCTCATTGGCGCATGTACGGACCTTAGGGTGGTCCAAAAATAAACGGTTTTCGAGGTTCGGGTTTTAGAAGATAGATTTTATCAAGAAAAGACGATTGGTGTTGGTCCGGGGTCCGTACGACGAAGGGCGGCTGAGCGCAGGGCACTTTTCAGTTAGGCCCCGCGGCGCGCCCGAAGCGGACCCTGAGCTTGTACGCCTCGCCCCTCCGCGCCCCGCGCGGCAGGCGGTCGCAGCTAACTGCTCAGGTGAGTCTGGGACGCGCGGGGCGCGCAGGGCGAGGCGTACAAGCTCAGGGTCCGCTTCGGGCGCGCCGCGGGGCCTAACTGAAAAGTGCCCTGCGCTCAGCCGCCCTTCGTCGAACGGACCCCGGACCAACACCAATCGTCTTTTCTTGATAAAATCTATCATCTGAAGCCCGAACCTCGACAACCGTATTTTTTTTGGACCACCTTAACGGACTCCATTCCGCTTCCGACCACAATTTTCTGAGCTTTACGGAAGCGAACTGCCAAGCGAACTGAGCGTACCCGACTGGCTTGTGTGTACCGGGTGGTTTTTTTGGTTTTTTGAAACAGTGTGGCGGGCCTACTCTATTCGGCCGTAAGGCGCCATAGCCCCTGCAGCTCTGGCGAGTATGCAATCCCGCAACACCGTTTCCGTTCTGTTACGCATTCCAAGAAGCAACCGGTACGCGGAGAACAGCTGACTGCGATGAACACGGACAGAGCGCGCTCGAAGCACTTTCGGACGACACCTGGACGCCACCAACGCCACTTCGCCCCCTTCTTCCCTCCCCTACTTCCCCTCATACATAATACATACTAAAGAATAGTATGACATACTTGGTTCGTATTATAGTCGGAAAAACCGTTAAACATTAGTATGTTACTCTAAAATTGAGAATATCGTTTCCTGGGTGCGAGTAGAGCGCCCAGCCACGGCCCAGATAGACTGTACGCCAGGCACAGGAGCAAGGCGGGTTGCCTACTCCACGGTCGGTAGGCGCGATGGAGGGCTGTGTGTGTAGTGGACGCACGATAAAAACTTTTATCCGAGGCAATAGAGGGGCGCCGGTAGAAATCAGGTCATGGTCACTACAGTGGCAGTGGCTAGCGGCTGCGCACTCAACTCTGAAGTGCACATCTTGAAAAGAGTGGGAAGTAAAATGTCTTGTGTTTCTGTACTGCTATTTCATTTACAAGACCGAGTTGTCTTTCGAGATGCAGTAAAATCCTGTAAAATCTAATTTATCAGTACCGTCCCAGTTCTCTCTGAAACATGTGCGCGGGAGATTAAACTTCAGAACTGTGCGGAGCGATCAGAAGTAAAATAAAGCAAGTCCATGATGCTTTAAAACTGCGACTGTCCACTTGACTTTTAAAGCAGTTAAGGTACGTTAAATTATACGTGAAATATGTTGTTACTGATACAGCAGGGTGAAAATGTAGTAAAATAGCAATTTTCCGTCACCTTAAACTCGACTTTGAACACTGTAGTTTGGGGACTGTCGAAACAACTACAGTCTGACTTCAGATCCTTCCACTCGGGCAGTCATTGCCGACAGTGTCAGCCTCCTCCTGGCTTGAGGTTGAGGTCGCCGAACTAGCCGGCCGCCGTCCCGTCCGCCCCGCGCGCCACCCGGCCCTCGACCCGGCCCGCCCACCGACCGCTAGCAGCCCCTCGCGGGGCAATCTCGAGACGTTGGGCGGGGGAGGGGGGGGGGGGCGCATCGGGGAGGTAAGTGCGTCATTGGCGTTGTTTCGCTCGTGGTTGTTTTTTTTTTTTTTTTGGCCTTATTTCTATTTATTTCATGGCTCTGCCCCGGGCCGCTCTGCTGGCTGGCGGTGGTTGTGACATCAAAGGCGCTTACCCTGCGGCTCTCGGGGGGCTCGTAGTGGGGAGGGAGGGCGTGCAGGGGCGGGCACACGGGGACTGGGGGGCGAAGGGGACGCATTGGCTGCGTCGCCGTTCCATCCTTCATGAGGTGTCTCCTCCGACCGCTGTTTTGTGGCCATCGAGCGGCAAAGTGACTCTCCCCGCGGACAAACTGCCGACTTGAAACTCTTAAAAGTATTAAAGTCCAACTACTGCTCTTCGGCGCTCGGTGGTAACTACTTTTCCGTTTTCTCTTATTCCTCGCTACCCCCTACAGTTCACCCGACACGTCACCCCCTACTTATTTCATGCTTCATCTGCGTGAGAGCAGGCGGCGCGGCGGGCTCCTACCACTTTGGGTCCCGAGGCAGTATATATGATGTTCCATATCTGCACTGCCATTCGGTCCAACAACAAGTGCAGTATATATACTCGGCACAGGATAGTTGGCTCGGTGCTGTGCTGTATCTCGAGCCCAGCCCGGGGCGTCGCGGTGGGGCGAGTTCGCCCCGTTCGCCTGCCCGCCCGCCAGCCGCCCCGCCCGCCGCCAGCGTAGTGCCGATCCTGGCCGCGGCGTGTCGCTGCTGTGCTGTGACATCTGGCCTGTGCCATGCAACCGGCGGCGGCGGCGGCCGGCGGCCAGAGACCTGTCTTTGCGTCAAACATCAGAAGCTTGGAAACTTACCAGTGGGACCTGGGAGGTAAGGAATAGGACTACGAGACGAAGCTGGGGGGCAAAGCTACTAGCCAATATTCCTCCCTGACGCTTGGAAATGTGCCGGTTTAGATATTTACACATAGTGTAACTTACCCTTTTCTTGTTCGACAAGAAATTTCTCCGGGGGCTAGAGTTCGACGCTCCCTACGAACAAGTGGCTATCTTTCTCTTTGCGGTAGACACCAGGCCATCTTTTGGAGCCTGGTAGACAACGGCTAACTACTTTTCTTGGAAGTTAGGGTTGTCCTAGGGATGAAAATGCCCGGAAAGTTTCCGGAAAAATTGGAAAAAAACACTGTTTTTTTCGGTTTTTTACTCGTTCTTTACACACTAACTTTTAAAAGCTACTGTGTTCAGAACGAGTATTGTGCTCAGCACTGTAATCGTGTGATAAGGTTCATCTCCAAATGTACAATACCTACATAAAAACCAATTACATATTTGAAAAGATCATTAAAAACTGAGTAGAAAGACTATGAAGTTTTTTTCAACTTTATATTTAAAACTTTGAGAAAATAACGATTTAAGGTTATAGGTTATAGGTTAGGATACCTATTATAAAAATCCCTTAATATTGAAATGTTCATAATAAATTTAAAGCTCACATATTAGAAATCAAATTTTGCAAAAAAGATTTCAACGTTTATGATAAAAGTATTATGAAATGGTGTCTTTCTCCTCCTCTTCTTTACGCTTCAGTACTGTATTGAGATGAACCCCCACAACAATGTAAAGAACGAGTTGTAGATTTTAATATCAAACACATTTGATGTTAATAAGGCTTTCTTTTTTCACTTTTGCCTTTACTTCTTGTTTCTCTAGCCTTGGAAAAGTTGGAAAGATTCATCCTGCAAAATAGGCAAAAAGCACGACATTTCGCCTGGAAATAGGCAGAAAGCATATCTTTATCACTTTGTGAAACCGCTTCTCAGTGTACTTATACTATTTATACCCTGTTACGTTTCCTTCTCGTGCGTTTTTTGCGATTCCAGTTGGTTATCTAGAGTTGCCAGTGGAAGTAAAGACCTGATGAAATACGAAAGTAGTGGCTTTTATGTTCATATTCCACTATAGAACTTAAAAACAATTTTTTCTTATTTTTCCGGTATTTTTCCGTTTTTTTCCTATTTTTCCGGTTTTTTTCGGACACTTTGAAAGTTTCCGGAAAATTTCCATCTCTAGGTTGTCCTATTTAACACCGAATAACTCCTTTTCTAGATCTCATAAAATTATCGGGGACGATTCATTTTGCTTTGAAAACCTCGAAGTACGCATGGTTAAAATTTCATAGTCAAAGTCATGGTCAGTCATGAGATATTGGAATTCTAGGGGAAGGTGGGGTACTATGGGACACGGGGTACTATGGGACACATTCAAAATCCGCGACATGGTTGACCGAGGAGTCGCATAGGTGTCGCCAACTTAATCTCCTCTAGTCAGCGAGTGTTTTCATAGTGGGCGGCGAGCCGGCAGCCGCGGCGTTCCGGGGTAGGAGGCGTGTGAAGTTTTGTCTTTACAAAAACGGGTAAGAAAAAAATATTGTCAGTCCTCTTTTTTTCTAATTGACAGAATACTAGCAAAACATTGCGATATTTTCGTGTTCGAAAGTCATTACTGGGGTTCTGAGGACGAATGCCGCTTGCGCGGAAATTTCCAGAATGTGAGGATATGTCACCAGAGCCCAACATGGCCGACCGTGCACCGCGTCACCAATGGGACAGAAAATCGTGGGGAACAATGGGACAGGTAATTGAGTGTGCCATTGTTCCCCGCGCCCATTTTCACTACGAATTTATTTGAAAATTTCAATATACTAAATGGGGGTTGTCCGTTTTCTGCAGCACAATGCCACGCCATCCCAAGGGAGACCACGAACCGCCCGAAAAAGGGGCAGTTCAAGAGGGAGGATTAGGGTGGCCCAAAATAAATACGAGTTTCTCTGATCGACCTGTACCGCCCGGATCTGGATTCCACAACGTATTTTAGAGTAAAAGATAAAATGCTAAAAATCACCAAATTACTATTCGGTCCATATTTATAAATTTTCCCTGCATTTTCCGCCGAAAATTGAATGTGTCCCATTCATCCCCGAAGAGAAAGATAGCTACTTGTTAGTAGGGAGCGTCGAGTTGTGCTATTGTTTAGGGATTGCTCAGCGCGACCCTTGTTTGGACCAGACTACCTGGCTGGCGTTGCTTTTAGTTTAACTTGAACGTGACGTGTCGTGTGTCGTAGACTGTTTGCTGATGTGGCGTGGCGGCGCGACCCTGCCGGGAGCGGTGGTAGTGGAAGCTGAGCACTCAGCAGCCCACCGTGTTGCTCTCAAGTTCCGCCCGCAGGTTGTAACTGCCTACTGAACACTGGAAGGAGGTAAATTCGAAGGTAACTTTTAGACAAGACTTTGTACGCCACTCCCGGCCCCGGCCAGAGCTGCGCCCTGCCGACTAAATGGATCCCATATCATTAACCTAACCTCAAAGGCACATCTCTCTTCAGTATGGCAGGAGAGAATGGTCGCAGCCAATAACCCTTCTAGAATTGATGCAATAAGGTGCGTAATCATTCCGAATGCCGCCCTCTCTCTCTCTCTCTCTCTCTCTCTCTGTCTCTCTCTCTCTCTCTCTCTCTCTCTCTCTCTCTCTCTCTCCCCCTCTCTGCCCGGGAAAATAATTGAATGAGGGTCGGGATAATACGTCGCCATTACTTTGTGGAGAGTTATAACTAACTAGCTGAAACTGGGCGTGTGATCTGGGCTGGAGGCGGCGAGTGGTGTTGGCTCCGCGCCCCGCCGGCCGCCGCCAGCCGCGCGGTGTACAATCCGCGGCGGCGAGAAACTTTTTAATCCTGTTGAAAAAGCGCGCGGCGGGAGTAAATGCGGACGGGACGGGGAAGAGAGGAAGTGGGGCAGGAGGGTGAGGAGAGGTGAGGCGAGGTGAGGTGAGGGCCGGGCGTCAGCCGTATGACATTTGAATAGAGTTTGAGGTCTTTGCGGGCGGCGCGAGAGAGGGAGGGAGCGCGGCGGGTTAGACGGGGCGGAGTGGGGCGGCCTCGGCAAATTGATGCAAAGGCACACCGTGCCCGCCCCGCCCCGCCCCGCCCCGCCCCGCCCCGCCCCGCCCCGCCCCGCCCCGCGAGCTAAGCTGAACCGCCCCCCGTAGAAAGGGTGGGCGTCGACGCTCTGCCCGTTTGGGGGGACCGGGACGGCGACCGGCATGGCGGTGGCTAAACCTCTGCTCCGCGCTGCCGCCGGCGGGGTTGGGGGGGGAGGAGGGGGGTGCGTACATGCCGGCGACCTCCTGCGGCCCGGCCAGCACGCTGCCCCTGCCCCCTCATGCACCCCGACCTTTCCAACTCTCTTCAGCTTCTAGAGTCTTTCTTTCCGCACAACTCCTTTGCAGCGGCCGCGACCGCCCCGTCCCGCCCCAACCCGCCCCCGCTCCGCCCCACCCCACCCCGCCCCGCCCGCCCTGCCCTGCCCCGCCCCGCCCCGCCCCGCCCCGCCCCGCCCCCGCCCTGCCGCACTCCAGCAAAATCCTCTTTGGCTTTCTAAAGAGCCTGAAGGGCGGTCAAGCCTTTTTCTTTTATGTGCAGCGGTCCGGCCGGCGGGCAGCAGTCGCACCGCCCCCTCCCGCCGCGCGCCCCGCCCAACGGTTCGGACCTGGCCTCGCGTTCTTTTCATTTACAGCTGCGAGTTACCTTTTGCCTTATCCCATTCCGATTAGAGCTGCGCGCATGCTATGTTAAACGAAGTGTGCAACTGCTCAACACTTGTAACACTGGTAAAACTAAGGCGTAGTTGTACCCATCTTATGAAGCGTACCGTCCGTACGCCCTTCTTGAAGCGTACAAGAGCTCATTCGCTCTTTTCCTCCTATCTAAATGCATGGGGGAATTTTCTTGAAGCGTAGTTGTATGCTTCAAGAAGGGCGTAAGGTCTTCAAGCGTAGTTGTACGGCTTGAAAAGGCGTACAACTACGCCCTTAGTTTTACCAGTGAAGTGTTCAACTTCTAGCCGAGCACGTGCAAGTCAAGGGGGCCACCACTCCTGTAATCCTGTGTACACATTAGCCTGTAATCCATGTGTAATCCCACTGTAATCCCTAGTCAAAGTACCCAAAATATTTAAAATATAATACAATTCAACGATTTAGCACCTAAAATCAGATGTGTAATCATGTGTGATCCATGTAATCTTGTAGTCCTGTGTACGTCCGTTCACAGAGTGGTGGCCCCCTCGGTGCAAGTGCGCAATCGGTATAATTGTGCAATTTCACGCATCAAACTCGCCTGTTGTTCACCTCTAAGTGTTTAACTTGACAGTTGCGCACTTGCAAGACAGGTTTGTATCACCCAAAAAAGGTGAGACTGGTTTGTATCGCCCAAAATGAGGTGATACAAATCATGGCGATAAAAACCTGTCTCACCTCAAAACGTCTCACCTCGTTTTGGGTGATGCAAACCTGTCTCACCCCTCTGAAGGTGAGATGTATCACCTTTTGATTTATAGTGTGAACAGTTAAACACTTGGTTTGACAGTGTGTCCCGGGGGTGGCGCGGCGGCCTGGGTGGCGGATGCGCTCTTGACCGGAGCGGAGTGGACCGCGGCCCAGGGCTCCCCCCCCAGCCCCGCCCCGCCCCGCCCCGCCCCGGCGCACACACCCCTTCGACCTCACCCCCGCGGGACCCCCGGCCCGGCCCAGGCCAGGTCCCAACTCCTCAAATCCCTCATTTTATTGCCGGCGCATGGACTCCGCCGCGCCGGGCCGGGCCGGGCACCACTAGCGCGGTCAGAGTCAGCCATTGACTCACTCTCGCTCAGGGCTGGCAGGCGCGCGCGGCGGTTCTAACGTAAAGCGGAGACTGCCTTCGATTCCTCAGAGCGCGGGAAGAGCCTGGCTGCAACTCTCGAAGGCCTGTGAACTATTTCGAACGCGGCCCGGCCGGGGCGAGCGAGGCGCTTCCTGGCCCCCTGGCGAACGCCTTCCCCTGCACCTTCTCCTCCCCGACGAGCGTGCCCTAAATTGCGAGCCATTTACTCTCAAACTCGAAACCGAACGTACGTAACAAGCACTACGGCCACCCCGCACCCCGCCTCCCCAGCCAATCATGGGTGCGATCGCAGTTGTGGTCTGGAGGGCAGAGGGGCAGGAGGGGTGGCCGCGGGAGCGACCCCTTCTCGAGGCGATTAACAAACCTGCTCCCGTCTTCAGCCGATTTCTCTCTCTTCTCCGCCACAGAACTGCGTGCCGCTTCATACTACCTATTTCCGGCACGGCATAATGTCTCCAGACGCAGAGAGCTAACGGCCCTCCCGTTCGTATTATCATTTTGCAGTCAGGTGCTCCGCCCCCGCCCGCCCCCGCCCGCCCCCACCCGCCCCCGCCCGCCCCTGCCCGCCCCCGTCCCGCCCCCGTCCCGCCCCTGGCCGCAATAACATGGCCCAGCCTCTGCCGCCCGCCGGCGCAATATATTTTTCGCATCCGCGGCGGTTTCACTACCCCCAGATTTATTCGCGACGCCTATGGTCATCTGAAAGCGATTTCTCGAAGGTAGAGTAGTCGGCCAGCCATGCCCCACTCCCCCCCCCCCCTCCTCATTCTCCCCTCGTCGGGCCCCGGTGGAGGTCCATCCCCGCAACCACACCTAGAAAACTACTATGTTCTTAATTTTGTTGTGTTTTTTTAAGTTTTAGAAACACTTTGCTTTTGAAAAAGCGCATTTTGTCATTATACTTAGTTAAATTTCTTAAATTGAGAACAGTGTTCTTAAAACTTTAAGGCAATGTTCTTGAATCAAGAATACAATTTTAGGGGTGGCATACTCATCTCGACACCAAAGTAAAAAGAGTGTATGCAATGCAGTTCGATCTCTCAACGCCGGATAATTTTTCGGCGCGGCGGATTAAATTGCTGCGCGACGACCCCTAGCAACAACGACGTATCTGCAGAGACGCATTTCAACAACTTCGTGTCTGCAGAGACGCGTTTTAACAACGTCGTATCTGCAAGTCCCTCGTTCCGAGTTAAAACTTTGGAGCCTGCGCACGGTTCGAGGCTGCATCTCTGTTCAAATTCAATGCTCTGGGATCTTAGCGTGAACTGTTAGGAACACGCCGATTTACTATTTATGCGACTTTTGAGCCAAGGTACTTAGTATTGAGATGCCTGAAAATGTTGGTTCACTGTCAGAAAAAACTACAGTGATTCCCGTAACAGCCTTTGCTGTAGTTTCAGGTACAGTATTCACTGTACTTTTTGGCAGTCAATCCCGTACCCCCAAAAATAAAACGGTTGAAATGGAAATCCAATTGTAGAATTAAATTCGTCTCGACGAGACGAGCAAAAAATGTCAACACATGTCATGGGTTTGGACTCGAAATGAAAATGTTATAAGCCTAGGTTTTTAAGGGTACGGGACGGACTGTCAGAAAAGTACAGTGAATCCTGTACTTGAAGCTACAGACATTGCTGGCACGCAAACTAACAGGATTCACTGTAGTTTTTTCTCACAGTGTTTTGACGGCTCTGTGCAGATACGACGTTGTTGAAACGCGTCTCTGCAGATACGTCGTTGTTGCTAGCAGTCGTCGTGCGGTTTTGCAGCGGCGTGGTCCGTCCACGGTGCTCACCCTGGGAGGCTGGGCTGAGCTGAGCGGTCAGGTTCTTCAGGCTTCACGTTTCACGTTATCTCTGCCGGTAGGAACGTGGCGCGGCGCGGCAGGGGGCGGGAGCGGGGCGGGAGCAGGGGATATATAGTCCGAGGCGGATAGGGGTCGCTGAGAAAAATCGTCACACTTCTTCCCCGTTTGGACTCCCTCCCTTCCTCCCTCCCTCCCTCCCTCCCTCCCTCCCTCCCTCCCTCCCTTCCTCCCTTCCTCCCTTCCTCCCTTCCTCCCTCCCTTCCTCCCTCTCTCCCACCTCCAGCTCTGCTGCTGCCGGAAGTGATGTCAGCCGCGTCGTGCACCCGCTGCCGCGGCGCGGCCCCGCCCGGCCCGGCGCGCCCTGCAGGCCCCATTCGTCAGTGCACTGGAAATCCAAGTGTACAAAAATGTCATTCACTTGTAGGTGGGAAAATAGATTCTCTCACTTGTAGGTGAGAAAATAACCATTCACTCACTTGTAGGTGAGCGAACAACCATTCACTCACTACAATGCGAATGCGTAATTGAAGCGTAATTAGGAGCGTAAGAGACGAAATTCTCCATTTTCCTACTAATTTTTGGGTCGTTTTGGGCTGTTTTTCCCTACCTATAGCTAAACTTGTTGAATTTCGGAGCGAAATACCGCGTCATAGACGTATTAGTCGGGTCACAGATTTTAAGAGTGAATACCCCCTCGGCGTTGACAGTCACAGCCAAGATTTGATTTGCGATGATGAAGATGAAGTTAAGTCTGTGGAACTGCACTACTTCACGTTTCAAGCTGGGCCTACGCCCTACTGCCCTCCCTTGACCGCCACGCCCCCCGCCTCCTGTGCGTGCCCCACATCCGCCCCTTTCCCCTCCACCATTCCCGCCCCCGCCCCCGCGCTGACCCGCACGCCCACCACTCGTCCGCGCCTCCGGCCGTCCCCAGCGGACCTCTGCGTCCCCCGCCCCGCCCCCCGCAAGCGAACAAACGAACCTCTCGGTCCAACTGGAGGCGGCTGAACCACACCTGGGGGACGCTGCGCCGCGCCGGGCCGGGCCGGGCGGGGCCGAGGAGGCCGTGTCCACGTCCAGTGGGCCTTGGCGGGCGGGCCGCGGGGCGGGGAGGGAAGGGCACAAACTCCTGCCAATATCCAGCCTGCCCGCTGCGCTGCGGTGCCGGCAGAGCCGGCCTCGGCCAGGGCGGCGGGCGGCCACCTGCGGCGTTGTGTCTGCCCCGCCCTGCCCTGCCCTGCCCTGCCCTGCCCTGCCCTGCCCTGCCCTGCCCTGCCCTGCCCTGCCCCGCCCTGCCCCGCCCCGCCCCGCCCCGCCCCGCCCCGCCCCGCTTGCACGCGGATTAGACCTGGGATTACTTCCCACCTCTTCCCTTCCCTCGCACGCGGCCCGCCCCAGCCCCCTCCAATCTGCTGCCACCCTTTCTGTCAGGCTACAGACAGCCCCCCCCCACCCCCTCCCCGCGCTCCTCTTCGCCTTCCCCTCCCCACAAACAGGTAAATTCACCTCGACTAGCTATACCTGTTCCCCCTGGGGCGCGGCGGTAGCCAAATGGCCATTTTCGGTTCGAGGGCACAAAAAAAATCTCATCTCCAGGAGAAAATCTGCGTCTAAAATAATAATTGCCTCTCTGGTGGGCGGAGATATGATTTTGCGGCGTCGGGCGTCGTCAGCCCGATGCGGCCCGGCGCGGGGCGGCGCGGTAGCGAGAGCGAGCGGAGGGAGGGGGGCACAGGCTCTGCGGGGGGCGGGGAGGGGCGGGCGCGGGCCTCGCGAGAATGAGCCTCATCCCTCACTTCTAATTCATTGTCGTCTTAGGTCCGCCCACCCCGCTCCCCTCCCCACATCACCTCCCCTCCCCTCCCCTCTTGTCTCCTCCCCTCCCCCATGCCCTCCCCTCCCCGGCGCTTTCTTCTCCCGCCCACCTCCAGGCCCAGGTCCTGGTCTCGCCCCTGGACTAGGCGCGACGCGAAGTCTATCTGAAATAGTTGGTGGGTGTACGGAGCGCCTCCCCCCCCCCCCCCTGCCGCCCCGCCCGCCTGCTCCCCTGCAGGTCTTAATTAACCCACTCTCGGGCTTGGGGGTGGGGGGTGCCGCTACACGCCGCCACTCGCCGCGCCCGGAGCGGAGCAGGGGCTGCTGGAAGGAGAGGCACAGGATGGTGTGCGTGTCTCTCTTCTGCTCCGGTGTGTCTAAAGGTATGTCACGGCAAGAGCGGCCAGAGCCCTGCACCGGGCGGGCGTCAATGCCCACTTGGCGTCCGAAAGCAGCGAGTGGAAGTAAGTGCGACGCTGGGCCATAGCTCCCTCTCACGCCCACTCGTTTTCGGACGCCATGGGCATCTGATGCCCGCCCGGTGCAGGGTTCTTCTGGTCACGGCGGCGTGGACCCGGACTTCCCGGCCGGCACATCGTGTCGCTACCGTTGGCGGTCTCCTCAGGCGAGTCGGTCCTTCTCATCGTCCCGGGCTCCGGGCCACGTGGTGAAGGCGCGGCAGGGCGGGGCGGGGCGGGGCGGGGCGGGTGGAACGTTCCGTTTGCTCACACGTACGCGATATGATTCATGTGCAGGGAGGGCGCCTGTTCACAGGTGAGGGGCGGAGGCGAGGGGGCCGGCCGGGGCGGGGCGGGGCGGGGTGGCTGCTGCGGCTCGGGGAGCCCGACTGCTCGGCCTGCGTTCTGCGCGCGCCCCTCTCTCCCTCCAACAGGACCGGCCCGGCCTGGAAATGTAAAGGTAAAGGGGTGTGCCTGTGGTGTACGTCCCGCCCAGGGCAGAGGCCCAGTTGTGTACCTGGCAGCTGCGGAGGAGGTTGACCGCGGCGCGGCGGCCCCGGCCTCGGCCCCGGCCCACCGCGACTTCACGCGCCCCTTGTTTTTACTGCCCTCGGGCCGGTTTCATTAATTTCCCGGCCGCGGCCCGGCGTGGCCCGAGGCCTCAGCTGTGCTCCCCGGTGGAGCTGCCCCGCCCCGCCCCGCCCCGCCCCGCCCCCCCCGCCCCGCCAGCACCACAACAAACAGCGCCGCCCTAGCCGCGGCCAGCAGGGCACGGAGGCACAGGTGTTGGCACGTTATTTTCTCGTGGAGACCCTCCCCCTCGCCCACCCCTCCCCCTTTCCTCGGCCTCTCGGCCTCCAGTCCCCCGAGCGCGGGCCGCGGTATACAGTACAGTACGAATTTGTTTTTGCTCTCCGCCCGGCCCTCCTCGCCTCCCTCCGAGAGTGCCTCTGTCACGAGACGTTCGACTCGCGCCGCGCCGCCGCGCCCTGAGAGTCTTCGCAACTGTTTTATCGGTTTGACGATATATCAGCTGCAGTGCGCCCTCCCCTCCCCTCCCCGTGCCGCAGCCCCGCGGCAGTTCGGCCGGCGAGGAGGCGTTTCCCAGCGAGATGTCACCCGGGGAACGAGGCGGGGCGGGTCGGGGCGGGGCGGGGCCGGGAAGTCTCACCCGCTGCACAGGCAAACTTTTGAGTGCATCCCCTTTGAGTGTCGCTACGTGTCACTCCGGCGCCAGCGACTCACCCCCTCTGCAGCCTCCGCTCCGCCCCGCCCCGCCCCGCCCCGCCCCGCCCGGCCCCCCGCCCCGCCCCGCCCCGCCCGGGCTAACCGCATTCGGCGGCAGGTCGCGTCCCGTTCGCCTACGCGCCGCGCCGCTTCAGTTCAGTCTGCCAACTCCTCGTTCATGCTGCTGGAACTCTTTATGAACTGCATCCGGCGCGGCGGCGGCGCTCCCAGCTCGACACGACCCTGCGGTGCCCTGCGGCAGAGCAGCAGTGAAGAGAGCCTTGCACCGGGCGGGCGTCGATGCCTACTACTTGGCGTCCGAAAGCGGCAAGTGGAAGTGAGACGCTCGCTCCCGGCCATAGCTCTGTCTCATTCCAACTCGGACGCCAAGTAGGCATCGACGCCCGCCCGGTGCAGGGCTCTGGCAGCGAAACTAGAGAGCGAGCTCAGATGCTTGTATGCGTCCGAAAACGACAGATGGCGCTCGGCTCGGCGATAGCGACCGTGGCACCAAGTTTCAGGTACATACTTTGGAAATCAAAGTGTAAGACAGTCTCACACCTTTTGGTGCGAGGCCAAATGTCTCACACCATTTAGCTCGATTTTTGTGGTGAATTAAAAATGTTTGCATTTTTCTTATATTCATATTGTTTATCGAGAGAGCTTGCAAAAGAGCTACCATGTCGTGATGGGTCTGAAAGCATTTTCTCTCCGGCCTCTGTCCTACTTAAAATAAACAAAGCGGCAGGTTCTTCTGTCTGTAATCGGTCTCAGTCCCATCACATGGCAGCTCGTTCGACAGCTCTTTCGACGAAGAATATGAAAATAAGAAAAAAATCAAACATTTTTTTTAATTCATCACAAAATTTGAGCTAATGGTGTGAGACATTTTGTCCTCGCTCCAAAAGGTATGAGACTGTCTCACACTTTGATTTCCAGAGTATGTGTGGCAGGAAGCAGGGCACTTCAGTGTCCAGTACACGCTAACTGTGTTTGTATGTTTTTGTGCAAGCGTTTTGTGCAAAGTTCCTACGTTTCATTTTGGACAAATTTGTGCGCACACTAAACCCTTATGCAGTTTGTTGTGCATAAGCCTTGCAGGATTTTACGCAACCATAACTATGCACAATTTTTTCTGCATAACTATGCTTAACTCTGTCCCTTATGCACAAATTTGTGCATAGTTATGTACAATGTGTGCATAGTTATGCATAAAAATTTGTGCATAACTATGGTTGTATAAAATCGTGCATAACGATGCGAAAATCATGCATAAGGGTTTAGTGTGCGCAAAACTGCATAATTTCGTACACATGTATGCACAAAAGTGTTCAAATCAACGTACCGGGTGTTTCTTTGAATGCGTAACAGCAGTGTTGCGGGTTTGCCTACCTACTCCATTCGCCCCTAAGGCGCCATGGCCCCTGCAGCGCTGGAGAGTATGCAATCCCGCAACACTGTTACGCATTCTAAGAAACACACGGTACGAATCTGTGCAAAAAATTTGATTGCTTAACTTTGTACAAATAAAAGATACAAATTCAGTTAGTGTGTACCGCCAGACAGGCTGCTGTGCGTAGGAGAGGAGAGGCCCCGTGCGGGCACCGCGCCGCTGCCGCAGAGTTCCGGCGAGTAATTGCCTCTCCGGCCGACAGGCGACT
This sequence comes from Frankliniella intonsa, assembly GCA_033675135.1. NCBI lineage: Eukaryota > Metazoa > Arthropoda > Insecta > Thysanoptera > Thripidae > Frankliniella > Frankliniella intonsa. The sequence continues at coordinate 20,197,325 of CM066253.1, forward strand.
TTGGTCCATGGCGCGCCGCGCTGCGGCCTTCTTGACCCCCTTGCCCATCGGGCCACGCCGATTGACCCCCAGCCCAGCAGCCCGGCCAGGCCCGGCCCGGCCCCGCGGGCTGAACTGGGCCAGCCAAGCCCGTCCCGGCAGCGGCACACAGGCACGGGGGCACAGGTCCGTGAGGCCCACTCCACTCAGGCCCCTGCTGTAGCCTGTACTATTCATTAGATCACCTTCCCTGGGCGCCGCAACCAGAAGAAGGGAAAACGGACGGCCATTAAACGGAGTCGGCCACCTCACCATGCCACACCACATCATGGCCGTTCCTGGCCGAGAGGGCAGTGCTGTCAAAAAGTTAGGCAAAAACCGCCGGAACACACCCGTGTCCAACGGGTGCGTGTCTCCCCCTACCTACACGCTAAACCCTTATGTACTTTGTTGTGCATAAGCCTTGCAGGATTTTAAGCAACCATAACTCGACGCATCCGTGCAACAACGGCGTATCGTGTTGACCTCGGATCGCACACTAAACCCTTATGCATGATTTTTTCATCGTTATGCACGATTTTATACAACCATAGTTATGCACAAATTTTTATGCATAACTATGCATAAGGGGCAGAGTTAGGCATAGTTATGCACAACAAATTGTGCATAGTTATGGTTGCGTAAAATCCTGCAAGGCTTATGCACAACAAAGTACATAAGGATTTAGTGTGCGCTCTGGATAATGTCTCATTTCACTCTGCATTGAGTCAGGAATAGAATGAGACCCAATTTGAAACGATCCGACGTCACCACGAAGAGTGAGAGACCTCCAAAGATAGGCATGCCGAAATTCTCAAAAAGCAGATCCGCCTTTGTTCACGCGTCCTTCACAGATCCGCCATTGTTCACCCTTCCAGCACAGATCCGCCCTTGTTCACTCGTCCTCCACAGATCCGCCGTTGTTGCACGGATGCGTCGAACTTTCCACTTTTTTTTCTGCATAACTATTCTTAACTCTTTCCTTTATGTGCATAATTATGCTTAAAAATTTGTGCAAACTATGGTTGTTTATAATCGTGCATTACGATGCAAAAATCATGCATAAAGGGTTTAGTGTGTAGTGTGTACCAGGCAATATCGGCGCACGCATGCATGGGGTCTGCCTACACGCTAACCGGAAATGTACTTTTTTGTACATATCAAATGTAACTACAGAAACATGCATATTTATGAACATATCATTATTATGTATAAATATCACACATTGAAACATGTACATATTTATAGAACAAAATGTACAATAATAGCAAATTTATGTAGAATATTATTCACAATAAAGCACGATTTTTCCATATGATATGTTTACAATTTTATAGATCGTGCCATAAAAAAAATTCTGTGTAACCGTAATAATACAGAAAATTTTCATTTTTCTTGTATTAATTTATTTGTATTACAAAGATTTTTCTTTGTATTACACAATAGCAAGCACGCTTTTTTTCCATATGTATTGCACTTTATACTAAGGTATAACTGTAAGAAGTTAAGAGTGTTGATATGTAAGAAAAAGTACATCTCCAGTTAGTGTGTAGTAGGCAGGCGTCGGTGCAGTCCACTGTGCGTGCGGGTGTGCTTCGGCGGTTTCTGGCCAACTTTTCTGACAGCAGTGATAGAGAGACTCAAAGGGAGAGAGGCGCCAACTCGCCGCACTCAGGCTGCAACCAGCCAACCACGGCGCGTATGTGCTCGGACCAGCCAATCACGGCGCCTCTCGCGCGACGAGTTGACGCCTCTCTTCCTCTGAGTCTTTCCAGCCCGGCCCGGCCCGTCCCGGCTTCTTCAACTTGAACTTGTTTTACAGGCCCGGCCCGCGGCCGTAACGTAAGCGTTAGGCGTTACACGGCCCTGTCCAGCCCGGCCCGGCCCGCCGTCCACAATAATGCCTCTACTTATGTGACCCGCGGAGAAAGTCGCGGCGGCGGCGTGACGCGCCGGGCCGGGGCGGGCACCGTGTGTGCGGGGCGGGGCGGGGCGGGGGCGGGGCGGGGCGGGGCGGGGCGGGGCGGGCACCGTGTGTGCGGGGCCACCGTGCTTTACCTCGAATGTGGAGCAGGGAGGGTGACGTAACGCGTAACGCCGGGCGGTGGACAGGACGTCGCATCACGGGGGTGGAAGGAGGAGGCGGGGTGTTCGAAGATCCCGGCAGGCCGGGCCGGGGCCGGGCCGGGCGGCGTCTTGTCGCCCGGAGAAGGAAGAAGGGGGGGGGGGGGGCAGTGCGGCTACGGCAGGCGGCGGCCGGGCCCGGCCAGCACCGGAGCGACTCGCAGGGGGGACACGCCGGCGGCCCGGCCCGGCCCGCGCCGGAGGGACTCCGACTCCGGCGTCACAGTCTTAATTGGGCCGGCACCTGTGTCGCTAGAGCGCCGTGTCGTACAGCTCCGCGCACCGCGACGCCTGCAGGCCACGCTCCGCGCGCCGCGCACCGGGTGTCGCCAGAGCGTCGAGGCTCGCCCGCACCGCACCGAGAGGATCAATGCGGCAGCGGCTCGGACGCGAGGAGTTCAGTGAGAGCGACAGAGAGAGGTGATGAGCGGAGGCTGCGCCAACATGACCGGAATGTCCTGGGTGAGTGTGGGCGCGCGCGCGCGTTTGTGTGTGTGTTAGTATGGGAAGTGAGAAAGCCATCATAAGTACCTACATCGGAAAAAAAACAAACGTGCTAAGCAATGCCTTTCCTGGGGCGCTAAAATCAAGTGCTAAGTTTAGTGCGTTTCCTGGGGCACTAAATCTTGGTGCCTTCCGAAAGGTACTAAATTTTCTTAGCGCCTGTTAAAGGTAGGACTTATCACCTTTGTTTTTCCATAGTGTACTTTTAATGATGGCAGTAATAAGGCTGCTTGGCACATTCAGTGCGGGGTGTGATTTAACACGGGACCGTGACCACATAGTGGCCATGCCATGCCCACTCAGTCTGTTAAAAAGCAGAAAGCTCGCGGTCATTGGTTCACACAGGTCACAAATGAGTATTTTTTTTTTTGTACATCTGGACAAGCATAGTCCCTTACTCTTCCACTCCGCGGCATGGCCCCCGACCGCGCCGGCAGCGCCGGTGCCCCCGGCCTGATGTAACGGGGCTGGGGCTGGCCGCGGCCGGGGCGATGCGACACTTTCCAGAATGCACCTCTTTAGCTGAGTTATTCGCTCAAGGTGAGGCGGGCGGCCGCCGCGGGGCTGGGCTGCAGGGCGTGACGTACTTAGTCCACTTTCCTCCCGCAAGCAGCCTGCCTGCCCGGCCTCAGGGAGGGTGCCGTGCGGGGGCGGGGCGGGGCGGGGCGGGGCGGGGCGCCACCGGAAAGCACCCATTGTCAGCTCAATGGGCCTGGCCCGGCGGGGCGGGGCGGGGCGCGGGGCGCGGGGGCCAGCGAGTGAGTTGAGCTGCGGTAAAAGGCTTTGACAGGGGCGGTGGCGCTGGTATTCCAGGAGAAGAGTGTTTTGGGAGCGGCTCGCCGCGCGGCTGCTGAGCTGCTCCGGGTCCGGGCCGGAGTCGTGGGCCCGGAGGCACCGGACCGGAGGCGCTCGAGAACGCCGCGCCGCTGTGGGATAAGGTGGGGTATGGAAGGTGTCCGCCCACCTGTCGGATCGCTACCGCAAGTCCCGGGGGGTGCGACACTCTCCTCACTATGGGTGTACACTGATTGGAAGGTTGCGCTGTGATTGGAAGTAAAATTTTTCCAAACTTCAAAAAACCCTATAAATTTGTCATCAACAAATCGATGTTTTGCGATTTTTAGGTGTTAAAAATGCATTTTCGCCGTAAAATTATGTGATTGGAAAATGATTAGACCGCAGGGCGTGCACTGATTGGAGGATGTAAGGTACCCCTCGGCGAGTCCACAATCTCAAATTCCACACGGGCCAGTGCGCCATGCCCATGCCGCCGCGGCTCGTTTGCACAGGCACAACCCTGCGGTCTGCAGGACCAGCCATGCCCCGCGCCTGCCGGTCCGGGAGGAGCCCGGCGCACCAGCCCCCGGATATCACTCTAACGCCCGGATTTATCTTCATATCCGGCGCCCGGAGGTGAAGACGCCGCGCCGGAGAGGCCGGCACCAAACGGAAGTGGGCGCCGTGGGCGGGGCGGGGCGAGGCGGGGCGGGGCGGGCCGGCCCGGCCCGGCCCGCCCCAGCCGGGCCCGCGGGCCACGTCGAGGCGAGGAGGGAAGGACCGACCGCAGGGTCCGGACGGGCACCGCACCAGGGATGCTCAGAGAGTATTTTTCTTAGTGACACTCTTGGAGATTTCGGGGGCCGTGAGAGGCAGAGGGAAAATACTTATGACTTTTGCCGCGTTTGGCTGCATCATTCACGGTAAAACTGTCGTCCTGGTTTTCAAGACGTTTTGGAAAAATGAAGACCAGGTCGAATTTTAAGACATTGCTCTTGGTTTTCAAGACGTCGTCTTGAAAAAGTGGAATAATTTCAAGACAACGTCTTGAAAACCCGGAGCAATGTTTTGGAGACCGTCCTGGTTTTCAGGACGTCAAGGAAAGGTCTTAAGTTTTCCAAAATATCTTGAAAATCAAGAAAGTTTCCTTGGAAACCAAGACGCTAGTTTTACCGTGTTGAATTTATAGTCTTTAAAAATATTATGAAGTAATGTATTGAACGATACCTAATTTGTTGAGCAACGATACATAAGGTGCGTGTGTGTGTGTGGGTGCGTGTGTTTGTGTGCGGTAAGCCCTCCGATTCTTTTCTCCGAGGCAGTTTAGTTAGGCCAGCAGCACTCCCCGCAGGCGCACAGCGAATCACGGCAGTGATGCTGCATTCCGCGGGGCAGCGCGGCCCAGTCTGGCCCCGGCTCGGCCCTGCTCGGCCCTGCTCGGCCCTGCCCGGCCCTGCCCGGCCCTGCCCGGCCCTGCCCGGCCCTGCCCGGCCCTGCCCGGCCCTGCCCGGCCCTGCCCTGCCCTGCCCTGCCCTGCCCTGCCCTGCCCGGCCCTGCCCGGCCCTGCCCGGCCCTGCCCGGCCCTGCCCTGCCCTGCCATACCCTGCCCCGCCCTGCCCCGCCCTGCCCGGCCCTGCCCGGCCGTGCCCGGCCGTGCCCGGCCCTGCCCTGCCCTGCCCGGCCCTGCCCGGCCCTGCCCGGCCCTGCCCGGCCCCACCATCTGCGGCGGGAGCGTTCCGTTCCGTTCCGGCCCGTCATCGCCAATATCTGCACATCGGATCATGGAAACGAGGTCTGGCGGCGTCATGCCGCGGTGTCGCAAAAGGAGGAGAGGTGTGAGAGCCGCAGCGGTGACGAGAGAGAGAGAGAGAGAGAGAGAGAGAGAGAGAGAGAGAGAGAGAGAGAGATGCATGATGTGATAATTGTTTGTGTTAAAAAGGGGGAAGTGAAAAGAATTTTATTTTAATTTTCCTTTTTGGAAAAATAGGAATCAGAGAAAAAATGAATGAAGGCATAAGGTAGGCAAATTCTCGCGTTGAAGCTGGGCAGGTGGCCTACCCTAGGACCGGCAGGCGTCCAGCTCAAGTTGTCTTCCATCAGGGTTTTTGGTTGATGTTGATTTGTCTTCTTGAGGATAGATGTATTTGATTTAGTTTAATTATGAGAGGGAGAGAGAGAGAGAGAGAGAGAGAGAGAGAGAGAGAGAGAGAGAGAGAGAGAGAGAGAGAGAGAGAGAGAGAGAGAGAGAGAGAGAGAGATCACCGTTGGCGAAAACTGCATTGGAGCCGTTGGTTTAAAGGTTTCGGGGAACGAATTTCGGTCTCTAGCAAACCTCACATGTTGTCCAGCATGATCTCCTCGACTGGGCCGGCCCGTCGGCACACAATGCCGCCTGAGGGTGCACTTAACAGTCGCTTTGTTTACGACCGGCGCGCTCGACTGGACCAGTCCGGTGGGGCAGTATTTGTTGGAAAGCGGCGGCGTGTGATGTGGCGGGGGAGGGGGGGAGGAGGCTGCACCCATCCGGACAGAGGAGGAAGTGATTGCTGCGGACACCAACGAAAAACGAACTTCCGATCGAGCTTTCTCTTACTCTGAATCTGCTGCACTACGTATTCATCTCGTTAAAAAAACATCCCTACACTGTTGAAAATACCACAGTAAATGGCTACGGTACGCACCGTTAATTTGTTACCTGGTCCTGGACCGTAATTTTTGACTACGGTCTGAATCTTACGGTACGCTCCGCAGGCTTCAAATATGTCGGGGAAGTGCAATGGAGAACATTTCATCCGCAATAAAGTACAGTCCGCACCGTGAGGATACGTTACGGTCTGACCGTACACAAAAATTACGATCCGGACCGTAGGCATACCGTAACGCCCTACGGTATTTTTAACAGTGTTATCGATCTCTGTCCTTATAAAAAACACGTCATCTTGCAGGAAAGACTCTTGATCCCGCCCTCGATCCCGCCCCCTGAATCCATCTACTCTCTCTCTCTCTCTCTCTCTCTCTCTCTCTCTCTCTCTCTCTCTCTCTCTCTCTCTCTCTCTCTCTCACACACACACACAAACATACAACATTATGACAGAAGGCTCTTAAACGTTAGAATGCGAAAAAATTTACTCAACCACCTTCCAATGCGCTGACTGAAATGTTTTCCAGTGGTCATAAGATGTCGCTGGGCAGAGAGAATCGTACATGTCTCGCTTCAGATATCGATGATCGCGTTGGCCACGCGTCAGGGCGAGCGACAGGCCAGCGACAGCCTCGTGACAGGCGGTCGGCGCGGGGCGGCGGGGCGGGGTGGGGCGGGGCGGCACAGCGGCGCGGATTGCACGCGCAGCGCCGTGCATCGGCGCGGTGAGAGTGGGGAGAGCACCCCAAAACGCCTATGCATATTTTATTTCTACCGCGCCTCTCGATCTGTGACAGCGCTGTACTGTACCGTTTCACCATACCTCCCCCCCCCCCCTTACACACACACAGCCGAGCCCATCAATAATAATGCTTTTACTCATACTCTTTGCGGCGTCCGAAAAAAAGAACGAGCAGTTGTCAGGCGGCTGATTCACCACCACACCAGCAGCTAGCCCGTACCGTACGCGGTCAGCGCAGCTTCCCAATAACCGTCCAGCCATGACAGGTGCCTCACCGCCGGGTGGGTAGGCAGCCCGCCCACTTGCAGCACTGCGGCACAGCGCAGAGCAAAATGAGCGACGTTTTTCTACATCGCTCCCCTAGAGCGATGTTCGCCAAGATGACTCAGTATGAGTCGTATCCATCACTTAAATTGAGTGATGTTAGCATAAAGGACTCAAAAAGAGTCATAGGTAAAGCCGAAAATATCCTAATGACTCTAATTGAGCGATGTTACTCTTTCTCCCTCTCCTGAAAGTATTAAAATTTGGGTCACACACTGTAAAATGCTTGCAAAGAATTGGTTCGTATTGCAAACTATTTTTTTTGTGAGCTGCAAAGAATTTTGAAGCATTGTATTAGGAACTAATTCTTCGTAAGCTTACAAACTATTTCTTTGCAATAAAAATAGTTTGTAAGAATTCTAGTAGCCTGCAAAGAAGTTCTTTGCAATACGAACAAATTCTTCGTAATACGAATATTGAAAATTCTTCGCAACGTTGCAAAGAATTTACTTTGCAAGCATTTCACAGTGCAATCTTGCTCTGTACAGAGTGAAATTCATGTCTCCCCGATTTACAGTGGTTTATGCGTCTGGAAACGACAGGTGAGAGTGAGAGGGAGCTATGTTCCAGTTTGAACGTCTCACTCTCACCTGTCGTTTTCGGACGCATACGAGCATCTGAGCTCGCTCTCTTCTCTGCACTGCTCTGGCACAGAGTAGTACGGTACCACGCACCCACAATGAGTACCTGCTCCGAACGTCCGCCGCCGCTCTTTGGCCATACGGCAGGCTTCGCTGAGGCAGTCACAGTCACGTGACATTTTTCCTCGTGCATCGCGTGTCCACCTGCTCTCCCTGTCAGCCGGGCCGGGGGCTATTTTGACTGGCCGCACAGGCAGCGTGTTGTGCTTTACGGCAGGGCAAACAAACGGCGGGGCACATGTGCGAGGCGCGCCGCGCAGCGTCACTACTCTTGGCGCCGCTTTTTACACCACTCACTCTCACCTTTCTCTCTCTCTCTCTCTCTCTCTCTCTCTCTCTCTCTCTCTCTCTCTCTCTCTCTCTCTCTCTCTCTCTATGTCTCACTCACTCACTCACTCCCTCCCTCCCTCTCTCTCTCTCTCTCTCTCTCTCTCTCTCTCTCTCTCTCTCTCTCTCTCTCTCTCTCTCTCTCTCTCTCTCTCTCTCTCTCTCTCTGTCTCTCTCTCTCTCTCTCGGTGCCGGGCGCGGCGGGGCGCGCGACCAGCACCTGGCGCGCGGCCTGCATGCAGCCGAGCAGGCCGCCGGCCGTGCTGGGCCGGGCAGCGCCGGGCAGCGCCAGGCTGGACATGTCAAAGCTCAACAGCGAGGCAATATTTGGCGAGCAAACAGGGTGCCGGCCGGACCTCTGGGCGCGCCGGGCCCCTACGGGCCAGCGCTGCCAACCGTGTAAAAACACGTTTCGCACGGCGCTCACTGCACTGCAGTCACACTGTAATCAAAAGTGCTTAACTGACACACACTTTCAAGTGTTCAACACACACGAAACCCTCATGCATGATTTTAATTTTTACATTGTTATGCACGATTATAAACAACCATAGTTATGCACAAAATTTTGTGCATAACTATGCACACATTGTACACTCTTAACTTCTTACAAAGAAAATTCTTGTATTTCAAAGAATTCTGTGCAATCGTAATACAAAGAACCAAATTTTCTTTGCAATACAAAGAAAAATCTTTGTAATACTACAAAGCAAAAATTTTTGTAATACAAGAAAATTTTCTGTATATTACGGTTGCACAGAATTCTTTGTACTATACCAAAAACATCTTTGTAAGAAGTTAAGAGTGTATAAAATTATGCACAAATTTGTGCATAAGGGACAGAGTTAAGCATAGTTATGCAGAAAAAAATTGTGCATAGTTATGGTTGCTTAGAATCCTGCAAGACTTATGCACAACAATGTGCATAAGGGTTTACTGTGCACAGTGTTGAACACTTTCAGATACTTGGCTAAAACGTCCATGCATTTTATATATAGGCATCAAGAAATGTAGGACCGATATATTGGCCGACAGAATGCGTCGTCCAACTACAGAGTTGTACACTTTCCCTCCCAATGAAATAAATACATGGGGCTTTTTTTGCAAGCATCTAAAAGTGTTCAACACTGTGTCCAACACTTGTAAGTGTGTGTCAGTTGAACACTTTAGATAACAGTGCAGCCTCCTCGCGCCGGCTGGCTGCCAGGCAGAGCCCTGCACCGGGCGGGCGTCGATGGCTACTTGGCGTCCGAAAGCGGCAAGTGGAAGTGAGACGCTCGCTCCAGGCCATGGCTCTGTCTCACTCCAACTCGTTTTCGGACGCCAAGTAGGCATCGACGCCCGCCCGGTGCAGGGCTCTGCTGCCAGGGTGGTCACAGCGACAGCCCTTCACGCCGCGCCACCCGTGTAATCCTCCACCGTTTTGATTTCTCACGGGTTAATATTCGATATCAGTTGGTCGCGGCTCGGCGTGTCGCTACGTCTCGTCTTGTGCGCGGCTGGTCAGCCTCGCTTTTGTTCTGCAGTGTGCGTGCGGCTGTGATTTGGAAACGCCTTCCTGCGAGGCTGCATGCCTGGCCTGCACTGACAAAACTTTTTTGTCGTAAAACTATAAATTACTTACTGGAAAATTTTACGTATGCACTGTAAGAAAATGTCGGACAGGGTACGGGAAAATTTTCCATGGAAGATGTCGTACAATGACAATCCTAGATTGTAAATGTACAAGCACGGCGTATCGACTTGGAATCGAATGACGATCAAGAGTGGGAGGTTGGACATGTACAACTCATCTTGTAAATGGTAAATTACAAAAAATATCGTACATGTACGGAAATATTTTTCGCAGTGTGATTGGCTCGTAAATTATACAACACAAATGGATGATGAATTGTTTACGAATGATCCATAAACCATGCCCATTTCATGTATTGTTTGAATCATGCACAAATTCATTCAAAAATTTCTTAAAGAAATACAACTTATTCGTACAAATACGTACAAATATGAAAAACAATGGGCCATTCATGTTCTAATATTTCGTAAAAAAATACAAACCGATCCTTCCTGTAAGAACAAGCTCCTCGCAACACTTTCTTATGAATGGCTCGTAAAATAATGAATCATTCATGATGCAATTTGTCGTAAAAATATGACCCATTTCTTTTCTGTGTAATACGAGCCATTCGTGACAAATTTTGTCGAAAATTTACGACAACTTTTTACAGTGTGGCCTAGCCTGCCGCTGACTATGACCTGGTCGCATTTCGCAAAGGGTTTGGAAGCGGAGGGGCCGGCTCGGCGGCGGGGCGGGTGGTGGAGGGGGTAGGGTATGGGTCGCTAAGGCTGAGGAGGATTCTGGAGGATTCATCTTCTTCTCGACTGTTTCCGGTGCAGACAAGTCTGAATAACTGTAAACTGAAGAAGCCGAGCAGCCGGGCGCCCGTCTCCGGAAACGACTACACTTTGGTAGCGACAAAACTAAGCAAGTGGATGGAATGACTTTTGCACTCCCCCTCCTGTTCCTCCCGAAAGCCTTTCGCAAAGTTTTCATAGGCGTTCTTCCGTTAGGCATTACATCTAAGTCCTCTCCGTGTGCTTTTGGTAAAATGATTATTTTAAAGCCTTAGCCGAGGCGTTAGCTTATTCACTTCGGTACAGAAAGCAGGACGACATATATATGCTCTCCTTTTATACATCTGCATCATTTGAACAGAAAGGTCAGGTTCGCATCCCCCACAAATAATACGGCAGCAGCCGGAATCAGTTGTTCCAGCCGCGCCAAAGGGCTGAAACAGGGCGCGTGTGGCGCGGGCGGGGCGGGGCGGGGCGGGGCGGGGCGATGGGGATGGGGTAACAATGGTGGACAGCGAAACATGATCTCAATCATACACGTCCTGCTGACAAAGAATAGAGTTCGCTGGCGGAAAAAAAAAATCAACAGCTGGTCATGGGATTTTGGTTTCCGCGTGGCCAGCTGGCCCTGCAGGCCGGCCCGCTAGCGGCAGTGCGGCGACGGCGAGCCCGATTCGTCTCATCCATCAACAGAAAGCGTCGAGGCGAGACTCACTCCATACACTCACTCCATTCCGTTTCCATTTCACTCCGTCCGCCATTGTGACCGATGGAGCTTGCGAGTGAATGCTCGTTCGGCTGAGTGGCCATGGGCCGCCCCGCGCCGCCCCGCGCCGCCCCGCGCCGCCCCGCCCCGCGCCGCCCCTCCCTGCTCCCGTGGCCAGGGCGCCGCGGCGCGCGGGGCCCGGCAGCTCGACGCCCCGTGAGAAAAACGATTATGTCACTGAGTGTTAGCCGGCGCATTAGCCACGCGCTAATCCTTCCGCCTGCACTGCCGGCCGGCTGGCCGCCCGGCCGAACACGCGCCAGCGGCCGCCCATTCATTTCAGCAACGAGTTTGCACCGATCTATGAGATTTTGTCAAATATGAAAATCGTCATTATAATTATAAAATTACCTCTACACTGTAATTTTAAAGGTCAAACATGTGACCCAAAATCGGGGACACACCGATGTGTCGTCAAATTTCGAAACTGCCCTAATTTGTGACCTTTTTGCGGCGACACTTGCGTGTGACCTTTTTTTTTCGGCGACAATTTTGTCGCCAAAAGCTCCGCGTGTGACCGTAAGACAGTGACATCCATCACTGTTTCGGCCACACCCGGAACTTTTCGCGACAAAATTGTCGCCGAAAAAAGGTCACAAATTAGGGAAGTTTCCTTTTGAGATGTGTCGCCACAAAAGGAACAAATTTGTCGCCGTTTGAGTTACAGTGTAGGCAAGGCGCCGTATAGTATGGACTCCCCCGCGACGGTGCACCGCGAAAACCGAAGAACTCTATAAATTTATTGGCCATTGTACCCGAGGATGTAGTTAGTCCTACGCAAGGCGTTTGCGAGTAGTAGTTTGACTTCGGTTGCCCCAGCAGTTGGGCAGCCTCGGAACAAGAGCGCGGTGCGTGGTCCCGCCCGGCCCGGCCCGGCCCGGTGCGGGCGGCGCGGCCGGCAGAGTGGCGAGTCATGGTGTCGGTGAGCCATTTGGTAAGTGGGTTGTCAGCCGGCCGGCCTGCCTGCAGCGCAGCGGGGCCGAGCAGCCGCGCCCAGTGGTCAGCAGCGAGCAGTTGACTTATTCAGAAGATCGCTCTTGTCACCTCCCTCCTTGTCGCACCTATGGCGGTGCCCTGTGCAAGACATGGAGGTGACCCATGAGTGCGACAAGGACAGAGGAACAATCTTCGGAATAAGTCGGCATAGGTAGGACCAACAACTGTGGCCGGTACGGTACGGCTTCACGAGCCTCTCACTGTCAAAAATTACAACGGGAATTTTGACGGGATGGCCCAGTAATTTATTAGCCGGTCTGAACCGTTTTTAAATTTACGGGACAACCGTACCATAAAAATGCGGACCTTCCCGTCCTGTACAGCAAAATCCCGTAGTTTTATGACTCCCAGAGGACTTTTGATTAAATCTGGTTATTGGACACTTTGCATCTAAGTAGGTACGGAAACGCCCGTAATTTGCTACTACGGTTTCTCCCGTATTTTAGAGGTACGGACGGGCCCGTAAAAAAAAATACATTGCATTCCGTCGTCACTTCCGTAATATTTTACGGGAACTTTAACAGTGCTCCTCTCCTCTGCCGGCAGGTGGGCCAGCTGCTGCTGCTGCTGGCGGTCACCTCCTGCGGGGCGCAGATCTTCCCCTTCTCCAACCTGCGGCACATCTTCGACCAGAAGGGCAAGGGCGGCGGCGGCGTGAGCAGGGCCTCGACCCCGCCGCCGCCCACGCTGGAGGCGAGCGCGGGCCCCGGCCCCGGCCACGGCCTCGGCCCCGGCACCACCAGCACGCTGCAGCCGCCCACCACCACGGGGCAGGCGCCCTTCCTGGCGCCCTACTCGCTGTTCGACGAGGACGCCGGCCACGGCGAGTTCCAGCACCCCGAGCTCGTCGTCGAGCGGCCGCGCCCGGCCACCCGGCCCGGCGGCAGGGCCGGCCACAAGGCTGCGGCCGCAGCCGCGGCCCCCGCGCCCGCCAGGACGGCTGCGCGTCCGGCCGCCAAGCCGCACGACAAGCACAAGAAGCGGCTGCTGGAGAACCACCCGCGGCCCTCGCACCTGGTGCCCGTGAGAATAGCGTACGAGCCCATCACGCCTGCCTCTGGTGACGCGCATGTCCCCCCCGGTGACGGCCCCAGCCCCGGCCCCGGCCCCGGCCCCGGCCCCGGCCCCGGCCCCGGCCCCGGCCCCGGCCCCTTGCGCCCGCCCCCGCTTTACCTCACGCCGCCACGCCTGCCTGACGCTAACCCCGCGGCCTCGGCGGACTACCCGGACGCGGCCGCGTCCCCTACCTCCCAGCACGCGGCCCCGGCGCGGACCACCGAGGCCGTGGACGCCTCTGGCCCCGCGCCCGCGCCGCTGCCGCCCGTCCCCGCCGTGTACTTGCGCCCCCCCGGGCCGCCCACGGGGCCGGCCACGCCCGTGCTGTTCAAGCTGGACCTCGCCGACGTGGCCAACGAGGCCCTGTCGCACAGCACCATCCCCGGCATCCTGGGCGGCGCCACTAACAGCATCCCTAACGGCATCGCTAACCACAAGCTTGCGTCCGCCCCCGCGCCACACAACGCCCTGCTCCCCGCCGGCCAGCACAAGGGCCGGCACAAGGAGCATCCCACTAACCACAAGGACGACCTCCCCAAGGGCAACCACCGGCCGGAGCCCGCCGGCCTCGGCCCCGGCCCCGGCCCCGGCCAGCAGGCTGACGGAGACAACTCTCTTGTTGAATCCAGTGCCGCCGAGTCGTCCGCAGCGGCTGCAGCCGTCGCCCTGGAGGGCCCTGGGCACCGGACGCCCGGCAACCACCGGCCCGGGCCCCGGCCGCTGGCCCCGCCCACGCCGCAGACGCCGGCGCGCGCGCCCAAGTTCAAGAACCACAAGCCGGCGCCTCTCGGCCAGGCGGCGGCGCCCGCGCGCCCCGTCAAGTACCGCAACCATCGGCCGGGCTCGCTCGACGGCGAGGAGTCCATGACGAGCCTGCGCTACAGGAAGAGGCCCCTGGGGCCGATCGAGCAGGTGAGTGGCGTAGGGCAGCCGCCTACATATGCGCAATAATCGATTATGCTGTCATCAAAATAAAACGCGCAAAACACTCCGAAACTGATGAGACACACACTGTTAAAAGTTTACAAAGCACATCTCTTGTAGGCCTACGAAGAATTTGATTCCTTTATTGTATTAGGAAGTACTGCTTTTTACTACAAATGATGGGCTTTGTAAGCTACGAAGCATCACCCTTTGTCTTACAAAGTAATGCTTCGTAATACAAAGCGATGCATTGTAGGCTACAAAGTCTGACTCTTCGTATTACAGACAGTGGCCGTGTTTTCTCCGTAACTTACAAAGCAAATCCATTGTAATACAAAGCAATGCTTCGTAAACTTTTAGCAGTGCAGTCGCTATTTTCTAGATAGAATGTCGTTGTGAACGTCTCATCGAGTTTAGTTTACTTCCAAACGGGGTCGTAGTGGCTCCCACTTTAGTCTAGCTGCAGCCTTAACAAAGGGGTTAAGGACTTCGGGGTGATATCCGCCTCGTGCTGCCCCTACCCGAGCCTCCTCCCCCTCATCCCCTGCAAGGCCCCTTCCTTTTCTCGGCAGCCCCCCTTCTGCCATCTCCCTGCGCCGCGGGGCCCAGCGCGGCCAGGCCGGGGCACAAAGGGCGCAGCCTGGCCGCCGGGAGAGGCGGGGTGGGCGGGGCGGGGCGAGGCGGGGCGGGCGGGGCGGGCGGGGCGGGCGGGGCCTGTGCAGTCCGCGCCGTGTTCTAATTCCCATCTCTGATTAGCGTACTTTTCGTCCTTGGCGAGGAGGCGGAGGGCTGGAGGCAGGAGTGCAGGGGTAGGGGCGGAGAATCTGCCCTGCCGCCGCCGCCGCCCGGCCCCCTCTCGTGTCTGCGCCTATTTCTCTTATTGTTTTTCCTCTTTTCCTGCTCCCCCGTCTCCTTGGCCAGGGGGCAGGACTTACGGTTATACGATTATAACTTGAGCCAGGGCATTTTATCCTCTTCATTCTCTTCATTTTTTTGCCCCTCCCCTGCCGTCCTCTACGATTACTTTTACACATAATTGTCTCCACACACTGATTTTTTATGTACTACTTTTTACATAGCTATGTAGGTCTATGAGCATGCCTAACTTACGTAAAATATTCTTACGTATTTATGCACAATTTTTGCATAGTTATGTAAGAATTTGTACATAATTCAGTAAGAAATTTTACGTAAGCCATACATTTCCATAGACCTGCATAAGCTATGTACAAAATAGTGCACAGTATGTGCACACTGCTGCGCCATGCAGACTCCTGAGTGCTTATGACACGCTTATTGCACTCGCAGGAGGTGGCGCAGACCGGGCTGCAGCACCAGGGCCAGTACCCGCACGCGGGCGACGGCGACAGAGTCGAGTTCCAGATGCACGGCCTCAAGGGCCCCAGCTCCTACAAGTTCGGCTACGACACCGGCAAGGGGTGAGTAAGAACGCGAACCGCGCTTATTTCGTTTTTGATTAGTCGGCTGTTTACTCTGTAAAACCATGTGTGTACATGTTTTCATAATTGTTTACTGCATACTTACAGGTATTTATAGATTTAAAAAAATGAAAACATTGCCATGTATGCAGTAAATAGTGTGTACATGCAAAGGTACACACTATTTGCTGGACACCTTGGCATGTACTGTACACACTAAAAATTACACAGAAACTACGTGTGTACATGCAAAGGTACTCAGCAAATAGTGTGTACACTGTTTGTACACACTATTTACTGCATACATGCGGCCATGTATTCATTATTTACTGAATACCTGTAAGTACGCAGTAAATAATGAATACATGTACACACTTGGTTTTCCAGAGTACAGTTGCTGAAGCCTAAAATGTTCCAAACTCACTCAGACAGAAACTGAAAACCACACACTTTTAAGGCTGTCTATCCTCAACTTTTGACGGACTTCACTCTCTAAAGCGCCTGAGCAGGGTGCCACAGGGGTGCGAGCAGAATACACAGCACTACTTCCCCCGCCGCTTTCGGTCCTACGCGAGGACCCCGCCAACCCACACCCCCATCCGGAACTCGGCCCCTCAACTGTCATTGCCAACAGTTAGGCTTCTGGAGCTGTTTCACCCTCTCCCTCCCCCACACCCTCTCCCATTTTCGCAACGTATGTGCGGGAGAGTGCGAGTCCCTCGCCAGCTCAGAGAGGTAGAGAATCCGATTTTTTTCTTTCCACCAGCAGACGGAGCAGTCCGTAAGTAGAGAAAATGGAACAGGTGGGCAGATGGAGCGTTCGTGGGAAGCAACAACCAAGAGCTCGGAAGAGCAAACACCTGCACCACACATAGAAATACTATGTACTATTTTGTACATAGCTTACGGAAAATTTCTTACTGATTTATGTATGAATTCGTACACAACTATCCAAAAATTGTGCATAAATACACTGTAAAAAAAAATCTGAAATTTCAGTAGTAGATTTTCAGATATGTCACTCTGAAAATTATTTTCAGAGTCTTACTATGGATTCTCTGACTTTAGTGTAAAATTTAAGACCTCGAACTCTGAATCGGAATTTCAGAGGAATATATCTGAATATTCAGAAGATGATTATCAGAGAGTGGTCTGAATCTAGGTTTCAGTAGTAGTTGTATGAATTTCTAGCCTTTAACTCTGAATATTAAGAAATCTTAACGAAAATTCAGAGTGCAATCTGAAGCAAGACCTGAGGCTTTCCAAAATCTGGAAAATTTCGTGGCCTTGCGGGCATAAAATTTTATACATGTGATAGAGAAGCTTGGAACGTAGCATTAGGTGGCCTGCGGACCACAGACGTCCCGGCTACAACTCTGGAGGCGCCCAGGCCCAGGCGAGGTCCGGCGCGGCGCGGGGCTCTAAGATGACCAGTGACACTGGAGCAATCCTCCCATCACGTCCCAGTGGTCTAGTGGTTAACGTGATGGGACGGCAGCACAGCAGTCTCAGGTTCTACTCCCCAGCCGGTAAGGTATTTCTTCTGTTCGTACATATCAGTGAAAGTAAGGAATGTTACTAACGTACTAAGATCACATCCTGCACATAAGCTCCGGGAAAAAATTTGTTTTAATTTTAATTTTTACTTGAAAATTGGCATCTGAATATTCAGAATGAACTTCTAGATTTTCAGACCACTTTTTCTAAAAATACACTACTTAAAATTCGGACCTCATTTTCAGACCAAGCTTTAGTCTGAAAATTCAGAATTCTAGTCTGTAAAAAAACTTCAGACTAAAAGTACTGAAAATTCAGTAAAACTTTTTTAACAGTGTACGTAGGCTAAGAATTTTCTACGTACTTGAGTTATGCATGCTCATGGACTACACTGTTAAAACAAGTGTTCAACTGCTCAACACTGGTATGTGTGCAACTTCCAGCCTAGCACGCGCAAGTGTGTAACTCGGCAGTTGTGCTACTGCAAGTTTCAAACTCGCAAGTTGTACACTTGTGAGTGTGCAACTCAAGAGTTGTGCACTTGCAAGTGTTCAGCTGCCCCGTGCAACACTACCCTTGTTGAACACTTGCAAATGTACAACTGTCGAGTTAAACACTTAGAAGTGTACAACTGGCGAGTTAAACACGTGAAATCGCACAACTGCCGATTGCGCACTTGCACGTGCTAGGCTGGAAGTTGCACACATACAAGTGTTGAGCAGTTGAACACTTGGTTTAACAGTGTACATGGCTATGTATAAAATAGTACATAAGTTGATTACTTTTTTTGGCGTTTCCTCCGAACAGGCAGAACCGCCAGTTCCGCTACGAGGAACGCGACCACCACGGCAACGTCAAGGGTCACTACGGCTACGTCGACGAGCACGGCAAGCTGCAGGTCGTCAACTACAAAGCGGATCCGCACGGCGGCTACAAGGCGGACGTCAGCAAGCTGCACACCTAGCCTTCGGCCGAGCTGCAGCTCGACCTAGAGGCTGCACCAGGCCGCGGGCAGAGATCGGTGTCTGCCGTGATGGCAGCTGTTTGAAAAATGACTTTTGTCAAACCGACCATCACCGGACGACGCGGGTCTCGGACGACATGCAGCTGAACACGGAGAGAAAAGGAGTGAAAGGGCGGGAAAGAAAAGGGCGTTGCCACGGCTGACTGGCGCCCCTGCCCTGCCCCGCTCCCCCCCCCCCGCCCCGCCCCGCCCCGCCCCGCCCCGCCCCGCCCCGCCCCGCCACCCAGCGGAGTGTCAATGATGCCGTCAGGCCCCCGTGTGGCGTCCGCAGCCGACAGCCGCTGGTAGGGACTTGACTTAAGTGAGCTTGCCTGGCCACAAATGACCTACGGCCTGCGCGTCGGGAAAAGGTTTTTTTTTTATTTAGTAGGACAGGATGCTCATCTATGGTAGATTTATAGAAGTGTTTCTTACCGATAAATATTATTTATTTTTCTTGTAAATAATAAACAGATGGGAGCAAGCCCTAGGGTGGACCACGTATTATGTCATATAGCATGTTTGTAAGTTATTGGTTGCAAGATTGGGTATGTTCTAGTTCTACACTGCATTAAGTCGACGAAGTCTTACGCCATAGAGGAGGCCGGGGATCTGCCAGGAGGGAAATTGTTTTATAAATAATACATGAATAATAAAAACTGAGGCAAACACAGCCAGCATATACACTGTAAACGCTGTGGCAACTTTTGATGCCAAAATATTGGCATCCTTTTTTGAACGCCAAATTTTGGCGTCCTTCTAAAGGGATGCCGATTTTTGGCGTTTTCTAAAGAACGCCAATTTTTTGGCGTTAAAAAAGGCCAAAAATCGGCATTTATTTAGAAGGACGCAAAAATTTGGCGTTCAGAAACGAATGCCAAAATTTGGCATTTAAAGTAGCCACAGCGTTTACAGTGTAAGATTTACTTCAAGTTCATTTCGACCTAAATATACCAAAGACATTAGATTTTAGCCTCGAAAGCAGGCATCACTACCGTTATTCTTAACGTAAAATGTGTTATAGAAAAGTTCATTTTTCTATTCTTGTTTCCAGGAAGAAATGGCTTGTGATTTTTTACTATTGGTTGCAAAAGTACTTGAAACACGAAATGTTGACTCTGTTTACCTAAACAAGTACAAGGTTGTTTCTTTACCGAAATGTAAAGCTATTTCTCCCTTTGGCCTCGTTGCCAGAACAGCACGGGCCCAGCCCAGCATCTCCCCCAGACCGCTAGAGGGCCGTGTACCGACCGCCCCGTAACTCACCAAAGAGAGTCCAAGTGGCTGTGGTCCGGCGAGCCTAGTCCAGCTCCTTATTAGAGAGGCACTAATTTATTCTTAATTATACGGTGTGATTTGTGTGACTGTATTCATGAAAGGAGGTCGAAACATTAATGAGCATGTGAGACACCAGTGCAACTGCTTTTAAAACCATGGCAGGGATTTAAGAAACAAATGACAATAAGTTAAATAGAAAATACTACATGAACATTGTATCCCTTTTTAATACACCGAAGCGGTAAGCGGTAATACTTAATTTACTGTGTAAGAGGCAGTCTGCTCCCGCCAGCTTCCCTCTTCGGGGTCGGGAGAGAGACCCCCCCCCCCCCCCTCCCCGAGGCTAGCCTAGCACTCTTCTAGATTTATTGCAGCGGAAGAACATTTCTTTTTCTTACCGAGCAGCTCACGATGTTATGGCGTCACAGTGTTACTATAAAATAATGTACAATATCTGTAATGTGGCCTCACAGTTGTGAAGCACACATATGTGCCTTTTTGTAGTGTTTCTGCTTAGAAATTTTAAAACGCTTTGTACATTAGTGAAGTTTTATTTAAGGTTTATTACATGACATTTTAAAAATCACTGTTGTACTTCATCTTGTTGAATTCCTTCAAGATGCCCATGTCCATACATTTCGCCAACTTCAAGGTGTAGTAACACGGGTCGTCGTCAACGTCTGGTACAAAGGAGATGGTGAAAAACCGTAAAATAAGACCAGGACATTACGAGTATTCTACTTCATGCTAATCTTTCAGAAAATAAGCCTTGAGGGGTTTTGCACCCATAAATCGCTCATGCCATGCCATGCCACTATTGGGGTCCGCGGATCTCCAGCGAGACGGTCTCTCTCTCCAACAGCATGTCTTGCCATGTCATCATTATCATTGTCCCCAGTGCAGCCAGCGCATCAGACCCGCCACTTTTCCCCTCCAGACAACAGATGCGTAGCGTGGAGAGGCGCGGCGGGGCGTGGCGGGGTGTGGCGTGGCGGGGCGTGGTGGAAGGCAAGCAGACGGCCGGGCCGGCTGGGCTCGACGCCGCCGCCGCCGGTATGGGTGGCACTTGTTACGCTTTTATGTTTCACTTTCGCGCTCAGTGGATAGCAGGCCGGCCGGGACCAGCAGGCAAGCTGAAGGCCTGACAACCGAAGCCACCGAAGCTTCGAGCGCGGTCATAAAGCCATGAATGAAGTGACGCAAAGCCCGTTTCACTATATCGTACCGTTATTGTAAGCAAGCACGTGCCGAACAAGGGCTAGAGCTAGAAAAGCACGAGACATGAGACATCTCCTCTCGCACTGCAAATGCAAGCGTGAGATCGGAGTAAGATGTCTGATCTAACAAGAGCGAGATTTTTTTCCATTGCCCCATTTATGAGAGACTTTAGGAACCTCGCTCTTATTGAGAGAGAGTCTGCAACATGACTCAAATTGAGTGAAATTAAGGATAAATATCCTCTGTCAAAAAGGGTGAGGTTTCCCAATTCCCGCGATTTTTGAATTTATTGCTCTAATCAAGCGAGAATACCACACCTCGCTCTCAAAGAGAGAGGGAAAATATCTCGCTCTCCTTACTCTTAAAAGCTTACGATGAATTTCACTGTAAGCTACGGTAAACCCTGCAGCACTGTCACTTACGGTGAACTTCACCGCAGCTTACGGTGAAAATTCACCGTAAGCTACAGTGCTGCAGGGTTGACCGTAGCTTACAGTGAAATTCACCGTAAGCTTTTATTAGTGCCGAGGGCGAGGATCCTCGCTCTGGTACTCACAGTGCGTGCCGCGAAGGGGACTTATTTTGGTTTGCAGAAAATAGATGTGTTTTCTCCTCCCCATAGGAGGAAGGCACTCACTACTCGCTCGCTCACTCACTCACTCACTCACTCACTCACTCACTCACTCACTCACTCACTCACTCACTCACTCACTCACTCACTCACTCCCTCACTCACCGGAGACAGAGCCGAGGCGCACGAAGCAGTCGTGGGCGCGGCGCATGGCCGCCAGGCGCGGCCGCGGCCGGCGCACGCTGTCCTCTAGGCGCTTGACGACGCGCGCCTCGTCGGTCAGCCCCGCCCCCGACACCTGCACCAGGACGAGCACCAGCACGGCCGTCAGCAGTGTCTCCTAAACGTCTGGCTGTTGCGGGCGGGCTCCTTTGCTCTTGCTCCAAAGTAAACCCGCCCCCAGGAGCCCGCAAGGTTATTCAAGTCTAAAATTTATTGCACATAATTTCCAATTTAATTGCACTTTTGCCTGGATTGATCTTGAGAATAGGTTTCAATCCCAGCATATGTGAAGGCAAAAATGCAATTAAATTGGTAATTATGTGCAAATTTTAGACTTGAATAACCTTGCGGGCACCTGGGGGTGAGTTTACTTTGGAGCAAAAGCGGAGGAGCCCGCAACAGCCAGACCTCTTGGAGGCACTGGCCGTAAGGCTCGAGTCCGAGAGCACTGTGAAACATATGTCTGTAAGTTAACGACTTTTTTCGTAATTTGTGATTTACAAATGGTGTTGTAAACTTACAATCGAAATCGTAAATTTACGAACGCTTATTTGTGCTCGTTTGAGAGAACAGCGTGAAGACGAGTATACGCTAGCGATTGGAGTGAGGGGGAGGGGGCGGGAACTGTCCGAGTCCGGCCTGGCCCGGCCCGGCCCGGCCACCAAGTCGGACCGTCACGGCGCGCCGCGCGCGCAGCCCGGCCCGGAGCGACCAGGGGATTAGCGTCGTCAGATCGATGACAAAATGGGCACCGCAATAATACAGGAAGATAATCCATTGCGCCACAGTGCGCCGCGCCGCGCCGGGCCTATCGTCCTGCTGCAGAGGCGTCGCGGCGCCACAGAGAACAGAACCAGCGGCGCGCCATGAGACGAGTTAGTGTCGATATCCCCTATCTAAAACACGGTAAAAAGAAAGTCTTGGATTTCAAGGTCGTTTTGTGAAATTCAAGGGGAAGAGGATAACTCCAAGGCTTTCCCTTGAACGAAATGTGTTTTCAAGGGAACGCCTTGGAAATTTGGCGTGACGTCCAAGGGCATCCCGTGGAGTACTTCAAGGGGTCCCCGGTAAGCTAGCCCCACAATGAACTCATCGGGCAGTAACGCCGCGAAATTTGGGTTACCAGGAATTTAATTTCTGCCTCCCCCTGCGCTTGGGCTCTCCGGATAGGCCGCCACCTTCACATGATTGCTTGGCGGGTTGGCCTATCCAGTGTGTCGCAGGCGCTCCGCCTCGGTAACGTCCTTTGTGGGGACGCCAGTAGCGCCACCTAGCGGCAGCACGCGAAATATGTCACGACGGCCCAGCCAAGCCCGGTGGGCCCGGTGTCCACCTTGACTGTTTACAACATCAAAATTAGAAATTTAATTGTCAGTCCGACGAAATATGCGGTCTTCAATAGTTTTTTAGAGTGGTGGTAGTCGCCTCACGAAGTTTCAAGTGTCGTCATTTTGTAGAAGTGTGTGTGCGAGTGATTTGTCGTGTGTGCCTCAAGTTCTAATCAAAAATACCTTTGATTGTACTGGATTTGTGAAATGGACGTCACGGATTGCTGAAACGACAGCCAGGATCGCTTCAACTTACTTCCGAACTCATTATTTGGGTGAGTGACATAACCTAACAACATAAACAATGTTGT